>OZ014525.1:423451834-424663709 GCA_963966055.1 Lathyrus aphaca | reverse complement strand
AATAATAATTAAAAAAAATTGAAGATTGGTTATTTGGTTGAGCGAATGAGATGGAGGTAAACGTAACGATAATAACGAGTTGGAGGGAAATAAAAAGCAATAAAAGCGACTCACACACACAAGCTGCCTCACTCTCCCTGAATCTCTCTCTCTCTCTCTGAATCTCTTGTCTCGCTCTGAAATGGGAATCAACAAACTAGAGGATCTAGACCGGCACAAACATGACATCACCCTGTGAGTTCCAATTTTCCCTTTGATTCTCCGTTCTTGCTTTTCTTCCTAATGAAATTCTCTGATTGATTTTCTTGTCTGATGCAAATGCAATGCAGACCGAAGCTATCAACAAATCAAGGGGAATTCCTATTACGCTTCTACAAAGATCTTGAACGTGTCCCTATTGACACCGAGTCTTGTTACGCCAATGTCATCACCTGCATTCAGCGATGTTCAAATCACAGAGTCGCTCTCAAGATTTTCACTATTCCTCAACACCAGATCAACAACGGTATTCCATCCTTCCTTTTGAATCACGCCTCTATCCTCAAAGATTTGAACCATCCCAACATCGCCAGGTCTATTCTTTCTTTTTCTTCCTATCAACTTTACCTACGTTTATAGGTTACACATTTCTTTATAAAATTGGATTGTATATTTATTATATATGTTTGGTGTGATATCTACAGGTTGCTTCAAGTTGTGGCTACTGATGAAGATGTGTATTTTGTTTTTGAGGAGGTTAACCTAAATCTTGAAAGATACATCACCAATCCCATGTTTAGCATTTACACACTTGAAAAAGTATGTCATGTTTAGTATACTATTCTTTCTTTCTAGTCTAGTCGTGCTTTCATACATACTATTCTACCTTTTGTGTTTGCTGCTGCAGCCTCTTCTACGTCAAGCTCTTTCTGGACTGGCATACCTCCATTCTCACAACATTGTACACACAGATATCGATCCTTTTAGTATTCTCTTACAATACAACCTAAAGGAACCTCCTCTTGTCAAGCTATGTGGTATTCGTGCACCCAAAACTTCTCCTACTGTATGATCCTACTATATACTTTCTCTTTTTTACATTCTTATGGATACTTCAAATCAACCATTCAAAGTAATATGCTTTTGTAATTTTGTTTTCCATTTGCAGCAGGCTCATCCTTGCTATAGAGCACCTGAACTTTTGATGGGCTCAACCAATTACTCAACTGCAGTTGATATCTGGTCTATGGGCTGCATGTTTGCTCACATTGTTAATCGCCGACCCGTGTTTCATGCTATGGAGAACCATAGGGTATTGGCTGAGATATTTTGGTAATTTCATCTATACACATTAACTATTTCTATGATATCCTACCATGTATTAATTAAACAACAAAATTCATTAATTGGATATTTTCTATGTAAAGTTTGTTAGGTACGCCAACAGAACAAACTTGGCCCGGCGTGTCTTCTATATGCAGTTTTATTCAAGCATTTAACCCTCCAATACAGCCAAAGGTATTCATTCATTAATGTTCTGATTTTTGTTCCATTTCATTTCATACATTATGGCCATCAACTAATTGATTTTGTAGGACCTAGCTAAAGTGTTCCCTAGCCTTGAACCTGTTGGTCTTGATCTTCTTTCGGTAACTTAACTGCCTCCTACACATTACTCTTCACGTTTTATTCATCAACTGAAACTTTATTTATAGGCAGTGTTTTGTGTTGGACAGAAAATGCTTTGCCTGTGCCCAAATGGCAGGATTTCAGCTTATGAAGCTCTTGACCATCCATATCTTCGACGTTGACCAGCTATGATGAAGCTCTTGCTTTGGCTACCCAAGGGCTTACTCTCTCTCTCTCTTCCTCTGTGTACTTCTAACAGAACAATGTTATAGAATCTTAGGTATTTTATATGGTATATGAAATGTAAAAACCATTGATTTTTAGTAATTCCTTTATCTTTCCTGGACATCTACATAAGCATACTTAGTTCATGTTGTGTTTTCGTATGAAAAGTATTCCATTGATATGTTTGGTTATTTTATGAATTTAACGCGTAATTTTCTATTTTTCTGTTAAATAATGTTGGAATTAATGATGCATTAAAGTGGTTTTATGAAGTTTCTGAAATATAGTTAGTAGGAGGCTCAAGTTCAAAAACCAAGGTTCTTTAAAAGAAGCAATGCATGTTCCCTCTAATTATTCATCGTTTAGCTTTCATAAAAAAACACCTTTATGCCTTAGTTTTGGTCAGTGGTTTCTTGTGGACAGAGATCTAGCATGTGTTTTCCAAGTAGAGGTGGGTTTTTATTGCATTGATTTTTCCTCTCTTCTGTTGCATTGATCTAAAATACCTTTAGTGAACCTACATAGAAATTTGAATACTATGTTCTCTATTCGAGAAGGGAACTGTAGCGGAAACAACCATTTAGACACCTCCCTTAGAGGAAGATTAAGTGTCCATTCCTTTCACAAAATCAAGCTCACAAAATCAAAATAATCCAAGTGAAGCTTCAAGTGCAAAACCTCTTCCTAAACCTATAATAGAATCTCCACCTGGAGATTATGATGCAAACATGGAATATAGCTGGCCTGGGGTAGGAGAATACCGTGAAAATTGCCTTATTGATCAATGATTTCATAAGATGAAGATAGAATGTGGCTAACCATAACTTGGTTGGTGCACCCAATGGGTCAAAAAAAAATGTTCCACGAGTACTTCGAGCAAGACTATCACTGAAAGGATGCTTGAGATTACATTGAGAAAGACTACAGCACACCATCACTGACCGAACAAGGTTGCATTGAGCAGTTTCATAAAAAATAAACAACTGAAAATTAGGAGAAAAAAGTAGACCCTCTTGACAAACTCCTGGTAAAGTATTCTTAAAATTATTCTCACAGGTTAGGCCCCTAAGACTATGCGGAATATAGCCAGAGAACTTAACTCTGTTTCGTTTGAGGCTCGACCGCTACAACAATTCGACAGTGATGCAAAACTCAAGTTTAGATTAATGAGGAATGTGAATATTACATCTTGATAGGACAACCTTGAAGACCTTATGATGAGGATGCCATAGTTTGTTGTGCCACTGTGCATACAAAGAAGGTCCTAAAGTAGTGGCCCTTTTATTTGTACATGAACTCAAATAATTTGAAATAGTTACTAGTGAGTGTGTGACCAATAGGTAAAGTTTGCTTAATAGAGGAATGAAAGTAGGGAACCAAAAGAGAATAGTCCATCCTTTCCAAGTGCTCCTTGTAGTAGAACTTCAAAAGTAGCCTGAGATTTAACAAGGCACGCATCAAGATGAAACTCAAAATAGACTTTATTGTCTCTTGCAAACGGCCTCACTGAAATAAGATTCTTAGTGATTTTAGGCACTAGTAACAATGTGAGTGTAACATGTGGTTTGTGTGAAGATTGAAATAAAGTATATCCAATAAATGTAATAGACATACCTTGACCATACCAAGCATGACTTGGTCAGAACCTGAAGTGGATACAATTGACAAAGGTTGGTTGATAGGGGGAGACTCCAAAGATATCATGAAAATATAGGAAAAAAAGAGGGGGAGCTTCGGCCTCAAGCAAGTGGTGCAATTTGTTTCAAGAAATGGTTAATGCTTGAAACCTTATGGATGTTGGCTCAACAGGGTTCAAGTACACTTGGAGAGGTCCAATTTTTCATGGGAGATTAAGAGTTTATGAAAAGCTATATCATGAATTGAGCAACAACAATTTGAGAGTTCAATTCCCCAAAGCTCTTGTAAAGCTCTCTATCAGACTTGATTAGTTAGATTATCACCCAATCACGATATCTCTAACTAATAAGGACTATAGGAGGATGTTCAGATCCTTTAAGTTCGAATGAGCATGGGTTTGAGAAGATTCTTACGAAGATATGATAAAATGAGCTTAGGGTGAAGGTGGCAAATTTGTGCTTAAACTTGGAAAATTGTTGAAATTGCTACAAATTTCTAGAATTTTCTTAAGTATAATATGTATGAAAATGGTAGAAGATCCTAGAACTATAATGTTTATGAATATGGTAGAACAATCTAGAACTATAACTATATAAAAATGATAGAAGAACCTAGAACTATCATGATACTCATCTATCATGAAAACTCTAGAAAGAACTAATATAATGTAGAAACATTCACCATCATTAAGAGGTTGGTGACTTGATTCTATAAATAGGAAATTGGTATCTTGTAATTGATCATCCAAGAAATCAATGACATAGCCTTCTTTCTAAACAATTCTCTAAAACTATCTTTTATCAACTATCTATTAATCAACTATCAACAAAAATTCAAAATCAAGCAGCACATTGGAAATTACAAGCCATTAGAAGCATTCAGAAAGAAAAGAAGCATCTCATGGGAAGAATTAGAGGAATTCAAACAGTAGTGCAAGATAAAAGAGGTCATGTAGGACTTAGAAAGATTGAGAATGAGTTACAACTTAAACTTGCAAAAATTCTTTACCAGGAGGAACTAGTGTGTATTAAAGAGCAAAGACCAAATAGCATGTGGATGGAGATAGAAACACTAGGTTCTATCATACTAGAGCAATGCAAAGAAGAAGAAGGAAAATCATTCATTTGCTAAAAGATACTGATGACAATTAGATTGAAGATGCAGACACAATTAAAGAGATGTTTAAGGACAACTACCATAATTTATACATAACTGATGTGGATACTGCATCGTGGATACAAACTAAATGTGGATTTCCAAGTATGGATAGCGACATAGCAAATCATTTGAATAAAGAATTGCAAGCTGAAGAAATAAAACAAGCAGTTTACGACCAATAACGGAAACATTTGTATTGTGCATATATACAGGTAAGCAAATAAATGTGCCTGACATACTTACGACATATTTATTTGACAGGAGTATTATTTGTATATGAAGATTGTCCCCAATTTGTATACCATTTTGTGTTAGAGGATTTGAAAGAAACTTATGTTAGGAGAATTTTTTCTGTGTAATTTTTCTGTTTGAGTTTGGATCCTCCATGATAAACAAATATTTTGTATTTATTTTATGTATCAATAATAAATATGTGTTTTATATTTTATTAAAATTTTTTTTTTGAAAATATCAAAGGTGAAGAGTTATAAAAAAATATTTAAAACAAATTATGTTTCATAGTTTTCAAAAATTATTTTTAAAATAAATTTTCACACAATGATTTTTATTTTTCCATTTTTTAAAACTATTTTAATAAACAAGGCTACCAAACAAATTTATAGTTTTTGTTTAGTAAAAATAATTGTTCACTAATAAATTAGTTGATAGTTTATAAATTATAATTAATGACTAATAATGATAGTTTATATTTTATATTTGACGTTGATGTGTAATTGCTGATAAATTAATTGAAGTTTTTGGTAAAATTATCGTTTTAACTAACTTAAAAATATAAAAAGACATAAAAATATTTTTAATACATGATTATTTTATTTTAAATTAAAATAAATTATAAAAGAATAAAAATTAATTTTTATTAAATTATCTAAAAATTAAATTATAGATTAATAAAATAAACTAGTGATAAAAAAATCGGACCAAACATTTAAAAAATTATTATATGAACTTTTAAATTATAAATAAAAAAATGTGTCATAGCAAAGAGAGGCATAATCTTCTACCCTTCTCCTGTTGTGGCGCATTCAAGTATGGGTCGCTAGATCCGATCCAGGTTGGTTAAACCCGATTGACCCAACCCGAAGTGACATAACACTTGTCGTTTTGGGATTTTCCGGTCCAAACTCGCCCCCGCAGAAAAGTATTTAAAAAGCGATTAATTACATACCACTTTTGACTTATTTTAAAAGCGATTAATTACCCAACGCAGCCACCATATAGAGCCGAGTCGTGATTAAGAAAGAAGCTTGGTTTGCTTTGTGTTCGTTCTGTCACCAACCACCACAACTCATCGACGCGAAAAAATGGCAGTGACACCCAAAATCGCTCCTTCAATGCTCTCATCTGACTTCGCTAATTTGGCTTCCGAAGCTCATCGTATGATCAATTACGGCGCTGATTGGCTTCATATGGATATCATGGTACTATCCCCTTTCAATTTATCCTCGTTCTCAAAATTCATTTTTAATCCAGTTCCAATTTGTTACTGTTATTACTATGAGTTATTATTAAGTTCTATGATTGAAACTGGTTTTGTTTCATAACATGGTTGGTTACTCACATGTCTCATTTTTGTTCATTTTCAGGATGGGTAAGGACGCATTCACTGTCTTGGTTTTGAACATGTTTGTTTTCCTTTCGCTTTTTTCATCTATTTTGTGCAGGCACTTTGTCCCCAATTTAACTATGGGCGCTCCAATCATTGAAAGTTTGAGAAAGCACACAAAGTAACATTTTTTGTGCATAGTTTCTTATCTCTTTTTTGCTATTGGCATAATATATGGTGAATTTGAGTTAATGGTGATTAACCCTTGTAGGGCATATTTGGATTGTCACCTGATGGTTACAAATCCTATTGATTATGTTGAACCTTTGGGAAAAGCTGGTGCTTCTGGGTTTACATTTCATGTAGAGACATCAAAAGGTCGGTCGTGATGCTTTTCCTTTGTGTTGTTCATTTTCACTCGAATGCTGTTTTCTTCTTCCTGCCTTTTTATATATGATTTCTTTTTCTGCTTTCTTAAAAGTGGTTCTTGTTAGCAGACAACTGGAAAGAACTTATCCAAAGTATTAAATCACACGGCATGAAGCCTGGTGTAGCCATAAAACCTGGGACGTCGGTTGAAGAGGTTTATCCTCTGGTATGCGTGTCTACCTGCTCTTGTTATTATCTCGTCTGGTCATATCTGCATAGCTGCATTTTGTTATTATTAATCTTATGTGACTGCGTATTTTTGTGTATGAATTTGAGATCAGATACATCTTTGACTCAGATTTTAGAATTTAGAAGGTCTGTCTCTCCCTCTCCTTCTGTGTGTGTCGTTGTAATCTTAGTTCTTTTCACAGGTTGAATCCGAAAATCCTGTGGAAATGGTTCTTGTCATGACTGTAGAACCTGGATTTGGAGGACAAAAATTCATGCCAGAGATGATGGAAAAGGTATTATATTACTTTCATCAATTTTCTTGTCTTTTGGCTGAAGACAGTGTTATCAATCGCGAATTACGGAAAATAGCCGTTTTTCCAAGCCCCGCTCCACTACAGTGCTACAGTTTCCATAAGTTTATAACCATTACTCCCTCCTAACGGTTTATAAGCAAAAGTTAATATTTCACACTGATTAAGAAAATTCAAATTTGTGTCTATGTTGGGATGTAAAAATAATTTCAATTAGTTGTTGTTTATGGAAAAAATGAAAGAGAAAACAAATTAAATGCAATTTGCATTTAATTTTACTTTGGCAAAGATGGGAGTATTTGATGACACTTTGTTCTAAATTGCTTACACAGAACAATACTGTTTCTTAAAATTGAGCTATGCAAAAACGCTATAGCACTATTATTGCCGCCATTTGACAACACTAGCTGACAACTCTTGTGTATGCCTCATCTTTATTTATCACGTAGTTAATTTTCCCTCCCTTTTCAATCCAGGTTCGAATACTGAGGAAGAAGTATCCATCACTTGACATAGAGGTATCTCTGCCTATTATCTTGTTTGTAACTTCTTTCCTGTCAAAATAGATGCATATTTTCTTCATGGTTGTAAACTCATTTTTCACATTATGAATTTATGAACTTGTTTAGTCTTTAACATTTTACACTTTGTAAATGTTCTCACTACTTGTCCAGTGACAGCAATCTTTTATTTACTTCTTGTTGCCTCTGCAGTTTTATCTTTTACTTTTTATATAGGGTCTTGACCAAAACAAAACTTTCTATTTTATTTTTCTGTCCAATTATTGTATTCATGGAGGAGATAGAATACTTGTTTTAGAGCATACTAGTATGCGCCGCCAGTGACAATAATATTAGTAACCAAGACATGTCCAATTTTGATTGCAGGTTGATGGTGGTCTAGGACCTTCAACCATAGACGCAGCTGCATCAGCAGGAGCAAATTGCATTGTTGCTGGAAGTTCGGTGTTTGGAGCCCCTGAGCCAGCTCATGTTATATCCTTACTGAGGAACTCTGTAGAGAAAGCACAGTAAACAGAGTAAAGATATGTCATTTTATATTGTGGTACACAGCGCAACTTCACATAATCAATATGCTTGGTGTCCTAACATTTTCAAGTCAAATAAGAGATCAAGTTTACATGTTTCTATTTAATGGGCAATTAACAAATACTGTAAAGGCTTACCAGGAATGACACATAGCGCTGTCCCCTAAATCCTTCGTTCAATATTTTGAAATTTACATTGAAACTTTGATCTATTATTAATACTGTTACGTTATTGATAGAAGTGCATGTTATTGTTTCCAGATTTATATTTGTTTTCTCCCTACATCGGTGACATATAGTTTTGCATATATTGATTAAATGGATGTTCATCTCAATATTTAGCTCCAACTTTGAGCAATCGAATCCTGTGCCGGTCCAACACGTCACGAGATAAAAATGTAAATTAAATATTTATTATAATAAAAATATTATTATTATAGATTAATTAAATTTATTAAAATGTAAAATTATTAAATTATTCAAATCAATTTTATTTAATATATTATTTTTATTTAATAATAAAATCAACATATCAAAACACTGCAAATCATTATTGAAAAAACATTACTAAAGTTTTTTTTTCTTCTAAATTTTTAAATTTAAATATTCTTTTATTTAAAGTTTTTTTTTTTTAAATTTTTAAATTTAAATATTCTTTTATCTAAGTTATAAGTCAACGTTTTTAAGAACGTGCAAGACCTAAAAATTTCATAAATTTTGCTGATAAGTCAAGGCGGAAAGAGCTTAAAATATATATATTATATTTAACGATAACAAACTCCGATTTATTTTTTGAAGTTAAATCATTATTAACCTAAATAAGATCTACAAAACTTAAAATCGACTTAGTTTTCAAATTAATCAATTATATTATATATATATATATATATATATATATATATATATATATATATATATATATATATATATATATATATTCTAGACACTAAAAATTCGAAATATCTTTCGGAATGGGGTTTGTCTCCTACTGCTCCTAAAATCAACTTAAATTTCCGCCTACCAAAAATAGTGGGAAGCATATATTCTCACGTTCACGTGCACGCTTTATTGGTATGACATCCATTCGCCCCTCAATATGTTCTCTACGATAAAAAAAGCTTATTAATTCTATAATCTAAAGAATAAATTTGTTAGTTCAACTATTTTCTTATTCTTGTTATTTATTTAAAAAAAGTCATATATTTAAAGAAAAAAATTTAAAATAGAGTTCGTGTTGTGAGCATATTTGGCCAGTGACTACTCTAACATGTTTAGGGCGTCTGATTGGTATAAAAATAAAAGCCCCCATTTTCGGGGGCACCAGTGTTTTTTATGGTTAAAAATATAGATTTAAAACATATCAAAGTTTTGGGTATTAGGGAATTTCTTAATCCACTTTATATATTAATTACATATCACACAAAAATACTAAAATGTCATTTAGATTCTAGAGATACATTTTTGTGTGCATCTAATTCACACACAGTATAGTTTATTTTGAATGCCGTCCTATTAATTGAGTTTTTTTAATATCGATGAATCATCTCCAAAATATGTCCGAGTTGCATTTTTGTAACATATATATAACAACAGCAGAGGTAGAAACCAAAAATTTGTAATTTGACAAAATACAATTAATATTCATAACATAACATAAACATTATATAGATGATTTCAACATAAAATGCAACATTACATTTCAATATTCAGGTGGACGCTTCAACATCTTCGTAATATCTTCGACCAATCTTGAAATCAATGCTTCTAACTCGAGCAAAACTTTTATTTTGAAATAGAAATATGTATTCCACAAAGCCCTTATATCTGCATCTGTCTTGAATTCAAAGTTGTTGAATTCAATCTTTCTTCTATTGTCAATCAACGATGAACGGTACCCGAGTTTCACAAGTTTTTTATTGTCTCTGTAAGGTAGAAGATTATGAATTTCATATTTCAGACCTGCAAGAGAGAGGTACTCGTTGTGCTTAAACTTTCTCCCATATGTCGCGCTGGAGAAGGAGACATTTGCGACATATCATATGATGTTTATTTATGATATTTGAGTCATTTTCAGTTTGTGTGAAATAAAAAACAATAGCACCTTAATTTATAGAAGCTGTAGACAAATGTGGACTATTCAAAATATGACATGCTGACTCGAGAGATATATCTCCGCTTCCGCACCTTATTATCTTGTTTCAGAGATACATCTTCGGAACCTCTATAGAACCAGACAAAAAACATAACATTTGAAAAATTCTTACGTGATCTTTCTTACCATGTATCTTTATATTTATATCATTTATTTTTTCTGCTATCATTTATATTTTCTATTGCTTAATTTAAACTTATATCTTCTTCCTAATATAAATATTTTCATCATCAATTGTTTTTCTATATTTTTTAAGTCCAAATATCAAAACTCATCTCTATGTTGTGTTTGGAACCACTTATTCAACAATTTATACATCTAATAGCAAAAGAACCTAATAAACGTGAGACTATGAAAACTACAAACAAATTCAATATTCACCCTCACACCTAGTGTGAGTATGAGTCTAATTCTCAAATTGTAGTCATTAACTCAACTTTGATATCATGTTAAATGTATTTAGATACCATCATCAAAAGACAACTTAAAGGGTGAGGTTTCCCTAAAAAACTTATACATTAAATGGCTTAGGAACCTAAGAAATGTGGGACTCCAAACAAACTACAAACAACTTCAATGTATGCCCACACGCCTAGCGTTGGAATGAATCCAATTCCCATAGTGCAATCTTTAACCCGACTCTAATACCATGATAACTGTGATTGGATCACATCCCTAAAAGCAAGTTCAAAGAGTGAGGTTTCTCTCAAACATTTATACATCCACAATCCTAGAACATAAGAAATGTGAGACTTTAAACAAACTACAAAAAATACGATACCCATCCTTTGGTCTAGCGTGGGCCTTGGTCCAATTTCCACATTACAATACTTAACCCAACTTTGATACCATATTAAATGTACTTAGACATAATACCTAAAAGATAACTTAATGGTTGGGGTTAGCCTCAAATATTTATACATTCAAGAAATTTGAGACTCCAAATAAATTTAAACAACTTCAATATATCCCCTCATGCCTAGTGTTGGACTGAATCCAATTCCCATATTGTAGTCCTTAACCCGACTCTAATACCCAGAAAATCGTGTCTGGATCACATCCTCTATAGCAAGCTCAAAGGGTTAGGTTTCCCCTCACACGTTTATACATCCACAGTCCGGGAACATAAGCAATGTGAAACTCTATACAAACTACAATACCCATCCTTATGCCTAGCTTAGGCCTTGGTCCAATTTCCATATTGCAAAAAACTAGAAAAACTAAGCATTCTTGAACTCTAATAATCTAGGAAACTAATCATTATTGGACTCCAAAATACAAACAAATTGAATACCCACCCTCACGCCTAGTGTGGTATGGGTCCAATTTTCATATTGAAGTCTTTAACCCGACTCTGGTACCATATTAAGTGTGGTTGAATAACCAGTATCTGATACCATGTTAAATAAGGTTGTATCTCATCCCTAAAGCTATCTCAAAGAGTGAGGTTTTTCTCACACACTTATACATCCAACAGTTCAGAAACCTAAGCAATGTGAGACTCCAAATAATTCACTAACAATTATAATACCCGCGCTTACGCCTAGCATGGGATTGGATCCAATTCTTACATTATAGTACTTAGCAAAATTCTAATACCATGTTTAATGTGCATGGTTCACATACACAAAAGTTAGCTCAAAGGGTGATGTTTCCCTCATACATTTATACATACAATAACCTAGTAACCTAAGCAAATTTTAGACTCCAAACAAACTACGAAAAAATACACTTCGTACCCTTACGCTTAACATAAGCCTTGGTCTAACTCTCACATTGAAATCCTTAACCCAACTATAATATCATGTTAAGCGTGCTTGTATCTAAGCCATAAGATATCTCAAAGGCCGAAGTTGTCATCACGCATTTATACATCAACAACTCAGGAACTTAAACAATGTGGAACTCTGAACAAATTACAAATAAATTCAATACCCACCCTCACTCCTAGTGTACGTTTGTGTCTAATTTGCAAGTTGCAGTCCTTAACCCAACTCTGATACCATATTAATTATCTTAGATAACCTAACTCTGATACCATGTTAAATGAGCTTGTATCTCATCCCAAAAACTATCTCAAAAATAAAGGTTTCCCTCACACATTTATACATCAAACAACTCGAAAACCTAAGCAATGTGAGACTCCCAAAAAACTACAAACAACTTCAATACCTGCCCTTACACCTAGCGTGAAACTAGATCCAGTTTCCACACTGCATTCCTTAACCCAATTATGATATCATGTTAAATGTGCTTGGTTCACATCCTAAAAAGTTAGCTCAAAGGGTGAGATTTCCCTCACACATTTATACATACAATAACCTGAGAGCCTTATATATTTTTAGACACCAAATAAACTACGAAAAACTACACTACCCACCTTCACGCCTAGCATCAGCCTTGGTCTATGATGTGCGGTCGACCTAACGCCTAACGGTATCTTAACTGCAAGTGCACAACCTATCGCGGTAGTAATAAAAAGATGTCGAACCCATAGGGACTTTGTAATCACTCTAGTGCTAAAAGGGTTTGCTATGTTTAGCTAAGGAGGAAGTTGTCATTGTTTTGGTTTCTAACGGTTAAATAACGGGAAGCTAAATTGGATTAAGAATATATTAATAAGGCGGTCGGTATGTAATATAGTATACCTATGCAGATTCAATCGAAACTAAGCATGTAAAAGTATTTCACTTTGGTAGTTCTGTAGAAATTATCAGTCTAAAAACCCTCAACTCACACTCTCGTGGTCTTGTCTTAGATTATACTCCTAAAGCCCTATGTCTGCTCTCGCTAACCATAAGTTTTTAGAAAATACTTTTTGAAAACTTAATAAAATCTAATTCATTTTAAAGTGCTCTCGTTGTGTTTAAAACAAATGCCTAACTTTAGCTATCCGGTTAAAACCTCACACTCTCGTGGTCTCGATCCTAACCTTTTCTACCCCTTTTTTACTCTCGTAACAAAAAACTTGGTTTTAATAATAAAAAGCCACAGCCAGAATTAAAGTTGTTTATAATTTTAGCTTAGAATTGATTTAACTCGTTCGATTACTTTTATCACATACCGACACTATAAGTTTAGCTAGACATGGTAATTATAACAGAAAAACAATAATAATTAAAGGACTGTAAAACATGCATAATGAATAGACAATAATAATTACACATAAACAATATTTATTAAATTCAATACGGTCGAAACCTGATTACTAAGAACTATTCCTTCAAGCACCCTCTTCCACAAATGTCGGCAAGATTGGAGCTTTCGGAATCGTAAAGTAACAAGTTCTGAGGCTGGAAATAAATTACTAACTATTGTAGTAATTTACTAATGTTGGAAATTACTACTAAAGGGTAAATGAAATTAAAACAAAGAACGGTAAAGGAATTAAAGAAAAACAAAGAAAATAGAAAGCAATAAAATTCTTGTTTGGATTTTGGCAGAGCTTCGGTAAAACAAATTGCAGCAAAACTCCCCCCTCTTTCTTTCTAACTGGCTTCATATATATAGAATTTGATTTTCGTCAGTTGGACAAATTCGTGGACTTCTGCAACCCACTCCTTGAGAGAAAATAGGAGGACTCAGTATTCTTCGGTTGAGTTGAAGTTGAGAGAAAATAGGAAAGTAGGATGACTTTCTTCTGCTTCTATTTCCACGTTCCCACGTTCTTCATAAAACTAATTTGAACACATTATGAGCGTCATGACTTCGTTACAATTGTTTTTCTCTTCTTTTAGACCGTTACGGTCGTCATGTACGTGTGACGGTCGTCACACGGTAAATATTTCATGACGGTCGTAAATGAGTCTATGACGACCGTCACAGCTACAAATTATGCAGATCTTTGTTTTTGCTTGTTTGTTCTGGTTTTTATGTTGATTTGCTTCATTTCTTCTTTTTGTACACTTTTGACTTGAGAAACATTGTACCTGTGGAAAAACACAAAAACTCGGGAAAATCGGAAGTTAAATCTATTAAAGCATGTTGAAAACGGACATAAAATGCGGCAAATATATGGCATGCTTTCGCGTTATCAGTCTAATTCTCACATTGCAGTCTTTAATCGACTCAGACATAATGTTAATTATGTTTGTATCTCATCACTAAAAGATATCTCAAAGAGAGAAATTGTCATCACACATTTATACATCTTACAACTCAGGAATTAAATCAATGTGACACTCGAATCAAACTACAAAACAACTTCAATATTCACCCTCACTCCTAGTACCAGGCTATGTCTTTCTAAACTATAATCCTAAACTAAACTGTGATACCATATTAAAAATGTGCTTGAATAACCTGAATATGATATCATGTTAAATGAGTTTGACTCTCATTCCAAAAGTTATCTCAAAGAATAAGGTTTCCCTAACACATTTATACATCCAACCGTTCGAAAAGCTAAGTAATGCAAGACTCCAAAGAAACTACAAACAACTAAATTTCCATGCAACTTGAGCCTATTTCCCACATTGCAATCCTTAACATGACTTTGATACTATATAAATGTATTTGAAAAAGTCAATGTTATTTGTTGTTTGTTTAGAGTCTCTCATTGTCTATATTTTCGAGTTGTTGAATGTATAAATACATGTTAGCAACCTCACATTTTATACTAACTTTTAGGGATTAAATTCAAACTCATTTAACATGCGCATTGTATATACTTGACAAAATTCTCATAAACCCACTTGATTCATCTTGAGTTCATGTAAGTGATTAGTAATGATAAACAAGAGATTGTGCCGTAGCTCCCAACATTATAGAGTTACTCTCAACCACTTAAAAGTTCTTTTTCAAAACTCCAATTATCTAATGTATAGTTTGGTTGAGCCATATTGATCTTCACTACCAACTCATATTATTATACTTATTCAACATGATTATCAATCTCTATCTATTATAATGATAGACACAATACATTATGAAATTCTGTGATCAGGTATGAGATGTCCTAAGAGATGTCCCAACACTTGATAGATTTAACCAAAACTTAAATAGCAAGAAAAGTAAACAACACAGAAGTTTGTTAACCCAGTTCAGTGTATAACCACACCTACATCTGGAGGCTACCAAGCCAGGAGGAAATCCACTATAAGTAATATTAATTCTAGACTTAAACCACCCTGTTTAATCTATCACTTAATAACTACCCAATGCAATTTCTACCTAAGACACAACTTAGATAAGAGTACCCTACTCACTCCCCCTCAATCACACAGTGATTTTGTTTACAAGTTTAATGAAATTGAAGTCATACTTCAAACAAAACAGCTTGATCTTACTTCACAGTTTCAATCAAGTCACAAATGCACTTTTGCTTAAAAGCTCATAAAGTGGTACAATAAAAACACCTGCTATTAAAAACACTAGACACCCTATTTGGTCTTCTGAAATTCGTACTCAATTCTGTGAGTTTCTGTTGATTAAATAGGTATCTGTAATTTGGGCTTTCTGTAGGATGATCCAGCCCTAATGCGCATGCAGCTTCCACCTTGAATTAGGGTTTGTTACTTCCTAGATTCTAGGTGACTTAGGTCTTCTGTTTTAATCTGAATCCTCAATATAACACTCCCTACAGATGCGCCTTGTTCTGTTTTTATCCATCAATAATTAATTCCAGATAACTCTCCTTAAATATCTCTGATCAGTTAGACATTAAGTAATTCTGGTAGCAGGTTTGAGATGTCTCAACATCTGTTGGGACATCCTGAAAAACTGAACTTAAGTCATTTACACAATGTCCCAACATCTGGTGAGACATCCTGAAATAAGTTCATATACTCTGTTTGATAATGTCCCAACATTTGATAGGACATTCTGAACTGAATTCAATATTTCTTGTTGGTCAAAAATTCTGCCAATTCTTTAAACATCTACAAACTCCCCCTTTGGCTAATTTTTGGCTAACATCTTTTCTGGTTATCAGAGTGCAGCAGAAGTTCTTTTTATCAGAGTATAGCATTACTTTTCTGTTGATTCATATTTGAGATTACTCCCCCTCAAACATATATGTATCCAGTCTTGTTGCAACAGAAATATTTATCAAAACACACTGATTCAGTTCAGACACAAACAAACAGATTTTTCATTCATAATTAAACAGCAATACATTTTATTGTTGTTGTTCTCCCCCTTGTTAGACACAAATTTTGGGGCCAAAGACACTAATCCAGAAATGCAGTGCTGTCATTACATTTGCCTCACATACAATGATCACTCAGACTCCTTACTTTCAGTTTCTTCATCAGCTTCAGTTTCTTCATCAGAGGCAGCTATCTGATCTCCTTCACTCTCCAGCCTTTGAATGATTTCCTCAAGCTTCTGCTTTCTTGCTTCAAGCTTTTTGCAAGTGCTCTTGAGTTCAGCAATTAATGCATTCTTGGAGATTGGAGTCTTAGCAGTTGAAGGACCTGCAGATGTCCCAGAGGGTGCTTCAACATCTGTTGCATGATGACTGAGGAATAGTTTGTAGTGAAATGCCAGGGGGCTTTCTCTCTTGCAGACTGTGTCCTTCTCAGTGAGAATCCCAAGGTATTGACTTAGTACTATACCACACAGCAAGGAGGGAAAAGCTATTGGCAGCTTTGTTGCAGAAGATCTGGCATGCTTCAAGGTCTGATAAAAAATGTAAGCACCATAATCCAGCTTAGTCTGAGTTCCCACAACATAGATAAACCTGCCCAAGCCAGTGGATATTGAAGATGTGTGATTTGTAGGCACCCAGTTTGCTGTACCAATCCTGTTCAGCATGGCATATTTTCTAGTCAGCATGCTCACTGAGAGCTTACCTTTAACTGGCCATGCCTTGACTTGGTTTGCAGTGATAACCTTGCAGACTTGGTTATCAGTCTTTCCTAGCTCATTTGGTCCATCTGTTTCTCTTCCAAGGTATTGGTTGATGATCTGAGGAGAGAACTCTACACACCTACCTCTAACAAAGACTTTTCTAAATTCAGAGGACTTACCATTGGCACAATCCTCCTGAAGATTAACAATGAATTCTTTGACAAGAAGTTCATAGCAGGGAGAGATATTTGAGACTGTTTTGAAGAGGCTTGCAGTAGAGATGAGATCAATCAGTTCAGTGCACTCAAGTGCATTACTGTTTAGCTCTCTTTCAAGGGCTACCCTTCTTTGGTACACAAACTTCCATCTGTTTACACTTGAAACATGATGGAATGAGATGTTGTCCAAGGGAGCTTCTGGAACAACAGTTGAAGCCCTAGATGGTGCTGGTTTCTTCTTTGGAGGAGATGTTGGGACATCTGATTCAACATCTGAGTCTGGAGGAGTGACAGCTTTCCTCTTCTGGGTTTGGACTTTACTCCATTGTTTTGTTGGACCAAAGGCAGCTTTAGCTTTGTCTTTCTTTGGGGTAGCTTTCTTCTTCTCAGGAATTTCAGGATCTGCTTGCATCTTTCCTTTCCTAGACCTGAGCCTTTTGGCTATGCTAGGTCTTACAGAGGCTATGATCTCTGTATCAGAATCCTGCTCCAGGTTCACCACAGGAGGAGATTGAGCAGTCTCCTCTTCAGCTGGTTGATCAGCAGAGATATGATCTTCAGATGAGGCTTTGGTCTGATCCTCAGAGTCTTCTTCATCACTTTCATTTGAGGCCTTTTTCTGGTCCTCAGTTTGTTCAATATCAGCATCAGATGAGGTCTTTTTCTCATCCTCAGATGTTCCAACATCTATTGGGACATCCTGTTGAGCAGGAGTGTCCTTTGCAGCTTGAGCTTGTTCTTCTTGAGGGGCAGGCATGGTGTTCAGAGGAATAGAAATCCCACTAACCACTCTCTGTTCAAAAAGAATCTTGTTAACTATCTCCTTGATGGAAGCATCCACATATTCAGAAGATTTTGGGGGCATGTTTGCTGGAGAAGGAATGCCTTTGGTTTTGCTGCAGACTTGATCTTTAGCTCTTTTTGGAGTTCTTGGCTTTTTAGCATGAGAAGCACTTCCTCTGAGTTCGTCCAATGGGGTTGATTTCATTGGTACCACAGAGATGGGAGTTGCATGAACTACATCTTCTTTGTTGAGAACTTCTTCAGGAGTGCTAGGGTTTTGAGACATTGTCAAGGAAGATGGATGAAGAGCTTTAGGGTTGATGATTTCTGAAGAACAACTAGTTAATGTGATTCGCTTTTGATAGTATGATGAGAATCTTGATAGCTGATTATAAGCTGTTACTAAATAAGTAGCCGTTACATTGCAAATTATTAGGAATGGAATACCCAAGGTTCTTGACCAGACTGGTATTGCCATCTGGAACTTATGCCATACAATGTCATATGACATGTTGGCACATTTCATTAACTGCTAAATCTCACATAAACAAATTCCCAGTTTGCCCCTTAAGTTCTCAAATTGTGTAGCATCCAATGCTTTTGTAAAGATATCAGCTAACTGTAGATTTGTAGCTACATGTTCCAATGAAATCACTTTTTCTTCTACAAGATCTCTGATGAAATGATGTCTGATATCAATATGCTTGGTCCTGCTATGTTGGATAGGATTCTTTGATATGTTGATTGCACTTAAGTTGTCACAGTACAATGTCATGACATCCTGTGGGACATTGTACTCAGTGAGCATTTGCTTCATCCAAACCAACTGAGAACAACTGCTTCCAGCTGCTATATATTCAGCTTCAGCTGTAGATAAGGATACACAATTTTGTTTCTTACTGAACCAAGAAATTAAATTGTTTCCTAGAAAGAAGCATCATCCTGAAGTGCTTTTTCTGTCATCAGCACTTCCAGCCCAATCAGCATCACAGAAGCCAGTGAGAATTGGTTTACATCCATGAAAGTACATTATGCCATAGTCACAAGTACCATTAACATATTTAAGAATTCTCTTGACTTGATTGAGATGACTGACTTTTGGATCAGCTTGATATCTTGCACATACACCTACTGCAAATGCTATGTCAGGTCTGCTAGCAGTCAAGTATAACAAGCTTCCAATCATGCTTCTGTATAAGCTTTGATCTACATTCTCACCCTTTTCATCTTTAGTCAGCTTTAAATGTGTGGGGGCAGGAGTTCTCTTATGAGTAGCATTTTCCATTCCAAATTTCTTGACTATGTTCTTGGTATACTTGCTTTGGGAAATGAACATTGAGTCTTCCATTTGCTTTATTTGCAGACCAAGAAAGTAGGTTAACTCTCCTACTAGGCTCATTTCAAATTCAGATTCCATCTGCTTGACAAAATGTTTGACCATCCTGTCAGACATCCCACCAAAGACAATGTCATCAACATATATTTGAGCAATCATGACATTTCCTTCTTCATCTTTAACTAACAGGGTTTTGTCAATTCCACCTTTTCTGTACCCTTGCTTGATAAGAAATGTGGTCAGTCTTTCATACCATGCCCTTGGAGCTTGCTTCAGACCATAAAGTGCCTTCTTTAGTTTGTATACATGATTTGGACAGCTTGGATCAACAAATCCTTTAGGTTGTTCTACATATACCTCTTCATTAAGATAACCATTTAAAAAAGCACTTTTCACATCCATTTGAAATAGCTTGAACTTTAAGATACAAGCAATTCCCAAAAGTAGTCTGATTGATTCAAGCCTTGCTACTGGTGCAAAGGTTTCATCAAAGTCTACTCCTTCAATTTGAGTGTATCCTTGAGCTACAAGTCTAGCTTTGTTCTTTGTAACAACTCCTTGTTCATTTGACTTGTTCTTATACACCCATTTTGTTCCAATCACATTTATGTCATCAGGTCTAGGAACAAGATTCCACACTTCATTCCTTGTGAATTGACCTAATTCCTCTTGCATAGCACAAATCCAGTATTCATCAGTAAGAGCTTCCTTGATGTTTTTAGGTTCTATTTTAGAAACAAAACAGGAACCTGAAATCACTTCTCTTGATCTAGTGCTCACACCTCTGTTGGGATCACCAATTATCAAATCTTTGGGATGATCCTTCTGTATTCTGATGGAGGGAGGTTTGTTGGATTCTTCTGTCCTTGTATCAGTTTGAGTGAAGTTATAATGATCATTCTTTTCTTCAGCTTCAATCTTGATATCAGCAGATGTTCCAACATCTTCTGGGACATCTGTAGGAGCATCATCAATTATCACATTTATAGACTCCATGATAACCTTGGTTCTAGAATTAAATACTCTATATGCTCTGCTGTTTATAGAGTAACCAAGAAAAATCCCTTCATCACTTTTAGGATCCATTTTTCTTCTTTGCTCCCTATCTGCCAGAATATAACAGTTACTTCCAAACACATGGAAGTACTTAACTGTGGGTTTTCTGCCCTTCCAGACTTCATAGATTGTGGACAAAGTCCCTTTCCTTAAGGTAACTCTGTTGTGGATGTAACAAGCTGTGTTCATAGCTTCAGCCCAGAAGTACAAAGGTAACTTTTTAGCATGGATCATAGCTCTTGCTGATTCTTGAATAGTTTTATTCTTCCTCTCAACAATCCCATTCTATTGAGGAGTGATAGGTGAAGAATATTCATGATTGATTCCTTCTGAAGAGCAAAAATCTAAGAACTTTTGGTTCTCAAATTCTTTTCCATGATCACTTCTTATTCTGATCACACAGCTGGATTTTTCCCTTTGTATTCTTTGGCATAATTCTTTGAATACATCAAATACATCAGACTTTTCTTTGATGAAATTTATCCATGTATATCTTGAAAAGTCATCAACCACCACATAGGCATACCTCTTACCACCAAGGTTTTCAACCTGCATAGGTCCCATAAGATCCATATGCAAAAGTTCCAAAACTTTGGAAGTTGTCAGATGTTGGAGCTTTGGATGGGACATCTTGGTTTGCTTGCCTATTTGACATTCACCACATATTTTGCCATCATCAATCTTCAGTTTAGGAATACCTCTTACAGCATCCATAGATATGATCTTCTTTATGCCTCTGAAATGAAGATGACCTAGTCTTTGGTGCCATAGTTTCACTTCTTCTTCTTTAGCTAAAGAGCAAGTTGAAGTGAGACTGAAGTCTTGTGGTTCCCACATGTAACAGTTGTCTTTAGATCTGGCTCCTTTCATGACAACCTCTTGTTTTTTTGTTAGTCACTATGCATTCAATTTTGGTAAAGTTTACACTGTATCCTTGATCACATAATTGACTTATGCTGATCAGGTTAGCAGTTAAACCTTTAACTAGCAGAATATCATCTAGTCTTGGAACATCTTGACAGTCCAAGGTTCCAACTCCCTTGGTTTCTCCTTTAGCTCCATCTCCAAAGGTTACATACCTGGATGAATGTGACTTTAAGTTTACTAGCAGATTCTTCAATCCAGTCATGTGTCTTGAACATCCACTGTCAAAGTACCAGTCTTCTTTAGCTGATACTCTTAGTGATGTATGTGCTATATATGCAGCATTTTTCTTTGACCATTTGAGTTGAGATTTCTTTTGATGCCTCTGCCCTGTGTGTTGTTCATCAGTGGATCTCCAAGATTGATTGTTGATCTTGTTCTTGGGTATGTAGCTTTGATCAGCATCAGGATTAGCTTTTGGTCTCCATACCTTCTTTATGACCTCTGTCTTTTGCTTAGGAGGTTGCTGATTTCTTTGATGTCTATGCAGCACTTTCTTGGTAACTTCTACTTTCTGCTTAGAAGGTTGCTGATACATCTGATTTGGATATCCATGCAGCTTATAGCAATGAGGTTTGATATGTCCAAATCTTCCACAATGATGACATCTCCATCTTTGATATTTCTTCTTCATTTTATTCTTTTCAGAATGTTGAGACATCTGTTGGAACATTATGTTTGACTTTGTGTTCTTTTCCTGATGTTGAAGCATCTTTTGGGACATCTTGTTTGACTGTATGGATTTTGAAGTAGTTTTGCTAGAGCTAGCTTCATCTTTATGTACTCTGTTAAATCCCAGTCCACTTTTATCCCCTGAATGCTTATTGTTGTTGAGAATAACATCCAGTGTATTTGAGTTGCTGTTCAACATTCTAACAGATTTGGACATGTGTTCCAATTTGGAGTTGAGAAGACTTACTTCACTTTTCAAGGTGTCAATGATTTCTTGATCACTTGCTTTTTCATCTTCTAGTGCCTCATTCTGCTTCTTTAGCTTTATAACCTCACTGCATATTTCAGTGCTTCTTTTGTATAGATCTTTGAATGCTTGCTCCAGTTCTTCAAAAGTAAGCTCCCCATCACTGGATTCACTTTCAGATTCACATAATCCAGCTAGAGCAGTGATATGCTTAGCTGATTCTTCTTCTGAATCACCTCCTGAGTCTTCATCAGACCAGGTTACAGAGAGTCCTTTCTTTTGCCTTTTTAAGTAGGTAGGACATTCATTCCTGAAGTGTCCATATCCTTCACATTCATGGCATTTAATTCCTTTTTCTTGACTGGTATTTTCATCATAATTTGATCTTCTGTTAGCATCATAAGATCTTTTGTTCTCAGAAGAGTTTGTGAATCTTCTACTGGGTTTGGATTTGCCTCCCATTTCTCTGAGAATCTTTTTGAATTGTCTTCCAAGCATAACAATGTTGTCTGATAAGCTTTCACCAGTTTCTGATTTATCATCTTCTTCTTCATCAGTATTTGTCACCAAGACTATGCTTTTGTTCTTCTTTACATTTGTGTCATTCATTCCCATCTCAAATGTTTGAAGGGAACCAATGAGCTCTTCAACTTTCATTGTGCATATGTCTTGAGCTTCTTCTATTGCTGTGACTTTCATGTCAAATCTTTTTGGCAAAGATCTGAGAATCTTTCTTACAAGCTTTTCATCAGTCATTTTTTCTCCCAAGGCTCCAGAAGTATTGGCTATATCCAAGATGTTCATGTAGAATTCATGAATTGACTCATCTTCCTTCATTCTCAAGTTTTCAAACTTGGTGGTGAGGAGTTGAAGTCTTGACATTTTTACCTTTGATGTTCCTTCATGAGTTGTTTTGAGAGTGTCCCAAACATCTTTGGCCAGCTCACAGTGATGCACAAGTCTAAAGATGTTTCTATCAATGCCATTGAATAAAGCATTTAGGGCCTTGAGTTGCCTAGTGCTGAATCTTCTTCCTCCTTACTCCATTCTTCTTCAGGTTTCAGCACTTTTGATCCATCTTTGGTGTCTTGGACAGGATGATCCCATCCAATGTTGACTGCTCTCCATGCCCTGTTGTCAAGTGATCTCAAGAATTCAATCATTCTTGGCTTCCAGTAGTCATAATTAGATCCATCCAGTATAGGTGGTCTATTTACTGACCCTATATCTCTGTCCATGTTTCCAGAATTTGTATTCCCTAGATCTCACCCAGTATAAACAGGCAGGGTGCCTGCTCTGATGCCAATTGAAATTCTGTGATCAGGTATGAGATGTCCTAAGAGATGTCCCAACACTTGACAGATTTAACCAAAACTTAAATAGCAAGAAAAGTAAACAACACAGAAGTTTGTTAACCCAGTTTAGTGTATAACCACACCTACATCTGGAGGCTACCAAGCCAGGAGGAAATCCACTATAAGTAATATTAATTCTAGACTTAAACCACCCTGTTTAATCTATCACTTAATAACTACCCAATGCAATTTCTACCTAAGACACAACTTAGATAAGAGTACCCTACTCACTCCCCCTCAATCACACAGTGATTTTGTTTACAAGTTTAATGAAATTGAAGTCATACTTCAAACAAAACAGCTTGATCTTACTTCACAGTTTCAATCAAGTCACAAATGCACTTTTGCTTAAAAGCTCATAAAGTGGTACAATAAAAACACCTGCTATTAAAAACACTAGACACCCTATTTGGTCTTCTGAAATTCGTACTCAATTCTGTGAGTTTCTGTTGATTAAATAGGTATCTGTAATTTGGGCTTTCTGTAGGATGATCCAGCCCTAATGCGCATGCAGCTTCCACCTTGAATTAGGGTTTGTTACTTCCTAGATTCTAGGTGACTTAGGTCTTCTGTTTTAATCTGAATCCTCAATATAACACTCCCTACAGATGCGCCTTGTTCTGTTTTTATCCATCAATAATTAATTCCAGATAACTCTCCTTAAATATCTCTGATCAGTTAGACATTAAGTAATTCTGGTAGCAGGTTTGAGATGTCTCAACATCTGTTGGGACATCCTGAAAAACTGAACTTAAGTCATTTACACAATGTCCCAACATCTGGTGAGACATCCTGAAATAAGTTCATATACTCTGTTTGATAATGTCCCAACATTTGATAGGACATTCTGAACTGAATTCAATATTTCTTGTTGGTCAAAAATTCTGCCAATTCTTTAAACATCTACACATTAAGTTCTTACAAGTAGGTTTTAAAAAACGGTCCGCGACCGCAAATACCGCCGCGACAAAACGGTTTTGGAGTCTTCTGATACTGTTATTCACCATTTTAAGCCTGAGAAAAAGAATCACAAGCGAAACGCCGTTACGGCCGCGATAAAATACCGTTACGACCACAAAACACCGTTACGGTCACAACAAAACACCGTTACGGCCGCGAAACACCATTTTATAATCAACTTTTTATGAATTATCATCAATCGTCAACAAATTCTTCATATGATTACCAACAAATTGAGCCACTAAAAAACTCTAGATTGTTTGATTATGTCTTTGGAGGAAGTGCAAGTAATAATGATGAAGGTGCTCGTCGTTCTACTTTGTGGTGATCAGTGATGTAAACAATATATTTTCCCTAAACTATTTAAAATGTTTAGTTTTTATGATGTGAACTTAAAAATAGTTTTTTTTTGTGCGATGTTGTGATTAATACACACCACGATGACCGTTATTTACAACGCAACACTTGTATTGACCGAAATCGCAAAAGTCTTTACGTAACCGCGAACGTTTTTTAAAATCTTGAGTACATGTTAGTTATATTATGTGTTCTTCTGATATACTTAAGTTATAAAGTTAGATTCTAATTCATCAAATAAGAGGCATTGATTTGGAGATCTTTTACTTATCTTTTATATCTTTTTGATAATTCTAAAATTAAAAAGAAGATTTTAGAACTACCCAACATTAAGATATTGTAAAAAAAAAACTTGTACCATCAGAAGATCTCTAGACAAAAAAGTAATTGAAAAGTAGAATCATGAAAAAAGAAAAGAAGAAGCAAATTATAGTGTTTCTTATCTCGAACTCTCATACAACTTTTGAGTATGCACTGAATCCAAGCCTTGGTAAAAAGCTGGTACAAAAAATAATGGTTATGAGAATCTGACCCAAAAATCCACCAGATTTTCAGTAATAAGTAGTACTTTATTGCAGATAAAGTACCAATCACAGTTATTTGCAACAAACATGGCCAAAATCATCTGCTCACAATTTTTGAAACATTTACAATGTACTCGTAGGTGACACTAAAGACTACACAATATTGCAGTCCCAATCAGAGTTGCAAGACAACAATTTAAAACTAGAATTAGATGAGCGAACTTGTCAGACAAAAATATTGTCGTTTTTACCATCCGAGTTGTAATTACCAGACACAACAAGTTACATAACATAACATGGCTTGGCATGGTTGGTGGGTGGTGTTTTTCTTCATGTTAATGGTTTTTGTCAACTTAGGATATCAATGCTCTCAATGGTAGCCTTTCTTTTGTGCCTTAACTTTACCATACATAATACTCAATATTCTTTTGTCTCATTTTCATGTATAACCCTATATTTTCCATTTCTAACATCATTTCTATCCTCACTCCTTTTCATATACTTTGAATTCACATCTTAATCATATCCTTTAGAAATTCCATAGATCTCTTTGCTTTTACATGTAAAAATGTTGCATGTCCTTGCTGAAATTGATGTCTTTGCTTGCGTGTCAGACACTAAATATGAATATTTCTCCCTAGTTTCATAAGTTGTAAATATTTAATTGGAAAAAAAAGTACTTTATATCATATAGTCTTTTAGACCATATGGGACCATTTGTGTACAAACTTCAACCCTGCCCTTAATCAGAAAAATTGATAAATATTATTTTGTACAAATACACCTGTCAGATTTGACAATTAAATCTCAAGTACTATTCTCCCCAGGCCCTCATATACTTTTAGATTAACTCTGCTGCTCAGTGAACTTTCTTTAAAAAGCTATGCATTGTTTTAAAATCATTCATCTGTGCATGGACTCACTGTATAAATAAATCAATCCTATGATGTAATAGCATCTCATCACCATCATAATATATGTGATATATGAAACAAAAGTCATCTTATTTTAATATCAAAACTAGTTACATCTATATTTGCGACCGCGACCATAACGTCACATATTAATATCGACTTTGAATCACTTTAATGTGAGAACTATATAGTCCATTGTAGGTTGATGCAATCTAATGCGACGGTTGCTCCCACTACGTGACGGCTGTTACACCTGCAATATCAATATTGCAGGTGTCTCAGGCGACGTCACCCGCAATTTTAAACCGATGTCCAAATATCATTTTTGATAAAACAGTTACCTTTTTGACATGTATATAAGTAGATGCATGTAAAGGGTTACCTAAACAGCTGTAATAGGAGTCAAAATATGCAAAATAAACTTTGTGATTCCCAATAGTCCTATCTAAAACTTGAAAAAAATTCTTTTATCTTCCACATGCTTCTCTTTTGTATTGATCCAAAAATTTGAAGTCTCCAAGATAAAGAGAGAGAATAAAAGGCTTCTATTTTAATAGGACACTCCATGTTAGAGATAGTTGAGTGGTTATGGACAGGTTAGAAATGATGATTACATTCCACATGAGAGTTTTGTTGTTTTTCCTTTGGATCATTCTCTCTTCATTTGGTAAAAGCATGTTAACCTGTGAAACAACATCACCACATGATTCTATCTACCATTGTAATGAAAATGAGTTACAAAATCATCATTGTGAAACATTTGCACTCTTTTTCACAAACTCTCACTTTTCATCCCTCTCCAACCTCACCCTATACTTAGGACTCAACAGGTTTTCCATAGCAGAAACCAATGGTTTCTCTGCAGAAACTGAATACCTTCCTCAAAATCATCCTCTTCTTATACCTATTGATTGCAAATGCAAAAGAGGTGGTTATTTTCAAGCTGAATTAACAAAAACTACCATCAAAGGTGAGAGTTTTTATGACATTTCTCAATCACTTGAAGGCTTAACTACTTGCAAGTCTATTAAGGACAACAACCTTGGTGTCTCTCCTTGGAACCTTGATGCTAAACACAAATTGATCATCCCTTTGAAATGCGCTTGCCCTTTTTCTTCTTCTGTCATACCTAAACCAAAACTTCTTCTTTCTTATCCTATAAGTGAAAATGATACTATTTCAAATTTGGCCTTAAAGTTCCATATTACAAAAGAAGCTATTCTTATTGCCAATAACTTTTCATCATCAGAAGAAGTTCTTAAAACTAGAAGCCTAGAGCCTTTTACCTCTATTCTAATTCCATTGAATGGTAACCCTTTCCTTGATCCTTTAACTATACCAAAACAACCCAATTCAGATTTTCCAAGAACCAACAATATTCCAAGAGTTAGTCCACACAAGAAGTCAAAAATGAAAAAGAGTGAACTTTTTATTGGCCTAATTGGTGTTGCAATTGGAGTTTTCTTTGCTTTAGTAGTAACCTTTTTCTTCATTTGGTTGAAGAAGAAAAAGGTGGAAGAAAAGTCATGCAAAGAAAGAGATATGGAGCTACAACATCTGAATCAAAGTGTGAGAACCACAAGTGATAAGAAAGTTTCATTTGAGGGGTCGCAGGACACTCTTGATAGTAAAATCATCGATGCAACGCCGCGTAAGATGTTGTTGGAGACATACACAGTTGAAGATTTGAGAAAAGTAACAGAAGATTTCAGTTCAAATTTTCATATTGAAGGGTCAGTTTTTCATGGTTGTTTAAATGGTAAGAACATGGCAATCAAAAGAGTAAAAACCGAAATACTGTCAAAGTTAGAACTAGGCCTTTTCCATGATTCACTTCATCATCATCCAAACATATTGAACCTTCTTGGTATAAGTATCTCAGAAGATTCATCAGAGTCAGAATCATTTTTGATTTTTGAGTATGCTAAAAATGGTTCATTGAAAGATTGGCTTCATGGTGGCTTGGCCATCAAGAATCAGTTCATTGCTTCTTGCTATTGTTTCTTAAATTGGAAGCAAAGGCTTAGAATTTGTCTTGATGTGGCCAATGCTTTGGATTACATGCACAATGTTATGAATCCAAGTTATGTGCATAGAAATGTGAAGAGTAGGAACATCTTTTTAGATGAAGAGTTTGGTGCTAAGTTAGGAAATTTTGGGATGGCAAGTTTTGTAGTGAATGAAGCTGAGGAGCCTCAATTTTATTCAAGTAATTATGCTTCTTGGAGTATTGGTTATTTAGCTCCTGAATATGTTCATCAAGGTGTAGTTTCAACAAGCATTGATATCTTTGCATTTGGTGTGGTTTTGTTAGAAGTTTTATCTGGTCAAACACCTATAAATGGATCAAGTGATAGAGGTGAAGGAAGTGTTTGGCTTAGTGACAAAATAAAGAGTATTTTGAAGTCAGAGAATAGTGATGTGAATGAATCACTAAGAGAGTGGATAGACAGTGCATTAGGTGAGAATTACTCATTTGATGCAGCTTTGAAAGTTGCTAATATTGCAAAAGCTTGTGTGGAGGAAGATGCATGTTTGAGGCCTGATGCAAGAGAAATTGTTGAGAAGCTATCAGCATTGTTGGAGGAATTACCAAATGAGGAAAATCAAATTTTGATGAGTGAAAATTCTTGCAAACCTCTTGTGGATGCTCTAGGAAGCAATATGTGACATTAAGTGATCAAACTTTATTGTTTTTAAGTTCCAATCCATTATATTATTATGTAGTACTATTATATGTAACATAATAGTATATTAAAATAGACTTCTATTCTGATTGTTTGACATCTCATTTCATCAAGTGCTATGTAGATCTCATTCTAGCCATGTCACAAATACTCCTAGGTAGCATCCATAAAATTCTCCCTTTATTTGATATCTATAGGTTAAAATCTATTGAAACCCCACTCACACTCATTGATAAATCATATATAAAATAATTTAATTTCCAACTTTTTTTTATCAATTCCTTAAACCTTAGTTCTTTGATTTCTGAAATATTTTTATATTCTTGAAAATTCACTTGCATTGCAATCATTTTTTTTAAGGCAGTCTTGCAAATTTGAAAATATGATTCTTAATTAGGGAATGTATCTCATCGGTCACCGCCTTCAATCATTTTTAACTATTTTTATTTATGAATACTTTTTTTAAAATTCTTTAGTTCAAAGTTTTACATCTCTTCGACTACATTTAAAGCATAACAAATAATATCAACATATTTGTATCATTGAGGTGATATAATCTCTCTCCTTATCATGTCATATGTCAACTAATAGTTTGAAGCCACTTTAGGCTGCCCTTAGTTAAAAATAAAAGTCAAAACCTCAACTTCCTCCTCATCTCCAGCTTTCTTAGTAGGAACCTCCACCTCAAACTAAGTTTTCTCCATAATAGTTTTTGTTTATATGACTTCTGGGTCCTTACAATTCATCCCCATACGAGTCCCATCAAAAGTAACATCTCTACCTATGATAAATTTTGATAATTCAGATTCCATTTTTCGCAGTTTGTAACCCTTCACACTTTCTGGATAACCAATGAAGACATACTTCACAACCCTAACATCAAGTTGATCTTTCTTTATATGCATAAACGTTAAAGCTCTAAAGACCTTCAAATTGGATTAGTGTACTGATTTCCCACTCCAAACCTCCATAGGTGGCTTGAAGTCTATTCATGTGGAGGGACATATGTTGATTAAGTTGTGGATCTATGTATTGTATAGATACCGATTTTTGTTGGTTTTGATGATGACAACACCTTATATCAAATAGCGTTCAGTGAAGTCTTTAGAGAGAACAATTTAGCAAACTCTGATGATGGAATTCGATCAAGAAGTTATCTCAAGCCTCATGAGTTAGAATAATCAAATTCGAGTTGAAGTGCTAAGTCATCATTGAATCTAGCAAAGGGGCTTGAAGCTCCAAAGTTGCGAAAGAAAATTAGTGTGAAAGCTCGCCTGGTCCTACACTTAGTGCTTCTCTGGGTGATTAGTTTAATATAAAGGTATAGGAGTAATTCTCAAGATACTATGGAAGCTCAGACATGCACTCAAAGGTGTTTTAAAACCTTTCTTATTTGATAAAACACTTAAAAATATTTTTATATGCATTCTTAATTGATGACAGACTTGTTTAATCAATTATGAGTCTTTTTTTTACACTAGTTACTCAATTACTAGATTAGGGATAATCAACTAACACATTTGTAATACTTCCAATCGACTAGAGAAGTCTTTAATTGATAAATGACTACGGAGTTCAACAAATTTTCATATTTTGGACAGTCTAATTAATTAATAGCCAAGGTTAATCAATTAGAATATTAAAAATGCCCATGAATCATTTTTCTTTTGAGCCAAACCTTTTCCTATATAAAGGAGACTTTTCCTCATTTTCTTTTTACACAAAAATTTAAATTTGAAATCTTTCTTTCTCATCTTCCACACTCTTATATTTCATTTTCTATTCTTTCAATGAAGTTGCCTTTGTACTGAGTGAGTGAAAAATACTTGTGAGAATTTTTGTTGTATTGGTTATGTGTTGATCTTGTTCTTATTCAATAATGTGATTCTCTTGAGTAATATCTTTTTTTTTTGGTTCGGAGCTTAGCCTCTTAATAACTTCGTTTGGTTTTTAGAGTAACGCGTGTAAAATTTCTTGTTTGTTGTAAGATGGTTTGTGGGCATATCCTGTTAAAAGCTCAAGACATATTTTTAGTGGAACTATCAAGAGGAAACACTTGGTCACATGAGCAGGCCAAGTGGTAGGTCGAACCTATATAAATCTCTAGTGCAATCTCTTTAACTCCACCTCTTTATTTTTCTTTCCTCTCTAATTCTTTCTTCTATTTATTTGTTGTTTTATATCTACTAGACTAATATAAGTCAATTTCTAACTAAACTATTTTAATCTTATTTATATATGAATATCACAATTCACCCCCTCATTGTGTTTGGTGTCACTTGGTAAATATAGGTAAGATGCAGTAGAAATAACTTATTCCAAGAAATTCTTTGGTAACTCAACTCCCAATAATATACATATTACCCTTTCTAAAATGGTCTATTCATTTGTCCAACCATAACATTTTGTTGATGTATACCAATAACAATTTTAAGCTTCTTAATACTTTATTTCTTGCAAAACTGAATAAGTTGCTCTGAAACAAACTTTGGATCATTGTCACTTCTTAACACATTCAATTTAGTTCCCAAATGATCTCCTATAAGAGTATTGTTGCGGTGAAAATCGGATACCAAGATATTGATTAAACTTGAATCGTAAAACTTTTATGTTCACCACCGACTTTAATTTAATCCAAAGGGAAAAGGGAAAAAGATCGTAAAAACCCTAAATGAGGAGAAACTAGGTTCGGGGGTTGATTATACCTAGGGAAGGTGTTAGCATCCTAAGCATCCACAGTATCCTACGGGAACCTCTTGTTAATATTTGTGTTATTGTTATTTATTGCTTGCTAAAATTAAGGGAACCTAAGGTTTTTATTTCTAATGGTGCTCGCACAACATTGCATCGATGCCTACTTATCGGGTATAGAATCAGAGCACTCGTAGTTCTCCTAAGGATTAACGAACACTTGGTTACGCTCAAGGTTCGCGGGGGAAGGTAAGTGTTATGGAAAACACTCACGTGACTTTAGGAAAGTCACAAAAAGTTCTAAAATAAAAAGTCCTAATGGCTAAGGTTGAAAAGGAACTAGGGATGGCTAAACTTCTTATGACATTGAGTCAACTGCAGGAGTTCTTTCCCTTTTGGATTGAAATGCAAAAAAAAGAAAGCAAATAAATGAGGGTGCAAGCTCCTAAGTCTAAGGCATAGGTTGCAACTTGCAAAAATGAACTGAATGAAGTAAATGGAAGTACAAGATAAAAGGCTTAGTAACCGGGCTATGACTCGATATATGGATCGAGAATGCGGGGGTGGAAGACAAACGTGGTGCGACCATTTTCTTAAGTTGAAAAGCTGTGAAGTGTAACGACTGTGCAGATGGCGATCGTAAAATGACCGACTTACGTGTGTGAGTGAAGTGTATGTGAACTCAACTTGGCGTTGGACCAAGAATTAAATTATTTTTGAAATGATTTTAATTATTATTTTGAAATGTTATATTTATGTCATGTTTAACAAATTATGGTCGAAAAGCGAGAGTGAGATTCACGTTATGCTAATCGTACATTATCGTTATAACTTAAATAAAGTATAAAAGAAAAATAAATAGATAATAAAGAACATATGAGCAAAACCTTACAAACATAAACAAATGAGCAAAATAAATAATTAAAAAAAACTAATCTAGAAATTAAACCGTTATTTACTGAAATTAATTAAATAAAAGGAACTTAATTTAAATTAATATAAAAATATTTGTTAACATGCTTTTTTTGAAGAAATATTTTTAAAAAAGAAAAGACTTAAGAAAACTAAACATGATAAATAAATAAAAAGGAAATGGGGTCAAAGGGAGGGGGAGCTGGCCCGGTAGGCCCAATGGAAGGAGGACCGGGTCTTGGAGCGGGTTAGCTCCGACCCGGTTTAGTTCATAACAAGTGGGGGGAAAGACTTAACCTAGCCGCAGAGAGAGGGCGAGAAGAAAAACAAAGCTGAAGGAAAACGCAGCGTGATCCTCTTCTTCAATCGCAGCAGCGTCAAACAGTATCAATGGTACGAAAAAAAAAGCATGAAAGAAACACGAAAGAAACGTAGAGAGTAAACTTCCGACGACAGACGCGTTCTTCCTTCAATCGAGACCTCTGTTTCGGACGGCTCACCCGCGAATCCAACTCCTCCCTCACTGAGTTTCGCGGCGGTGTCTCCTTCAATCAATTCACGAATGGCAGATTTACGGTGGTGTTTGGTTCAACGGAGGTTTATCTCAAGGTTCAGATTGCGCCTGCGATTGGTTCATGCGGATGATGATTTTGAGGTGCTTCAAGGTTTGTGTTGGTTTTCACTGGATTTGATGATTTTGGTTTTGTTGCGCTTCGCTCCGATCCTCACTCACTCTGAATCTCACTATGTTTCTGGGTTTGGTGGGTCATTGCTTCGGTTTCTCAGATTCGCTCGCGCTTGCACGATTTCGGTTTGTCGGTGTTTTACGTTTTCTGTGAGTTCACGATTTATGTTGCTGCTGTGATTTTTGAAGACGTTCTGGTTAAAAGTAGAAGAATTATGGCTGACGGCTCTGAGATGTTTTGCGAATGGTGAAAGGGGTTAGGGGTCTTCTTGGTTTTGAATCTGATGTGAAGCTACACCTGAGTTTTTGGTTTTTTTTTCAATGGCTAATGAATACTTTTGTGCGTTTTTGAGTTTGGTTGCTGATGTCTTGCCATCATTTCCTTGCTAGGATTTTTGTTTTCATAGGTGTTATGGATTAAGGTCGTTGTTTGTGTGAAAGGAGGTTTTTCAGATTCGCCTCTTCTCTGTGTGGTATTAGTGGTGAAGAGGTTTGGATGTTTGGTTTCACTCTGTTTGCGATTCCTTTAAATTCAATTTCTACTCGTCTCCTTTCTCGCAGACTTATGTATTGTGTTTATTTTTTTGAAAGGTTGGGTGTGGAGTAGACGGTGAATGGAGGAATGGTGTCATGAGTGAGTCAACGGTTGTAGCTAAAGATGAAAAGGGTCCGCAGTGAGTACTCTCAAGAGGGTGTCTCAGGTTAGTTTCGTGCTTATTTCATGTGTGGTGGTTGTTTGGTTCGAAGAGTTTATAGCTGTTTCCTAAGAATGTATTGTGATCATGACTTGTTCTTATGGCTGGTTTAGTTTTTGATGGTTAGGCTTGTGTGGTTAGATATGATGTTTGCTGGAGTTGGTGTATGGTTTGAAGTTTTTGGTATACGGTTTTGCTGACTTGGTTTTTTTTGATATGAAATTGGTGTTTTTGGTTTGATGATTTTGGTGTAAAAAAAATGTGGCTATCAGTATTGTTTATTGCTGTTGATGAAGTTTGGATCTCCAGCTTTTTGTGGCTGCCTATGTTTTTTTTTTGATGTCAGTTTTGTGTGTATCAAGTTCTGTGTTAAATGTGTTGTGGGATAGATTTTTTTTGTGAGGGAGGATGACTGCTAGTTTTGTGATGGAGTCGGCTGCCAGTTTTGTAATGGTAGCTCTGGTTTGTGTATGAAATGGTATGTAGCTTGATTTGTATGAAGTTTTGCTGCTGGTTTTTTTATTATTGAAGTTTTATTCTCCAGCTTTCTTTGTGGCTGCCTTTGGTTTATGTATGATGAAGTTTTGGATTTTTTTTTTGAAGTTTTTTATGACTTTGTGTATGCAGTATGAGGAGTGACGAAATGAAACTGAAAAAGAAACCTAGCTATTCGGAATCGAAATCAAACCGTAAACATAAACATGGCTAAAAGCGGAATCAAGTAAGATGAACAAAATGCTGAAAAGAGGTGGAGGAAAAGGAGAACATTACCGACCCGAAAGTTATCGGGGTGAAGAATCCGCAATGGTAAGCTTCACTTCTATTATTCCTCTTTTGTGTAGCTTCTCCCTACTCCTTGCTACTGCTGGTGTGGGTCTGTGGTGGTTATTGATATTTTGTGATATTGCTGTATTTTTTCGGTTTGCTCTCTTTTCTTTTCAATTTTTCCCCCTTTATGAATGAAACAGTTCTGGTTTTATAGGGAGAAATTAGGTTTTTTTTGGTTTGAATTTTGTACTGAGAAACTTGCTAAGGAAGGGTGTAGGATTAGGGGGAACCAATTCTGAATTTGTGTGTGGTGGAGGAAGTGGAGCAGACTGTTTTTGTGTGCTGTGAAAACTGCTTTGTCCTTTTTTTTGTTGCTATTACTCTGCTGTTTTTTGTCTGCTAGTAGAGAGAAAATGGTCCCCTCTTCTTGTACTGATTTTGTAAAGTTATAAAAAAACAGAAAAATGCAAAATGATATGAATGATATATGTGAATGAAATTGGCTTGAAATCTTATGTAACATATATGGGGCTGTTTTAAATTAACATGAAGTTGGAATGATAATACTTGAAAATGAATATGTTTTGAATCAAATGTATGAACATGCTTTGACTTGGTGGTTTGCTTCTTTTGTAGGTTGATGCAACATGGACTATGCAAGGAAAAGCTTGAAGATGCCTAAAGAGAAATAAAAATCTAACACTTACACACTAACACTTGTAGTTTAAAGCCTTGTAAACTTGTAATGACACAAACTAGGATTTAAACTCTTCTTGTAGTAATCTTTGAAAACAACTTGGAATGAATTGGTATTTGAAAATCATGGACATGAATTCAAAATGAAATTAGACATGAGATGCCATTTATTTAAATTTGGAAATGTGAAATAGAACTTAAATTTGAATGGAGTTAGAAATACTTTGGAAAATTGAGTTTAGAGTCTTGAAGAAAAGTTGAATTTCTTTGTCATGGATTATGTAATGAATTGATCATGATTTGAAAAATGTTTGGATGAATGAATTGCCATGAAATGGCAAATTGGAAATGATATGGCAACTTTGACATGAGTTCTCCATTAGGAAAGAACTTGAAACTAACAACTTGAAATAGAAGTTTAGAAATTGAAATTAGAATTGGAATAAAATGAAAAAATGAAAAAAAAAAAAGATCTTGGAATTAAAATTTAAAATGAATAAAAAATTGGAAATTGGAATTAAGTTAGAAATAGAATCTAAAAAAAAAAGTAAATTAAAAATAAAATTAGAAATTGAAATCAAATTAGAAATAGAAACTTGAAAATGGATAAAAAATAAAATTGGAGATTACAATTAAATTAGAAATGGAAACTAAAAAAAAAATGAAATAAAAATAAAAGTTAAAAAAAAAATTACATTAAGAAATAAAACTTTGAAAATTGAAAATAGAAATAAAATTACATTTAGAAATAAAACTTTGAAAATTGGAAATAAAATTACATTTTTTAACAAAACTTTGAAAATAAATGGAAATAAAATTTAAGTTTTAAAAATTTAGGAATGAATTAAAATTTTGAAATAAAATTTGAAATAATTAATTTTTTTTAAAAAAAGAACTTAAAAAATAAAAAATAGAAATAGAAATAGAAATTAAAATTAAAATTAAAATTAAAAACACGAAAATGAATTAAAAAGTTAGAAATGAGAAATAGAAATTAAATTTAAAATGGAAGCTTGGAAGTGAAAAGAAATTAAAATTAAATTAATAAATAGCTTGAAAATGAGTTGAAAGCAACAGAAAAATAAATCTCGTAATTCTCTTCTAAATGCAATGAATGTATTATGCGAGCAGTTAGGGGTAAAATTTGGGGTGTGACAGTTGCCCCTATTTAAATAACTTCACCAGATGGCATGAGTGATGGTAATCCTCATGGAATCAGTGTGAAAGGTATTTAAATATGGAAACAACCGGAAATTTTGCCCCTAAATGCAATGTTATGCTGGACTACAAACTATCTAACTCTGTAACAACTATGCAATGAATGATGATTATGATATGAACGAATAGAAAGAGATACATCGACGACCACAAGCTAAGACTCACTGAGGATGACATACACTGGGATACAGAAACGAAAACGGGAAGTATTCAAAGTGATAAATCAACAGGTTCAAGTGTAACTGTTGACACTAAGAATAACAAAAGACGGGAACAAAAGGAAATCCAACGCGTTGGATCAACGAACATAGGTAAAGTCAAGTTGACATTTAGGATGACAGGAAAAAATAAAATTCAAAGCGACTGCACAGTGGCTCGATACGACCAACTGACACCAAGAATAAAAAAAAGACAAGGAAATAATCGAAGTGGTAGATCAACAACTCTATGCGACCAATTGACTTTGAGAAATAAAAAGCAACAACATATTCGAAGTGAATGCGCAGCGGCTCGATGCGACCAACTGTCACTGGAAATGATAAACATAATATTCAAAGTGAAAGCAGCGGCTCTATGCGACCAACTGTCACTGGAAATGATAAACATAATATTCAAAGTGAATGCGCAGTGGCTCGATGCGACCAACTGTCAGTGGAAATGATAAACATAATATTCAAAGTGAATGCGCAGTGGCTCGATGCGACCAACTGTCACTAGGAATACAACAAAATAAACATTCTAAGTGAATGCGCAGCAGCCATTGCTGGTCAACTGACACTAAGAATAGAAACGACACAATATTCAAAGTGAATGCGCAGCGGCTCGATGCGACCAACTGACACCAAGAAATGATAAACATAATATTCAAAGTGAAAACGCAGCGGCTCGATGCGACCAACTGACACTAAGAATACAACAAAATAAACGAAGTGAATGCGCAACGGCTCGATGCGACCAACTGACACTAGGAATAACACCAACAAAATTTTCGAAGGGAATGCGCAGCGGCTCGATGCGACCAACTGACACTAAGAATACAACAAAATAAACGAAGTGAATGCGCAGCGGCTCGATGCGACCAACTGACACTAGGAATAACACCAACAAAAATATTTGAAGTGAATGCGCAACGGCTCGATGCGACCAACTGACACTAAGAATACAACAAAATAAACATTCAAAGTGAATGTGCAGCGGCTCTATGCAACCAACTGTCACTGGAAATGATAAACATAATATTCAAAGTGAATGCGCAGCGGCTCGATGCGACCAACTGACACCATGAATAACAACAAAATATTCGAAGTGAAAGCGCAATAGGTTTGAGAACTATTGACACTAAGAATAGAAGCCAAGATACACTCAAAGTGAATGCGCAACAGGTTAAAAAAAACGGTTGACACTAAGAATGATAAAGACAAAGTATTCAAAACGGTAAATTATCAGGTTCAAATGTAACTGCTAACACTGAGGATAAGGAAGGAAATCACAGTGATTTAGCAGCGGCTCAATGCGACCAGCTAGCATTGGGGATAGAATGCAAATCACCCAAAGATAGATCAACGGCCCTAGGCGACCGGCTAACACGAAAAAGTAACAACAAAATATGTTGGAGTTTTCAAATAAGATAAAACATCCAACCTCTGGAAATTCCTTCAGGAACCATCAGGAGAAAGATACAAGTATGTGCCAAAATCAAATGGACTTGGATTTTGAGCAACAGGTTTCACGATCTGCTTAAAAGATTTGTGTCAATGACAATTGGACATCAAGAAGATATTGGTGGTCATAAAGACAAATACCAACCACAATTAGAATTCCACTAGGGACACCAGCAATTACTGGGGACAAAAACATTGGTAAACCAAACTTCGGGTACCAACAACAATGAATTTTCAAATTGAGCACTAATGATATCTGGACTTGGAGTTAGACAGACGACAACTGGGGAAAGACAAATGCTAATGTCAAATGCGCATGATTGAGCATGATGCGAATGATCATGATATGTAAATGTTGACTCTAAAGAGACAAAGAGTTTTGACAAGACTCAATGAGTAGTAGGCTCTCAACACTAATACTTAGATGAGAAAAATGAAAAAACACTGGGGAGATGTCTTCGAATTTTGGAAATCATGCTTGGCCCAAAGATCCATCCAAGAGTGTTATCAGTTTTGAACTTCTATGGGGATTTCTGTAATAATAGTATAAAAGTGTTGTTGCAAACCAGGACTTCTTGGGGAAACAGAAGGTTTTTTCCAATTTTCCCAAAGTCAAAGAAACTTGAAAGTTTTTCAGCATGTTTTCAAAAACATTTCCTTAAAAACTTGTCATTTTCAGAGTTAAATTGTAATCAAGTGATGGCATTTTGCATAACAAAAGAAAATAAGAAGCTGAACAACAAAATTCATAGGCAAAGTTTGTATTTTATTCAAGAATGGTAGCTTGCCAATGGCAAAAACTCCATGGGAAATTACAATTTGAAAATGGCAATGGGGAAAGGTCTACATTGAATCCAACGACCACTACAATCCCTAATAACTAAGACTTCCCGACACCTTGCTTCTGACAAGAGAAAATTGATTGGTCTTCCATTATGATTCTTCAGTAATGGTAAACACCATCTGATACAGTCAAATGCCTTTGTCCCTAACTTTTGCCTGGACCGCCCTTTCGGGTTTTCAATCCACCGGGACGCTCTTTTTTGCCTAAGCCGCCCTTTCGGGTTTTCAACTTAGCGAGCTCTTATTTTTTTCATTTTTATCCCTAACTTTTGCCTGGATCTCCTTCATAGGTTTTGATCCACCGGGATACCCATTTTTGCATAGGTCGCCATTTCTGGTTTTCGACCTATCGGGTTTTATTTAGGCATAATATTTTTTGACTGCATCAGAATTCACCGGGTGCTTCAGCTGTTCACCATCCATAGTTGTAAGGATTAAGGAACCTCCGGAGAATGCCACCTTCACAACATATGGGCCTTCATAGTTAGGACTCCATTTTCCATGCATGTCTTTGTGGACTGGCAAGATTTTCTTGAGTACAAGATCTCCTTCTTTGAATTCTCGGAGACAGACTTTCTTGTTAAATGCTCTCTTGATGCGCTTCTGGTACAATTGGCCATGGCACATGGCGGTCATTCTCTTCTCATCAATGAGGTTCAGTTGGTCAAACCTGTTCTGGACCCACTCAGCTTCCTCCAGTTTGGTTTCCATCAAGATTCTCAAAGATGGTATCTCTACTTCAATAGGGAGAACTGCATCCATCCCATACACCAGAGAGAAAGGGGTTGCCCCCGTTGAAGTGCGAACTGATGTTCTGTATCCGTGTAAAGCATATGGTAACATCTCGTGCAAATCTTTGTAAGTTTTTACCATCTTCTGCAGAATCTTTTTGATGTTCTTGTTTGTAGCTTCCACAACTCCATTCATCTTCGGACGATACGGAGAAGAGTTATGATGTTCAATCTTGAATGTCTCACACAGCTCTTTCATTGTTTTGTTGTTCAAATTGGTCCCATTATCTGTGATGATTCGGCTTGGGATTCCATAACGGCAGACAATTTGATTCTTGATGAAACGGGCAACCACTTGCTTTGTCACATTGGCGTAGGAAGCTGCTTCTACCCATTTGGTGAAGTAATCGATTGCGACCAAGATAAACCGATGACCATTGGAAGCTTTAGGCTCAATTTCCCCTATCATGTCAATGCCCCACATTGAGAAAGGCCAAGGCGATGACAGAACATTCAAAAGTGTTGGAGGTACGTGTACCTTGTCGGCATAAATCTGGCATTTATGACACTTCCTGGCATACTTGAAACAATCTGATTCCATGGTCAACCAGAAGTATCCAGCTCTCAAAATCTTCCTGGACATGGCATGCCCATTGGCATGTGTTCCAAATGATCCTTCATGGATTTCCCTGATCAATAAGTCTGCTTCGCGCTTGTCCACACATCTGAGCAGAACCATATCATGATTTCTCTTGTAAAGCACATTGTTGCTAAGGAAAAACTTGGATGCCAATCTTCTTAAAGTCTTCTTGTCTAGAGTCGTTGCATCCGCTGGGTACTCTTGATTTTGCAAGTAGTTCTTGATGTCATAGAACCACGGTTTCTCATCAGTTTCTTCTTCGACCAGTAGACAGTAAACGGGTGCAGTTCTTCGCTCGATTGTAATGAGTGGAGATTCATTAAGAAATCTGACTTGAAACATAGAGGCCAACATAGCCAAGGCGTCTGCTATTTGATTCTCGGCCCTTGGAACATGATGAAAAGTGACTTCATCAAAGTATTTGATCAATTCCACAATGTGGGCACGGTATGGGATCAGCTTCTCATCACGGGTCTCCCATTCACCTTTGACTTGGTATATTACCAAAGCTGAGTCTCCATATACATCAAGGATCTTGATTCTGGTATCAATTGCAGCTTCGATACCCAAAACACATGCTTCATACTCAGCAATGTTGTTTGTACATTCAAAACACAATCTAGCCGTGAAGGGAGTATAACCACCATCGGGGTTCATCAAGACAACCCCCACACCATGCCCCATGTAGTTAGAGGAACCATCAAACATCATCTTCCAACGAGAACCTGGCTCGGGACCTTCATCTGGACCTGGAACTTCACAGTCCTTTATCAACATAATGTCCTCGTCCGGAAACTCGAATTGTAAAGGTTCATAATCTTCGACAGGATGATCAGCAAGGTATTCAGATAAAACACTGCCTTTAATAGACTTCTGGGTTACATACTGGATATCATATTCGGATAACAACATATGGCAACGGGCGAGTCTTCCTGTCAAGGCAGGCTTCTCAAAGATGTACTTTATTGGATCCATTTTCGAGATCAACAAAGTAGTGTGACAAATCATATACTGCTTGAGGCGTCTAGCAGCCCATGCCAAAGCACAAAAAGTCTTCTCTAAGAGTGAATATCTGCTTTTGCAATCTGTGAACTTCTTGCTTAAGTAATAAATGGCATGCTCCTTACGACCAGTTTCGTCCCGTTGGCCTAAAACGCAACCCATAGAACCCTCAAGTATAGTTAGGTACATGAAGAGAGGCTTCCCTGGAGTAGGTGGGATCAAGATAGGAGGTTCCTGTAGATAAACCTTAATCTTCTCAAACGCCTGTTGACAATCAGAATTCCACTCAATTGCTTGATCCTTTCGGAGCAACTTGAATAAAGGCTCACATGTAGCAGTCATGTTGGAGATGAATCTGGAGATGTAGTTCAATCTTCCGAGGAAACCCCTGACTTGCTTTTCTGTTTTGGGAGCTGGCATATCTTGAATTGCTCTGACCTTGTCCGGATCTACTTCAATACCTTGTTGACTAACAATAAAACCAAGTAACTTTCCTGATCGAACACCAAAGGTACACTTAGCTGGATTCAAACGCAGTCGGAACTTTCTGAGGCGCTCAAATAACTTCAAGAGATGATTCAAATGATCCTCCTCACTTTGTGATTTGGCAATCATATCATCCACGTAAACTTCTATCTCTCTATGCATCATATCATGGAAAAGGGTGACCATTGCCCTCTGATAAGTGGCTCCTGCATTTCTGAGACCGAATGGCATAACCTTGTAACAATAAGTGCCCCATGGTGTGATAAAAGTGGTCTTTTCCATATCATCAGGGTCCATCTTAATCTGGTTGTATCCTGAAAAACCATCCATGAAGGAGAAAACAGCGAACTTAGCAGTGTTGTCAACCAAAGTATCAATATGCGGAAGAGGGAAGTCATCCTTTGGACTAGCTCTATTCAAATCCCTATAGTACACACACATTCTGACTTTGCCATCCTTTTTAGGGACTGGCACAATATTATCTACCCACTCAGGGTACTTCGCAACTGCGAGGAATCCAGCATCAAACTGCCTTTTGACCTCTTCTCGAATCTTCAGAGCCATGTCTGGTCTTGTTCTTCGAAGCTTTTGCTTTACGGGAAGACAATCTGGTCGAAGAGGTAACTTGTGGACCACTATGTCTGTGTCTAAACCGGGCATATCTTGATACGACCATGCAAACACATCCGCATATTCTTTGAGAAGCTTGACCAATCTTTCTCTAACTTCTGCCCCAAGTGTTGTACCAATCTTGACTTCCTTCTTGTCTTCCTCAGTGCCAAGATTGATGGCCTCTACCTGCTCCTTATGTGGCTGGAGATCTGTGTGCTCATACTCAACTAATCTTGCCAGTTCTTCGGGAATGTCACAATCTTCCTCACTTTCATCTTCCGCTTGGTAGATGGGCGAATTAAAGTTAGGAGAGAACGTGGAGTCATTGGATTCAACAGGGTTTTCGCTTATTCTGCATATGAGAATGATTTGCCTTTATTAAAAGTGGAAAATAGAGAAATGCAAGAGAAAAAGCTTTTTATTGGTTTTGAAAGATTGCCATTTTCTTTTTTTTTAAAGGTGAAAAGAGAGAGAGAGAGAGAGAGAGAGAGAGAGAGAGAGAGAGAGAGAGAGAGAGAGAAAAGCAGTAAATGATCAAAATAAGAGTTTAACAAAATGCCTTCATTGATAATAACTTTTGAAAATGAGAAGGGGCCCTACAAAATACTCCCATAGCCTTGGGCAGAGCTAAGGAACTTTGAAAACATTTAAAAAACAATAAATTACTTTGACAATGGAAAAAACTCTGGGATCTCGACTGCCTCCCAATTGCCCAAGGCTTCTTCACACTGATACACCAAATGATTCACATCTTCATCTTCAGAACCTCCATCAATTGCATTGACCTGATAACCAGCACTGGAAAACACTTCTTGAATGGTCTTTGGACGTCCTTTAACGGAGGTTGACGCTCCTTCCTTCACATGAGTTGGTTTGTAACCCAACCCGCAACGATCTAGCTTCTGTTTGACTTCAATGACATCACCCCAACCTTCATATCTTCTTTCTTCAATGGTGGAAATAGTACTCTTCAGCGATGCAAAAGATGGGATACCCCTCCCTTTTGGTTCCTCTACTTCCAAAAGGACAGCATTGGCTATCTCAAGAGCTTGGAAAGAAGTTTCCAAAGCATCTTCATCAGCCTCAATATAGCTAAAGGATGAAAGGTTGCTAACCATGAGATCTTCTTCCCCAGACACGGTTACCAGCTTATTATCGACTACAAACTTCATCTTCTGATGTAGGGTAGAAGTGACTGCCCCAGCGGCATGGATCCAAGGTCTTCCCAGCAAGCAACTGTAATTAGGGTTAATGTCCATAATCTGGAAAGTGATTTTGAACACCTGTGGCCCAATCAAGATCGGTAGGTCTACTTCTCCAATAACAGTCCTCCTTGACCCATCAAAAGCTTTCACAATCAGTGCACTGGGCCTCATCTCAGCCCCTTGATAAGATAACTTGGCAAGTGTTCTTTTCGGCAAAACATTCAATGAAGATCCTGTATCCACAAGAACTCTTGCTAAAGTATCCTCTTGACATTTTACAGATATGTGGAGAGCACGATTATGGTCCAAGCCATCTTTTGGAAGATCCTCCATACTGAAGCTGAGATTGTTACATGTAGTGATATTGGCAATGACTCCATCAAACTGATTCACAGTTATATCATGTGTAACATGGGCTTGGGCTAGTAATTTCTGGAGAGCACTCCGATGGGCCGGTGAATGCATAAGAAGTGATAGGATAGATATTTTGGAAGGTGTTTGATGTAGCTGATCAATGACCTTATAATCACTCTTCTTAATGATTCTGAGAAATTCTGCATCCTCTTCTCCCAAGACTACCTCTTTATCCTGGTTGACAACAGCTGGAATGACTTCTTTAGGTGGAATCGTATTGGCTTGCTGAGTATAAACACGACCACTGCGAGTTAAACGACCTGCACCCGCTATGTCAGCACTTGCCACTTTTGAACCTTCCTTCTGACTAGCTTTATCAATCTTCTGATGAACTTTCCCTGTATCATACTTCCATGGAACTGATTTAGTGTCTTCATAAAGGAAATGGTTACTCCTTTGTTCAAACCTTGGCTCAGTTATATTGAAAATGGGCATCACAGGCTCTGGCATATTAAAGATGGGCTGAACTCTTGAGGACTTAGGCAGGTTGAACACTGGCACCAAGGAAGAATCAGATTCAGGCAAGTTAAAAATGGGTTCAATCATTGCCACTTCATTCTTCTTCACATGACCGCTTACTTGTAAAACACCCAGATTAATCAAATTTTGAACGTCTTTTAAGACCAAATCACATCCCTTTGGGTTATTTTCACAAGCTTCACAATTCTTATGACAGTTCTTCAACATACCCACTGCTACTAACTTCGCATGGAAGTCACTAAGCGGGGTCTTGATCTCTGTGGCGTTGAAAATCAAACCTTCGTCAGACTCGTCAACAATGGCATTTATGGACCCGTGCTTGGGTAAAGGATTATCTTTGACATTCGGACCAGTATTCCCAAATGACAGAATGTTCTTCTCCATCAAATCTTTCACTATGTACTTTAAGGCATAACAACTCTCCAAATCGTGCCCTGGGGCACCTTCATGGAATAAACAGTGGGCATTTGAGTTGTAATTTGGTGGGAGCGGATTTGGTGGAGGACCCAAAGGCCTTGGAGTAACCAAACCTTTCTTCAGCAGTGAAGGATATAATTCAGTATAGGTCATAGGGATTCGAGGATTAGGAGGCCTTCCTCCCGGTCTTCTATTCTGAAAGTTGGGATTCGGATGAGGAGCTGGAGTCCTCTGCTGGTAGGCTAAAGCATTGGGTGCTTGTTGATAGCCTGGATTGTTGAGCATTGTTTGATAAGGTGGAATCACTGGAGCCGCTTGCTGATACATCGGTACTGCTTGAGTTGGCTGATACATCGGGACTTGTGGATTAAATGACGGTTGAACCGCCGCTACATAAGGATGTTGGGCATACTGTGGTGGATGAGCATACTGCTGTTGAGCCATAGGTGGAGGTCTCTGCCAAAGAGGATTTCTTCTTTGACTTGTCATTATGGCATTCGTCTCATCCTCTTTCTTCTTGTGGAAATTACTGGTAAATTTCTTGACATTATTTCCGCTGCCAGTGCTGGAACTGCCAGATGTACCACTCATCTTTCCACTTTTTAGTCCAAGTTCAACTTTGATTCCCACGGCTACAAGGTCAGAGAAGCTAGCAGTTATGCTCCCCACCATTCTCTCATAGAATTCTGGTCGCACAGTGTCAACAAACCAATCAGCTAATTCTCTTTCAGTCAACGAGGGCTCTACCTGAGAAGTGGTCCCTCTCCACCTCTGAGCATATTCTTTAAATGATTCAGAATCTTTTTGTGACATACTCAACAGTTGCCTCCTATCGGGAGCAAGGTCCATATTGTATTTGTATTGCTGGATGAAAGCATCTACCAAGTCTTGGAAACTGCGAATCTTCGACTAGTCTAGCGTTAGATACCATTTGGAGGAGATTCCCTTCAGACTGTCCTGGAAGCAGTGGATCATTAATTTATCATTGTCCACCTGCGTAGCCATTCTTTGATAGTACATCAAGAGATGGTTCTTAGGACAAGTTGCGCCCTCATACATATCAAAAGTGGGTATCTTGAACTTTGGAGGTATTACCAATCCAGACACCAGACACATCTCTCTAGCAGCGGCCCCAAAGATCTGGTCACCTTCAATCGCTCTTAACCTTTTTTCAAGGGTATCAAAATTCTCTTGCATCTTCTCATGTTTCTCGTCTCCGTTTTTAGACATATCTGGCGCGTCATACACCTGACGGTCATTAAAGTATGGTTGGGCACGGGTGTGCACAATGTCTGGTGTAAAATTAGTAACTGCATGGTTTTCTTCATTAGTCACAGGAATAGTCTGTTGAGCAGCAAATCCTTGAGGAGGAGGCACAAAACCTTGGGAAGGAAATGCAATACCCTGAGAAGGAGGTGCGAAACTTTGAGAAGCTAAGCCTTGGGAAGGAGGGAAGAAACCCTGAGCAGCAAGTCCTTGGGAAGAAGGAATAAAACTTTGAGAAGCAAGGCCTTGGGAAGGAGGGAAGAAACCCTGAGCAGCAAGTCCTTGGGAAGAAGGAATAAAACTTTGAGAAGCAAAACCTTGGGAAGGAGGGAAGAAACCCTGAGCAGCAAGTCCTTGGGAAGAAGGAATAAAACTTTGAGAAGCAAAACCTTGAGGAGGAGGGACGAATCCATGAGGAAGCCCAAAAGGAGGCCAGGTCACAGGGGTAGTGACTGATGACGTAGGCTCAGTCGTTGCAGTGACAATTTCTGACACCACAGTCTGTTAGGTATCCATCTTCGCTCGAATGACCTGCAACATTTCCATCATCTGACCCATATTTCCACGAATATTAGTAAGCTCCTCGTTAACTCTGTCCATCTCTAGGTCTCTTTCAGCCATCCTCTTTCTGGCTTGAGCTCGAGTGTAGTATTTGCGTGAGAGCCTCAGTGTGAAAGCTGGAGAGCAGATGACGGGAATGAGTTTTATATGAAAAATGCAAATGAAATGCCAAATGTATGAGTGCAATGCGAAAATTAAATTTTATTCAAGGAACTTAAGAAACAATTTGCAAATACCAAGGAACACATATTGATCAAAAGGATATGATTTCATTAAATTCAAAAAGTGATACAAAGTCTCGAGTACATCTTCAAAAATTCCAAACAAAGCTTAATAAAGACAAAGACAAAGTCCTAAGGAGATTCTCCTAAAAGCCTCAAGTTGAGCTTCTCGATTTGTGCCTTCATCTGAGCCCTTTCAAGCATAAGTTGATCCACGATCGACTTCCAAGAAGTGTCCCCTTGAGTGCTGGAGGAAAATAAATCCTCTTGCGCTTTCCTTTTCTTGTTGGAGAGCTCTTCTTCTTCCTTCATCTTCAGTTGTCTTCTAAGTTCTTCATTCTCACTACTGATGATCTGATGTCGATTCTTCCATGCATTTTTCTCTCGAAGCTCTTTCTCCAAATCAATCTTCAGCTTCTCTGCATCGTCCATAAAGATTATAATGGGTTTCTTGAAGGTCATAGGATCCTGGCGAGGGTAAGGCATCTTCAGACTGATTTCCCTATCTCGTACCCATTGGAGATAGGGTTCCATAGAAACACAATTCGGCTTTCCCAAGCTACTCCTCCCCTTCCTATGGATGTACTTCCAAGCTTGCATAATCTGTTTCTTGAGCTCTGGTTCTTCGTCATCCTTAAAGAAAATTTCTTCCACTTCAACACTCTTAGGTTTGTCCTTCAACGGATACCCGAGTTGGCGGCGAGCCAAAACTGGATTATAGCTGATTCCTCCCTTAGTGCCAAGAAGAGGCACATTAGCAAAATCACCACAGCTATCAATAATTAATGCTCCATCATAAACACGATTGTACCAACTAATGTCAGAGTGGGTAAGAGACATGATCCTTTGTGACCACCACAAACCATCCTTAAGGTTCCAAAATGAAGCTGACTTAGGCAAGTGCGAAATAAACCACTCGTACAGCAATGATGCACAACAAGTAATCATCCCTCCCTTATGGAGATTCCTCAGATGGATGGAATGGTAAGTGTCTCCGAGCAAAGTAGGGACCGGGTTCTTCTTCAGAAATACTTTGATGGCGTTCAGGTCTACAAAGTCTTCAAAGTTTGGGAAAAGTAACACTCCATATATTAGCAGAATAAAGGTCGCCTCAAAAGCTTTCATATCATTCACACTAACAAAATTCTTGGCCTTTTCTACCAAAAACTTTGTAGGGAATCCAAAAATCTTTCCTTTATAGGTCATATTTGCCTTGACCTCAGGAACACTCAAATATGTCGCCTTTGCAATCTCCGCTTCTTCAGGGTCCTTCTCTAGAACAAGGAATGGAAACTCATCCTTAACACGTGATCCCACCAGAAATGAATACTCTTCCAAAGTAGGTGCCAATTGGTAATCAGGGAACGTAAAACAATGGTAGAGAGGATCATAAAACTGGAGCATCACAGAGAGCAACCTTCCATCCCACTCAGTCTTAAGGCTAAAAGTCTCCTATGCTTCTCCATGAAGGCTTCTTGATCCAAAACCAAATCTCTTAATTTCCTTAGGTCTTCGAGTTTGGGAGTTTTGAATGTGTACTTGACAGTCTTTCTTCTTCCAAAGTCCATGATGATATCTACGATATTTGCAAAGATAGAGTTTCTGAGTTCCTTGAATAAATTAGTAAAAATGATGCTTCATGATGCGTGAATGCATGAATATACAAACACAAACAAGGCTTAGGTTCAAAGCTTGCACGAGGTCGAAGGTTCAACCCTCCCAAAAAGGTATGTACTATGAGTTTATTTGTACCTGTACAACGGGTTCTAAAAATTCCCAGAATCATTGTCCCATCTTTCGGATATTACCGACTTCCCAACTCAACTTGGTAATCAATAATATTCTCAAGAGAGTCTCATCCGGGTGTAGTATCGCGTATCAACTATTTTGGATTTGCACCCTCATAGTCATCGCACTACATCCCTAAAAGGCCAAGTGGGGGTAAATGTTCTACGGTCCTCAACATTAACGGCTCTCAGGTCGAATATAGTAATGCTTTCACGACTGAACTCGATCAACAAAACTACATCCGAGGAGGCCTCCGCTGAGTGGTGGTGTCTCAAGTCAGCTTGGTCGGGACTCAACTCCCTACAAGCCTTCTTGAATATACCACCGTCCTATCTTATTTTGCACTCAAGTCCGGGTTAGGACTTATCTCACCACACATGGAACACCCGACAAAAATCCCAAATAATAACAAGCAATACAACAACAAATATACAAATATACAAGGTGGGTTTAACCCTCAAAAATAGTGTCCCCAGTGAAGTCGCCATTTCTGTTGCGGTGAAAATCGGATACCAAGCTATTGATTAAACTTGAATCGCAAAACTTTTATGTTCACCACCGACTTTAATTTAATCCAAAGGGAAAAGGGAAAAAGATCGTAAAAACCCTAAATGAGGAGAAACTAGGTTCGGGGGTTGATTATACCTAGGGAAGGTGTTAACATCCTAAGCATCCGCAGTATCCTACGGGAACCTCTTGTTAATATTTGTGTTATTGTTATTTATTGCTTGCTAAAATTAAGGGAACCTAAGGTTTTTATTTCTAATGGTGCTTGCACAACATCGCATCGATGCCTACGTATCGGGTATAGAATCAGAGCACTCGTAGTTCTCCTAAGGATTAACGAACACTTGGTTACGCTCAAGGTTCGCGGGGGAAGGTAAGTGTTATGGCAAACACTCACGTGACTTTAGGAAAGTCACAAAAAGTTCTAAAATAAAAAGTCCTAATGGCTAAGGTTGAAAAGGAACTAGGGATGGCTAAACTTCTTATGACATTGAGTCAACTGCAGGAGTTCTTTCCCTTTTGGATTGAAATGCAAAAAAAAGAAAGCAAATAAATGAGGGTGCAAGCTCCTAAGTCTAAGGCATAGGTTGCAACTTGCAAAAATGAACTGAATGAAGTAAATGGAAGTACAAGATAAAAGGCTTAGTAACCGGGCTATGACTCGATATATGGATCGAGAATGCGGGGGTGGAAGACAAACGTGGTGCGACCATTTTCTTAAGTTGAAAAGCTGTGAAGTGTAACGACTGTGCAGATGGCGATCGTAAAATGACCGACTTACGTGTGTGAGTGAAGTGTATGTGAACTCAACTTGGCGTTGGACCAAGAATTAAATTATTTTTGAAATGATTTTAATTATTATTTTGAAATGTTATATTTATGTCATGTTTAACAAATTATGGTCGAAAAGCGAGAGTGAGATTCACGTTATGCTAATCGTACATTATCGTTATAACTTAAATAAAGTATAAAAGAAAAATAAATAGATAATAAAGAACATATGAGCAAAACCTTACAAACATAAACAAATGAGCAAAATAAATAATTAAAAAAAACTAATCTAGAAATTAAACCATTATTTACTGAAATTAATTAAATAAAAGGAACTTAATTTAAATTAATATAAAAATATTTGTTAACATGCTTTTTTTGAAGAAATATTTTAAAAAAAGAAAAGACTTAAGAAAACTAAACATGATAAATAAATAAAAAGGAAATGGGGTCAAGGGGAGGGGGAGCTGGCCCGGTAGGCCCAATGGAAGGAGGACCGGGTCTTGGAGCGGGTTAGCTCCGACCCGGTTTAGTTCATAACAAGTGGGGGGAAAGACTTAACCTAGCCGCAGAGAGAGGGCGAGAAGAAAAACAAAGCTGAAGGAAAACGCAGCGTGATCCTCTTCTTCAATCGCAGCAGCGTCAAACAGTATCAATGGTACGAAAAAAAAAGCATGAAAGAAACACGAAAGAAACGTAGAGAGTAAACTTCCGACGACAGACGCGTTCTTCCTTCAATCGAGACCTCTGTTTCGGACGGCTCACCCGCGAATCCAACTCCTCCCTCACTGAGTTTCGCGGCGGTGTCTCCTTCAATCAATTCACGAATGGCAGATTTACGGTGGTGTTTGGTTCAACGGAGGTTTATCTCAAGGTTCAGATTGCGCCTGCGATTGGTTCATGCGGATGATGATTTTGAGGTGCTTCAAGGTTTGTGTTGGTTTTCACTGGATTTGATGATTTTGGTTTTGTTGCGCTTCGCTCCGATCCTCACTCACTCTGAATCTCACTATGTTTCTGGGTTTGGTGGGTCATTGCTTCGGTTTCTCAGATTCGCTCGCGCTTGCACGATTTCGGTTTGTCGGTGTTTTACGTTTTCTGTGAGTTCACGATTTATGTTGCTGTTGTGATTTTTGAAGACGTTCTGGTTAAAAGTAGAAGAATTATGGCTGACGGCTCTGAGATGTTTTGCGAATGGTGAAAGGGGTTAGGGGTCTTCTTGGTTTTGAATCTGATGTGAAGCTACACCTGAGTTTTTGGTTTTTTTTTCAATGGCTAATGAATACTTTTGTGCGTTTTTGAGTTTGGTTGCTGATGTCTTGCCATCATTTCCTTGCTAGGATTTTTGTTTTCATAGGTGTTATGGATTAAGGTCGTTGTTTGTGTGAAAGGAGGTTTTTCAGATTCGCCTCTTCTCTGTGTGGTATTAGTGGTGAAGAGGTTTGGATGTTTGGTTTCACTCTGTTTGCGATTCCTTTAAATTCAATTTCTACTCGTCTCCTTTCTCGCAGACTTATGTATTGTGTTTATTTTTTTGAAAGGTTGGGTGTGGAGTAGACGGTGAATGGAGGAATGGTGTCATGAGTGAGTCAACGGTTGTAGCTAAAGATGAAAAGGGTCCGCAGTGAGTACTCTCAAGAGGGTGTCTCAGGTTAGTTTCGTGCTTATTTCATGTGTGGTGGTTGTTTGGTTCGAAGAGTTTATAGCTGTTTCCTAAGAATGTATTGTGATCATGACTTGTTCTTATGGCTGGTTTAGTTTTTGATGGTTAGGCTTGTGTGGTTAGATATGATGTTTGCTGGAGTTGGTGTATGGTTTGAAGTTTTTGGTATACGGTTTTGCTGACTTGGTTTTTTTTGATATGAAATTGGTGTTTTTGGTTTGATGATTTTGGTGTAAAAAAAATGTGGCTATCAGTATTGTTTATTGCTGTTGATGAAGTTTGGATCTCCAGCTTTTTGTGGCTGCCTATGTTTTTTTTTTGATGTCAGTTTTGTGTGTATCAAGTTCTGTGTTAAATGTGTTGTGGGATAGATTTTTTTTGTGAGGGAGGATGACTGCTAGTTTTGTGATGGAGTCGGCTGCCAGTTTTGTAATGGTAGCTCTGGTTTGTGTATGAAATGGTATGTAGCTTGATTTGTATGAAGTTTTGCTGCTGGTTTTTTTATTATTGAAGTTTTATTCTCCAGCTTTCTTTGTGGCTGCCTTTGGTTTATGTATGATGAAGTTTTGGATTTTTTTTTTGAAGTTTTTTATGACTTTGTGTATGCAGTATGAGGAGTGACGAAATGAAACTGAAAAAGAAACCTAGCTATTCGGAATCGAAATCAAACCGTAAACATAAACATGGCTAAAAGCGGAATCAAGTAAGATGAACAAAATGCTGAAAAGAGGTGGAGGAAAAGGAGAACATTACCGACCCGAAAGTTATCGGGGTGAAGAATCCGCAATGGTAAGCTTCACTTCTATTATTCCTCTTTTGTGTAGCTTCTCCCTACTCCTTGCTACTGCTGGTGTGGGTCTGTGGTGGTTATTGATATTTTGTGATATTGCTGTATTTTTTCGGTTTGCTCTCTTTTCTTTTCAATTTTTCCCCCTTTATGAATGAAACAGTTCTGGTTTTATAGGGAGAAATTAGGTTTTTTTTGGTTTGAATTTTGTACTGAGAAACTTGCTAAGGAAGGGTGTAGGATTAGGGGGAACCAATTCTGAATTTGTGTGTGGTGGAGGAAGTGGAGCAGACTGTTTTTGTGTGCTGTGAAAACTGCTTTGTCCTTTTTTTTGTTGCTATTACTCTGCTGTTTTTTGTCTGCTAGTAGAGAGAAAATGGTCCCCTCTTCTTGTACTGATTTTGTAAAGTTATAAAAAAACAGAAAAATGCAAAATGATATGAATGATATATGTGAATGAAATTGGCTTGAAATCTTATGTAACATATATGGGGCTGTTTTAAATTAACATGAAGTTGGAATGATAATACTTGAAAATGAATATGTTTTGAATCAAATGTATGAACATGCTTTGACTTGGTGGTTTGCTTCTTTTGTAGGTTGATGCAACATGGACTATGCAAGGAAAAGCTTGAAGATGCCTAAAGAGAAATAAAAATCTAACACTTACACACTAACACTTGTAGTTTAAAGCCTTGTAAACTTGTAATGACACAAACTAGGATTTAAACTCTTCTTGTAGTAATCTTTGAAAACAACTTGGAATGAATTGGTATTTGAAAATCATGGACATGAATTCAAAATGAAATTAGACATGAGATGCCATTTATTTAAATTTGGAAATGTGAAATAGAACTTAAATTTGAATGGAGTTAGAAATACTTTGGAAAATTGAGTTTAGAGTCTTGAAGAAAAGTTGAATTTCTTTGTCATGGATTATGTAATGAATTGATCATGATTTGAAAAATGTTTGGATGAATGAATTGCCATGAAATGGCAAATTGGAAATGATATGGCAACTTTGACATGAGTTCTCCATTAGGAAAGAACTTGAAACTAACAACTTGAAATAGAAGTTTAGAAATTGAAATTAGAATTGGAATAAAATGAAAAAATGAAAAAAAAAAAAGATCTTGGAATTAAAATTTAAAATGAATAAAAAATTGGAAATTGGAATTAAGTTAGAAATAGAATCTAAAAAAAAAAGTAAATTAAAAATAAAATTAGAAATTGAAATCAAATTAGAAATAGAAACTTGAAAATGGATAAAAAATAAAATTGGAGATTACAATTAAATTAGAAATGGAAACTAAAAAAAAAATGAAATAAAAATAAAAGTTAAAAAAAAAATTACATTAAGAAATAAAACTTTGAAAATTGAAAATAGAAATAAAATTACATTTAGAAATAAAACTTTGAAAATTGGAAATAAAATTACATTTTTTAACAAAACTTTGAAAATAAATGGAAATAAAATTTAAGTTTTAAAAATTTAGGAATGAATTAAAATTTTGAAATAGAATTTGAAATAATTAATTTTTTAAAAAAAAAAGAACTTAAAAAATAAAAAATAAAATAGAAATAGAAATTAAAATTAAAATTAAAATTAAAAACACGAAAATGAATTAAAAAGTTAGAAATGAGAAATAGAAATTAAATTTAAAATGGAAGCTTGGAAGTGAAAAGAAATTAAAATTAAATTAATAAATAGCTTGAAAATGAGTTGAAAGCAACAGAAAAATAAATCTCGTAATTCTCTTCTAAATGCAATGAATGTATTATGCGAGCAGTTAGGGGTAAAATTTGGGGTGTGACAAGTATGACATTCATTGAAATTTTCAAAGGTGTCACTTATGTTTTTTTAAATGTGCAATGATACACTTCTAGAAAAATTTGGCTCCCATACTTATATCCTTAATGAGATATTGGTTCCTTCTGAACATTCAATTAACCAATTGGTATGTCACGTTATGGATAAGAAAAATAATTTGTCTTCAATTAGATCATTTCATTACTAAAGATATCAGGGATTTTATGTTCTGAAATGAGTGGTTGGACGTAGGCATACTACAATTGTTGTGCACGTAACTATATAATTAAATATCTCATTATTGTACGTTTATCGTGTTTTTATAGAACTAATCCTTCACTTATTTTTTTCCATTTTATTTAAACATTAGGTACATTCATCGTGTTAATAAATATGATATTTATGGATTCTTGGATCCATTTAGTATTCGTTTTACAAATAATTCTTCAAAAGTGATTGAAAGATTCATATCATCACAATTAAGTGAAAGGAATAAAGAATGTTGTTAGACGACATGCTTCGATCTAGAGGGGTGAATATATCACAAATTAAAAATCGAACTTTTGGCAAAAATGGTTTTCAAAAGTTTTATGGCACAACGGAAACAACCCGAATCGAATAACATAATTGAACTCGCTATCGAAAAGTTCGGATATACGTAAAGTTACACAATTGAATGATAATTAACACAAATCTTTCAACAATGATTAATCACAAACCAATTAAATGTTAAGCTACACGTAGAGATTATTTCCGATGAACAAAAACAAATTAAAATACTCAAAGGAAATTTACCAAACACTTTGTATGCGATCGATAACGTTTGAAAATTTGATTTGTTTTGTTGATGTTAAAAACCAATCACAATCAAATTGATTATGATTATATCAACAACAACAACAATTTAAAAGTAACTGAAAAAGAATTTCCAATCAAATTGATGAAAACAATGATGCACTCGATAATTTGCTAATACAAAAGTTAAAGAGATAGAGAGAGACACAAAGATTTGTTTAGGTAGTTCCCCAATTGGACTCGTTATGGGTACGCTTGCCCTCAATTCGAATTCAAATTGAGATAGTTTCAATTAACTTTACTTTTCAAAAAATGTTTATACAAGAGATGAAGATCTCAAACCTCACAAACCCTATGGTTCATTGTTGATTCTACCACCTCCAAAACCGTTGATAAAAGTTTGATCAGGTCACCAACAATGTTTTTACAATCCACCAGTTCTTGTTAATATCTTGCAAGACCTCCCCTCTTAAGGTTTTTGCTCGGTCATATTAATCCCTATCACTCCCTTGTTGAACCCAAGATTCACAAACATGATCCACCATCTCACGCAACTCCCTTGCAAGGTACCACCTACCTTTTCCCAAGGCCTTCACTCGATCGAATACGTATTTGCGTGATCTTGTCCAAAACCTTCAAATCCTCAATGATCTTGAAGGAAACCCCCAACTTGGTTTTCTTATTTGAAACATACAAAGAACTCAACCAAATATTCTTGGTTGCACCAATCTAATAGGACACTATCAACCATAATCTAGATGGTCACCCAATAATGTATAGGAAAAATATTTTTATTTTTATTTTTGAAGGCAATAGGTCGGCCTATGAAAGCAATAGGTTGACCTATAAGGGTCTTAATTCGGCCTATATAAGACGACCAAAAGGCAGTGGCTACAACCTTCATTATTGAGGCATGGAGGTCGACCTTGTAGAAGCAAGCCTCTCAAATCACATTTTGATGATAACAACAAATTCATCAAGCCTTGAAAGTAAGCAAAAAGGATCGTTCAAAGCTCCATTAAAAAAGAGTTCATAAAGACAAAGTTTCGCATTGGAAGGTATATCTTATTTCTCATGAACCAATAATTTTTATTAAGTGTTCAACTTAGGATGCACTCACACTTGTTATTGTCTAAAATTAATCATTGTGCATGCCTTGTTACTGATCTTAATCTTAAAACAATTTTTTCTAATTTCTGATCAAGTAACCGATTACCGTGTAGGTAGTAACCGGTTACTTCAACTATTTTCTGAAAAATAATTTATGAGTTACAGCAAGTAACCGGTTACCCACATGGTAGTAACCGGTTACCACTGTTCAAAATCTAGAAATTGATTTATTCAAATTTTGAATTTTGTCTTATACTTTTTCAAAATGAAATGAGATATCATTTCACATTTTGTACCTTTTCCAAGAAGTATCTTGTATCTAATTTAAACTATTTTGTGCAGAATTTTTAAACAACTCTCCTATACAATTTTCATGAAACATTTTTCTTACTCAAAAATCTCAAAATTTCTAAAGTGCACTAAATTCATTTTCCATACACTTTAGTGAACACTAATATCCATTGTTTGTGAGTGAGAAATATACAAGGAGAAGATCAACATTGCTTGATATTACAAGACTTCAACACTTCAACATTTCAACATTTCATCTAATTCAAAGATTATTTCTTGTATCGACTTACGATCCAGGATTGTTGGACGTAATGGTTAATGCTTGCAAGAGGATTGTTCCTGCACATTGTTGATGTATAGTTGTTAGATAATAGGCCTCACCGGTTTTGGTGTGATAGGTTGTACGATCTGAAACTATAGTGGAAATTTCTTTCAGTTTGGAAAGGGGACTGGATGTACCTTCGGATTGTGAAGGGAACCAGGATAAACCTTTGTGTTCTTTTACTTTCCGCATTACCGCTTTCAATTCTTAAACACATAAAAGAAGAAAAATACATCCACCGATAAACTAACCAAAGAAAATTTTATAAAACCTAATTCACCCCCCTCTTAGGTGTAAACACCCCAAATTTGCCCTCACTAAGTTCACACCATGGCTTGTGATCTTTCATATTTACATTAGTTTAAGCATATCATTTCATATTGCATTTTTGTTCCATCTGCATGGTTCAAGTTCATCTGCATCTAGGGTTTGTGAGTTGAGTCATCCAAGATCCGTCTGAGCCACTCCAAAGGTCTTCAATCATCTCAAGAGGGTCCATGTATGTTCAATCATCATATTTTATCCACCAAAGATCAAGGAAGTCAAAGAATCACAAGAACTGGCAAAACATGAAAGCAGAGCTAGGGTTTAACTGCACAGATGACCTAAAATTAGGGTTTTGGTTTCAGGGGCCATAACTCCAAATTTTTTGGTCATTCTTGTTTATAATGGTCTCAATATGTTATAATGATCATGCATACCAAGTTTGATGAAGAAATTCATTGTGGAAGTCATCTGATCACTGGGTAACTTCTTGAGCAAGTCAGAGCAAAATCAGGGCATCTGAGGCCCCCACCCATAGGACCAAAGTGGATGTTTCATAAAATTAAAGTTATATGATCTTTATTTGATCATTGGAGTGCTTAGAAGTTCACAAAATTGAAGAAAAGTGAGCTAAATCAAAAGTTTCCAAAAATGGAAATGACTTGTAATGTAAACTTTCCATTTTGGGAAAGTTTTTCAACCTCCTCTTTCTCAACCAAAAATGCTTCAAATGAAAAATTGTTGGTCATGAAAGTTGTAGATTGGATCATTCCCTTTTACAAAAGTACAAGAACAAGTTCTAATTCATTATGGAACTCAAGATATGGCTTGTCAAAGTTGGCAAAAATCCCATAATTTTCAAGAATGCACCAAAGGGAGATTTTTGCAAAACCTCTTGCCAATTCATTTTGTGACTTCAAACACACTTCAATACATCATAACATCATAGTGCATTGCCTCTAGATCAGAATTGCCCAAAGAATTACAAGATTACATGCCTTGAACATCAAGATTTCTCAAAGGGGCCAAAACTTCACATAATTGCAATTACACCCCATAACTTTATTCCCACATGCTGAATTGCCTCAAGATTGATTCTATGGTCATCCTTGATCTCAGTTGCACATGGACATGCCAAAAAGCCAGCTGTATCCTTGCCCATACCTCAAGTACAAGAAATGTTGACTTTATGCAAATTCACCCATACCAATCAGCTGTAGCCACCACCCACTCTCTGCCCAACCAGAACACTACAAGCATGCCTCAAGGGTCATTTTTCATAACACACACAAGCTGAAACCTCCAAGAACTCAACATTGCCAAAAACACTCCCTCTTGCAAAAACTTTCGAAACTCATAGCTCACTCACTCAACCTTCAAACTAATTCCACCATTCATCTCTAAATCACTCACTGATCACAAACCAACCATTGAAACAACCAAAAACACTCCATACACCAAACACGATTTCTGACCAGCAAGAGTTCCAACTCTCAAACCAGCCACTCTCAAGGTCTTCCAAGCATCAAAGCTTCTTCAGGAAGGTCATTAGAGTCAGCTTGCACAAGAGAAGCAGCCTGAAAGCTTCAAGTCTCAATCCTCTTCAACCTTCAAGTCACGAATGGTGTACATGCCAATCTAACTCCTCAGATTTCAGAAAATTGAACAGGGGAAGCTGTTGTACCCTAAAATTTTCCCTCCCAAAATCAAAGCAAGGTGTCCCTAGAGTTCTCTTAAGGTTCACAAGGTTCACAATTGGTCATAAAATTTGAAAGTTATCTCAGACAAAACATCCTCCTAAGCAATGGATCCACAACTAGGGTTTTGAGTTTATTTGAGCTAAATGGACTTCCAAGGTCTCAAGTGAGCTTCATAACATCCCATATATATTCAAGAATCCCCATGTCAAGTTTCAAGGCTTTCCCAATAAGTTTGACCAGTCAAATGATCAAATATGCAAAAATCAATCAAAGCAGTTAAAAAGTCAAACTGAGGTCAACTGTGGTCAAATTAAAGTCAAACTTCAATATTTTTTTTGCCAACATCAATATTATGAAGTAAATTTAATCATTTGATCAAGGGTTGATCATGATTCATCAGGGAGATCTCAGATCATCAAGAATCAGGAAGTTTCTAAATTAGTGTTTCCTACGAAAAGTCAACTAAACTTTGATCAGCCATAACTTTCACATTCTTCATCAAACATTTCCCATTCAATGCTCATTTTGAAGGAAATTGAATTCTCTACAACTTTATGCCTCACAAGCCAAGCCTAAAAATGCTTCATTTGGAAGGTATGATCTAAAACATTACAGGTCATTTCAAAAGTCAACAAAAAGTCAACTTTTTCCAAAGAGCATAATTTGAAAATGTTAAAAGATATAGACATGAGACCAAATAGGTTTGTTAGATGACTCTTTAAGATTTCCAAAATGTCCAAGAACACATTTATAGCCTTAAAATTGAGGGTTTTATGCTTTGTCAAAGTTGGGAGATTTTTAAGGGGTGTATGAAGAAAATAAGGTCTTAAATCCAATTTTTTTCCAAATGGGCCTATCATTTTGCAATCCAATCTTAACAATAACATCAAGCACGACCCAATTCAAATAATTTATGATTTTTATATTTTATTATTATTTATTTGGATTTTATTCATTAAAATTCATTTTAAATCAAAATAAAATATAAAAATATCAATATTTGATTTGATTCTTCTTCTAGAAGCTCTTAAATGACATTCAAGGTAATGGGATATCATCCAAATTCGTGCATAACAGAAATAGCAAGGTTTGGTATGATTTTTTTTACATTTATGAATAATTGGTTTCTTCAATCTCAAGTTATCCCAAAAGCCCACAAATCCATCAAATTTTCTGACCTAATTCATTCACTATAAGTACATGAACACAACCAATACACAAGGACGATTTTGCAGGTCAAGGATAACTTCTTCCAACTTCAAAAATTCTCCATAAATATTTAGGAGATTATAAAATTTGTTGGTTTTCGTATGTAGGAAAATTCGCAGGTAAGCTCGTAAGTGAATTCGCAGGAAAAATCCCACAGGCTGGAGGAGGAAGACGACTCAATGGCACAGTTTCTTAAATTCAAATATTTAGTTTTTTTGATAATAAACTTGTTTCAGGTAATAGACATCACGCGCACATGGTTCAGTTGGTTGAGTATTGGTGTTTGGATGCTTTAGAACCTGAGTTCGATTCCCAGGTTCTCCTATTTTTTATATTTTTTATTTGTAATGCATGTTTTATTTATTTATTTGAATTCACAATAATATCAGCTAGCACGCGCAGCTCCTCTGGTCATTGTGCAAACTTGGTAATGGGGAGGTCTTGGATTCAAATCCAAACCTCCTCCATTTATTTTGAACGCCTTCCTTTTTCTTTTTTTTCTTTGTTTTATAAATTTAATTATTATATTATTATATATTAATAACTTTATTAACTAATTAACTAATTTAATAATGTCATTTTTTAAAATAAAAATTCACTAATAGTATTCTTAGATTTTTTTGTGGAAAATAATGATAATAATTTTCTTATGTAAATATGTAAATATTTGTTTTTATTTTATAAATTCTTAATTAATTCAATATTTCCCTCTAAAATATAAATTTTCTTAATAAAACCCTAAACCTAATTCTTCTAACTTAAACCTAATTTTCTTTTCTAACCCTAATTTGTCTAACCTAAACCTATCTTTTAATTCTAACTTTTAAAACTTTAATCTAACTTTTAATTCTAAATCTTAATTTTCTTTAATTTATTTTGTTTCCTTTATTTAATCTTATTATTATTTGTGCTTTATTATTTTATTTTATTGCTTTATTTTATTAGAAAAATATATAGGTTATTATATTGTAATTTATTTTTCTCGCCTGATTATTATGTATCTGCCCCATAGCCATGTAATAGCTTAGGAATTTATTTGTTTTGCTTTCGTAAATATAATTGCGTGGTTAGTAAATAGGGAGTGGAAAGAATTAATTGAAATTAATCTGGATTTAGATAATTAATTAAAAAGATTAAATATCTGAAAATAAACACTCACACACGTAAGTCGATCTATGATCGCCGTCTGCACTTCCTAGGGTATCTCTCTTGGTTGCCTTATTAAATGGTCAAGTCCCTCGAATATAGGGGTGTCTTTAGCAAATTCCCTTCAAGTATAAATCATCAAGTCCCTATAGATTTAAAAGATCAAGTCCATTCGAGGTTGCCTACGGAATAATGATCTTGTCCCTTCGAATAAATGATGATAGTCCCTATGAATTACTAAAGACACCCCTTAAGTTGCCTTCATTGACCATACGATGACCCTACGTCCATCCCTTAACAAATCCAAAGTAATGACTACCTATTCCTTAATAATAGGGATAGTTTTACCCTTGAAAGAACATATAAGAACATGAATGACTTAGTCTAGGGTAGGTACCTCATAGTTACTTGCTCACACCTTTAAAATATATTTTTCACACCTCACAATATTTTCAAACATTTTCAAAAAAGGCTTTGTATACATCCACACGAGGATCATTACAAAGTACTTAGAAAATTTCTAATCACACACTACACTTTTCAAAAACATTTAAGTGAGCTAAGTAACTAAGAGCCCATGGATAACCATGGATATAAAGGGTGCTAACATTTTCCCTTTATATAACCTACCCCGAACTCAAGTCTTTAAAAAATAGGTTTTTCCTTTTCTTTTATGTCCTTTCCATATGGATAAAATAAAAGTCGGTGGCGACTCTTGCTATCCACAACATTTATAGAAAGTCAGTTCTCCCACCGTGTTACACTTTCACATTTTGTACCTTTTCCATGAGGTATCTTGTATCTTATTTAAACTATTTTGTGCAGAATTTTTAAACAACTCTCCTACACAATTTTCATGAAACATTTTTCTTACTCAAAAATCTCAAAATTTCTAAAGTGCACTAAATTCATTTTCCATACACTTTAGTGAACAATAATATCCATTTTTTGTGAATGAGAAATATAAAAGGAGAAGATCAACATTGCTTGATATTACAAGACTTCAAGACTTCAACATTTCATCTAATTCAAAGATTATTTCTTGTATCGACTTATGATCCAGGATTGTTGGACGCAAGGGTTAATGCTTGCAAGAGGACTGTTCTTGCACATTGTTGATGTATAGTTGTTAGATAGTAGGCCTCACCGGTTTTGGTGTGATAGGTTGTATGAATTGAAACTATAGTGGAAATCTCTTTCGGTTTGGAAAGGGGACTGGATGTACCTTTGGATTGTGAAGGGAATTAGGATAAACCTTTGTGTTCTTTTACTTTCCGCATTACCGCTTTCAATTATTAAACACATAAAAGAAGAAAAATTCATCCACCGATAAACTAACTAAAGAAAATTTTATAAAACCTAATTCACCCTCCTCTTAGGCTATCTCTGAAACTACAGACCTAAGCCAGCAATGTCAACCTATACTAAAGCAAAGCTTCTATAGTTCAACCTAGCTAAGAGCATGTGTGTTGGTCTATGTAATAATTTTCACACTAAAAACTTAATTTTGATGCATGAAACATGCCTAAGGCTTTTCCAAACATTTTCAAACATATTTATATGAACCCTAATGCTAAGATGATCAATGCACATCTAGAATTTGGTTGACACCGCCCAATGTGCACAAAAATGCTAAAGTTGTTCCTAGTTTTGACATCATTAAAACATGACTAAATGGAAGAAAAAAACTCTAGATTTTAGATGATGCATTTTCCTACAGTACAAAGAATAGTTCCTCCTGAATGTATGCATTATCTTCTTCATAATCTTCTCTCTCTTTGACAACATCAAAAAGAGACAAGTAATCTATTAGAAGTATCACATAGATACATATTACACATATGTATTATACTACACAAAGGCAATTTGTAAAAATAAGTATTGCACTCACATACAAATTATGTAAAAACACAAACTTAATAAACATAACAACATACATAAGAGTCATTCAAGTTACACACATAGTACAACCATTAAAAATCTTAGAAATTGTTCATACATAACCAAAAGCAAATGACAAACCAAAAACATAATAAAAATGCATGATGACTTCAAGAAAGACTCAAAAGATACAACACACCAAGTTCAAGACCCTAAGACACACAAAACATCACAAATACACTTCAAAGCCTTCCACGGCCTCTTGGCATTGGCCCTGGTCTTCCTTCCAAAGCGACAGCCTCACAAATCTCACGGTAAAAACGATTGTAATGAGCATCATCAGTCTCTTGATCCATAATCACATGATTAATTTTGTCCATAGCAACAACATGGTTTGAGTTCACATCATTCTGTATGGATAAAAGACTTTTCGTAGTATACGCAACAAAGGTCTGAAGGTCAGAATCCTGAGTGGCCATATGGTTCAAGTGCAAAATCTTTTATGAATCAATTCAAAATTTCAAATAGAAATCAAATTTAAAATTATTTCCAAATTCAAAAAAAATTCAAAAAAAATTCAAAAAAATTCAACCAAACCAAATCCAAATCTTTATTTTCTATAACAATGAATAGATATGTATAACAGTATAACAACCTTATAAATAAGCCACACTGAAACATTTATTTGAAAATCACCAATATTAAATTTCAAATTTTAATTGAAATTTGATCTAAATCCAAATATGATTATATATTTCTAAACCAACAAAATAAAACCGATTATATCTAAATAAATAAAGTCAACCCACAAATTTTAATCAAATTCACCTAAGATCAAATATGTCTCTTATTCTCATATGCACAAGGAAAACAACAAATTCAATTAAACCTAAAACATGTGAGTTAAGTACCAAATGATATTTAGGTGGATCAAGGTATCCAAAACAATTAAAAATGTACGATCATGTTCCAAAATTTGACAAAGTCAAAGAAAAAAATTATCAACTTCTCTGGAACATATACATAATAGAAAAAAAAAAAAAAAAAACATGGTTTTAACAATTGATCATATTGGAACGGTTATTGACCAAAGAAAAATTGATCATATTAGAATGATTATAGACCAAAGAAAAATAAGAAAGAGCCAAAAGTTTGAGATCATATTACTAATTTCATATACATACGTGTGGCACGACATACTCAAAATTAGAAGCATAAAATAATTAAACTCAAGCCATAATTCAAAACTAAATTAAACTTGCATACAATATTATTGACAACACAAATCAAATATTTTTAAAATTTTGGATTCATCACTTTAGGGTTGATAAATTTTTTGTTGGGAAAATAACCATAAATCCTGAGTTTAACAAACCTGAGTACATGAAGATCCGAAGGACTCAGACACTAAACATACACTAACATAAATCATAATCAATAATCAATCTTTAGTGCGGAAACCACTAGTTAAAATTAATTTAATAATAATTATACAAACATGCTTAGTAACAAAGATTAAAAGTATGATCTTACTTTAGTGCGGAAACCATATATATATATATATATATATATATATATATATATATATATATATATATATATATATATATATATATATATATATATATATATATTACACCATGTTAATTTATTAAGGACTGAGATTAGGAATATCTGGATAATCAAATCATTGATACGACAATTTTATACTTTACCGAAACACAAAGTAAAGAGAGACGAATGACAAACACCTGTTGCCTTGTGGTTCTTTCTCAACTGGTAGTCATAATGCCTTGATTTCTCTTCAGATGGGGAAAAATATAATTTGTTTTTGTACAATATATTGGAGATCATAACCTATATATAATGTGATGACCAATTAGGATTCTCATTATTTTTAATTGGGTCATCCTGACATCCACTCATATTTGAATCCATATTCAATTAATTAATTAATTACTAAATAGAAATCTAATTAGCCTTTTAAAATTACTTGACCATTTAATCAAATTATACTTTCAAGTTATTGTGCTTACTTGAGCATCAAATTATACTTTCAAGTTATTGTGCTTACCTGAGCAATAATCTTTTCTCTTGGTCCTCTAAAAAGCAACATATGGTCTCTAGATCAATCATTGAAGCTGAATATCGCAACTAGTGGTGTTCGCGGTGCGGTTTGGGCGGTTTTCACGCAAAAAGTCATCCGAACCGCAAGAGAAAAAAGTATGCGGTTTGGTTTGGTTTGGTTAGCTTTAAGAAATAAAACCGAACCAAACCAATGCGGTTTAGATTGATTTGGTTGGTTCGGTTTTTTACAATATTTTTATTGAGTTATACATACACCTATAGAGAACAACATAATTTTGTATTTAGTCATTCATACATTATCAAATAGCAACAAAACTCACCATATTTAGACAATAATTTCTCTTTCAATATACAAAAATAAGATTAGACAAAAGTGGAATAAAAAACATAAAATAGTAGTATAAAACAATATAAAAAATATTACAATAAAAAGAAAAAAAACGGAGGAGAGGAAAGATTAGACAAGATGAAAAAGAAAGATCATAAGATATACAATATTATAGAAGAAAGATGCGATAAAAGCGTAATTGGAAGAGAAAACAATAATATAAAAAAGGAGAAGATAAAGATAAAAAAGAAAGAACATAAGATAAGAGATTAGAGTAGAAAAGATGAGATGTACATAGAAAATACGATGAGAATAATGTGTGATACTACTCGAAGAGATTTGAGAAGATTGAAACTAAAACCTTAAGCGTGAGTAAGAGAATATTTGTATGGTTAAGGCATAATAGGTTTGAGTTTTGGATTGGATGTGGTATAAGTGAAGTTTGAGTTATAACATAATGCGGTTTGGTTTGGTTTAGTTCGGTTTGCAAAATACAAACCGCAAACCGAACCGAACCGCGCGGTTTTGTTAAAAAATGACCCAAATACATCCGAACCAAGTGCGGTTTTTTGCGGTTTCGGTTTGGTTTGGTTTGGTTTTGCGATTTTCTATTGGATTGGTTTGGTTTTGAACACCCCTAATCGCAACCTTGCAGTTGTCTTTTATCTCTTTTTTCTGATTTTCACCTCAAAACCTCCACACAACCTATAACCGATAACATAAATGTTATCTTACTTGCTTTAAATCCTATTCTTCACTATCGCACCAAACATTTTGAACTTAATTTACACTCCCTATGTCTCTAAAAGAAAGATGTTTAAAAAAAAAATTAAAGTTGCATAATAAAAGTCGTTTTGATTTCCAAGAGATATTTACTTTCTTTTCTTCCAATTTTGCCCTCAATATTTATGATTACTACTGCATGCTTTTTTTCTTGGAAAAGCAATCTTATATAAGTAATAATGGAAACGTGTTATGATAAAACTGCACAAAATATACTCAAAACCCTTTCAAGCTCTCTATTTCTAGTCTATTTAATCCTTTTCTAATTATGACACTAAGTACACTACTAGTATGAGACAATGAGAAAAATATGTGAGGACTCAAATAAATATATGATGAGAGGTATGAATGGAGTTAATAAATATTGTGGATTTGAAATAGTAGAAGACTTTGTGGATTCTGAATTAGAAAGAGTAGAAGACTCTCTATAGTTTGAAGAGGAAGAAGATGAAAATAAAGAATTAGAAATAGTTGAAGACTCCATGGACATTGAGGGAGTTGCAGCAAATGAAAATAATGAATTAGAAATAGTTGAAGATTCTTTTGATTTTGAGAGAGTTGGAGATGAAGATGAAGACTATGTAGCAAATGATGTGAGGGAGTTGTAGCAAATGACAATAATGGATTAGAAAGAGTGGAACATGAGTTTGAAGCATTTGTAGAAGGTGGAGAAAATGAAGTAAATGATTTGGAACCAAATTTTGAAGAAATTATAGAGGGATGGGAAGAAGATGACGTGAATGATTTGGAATCAAATTTTGAAGAAATTATAGAAGAAGAACACGTAGGTTTAGAAGAAAAAGAAAAAAGAGAAGTAGAGGCAATGTTGAAAATTTATCTTCCAGACTTTTATTAAAATGTAAGTAGCCATGAAACTATTAGACTTTTATTAAAATCCAAGTACCATTGTTACTGCACAATGAAACTATTAGACTATTGTACTTGTTTTCCAATTTCACTACTCAATGATGTTTTGATATATAAGTGTAATATATAACCAAACTATGCCATGCTTATGTGTTAATTTTACTGTTAGTTTGAAGATTGTACGTGACTTATATTAATCTTCAAATAAAATCCACAAGTTAACAACATATTGAATTTTACTCCTAAATATTAGCTCATGTTGAATTTAATCTTCAAATAAAATGCACAAATTAACTCTCCTTGTCGTTCCATCAATCCTTTTTTATGACGTATCTTATATTTATTGGAACCTCTTACTTTTATAATTTCAATCATGCACGATTGCAGACTTAAAAATATATGATATGATTTCTCAACAACATTCAAAAGATTGTCAATAGATTTAGGCGACTCCTTATATTGCAAGGATTGGATAGCACTAAAAAACCCAAGGTCTAAAATATTTAAATATGGAAAATTTGGAGGCTGACACATCATCCGAATATCAAAACCATCTTGTGAAGCTACTCTACAAAAATGATCATCATTACAATCAATGTGAGTTCTTGCATTGTCTTGTTGGATAAATATTGGATGACTTATATCCTCTCTTGGCCATTTTTCTTTGATGGCGGGTAAGACTTTATCAAGCAAAAATGTATTTATAACTTTTTTATTAACTGAAGTTATTGGTTTGGTTTCTAGTGTTCCTGCAACTCTATTAACACTAGATCTCTTAGCTGGCTCTTGTGTGATAAAATAAAATATACCAATTTTTCCAGAAAATAGTTCATTTCCTCGTGAATCAAATCTCGGACGAGCTATTGCAGCTAAGAACATTACTTTTCAATGAAATTTTCACTTCTACAAGTGCGAATTGGATCTTGTTTATCTTCTACTAAGTAATAATTCTCAGATCTTTTTGTCAAATAAAACCATTTTTCATCGATATGTATGATGTTATACATCCCTGAAAATGTTGGATCATGTGGTAAACTAGCACTATGAAGCATTGATATGCAAAAGCGCAATCTACTTCTTTTGTTCTCTTCATTTATAAAAGATTTTATAGGATTTGTGTGCCTTCGTATGACCCCAGACTTTAGACGCCGATGTATTGTGGCTTTACTCATATTCAATGCATAAGAAAGACATCTAATGATTGTTCTTCTTTGAGACAAAGGAATTCCACGAATTTGATCAACATTAAGTTGAATTTTTTTGCGATCACAATTTTTTTTCATTCTATGGGATACATCACCATATGCGCCATTCTCTTTTCCTTGTTTCCAAATGCGTTAGAACAGCACACATGCTTACTGAAAATTGTGATGCCACCAATTTAGTCACCCCTTTTTTCAATTTTCTTTCTATACTTTTTTCCAATAGAGACTCATATATAGCCCTTCGTACATCATTAGACAATTTTTTTCTAGAATGAGTATTTGTTGGTGCTTTTGAAAATTCTAAATTTGTCACTTCATCCATGAAATTTTCTTCTGCAAATTCAATAATATTTTTCAAATTTCTTGCAATAAATGTAACAATATTATCAAGTTTACTAAGTAAATATTATTGTAAAAACACACCATTGTCACAAGATGGATTAATTGATAAAGAAACATCGGATGTTGAATGAACTTGACTTTGATTAATGTCACCGTTTAACTCTAACTAAAAAATATAAAGTTGTAAAATTTAAAACAAATCATATAAAATTAGAAATAAAATAAATTTTACATACCAATATTGAAATTTGATCCGTGTAATATGTCTTCCCTATGGGTATCATCTTCCATGAACAACTCAACATTTAAGTCAAAAGAAAGTGGGTTTGATAGAGAAATTGGAGGTATGTGAACATCATCTATATGTGTATATAAATAATCAGTAATTAAAAAATAAAAATAAAATATACAAGAAGATGAACATACCGGTATTTAGACGAGGCTTAAATAATATTTTACCTATTTGTGTACCATTTTCCAATAATACCTCAGCATTAAGATCAAAAGGAAAATAATTTGAAGAAGAACTTTGTACTAATGAAATTGAAGAACTTTGATTTTGGTTCATATCAATGTCAAATTCATTAGGAATAAGATTTAGATCTATTTCTCTAAATGCAATTTTCTCTTTTATCCTATAAAATTTCATTGAGTGCTACAGTAGTTTTTATAAGGTTCAATTAGGTGGGAAAATATAAAAATATGGCGGCATGAATTTTGCTAATGATAAATTTCATGGTAGGAGTATTTCAATTTTATTCTTGGAATTGCATGGTCATGCATGCCGAAAAGATTGAGAAGTGTAATCCTAGTAGAACCTATTTTACTTTTTCAAAAGTGGCTTATTTATATCATGTAACATCCGTGACTTTTCAAATTATTTTCAATAATTATTATACCATGTGTGCTATACCTCGCATATTTAAATAAATAATTTAATACTCCATAATTAACGAGGTTAGTTTAGTAAAATTGGATTTTTTTTTTGGATAATATTATTATTCTTCTTAACCGGTGTACAATAATCTTAAACGACTTTTATTTTGAGGCGGAGTAAGTATTTTATCAAAGAAAATATTCAAGTCAAATCTCTTGAAGTCATGCATATTTCATCCACTAAATAAATTGTTGGCATTCTCAGTAAAACTACCTCAATATCATATTTCCTTAAGTTCAAATTCAAACTTAGAGTTATCATTAGTTCACACATAAGTTTGCAAAGGAGTGTAATATTAAAATGTTCATAGTCAAAACTAACTCAGTATAATTTCATCTTGTTAGTAATAAATGCCATAACTAACATAATTGTCCTGACTAATTATGCTACTGACAATTATAAGGTCAATAATCCAGTACCTTGTGAAACTACGTATATCTGTTCAAAAAAATCATAAATTGAACCGAACTGTCGAACTGAACTGAAGTTAAAATAATCGAACTGTTATGTTTGATTAGTAAACCAAACCATATTGTATAAAACGGTTCTAGAACTGAACAAAAATTATAATATTAATAATTTGGTACTGAAATACAAATAAGTTCTTAGCAACACATTGTATAAATATAGCCACTACAATATAAGGTACTAAACAAGGCTATAAAACAATACAAGATGTTCAACTACAAAAAGATCTAAAAACTAGATCCGAAGATCTCAAATATCTACAGCGAAAGACTAAGCCATCAACTAGTAAGGATAATCAAGTCGCCTTATCCTTACCCTTAGCAGAACCTGAAGTACCTGAAATAACAACATCAACATGGGGTGAGATAAAACATCTCAGTGGGTTCCCTATCTTAGAGTTCTCTCGGTTCTAAGGGTCAAGCATAACAATTCTACGAGTACAAAGGTTCCTCTCAAAAATAACCAAGTCGAAACAGAACAACCCAACAATACATCGTACAAGACTTCCCGTGGGACTCAGTGAAACACCCACCTCAAGTATGAACCACTAGACTTCTCATGGGACTCAATGAAATACCCATCTTAAGTTATCACTCGCTTCCCGTGGGACTCAATGTGATACCCACCTCAAGCTAACTCTCGCTTCCCGTGGGAATCAATGTAATACACACCTCAAGTTAACTCTCGCTTCCCGTGGTACTCAATGTAATACCCACCTCAAGCTAACTCTCGCTTCCCGTGGGACTCAATGTAATACCCACCTCAAGCTAACTCTCGCTTCTCGTGGGACTCAATGTAATACCCACCTCAAACTAACTCTCGTTTCCCGTGGGACTCAATGTAATACCCACTTCAAGCTAACAAAGGGTAACACAATCAAGCGCGATCCTCAATTCTTATTAGTCTACGAACTCCTAGGTGTCTCACAAGTCTCACCATTCCTTATCTTTAAATCACAATTCCATAATTATGTTTTGTTACCTTTTAATCGAATAGTCAGGTAAAAGTCGGGTAAAAGTCGGGTGGAACCAACCTTTCTTGATCTCAAAATATAGATTTCATAATTAGCTTCGAAACGATATGTGGAACGCTAAAAACGGATACCCGAATCATAAGTTACGAATTAAAAACCAAGGTTGGAACCTACAGGTCTCGCTGAGCGAGCTCCTTCTCGCTGAGCGAAAATCGCCCTGGAACTTTTGCTGAGCGAGGTATGCTCGTTGAGCGAGCTACACCAGTTCAAGAAGTTCCAGCCTTACGGGAAAACACTTCTCCCACACCAAATCTCTCCCAAACATCAATCATTGCAGAAAACATAATCAAACGTGTTCATAAACATCATATGAGTATTTTAGTTAAGTTTTAATCGAGTTTTTAACCGTTAAACTTCTAATTTTTCTTAGATTTTCCAATCTAGCCCTAACCACAAAATCTCTAAAACTCAACCAAAATCAAAGATAAAAGTTTCTAACTAAGAACCCACCTCGAGAGATGAAGATTGACAGAAAGATTGAGTTGATTCGACGGACGAATGATCAGGAATGAGGAATTGGAGCTTTAGGGCTTTTCTCTCTTCTTCTTCTCTTCTCTTCTCCTTTTCTTCTTTTCTTCTTTCTTACCAACTTTCTCTTCCTCTCATAATCTTTATATATATACAAAAATATAAAAGCTTATTTTTTTACCAATAGGTCAAAAATTAGAGAGTATCCGAAAATGTCTCTTAATCCGATATTTTATAAAACCTCTGAGTCAGCTAATATCAATAAATAAAATAATATCCCGATGATTACTCTATTTGGTTCCATTAAAAATCTCAGAGTATTCCGGAATAATATTATTACCAATTAATATTGTCCACAGCTTTAAATAAAATACGGGGTATTACATCCTCCCCCCTTAAATAAAATCCGTCCACAAATTTAAAGGATTACCTGAACAGGTGAGGATATGATTCCCGCATTTCTGATTCCAACTCCCACGTAACATCGTCCTGATGCATCTTATCCCATTGCACCTTAACAAGCGATATCTCTTTATTTCTCAACACTTTGGTTTCTCTTCCAACAATACGGCTCGGTTGGGTCTCGAAGGTCAAATCCGCTTCTATCTCGATAGAATCCGGCAGAATAGGCTAAAGAGGATCAGGAACGAACCTACGAAGTTGAGATACATGAAAAACATCATGCATTTCGAATAGAGATGGCAGGAAGGCTAAATGGTAAGCAACTTCACCAATCTTTTCTAGAATCTGATACGGTCCTACGTATCTCGGGCTTAACTTACGCGACTTAAACGGTCCTTTCAACCTCAATCTTGGAGTGACTTTCAAGTATACATGATCACCTTCCACAAATTCCAAAGGTCTCATTCGATTTTCAACATAGCTCTTCTGACGATCTTGGGCTTGCTTTATCTTTTCTCGGATCATACGAATCTTTTCCATAGTCTCTTGAATAATTTTCGGTCCTAAGATCCTATCTTCACCCACTTCCGACCAACACATCGGTGTTCTACACCTTCTTCTGTACAAAGCCTCATACAGAGCCATACCGATGCTTGCATGGCAACTATTGTTGTACGAAAATTCGATCAACGACAAAAGTTCCTTCCAATTTCCTCTACTCTCTAAAACACATGCTCTCAACATATCCTCCATCATTTGAATCGTATGTTCCGTCTGACCATCCGTTTGAGGATGATTAGAAGTACTCAAATGCAAATTCGTACGCATGGCTTGTTGGAACACCTTCCAAAATCTCGAAGTGAACTTCGGATCTCTATCTGATACAATACTGGACGAGACACCGTGCAATCTCACAATTTCAGCAATAAAAAACCTTGTAAGCTGACTTGTCTTATATGTAGTCTTCACGGCTAAGAAATGCGCAGATTTCGTTAGTCATTCCACAATCACCCAAACAGAGTCATAGCCACCCTGAGTACTCGGTAAACCTACTGCAAAGTCCATAGAGATACTATCCCATTTCCAAATTGGGATGTCCAAAGGTTGTAACAATCCACCTAGCCTTTGGTGCTCAATCTTCACTTGCTGACACACCGCACATTCTGACACAAATACTGCAATTTTCTTTTTCATCCCGAACCACCAATACTCCCTCTTCAAATCTTGATACATCTTCGAAGAACCCGGATGTATCGTAAAATAACCTTTATGTGCTTCTTCCAGAATCCTTCTCTTTAACACATCATCATCCGGAATGCAAATTCTTTGATTAAATAGGATGATCCCATCTAATGCTCTCACGAAACCCGGTTGGAGTAACAGTCCTTGCAACTTCTCATCCAAAACTTGCGCCTGTTGAATATCATTCCTCAAGGTAGAATTAATATTCAAGTTCCTCATGATTACACCATTCGGAGTCCAAACAAACGGAAGGTTAAGATCTCGAAACTTTTCTAACAATACATACTCCAATACCATCAATTCAGCACTATGAATCACTTTTCTACTCAAGGCATCCGCCACTTTGTTTGCTTTTCCGGGGTGATACTTCAACTCAAGATCATAATCCTTCAAATACTCCATCCATCTCCTCTGTCTCATATTCAGTTCCTTCTGTTCAAAGAGGTACTTCAAACTCTTATGATCACTAAACATCTCAAAATGCACACCATACAAATAGTGCTGCCACACTTTCAAGGTAAACACCACGGCCGCTAATTCCAAATCATGCGTAGGATAATTCTTCTCATGAACTCTCAACTTTCTGGAAGCATACGCCACCACCTGACCTTATTGCATGAGAACACCTCCTAAACCCATCTTTGAAGCATCGCAAAACACTTCATAAGATTTGTTAGGATCGGGAATAATCAAGACCGGAGCAGTTGTCAATTTCTCCTTCAACCACACGAAAATTTGCTCACAACTGGAATCCCATTCATAAGCGAAGTAATTCCTAGTGAGCTTAGTTAACGGTAATTCCATATGAGAAAAACCTTTAATAAACCTTCTGTAGTAACCTGCCAAACCTAGGAAGCTTCTCACTTCGGTAACATTCTTCGGTCTCTCCCAATTAATTACAGCTTCTATCTTGGACGGGTCTACAGCTACACCTCCCTGGTATATAACATGTCCAAGGAACTTGACTTCTGACATCCAGAACTCACACTCACTAAATTTAGCAAAAAGTTGCTTTTCCTGCAGTATCGATAGGACATTCCTTAGATGTTCTCCGTGCTCTTGCAGAGTACGAGAATAGATAAGAATATCATCGATAAAGATCACCACAAATTTATCCAAATAATTTTGAAATATCTAGTTCATGTAGTCCATAAAAACAGCTGGAGCATTCGTCACACTGAAAGGCATCACTAAGAATTTGTAATGATCGTAACGGGTTCTGAACGCAGTCTTCGGAACATCAAAACTCTTCACACGAATCTGGTGATATCCCGATCTCAGGTCAATCTTCGAGAATACGCATACTCCTTTCAATTGATCTAGAAGGTCGTCTATCCTTGGTAAGGGGTATTTATTCTTGATTGTAACCTTTTTCAACTTTTGATAATCGATGCACAGCCTCATACCACCATCCTTTTTCTTTACCAATAACACCGGAGCTCCCCACGGTGAGATATTAGGTCTTACAAAATGCTTTGCCATCAAATCTTCCAATTGATCCTTCAACTCCTTCAACTCGAGTGGAGCCATCCGATAAGGGGAAACGGATATAGGAGTCGTTCCCGGTATCAGGTCGACTGAGAACTCAACTTCCCTCACCGAAGGTAAGGAAGTGACATCTTCAGGAAAAACATCAAGAAATTCACAAACTATCGGAATGTTCAAAACTTGCTGGTCATTACTCTCCTCATTAGTAAGGACAAGCAAAACGGATTTCTCTTGTTCAAACATAAAATTTACCATTCCAACCGTACCTTCTAAGATCGCTGTCAAAACATCTTTCAGAGGCGCTTCAATGGAGGGAATAAGGATCAACTTTTCTTCACATCCAATAAACACAGAATTAGCAGACAAACAGTCCATTCCCAGGATAACATCAATTTTCTTAAGGGGAAAACAAATGAGGTCAATCTGAAAGATTCTACATTCCACGGAAAACGTACAGTTCTCACACTTAAGCTACATCTCGACAGTTTCATCCATAGAGGTAGTAACCACCATTGGAGGAGACAAAGGAAATAGTCGCAACCCATGTCGCTTCGCACAACTAGTAGATATAAAAGAATGCGTAACTCCATAGTCAAATAAAACAATACAAGGATGATTGTTAACAAGACAATTACCCGCAATCAAGGAATTTTCGCCCTTCGCCTTCCTAACATCCATAATATAAACTCTTGCTTGCACTTGGTCCTTCTTCTGAGGACAATCTCTAGCAAAATGTCCTTCTTCTGAGGACAATCTCTAGCAAAATGTCCTTCTCTCTGACAAAGGAAACAAACCACGGCACCCAGATTGCATCTACCAAAATGATTCTTATGGCATCGGGAGTAAGAAGGAGGAGCACTGGATCTAGGACTCGACACCTGTTTCCCCTTGAAGGGTTGAGGCCTCGGCCTAAAAGATTGACTAGCTCTCCCCCTATCTCCTTGAAACTCCCTTCCGGCACTTCCTTATGTCTGCACTTTCATCAAACTATGTTTTGCAACATAGCATTGTCTCAACATCTCAGAGTAGGTAGTGAACTCCCTTTGAGAGACACTATGCGAGATTTCGGCCCTTAGCCCAAACAAGATCTGGTCAATTTTCCACCTTTCATCAGGAGTATACATAGCCTGTCTAGAGTAGGCCGCCATGTTCTCAAACTTCTCAGTATAACTGGCCACAGTCATGCTCCCTTGCCTCAATTGTTGAAATTCGAACTCCTTTTGTGTCCTCAAGGAACTCGGGAAATACTTATCCATAAAAACTGTCTTAAATTGCTGCCATACCCTCGGAATCCCTTGCACCATCATCAAATTGGAAGCACTCTCCCACCACCTAGCAGCAGGACCCTTTAGTAAATGTGACGCAAAAGTTACCTTGTCTTCTTCACTACAAATCACAATCTGGAATATCCTCTCTACTCCAGTCACTCATTCGTGAGTCTTAACCGGATCCAATCCGCCATGAAACTCTTGGGGGTTCATGCGGAAGAAGTCTCTAAATGTTCCTTCCACAGCTCCAGGAGAAACCACGTGAGGGTGAAGGCCCTCACTCATCTGATGCATCATTTCTTGCATGAATTGGTGGTGTTGTTGCTGCATCTGCTGCATAAATTGGAACATAGGGCCATTCCCATCGCTACCGGGAGGAGTGACACTGGGTCGAGCACGAGTTCCACGTCTACCAGCCATATTTCCTAAATGTCATCAAAATAGGATTAAGTTGATCAGGCTCAATACCATAAACATAACATTTAGTCATATCGCAAGTCAATGTGTATGAACGGAAGGAAACACTTATAATATTTCAAGGTTGGGTCGAGGATACAACCTGCTTTGATACCAACTGTAATACCCATATACAAAAGACATGCATAAAGCATATTTTTCATATATAATATTAATAATTTGGTACTGAAATACAAATAAGTTCTTAGCAACACATTGTATAAATATAGCCACTACAACATAAGGTACTAAACAAGGCTATAAAATAGTACAAGATGTTCAACTACAAAAAGATCTAAAAACTAGATCCGAAGATCTCAAAAATCCACAGCGGAAGACTAAGCCATCAACTAGTAAGGATAATCAAGTCGCCTTATCCTTACCCTTAACGTAACCTGAAGTACCTGAAATAACAACATCAACATGGAGTGAGATAAAACATCTCAGTGGGTTCCCTATCTTAGAGTTCTCTCGACTCTAAGGGTCAAGCATAACAATTCTATGAGTACAAAGGTTCCTCTAAAAAATAACCAAATCGAAACGGAACAACCCAACAATACATCGCACAAGAATTCCCGTGGGACTCAGTGAAACACCCACCTCAAGTATTAACCACTAGACTTCTCATGGGACTCAATGAAATACCCATCTCAAGTTATCACTCGCTTCCCGTGGGACTCAATGTAATACCCACCTCAAGCTAACTCTCGCTTCCCGTGGGACTCAATGTAATACCCACCTCAAGCTAACTCTCGCTTCCCGTGGGACTCAATATAATACCCACCTCAAGCTAACTCTCGCTTCCCGTGGGACTGAATGTAATACCCACCTCAAGCTAACTCTCGCTTCCCGTGGGACTCAATGTAATACCCACCTCAAGCTAACAAAGGGGAACACAATCAAGCGCGATCCTCAATTCTTATTAGTCTACGAACTTCTAGGTGTCTCATAAGTCTCACCATTCCTTATCTTTAACTCACAATTCCATAATTATGTTTCGTTACCTTTTAATCTAATAGTCGGGTAAAAGTCGGGTGGAACCAACCTTTCTTGATCTCAAAATATAGATTTCATCATTAGCTTCGAAACAATATGTGGAACGCTAAAAACAGATACCCGGATCATAAGTTACGAATTAAAAACCAAGGTTGGAACCTACAGGTCTCGCTGAGCGAGCTCCTTCTCGCTAAGTGAAAATCGTCCTGGAACTTTCGTTGAGCGAGGTATGCTCGCTGAGCGAGCTACACCAGTTCAGGAAGTTCCAGCCTTACGGGAAAACACTTCTCCCACACCAAATCTCTCCCAAACATTAACCATTGCAAAAAACATAATCAAACGTGTTCATAAACATCATATGAGTATTTTAGTTAAGTTTTAATCGAGTTTTTAACCGTTAAACTTCCGATTTTTCTTAGATTTTCCAATCTAGCCCTAACCATAAAATCTCTAAAACTCAACCAAAATCAAAGATAAAAGTTTCTAACTAAGAACCCACCTCGAGAGATGAAGATTTGCGAAAAGATTGAGTTGATTCGACGGACGGATGATCGAGAATGAGGAATTGGAGCTTTAGGGCTTTTCTCTCTTCTTCTATTCTCTTCTCATTTTCTTCTTTTCTTCTTTCTTACCAACTTTCTCTTCCTCTCATAATCTTTCTATATATATAAAAATATAAAAGCTTATATTTTTACCAATAGGTCAAAAATTGGGAGTATCCGAAAATGTCTCTTAATCCGATATTTTATAAAACCTTTGAGTCAACTAATATCAATTAATAAAATAATATCCTGCTGATTACTCTATTTGGTTCCATTAAAATTTCTTAGAGTATTCCGAAATAATATTATTACCAATTAATATTGTCCAGAGCTTTAAATAAAATACGAGGTATTACACGAACCGAACCGAAATTGAAATCGAACCGAACCGAAACTGAAAATGAAAAATACCAAAAATAAGTTTTAATTTTTTTTTTAAATTTGAAAAATAGTTTAATGGTTCGGTTCGGTAAAATTTGTCTTCTAACAGTTCGGTACGGTTCGAAATTTCTAAATAGTATACCAATCAACTATTTTAGATCGGTTCGGTTCTGAGTAAATTCAAACGATTCGATTCAATTCGAATAAAATTTTACTATAATTTAATTCGGTTCAATTTTCTCACGGAACTGGATCGTGAACATCGTTAATGTACATTGCACCAAACTTATTAGATCATGATTCCATTGCAATGCATATTCCATATTTCAATTCTCGATTACTTTTATTCACTTTTACGCTGGTGATTTTAGGCGTTTTAAAATTTTTATTTTAAAAATAAATCCCATAAAGTCTGAGATTTGAATATTATGTAATGCATTTCACTTCAACAAACCTTTTAAATAAAAGTTGAGAGCAACCGAACTATAAGGAGAAAATGTCAAAATCGCACACAAAAATAGATTCACACAATCATAATATGTTGAAGCTATGCATTATACGTGGCACACTATTAAATATTACCTTATAATTCTGATATTCCTAGAAGCAGAAGTTCACATTCATCTTCCTCCTTTTAATTAAGATAATGATATAATTGATGTATATTTGACAATAATAAAGGAATATACATGACTTGAGTTATGCCAAACTAGTATCCAACCATATTCCTATGTTTTTCAAAGTTTAATTGTGACCAAAACAAACTATTCTTTAGCTTGCGCCGCAGGTTAAATAATGATATTGATCGGCATTAGTGATCCAACTGGCCTATATTAAAATATAACCTAACTCATTATTACAAAACTAATTTATAAGGTGATGAATATCTCTCATTAAGCTCTATGTATAATCAAATATGAAATTTGACATCTTTCCAATAACTTGTACTCTAACTTGTCATTTTATGAGATGCAATTTTTAGAGGACAATTTTTCTAGAGATAACTTGTGGTGACTTGTATTTTTTTTTTCTTTTTGTAATTTTTTCTTCTTCTATATATTTGTTTAATATTTGTTGTTGTAATTTTTAATACTTCTAATACCAATTATAGGCTCTTTTATTTTTATTTGAAATTTTTATCATATATTATTAATATTTTTTACCTTTTCAATATATATATATAAAGCCATTAAATATGTGCATTGTTTATGATCAACGTTAAAGACAATCGTAATCCATTAATATCCGGTCTATTCCTTTTCAATTCATAATTTCTCATAAACTTTTGTGATAGATAGTTGTCGCTCCCGGGATTTTCATCCTAGTACAAACGCGAAAGTGGTGCGGAAAAGGTAGAGTCGCCAGCCAGACATTTTTATCCCGAATGAATGGGAAAGGTAATGCTGCACAAACCTGAGGAAGAAGGAAAGGACAAGGTCCTACGAACCAAAGATCTGGGTTCGGGAGTCGGTTACGACCTGGGAATGTATTAGCACCCCAAATCGTCCGCCGTACCCGACGGGATCCACGCTTGCTTGCTTGTTTCAAAGGGTGAGAAATAAAGCTGATGCTGAATGAAAGAACTGCTAACTGGAATGAGAATGGAAATGAGAAAAGGAACTGGAAAAGAGAATGAAAAGAAAGAATGGGGAAAATGTATGGAAAATAAAGAATGTGCTCGAACGGGCCTTATCCCGCTGCCTACGTACCTCATCAGGAAAATGAGGATCAGAGTTGACGTAGTTCGCCTAACTAAGGCGAGAACTATTTGTTTGTGTTTTTTATGGCTGGAACTGCGTAATGTCTATGCTCAGGTGTTGCAGACTCGTCTGGTACGAGTGCGTTTACCGTCTTGCATGCGAGACAAGTCGTCGCAAGTTCGCTTCAGAATGAATGAGATGAGAAAAGAAGTTCCCGCAGGAAAGTCGCTTATTATTTGTTTTTTGTCTTTTATGAGAAATGTTTTGAATTTATTTGTGAACATTCTCATACTAAGACCTATTCATCATGGTAAGTACTTACACCTCGCCCCGAAACAGGACGCGTATAAGTACTCCGCAACAAAGTCTCGTGTCATACAAGAACATTCGGTTTTTATTAAGTATTTTCTTATTATTTTCTTTATGAAGAGAGAAAGAAGGACTCAAGTTGCAAAAGGTAAAAACTAAGGGACTAAGACTCAATCCTAATTTTAGTTATTTGTTCAAAAGTGGTCCTAATGGTTTATGTGGTTTTCTAAGCCTAATGAATAAAAGGGAACTAGAAACTACTAGAATTCAACTTACTTCCTAAGGGAGTTAAGTTGATTCTAAAAACAATGAGGAAGCCTATGCAAGTGAGAGATTCAAATAATAAGGCAAAGCATTAAAATTGGAATAAGAAATAAATTCTAAAAAAATGCATATTAAAGCATAAAACTACAAGTAAGCCTAAACTCCACCTAAACTTATTCATTAGAAATTCTAAGCCTAAGTCTTAAAACTAAAGGAAATTATCTAATATCATCATCCTAAAACCAGTAATAAACTATACTAAATCATTATGATATCCTAAGATTAAACCTAATTAAACTAATCCTTAATGAGACATAATATCCTAAGCTAAACTAAATGGATTTTACAATGTAACAATGACCTAAAGATTAATAATGCACTAAAAATAGTAAAAGTACTGAAAAAAATATGAAATTAATTCTCTAGGGTCCTAAAACTGACTATAGCATTGTGCTAAAATAAATCCCAAAAATTCAGAAGCTAACTATACCTAAAAGTCACTTAAATCCACCTAAAAATTAACCACAATTTTACATGAATTAAGCTACCAAAACAGTGGAAAAATGGCCTAAAAATCTACCAAAAAATATCCTAAGTCCTATTATCAGTCCTCTAATCATAGCAAAAAGAATGGGCTAAAAATCCTACAGGAAGTGGAAAAAATAAAAATGAACAAAATTAAGTGCAACTAAAGAAATTCAATAAAATGCTAATATTTCATGGAAAATCGAAATTAAATAAAAAATAGCCAAATTTCAGAAATTAAAAATGTCACAAATTTCTAAAATGAATTATTAACCTACTGGAATTTTTGTATAATTTTATGATGAATTTTACTATTTTTTAGGGATTTATTTCTATCATATACTAACACAAAATTAAAATCTAAATGAAAAGGAAAAAGGGGTTCGTTTAGTATTTTTCTTAGTTAAATGATGGTCTGGGCTCAAAAAAGGGGGTGACAATAGCAAGCAATGAGGCCCAAACGCAGGAAAATGGAGGTGTATAGCATGCATCTTCGGTCAACTTCTGTTGACTCACTGGAAGCCGTTTGATCATGAGTCTCCCTATGGTAATCTCATCAAATGGATCTTGAACGTAGGCACGTAATAACTATAGTGAACAGTACTCACATAATCCGTCGCAAAGGGGGCCTACCAGACGGTGACAAGTGTCACCGCTGGAGTGGCTGGGAATCTCAAAAGCTCATCCAATCTTATCTTCATGGAAATTCATAACAGTAGTTTAATTGGGAGTTACTGCACTATTATGGCTCTTAATCTCTTTGCACTATTCCTAATATTCTTCATTAAATTGGCTTATAAACAAATCACAATCTAAAAATACAATACAAAAAAAACTAAACTGAAATGAACGAAGAACTATCAAACCACCACACAAAAAACCCTAAGTCTTCAACTTATCTTCTCCGCCGCCATCCCTCTCATCGTCCTCTCCTAACGCCTCTACCACCTTCGTCAAACTCTCCCCGCCACCATCAACCTTATCTCCTGCTTCTCTCCGCCACTACCAACACCGTTTTCTTCTTCTCCTTCCTTCCGCCACCACCATCAACTTCTTCAAATCCCAACTTAATCTTCAAAACTAACCAAATATGAACCTCATTCTCACCTAATACGAAACCAAACAAACACACAAGATCCTATTCGAATCTAACTCAGAAGCAATTTCACAAACGATGCGGATTCGTACCTTGACTCGAAGTTGCGCTGGTGTTGTTAACGAATGGAGGGAAATTGCCGCCGCTTGTTGCGAGATTGAGGACGACGCCGTTCAAAGAAGATATCGATTCACGTCTTCCAAATTCGTGACGACGACGAGGATAATGATCCGAACTGAAGAATGAAGGAGAAGCTGACACAAGATGCGATGCAGAATAAGGCTTCCAGGTACGATTCATCTCTTGGTCTCCTTCTATTTCTGATTTCCGATTCGCCCTGAATCTATGACTCGTTGATTTGATGCTTTGTCATTTTGATATGTTCCTGATTTTTGCCGCTGCAATTCTTGTTGTTGCAGGTTTTTTTTATGGCTTGATGAAGATGCTGTTGAATTATTGGAGATGCAAAGTTAAGATTGGTTATGGATTAAAGGAAACTCAAAGTTCAGAAGGAGAGGATGAAATTGCAGAAGAAGAACGAAGGTGAAGAAGAGTGATTGTCCAGAAGATTATATAGAGTGAAGAAGGGATTGGAAGAGTGATCAAAGGTTAATGATGGAGGATGAAATTGAAGAAGAAGATTGGTGAAAAGAGATTGAAGGAGAAGAGTGAAGAAGTTGAGTAGAAGAAATTGATTGAAGGAGAGAATGATTGAGGGAAGAAGAAGAAGTTGAAGGAAGTTGTGATTCTGATTTATATAGATAGAAATCAAGGATCGATCTGGAACGTTCTCAGGTGAATTCAGTTATTATTCTGTTATGAAGTTTGTTAATATTATTTGTAACTGAATTCGTCACCTCTGAATTTTCTATGTGAATTTCCCTTGAATCTGGATTTTCATATCAGTTTGGTTATTGCTTGTTTTTGTTGTTGATGTAACTGAATTCTTCTGCAGCTCTGTTATGACTTTCATGTAGATTGAATCTTTTCCGCCCTGAGGTCATTTTTTCTTATCAGCTCCCTGAGAGAACTCCCATCAATTTTTTTAACTAAATTTATGTTGGTTGAATTTTTTCGGTTGAACCTCGCTTGATGATTTTTACAGATCAATGAAAATGGAGAAGCAGTTCTAAGTTGAACCTAATGCGGGTTCGTTGTAAAAAGAACGCGGAAGAGAGAAAACCGAAAGCTTTTGTTGATGATGGAAGAGGGAGACATTGAGAGAGTCATAATGGATGGTGGTTCTAATGGTATTGGAATCTTTGGGAGAGAAACTCGAAGCCCATGTTGGCTGTGAAGTTTTTTCATTGGTAACATTGAGAACGGTTGAAGTCGCTGAATGGAGTGTGAAAGATGGAGTTAGAGGAATGAAGAATAACGTGATGGAACATGCGAGGAGCAAGATCATCCATTCGCCAAGAATTGCAAAGAATGCAATTGTTGTTTCATAAGCTTGATTCAGAGATGAATCATCAAGATCAATGGTATAAAGAGAGGCTTCTTTGTTGTTTTTCATGGTGGAAAATTTTTAGTTTGAATGTAATAAGAGAATGTAACAGAATTTACGTCATTTTCATTCAATTCTCAGTTAGAATTTTTCTTCTTGTAAAATTCGGCCATGGGCTCTCTTTTCCTTTTGTTTTTGGACTGGTTTCTAATATGCCATGGAAGCATTTTGAATTTTCTGTTATAATGAATTTCTGGTGTAATTTTATTACGGTTTGTAACCGTAAATTTCCGATAAATCCTTTCCCCTTTTGCACTGATATGAACATTCGGTTATATCAATTTCTGTGATTTTTTCTTTGACCGGATTTGAAATGTGGAAAGCAAATGATCAGTTACAATTTGGGCTAAACTTGAATTAAGAAAACAAAACATATGGACACATAGTTCTTGACTTATTTAAAAAATAGAAAGAAATTAATGATGGTAAAGAGGATGAATAGTTTTAAATGGACTTAATGAATTGGACATAGAATTATGGTTATTGGTTTAGAGAAAAAGAAAAGAAAGAAATGGATTTGGTGTTTAGATTTTCCATTTGAATTTGGACAACAAAATGAGGCCAAGAGAGGGATTTTAATTAGGCCCAAAGTATGGTTAAGAGGAAATATGATTAGAAAGGATGATGGAAATATAATCAATAGGTTCGGACACAAGAACAAGTATATTGACTAAGAATGAATCATGAATATCCATGGATACGAATCTTGGTTATTAACATTGATTTTGAAATAGGCACGACATAATCATTTTGACCGGATGCGGTTTTCAATAAGCTTGTATCTTCGAATTCCACTCAATACATCCGACTCAACTTAATGTGCTTAAATCAACTCAAAGACTCAATCCGTATCAAACTTGTATCCTCAATGAATCCCCAAACTCAAACTTTAGTCAATAAAACTTCGACCTTATTAACTTGTATCACCAGCAATGAAACACAGTGCTCTAATCACCATACGAGCCCATAACTTGATCTCTTGTACAGTGAACCAATGTTCCTTTTCCATGAAACCCTAATCAACTCCGCATGCGCTATGGTATTCAATAAATTGTGTCTCAAATAATAATGGAATCCCTTGAACGACAAGATTATTAATGAACGAATTTTCGCAAGGAAAATTCATCTAGTATTACTTAATTAGGGAAATAAAACCAAATCATGAAGCGAGAACACAAACAGACGTTATTAGCCACATAACCGAAACATTGAGTCCATCTGATAGATATGGATATGAAACCCTAATTCCGTAATCCATGAAACCAACTCTAGTGAAGTAAAAACCCCAAACCAATGGAATAACTGGTTCTTCAGAACACTGACCCCATGCCTAAGGAATTTAATGAAATGCATGATTGCGGACGTTATGACCTAATGAGTAATGCAGATGAATGCAAAGCGAAGCCAGTTAGGGTAATAAATACGAGGGAAAATTTCGAGGTATTACAGCTGCCCCTATTCAATCATCTACAAGCCTGAACGAATAATTGCAACAACTGTAGACGTTAAAGGTATGGAGTGATTGAATACTCGAATAAAACATGGAAATTTGAACTCGGTGGATAATAGAAATGCCATCTGCCCTTTATTTATATTTTTTTGTTTTTCCCTCTAAATAGGTAGCGGGAAAAGAAACAGGTGGAATAGAATCAATGCAATAACCTGCATTGTGACTGATGAGCGAATCAAGCCACAACGAGGGTGCCTGTTGGCGAAATAAGACTTAACGAGACCGTTAGCGAAACAGAACTCGACAATGTGACTGCTGGGCAGGACCAAGCCACAAAGAAAACACGCGACTACTGGGCAGGACCAAGCCACGGAAGGTGCCTGTCGGCGAAACAGGGCTTAATGAGACCATTAGCGGAGTGGAACTCGACAATGTGACTACTGGGCAGGACCAAGTCACAAAGAAAACACGCGACTGCTAGGCAGGATCAAGCCACGGAAGATGCCTGTTGGTGAAACAGGACTTAACAAGACCATTAGCGAAATGGAACTCAACAATATGATTGCTGGGCAGGACCAAGCCATAAAGAAAACACGCGACTGCTGACCAGGACAAAGCCGCGAAGAAAATACGCGACTGCTGGGCATGACCAAGCCACAAAAGGTTCCTGTTGGCGAAACAGGGTTTAACGAGACCATTAGCGGAATGGAACTCAACAATATGACTGCTGGGCAGGACCAAGCCATAAAGAAAACACGCGACTGTTGGGAAGGACCAAGATGCGAAGAAAATACGCGACTGCTGGGCAGGACCAAGCCACAGAAGGTGCCTGTTGGTGAAACAGGGTTTAACGAGACCATTAGCGGAATGGAACTCAACAATATGACTGTTGGGCAAGACCAAGACATAAAGAAAAACACGCGACTGCTGGGCAGGACCAAGCCACGGAAGGTGCCTGTTGGCGAAACAGGGCTTAACGAGACCATTAGCGGAATGGAGCTCAATAATATGACTGCTGGGCAGGACCAAGCCATAAAGAAAAACACGCGACTGCTGGGCAGGACCAAGCCACGAAAGGTGCCTGTTGGCGAAACAGGGCTTAACGAGACCATTAGCGGAATGGAACTCAACAATATGACTGTTGGGCAGGACCAAGTCATAAAGAAAAATACGCGACTGCTGGACAGGACCAAGCCACAGAAGGTGCCTATTGGCGAAACAAAGCTTAACGAGACCATTAGCGGAATGGAACTCAACAATATGACTGCTGGGCAGGACCAAGGCATAAAGAAAAATAACATTGACTTGGAAAGACCAAGATGTCTGGCAAATGGTATAAGTGTCTTCTGCGAGGAATACTTCAGTTTGAAAAGATGTTATAGGTCATATGTAACACCTCAAAACTAGCCCATGTTGGCATGCACATGTTTGAATTTATGGCGTAATGCTCCATGAGGATGGAAATGCTACGCTTTGGAGAATGCAAATGTGATGATGATTACTAGATGCAAATGCAAATGCAAAGAGATTTCCTGTCAAGGAGACTGCAAGCGTCCCAGATGGCTTGACTGGGAAGAATGATGATCACTGCATTGATCTGATCCATCCTGATGAGGAGGAGACAACTCTGCAGGAAAGCTGTCAATGATACACCGGCTCTGAACTGCCGCCATTTCCAAAAATAAATTAGACTTTAAGATGGGAGAGCCAAGACCCTGCTGGAGATGGACCCTTCTTGCACTCTGGTGGCGAAGAAGAGACCTCCTGACTTGGCTGGGAACCAGAGATATGGCACTGCTGATGAAACATCCTGCTGGGGAGGAAAGACACTCATTGTACTGCTGGGAATTGCCCCTGTGATTGAAGGAAAGCTTCTTCTTGGGGAGGACACCCACATTCTGCTGCCTTGCTGGGAGAGATTTCAACTTCCAACTTTACTGGGGATGACTGGAGACACCCTGGAAGACACCTGTTCTTGTTCCAGCATAAAGAAATGTTCCTCCTGGGAATCTGCTTTTAGCTCTGTTAGCAACACCTGTACCCGTACCTGCATAAACACAATCGATAGTGCCTGTAACAAGGAGTGTTAGTTTGGTACCTGTATGTCCCAGGCTCATAGCATGAGTCATTATCTGGGCATCTTGGCACCCTTTCAGAGTTGTATTGAATGTTTCTGTCCTCCTGCATGAGTTAGAAAGCATTCAAATGTTCACAAAACAATATAAATCACAATTTGCTGGACTTTTTCGCAATCAATCAATGCTAGATGAAAAACAAAAACGAGAAGCAGATGGTCACGAGTTGACTGAAATTGAATTTTTATTGATTCGGAAAAAGGGCCACGAATAGGCATTACAAAGGAAGCAGTTCCCTGGAAAGAGGAAACAGCCAAAAAGGAAAACAAACTATCCTATTGGCAATGTAATAAGTAGATCTCATCAAGTTTCAACCCGGTTATGACTCGTATATCTTCGAGAGGATCCGCTCGCTCAGCCCCTTGAGAAAGGTAATTGAACTGATCTTCAACCCTTAGAATAACCTCAGATGCAGATAGGTTACTGATTTCGCAAATCACAGCCATTCGTGTTAGTCCCTCTTTTGCGTGGATCGCCCTTTCAGGTTTTCAATCCACCGGGATACCCTTTTTTTCCTGAGCTTTCCGATGTGGATTTTCAACTCAGCGGGTGTACATTTTATTTTTAAAGATTTCCCTAATTTTTGCCCGAGCCTTTTATTCTTTTTTTGGCTCGCCGGGATGCCCATTTTTTCCTGGATCTTTATTCTGTTTTTATCCAGCGGGTCCTTTTTACACGAAGTATTTTCTTACTGCGTCTGCGTTGACAGGGGATTGGAAGTCTTCTTCGTCCATGGTTGTCAGCATCAAGGCTCCACATGAGAAAACCTTTTTAACCACGAACGATCCTTCATAGTTAGGTGTCCATTTGCCCCTGTGATCGTTAAGAGGAGGAAGAATCCTTTTAGAAATCAAGTCACCTGGTATGTACCTTTGTGGTCGTACCTTCTTGTCAAAAGCCTGCTTCATCCGCCGCTGATACAACTGTCCATGGCATATAGCTGCTAGACGTTTTTCTTCAATGAGGCTCAATTGATTATATCTGGATCGAAGCCACTCAGCTTCATCTAGCTTAATATCCATCATTAACCTCAACGAGGGGATTTCCACTTCGATTGGTAAGACTGCCTCCATACCATACACCAGTAAGAACGGGGTTGCCCCTGTTGAAGTACACACTGATGTTCTGTACCCATGCAATGCAAATGATAGCATCTCATGCCAGTCTTTGTATGTTACAACCATCTTCTACACAATCTTCTTGATGTTCTTGTTGGCCGCCTTGACAGCGCCATTCATCTTCGGGCGATATGGAGAAGAGTTGTGATGCTCTATTTTGAAATCCCGACACAAGTCATCCATCATCTTGTTTTTGAGATTAAAACCATTATCAGTAATGATTCTTTCAGGAATTCCGTACCGACAAATGATGTCTCTTTTAATAAACTGGGCTACCACTTGTTTAGTAACATTAGCATAAGATGCCGCTTCGACCCACTTTGTGAAGTAGTCTATAGCAACCAGGATAAAGTGATGACCGTTAGAAGTTGTCGGCTCAATCTTTCCAATCATATCAATTCCCCACATGGCGAACGGCCATGGTGAAGACATGACACTCAATGGATTCGGAGGCACATGAACCTTATCGGCATAAATCTGACACTTGTTACATTTACGGGAGTTTTTACATCAATCGGATTCCATGGTGATCCAATAATATCCCGATCTCAACAATTTCTTGGCCATAACATGTCCTCCAGCATGGGTACCAAAGGAGCCTTCATGAACCTCTTGCATTAATAGGTCTGCTTCGTGTCTATCCACGCATCTGAGCAGAACCATGTCGAAGTTTTGCTTGTATAGCACACCATCTTGATTCAAGAAGAAACCACCTGCTAGTCTTATGAGGGTCTTCTTGTCTTTACTGAATGCCCCAGCCGGGTATTCTTGAGCCTTCAAGAAATGCTTGATATCATGATACCAAGGTTTGTTATCTTCACCACTATCAACCGCAAATACATAAGCAGGTCTTTCAAGACGGTGTCGCTCCCAAAAGATGAGACTGGGCTCAAATAAGGTACAGACGCAAACGGTCGGCGAGAGGAGGGGTGTGAGAACACACATGAGTGAACTCACAGGAAAAGAAAAGAGTCGCCAGCTAGGCATTTTTATCCCGGAGGAAAGGTAATGCTGCATAGACCTAGAAAGATATGGATAAGACGGTTGCGAACCAGAGAGACTGAGAAAGGGGGTTGGTTACAACCTGGGAAGGTATTAGCACCCAGATTGTCCGCCGTACTCGACGGGATCCACGCTTAAAAGAATTGTGTTTTAAAGGGGTAGTGTCAGTGCTATCTGTGTATTAGAGCTGGAAAGAATGTACAGGTGTCAGTGTAAGAGAAGTGAAGTGTATAAGTGAAGTGTCAGTGTGAGAACAAGAATGAAATGCTCATGATAATGAGGCTTAAAAGAATGAAACTGGAAGGAGGGGGAATATACAGAGACTTTTGTTCGATAACTGTTAAGTTATGCCTACGTATCCTCTCGTGCAATGAGGAAGTCAGAACACCGTAGTTCGACCCAAAGAGACTGAAAGATGAATTGACTTGTGAACTGCTTACTTGTCTATGCTCAAGTGTATGACCTGTCTGGCTCAGGTGCAAACTGTCTTGCATTAGACGGAAGAAGCAAGTTCTCGTTTATGAGTGAATGAGATGAGAAAAGAATCTCGAAGGAGACGATTATTGTTTGTTTTTGTTTTTTCAGTCTTTTATAACTTTTGAAAGTTTGTCATAAGTTAATGAGCTTAAGCCTAAACCAGTGGATTTAGTAAACTCATCACATCTTCCCTCTGATTAGGGGTAATGAGAATACCTTAAGTGTGAAGTCAGCTTCTCACACTTAATCACCTTTGGTGTAGGATTAAGATCATTAACCTACTTGTGATTATTTAGATGTTTTTGTTGTTTTTGTTTAGTGTTGAGTAATGAGATTAAGCCATAATCAGGGATTAAACAGACTCATTACACCATCCTAATAGAAGGATAATAGATGAGAATGTTTAAGCTGAGGAAAGCTCCTCAACTTAATCCTTGATTAGGGATTAGACTCATGACAAAACAAAGCCTTTATTAAGTGGATTTTAGTTAATGGTAAGATGATGAAATGAGTTTTATGATTTGTAAGACAACTTGAGGGGGACTTGTCCATTAACACTAGGGTTAGTCCTTCTTAACCAATTAAGGAAGAATTAGAACCCTAATGCAAGGCCCAAGTTACAAGCTTGATGTCTTGATGATTATTAAGTGGATTGATTAAAGGATTTAAACACATTAAGGGTTTAACACTTAGGATTAAAGTTATACACTCCATCCTAATAGAAGGATGCATGCATAAGCTTAATCACAAAGCCTTAAAGCCTTTAGGGTTTAGTCCCTGATTATGGGGTGAGAAGAGAAGACTCAATGAGACACAAAGGTAAAATCTAAATGGGGAACTAATCAAAACCTTAATTATTGTCATGCTTGGTTGTTCCTAAGGTTTGTGAGGTTTTAAGGAGAAATCTTCAGAGGAACCACCAGGAAGCAGATGAAAGGAGCAAAGGAAGCAAAGTAACTTGCTTCATTTAAGAAGACAAGTCACTTGAGGAAAGAAGGTAAGAAGAAGAAGAATGATCAAGCTCAAACTCAAACACAAAACAAAATTCAGCAATGATGCATAAGAGAGATGGAAAGAAATTGTGAGAAGTGAAGGCAAATTCACTTCTCAGAGTGACTTACCACCTGAAAAGTTAGTGAAAGAAATGCAATGCAATGCAAAATGAAATGAAATGGCATGATGCAAACCAAAATCAGAAGCATGTGTGTGATGATAATGATGCTATGAGATGATGCAAACATGAAACAAGGCATAGGGATGATCATACAAACATATGGATGCAAGAGAAACATGCTTAGAACCATGAACATACATGAAAAGTTATGGAATGCAAATGACATACAACATGGCAAATGAAAGATGCAATGATAAAACATGCTTCTAATATGTCTTAAGATGTCTAATGAATCAAATGGATGCACAAAATGCTATGGCAAGTCATGGTATGCAAGCAAATACAAGATGAATGCAAAAGGAAGCCCAAATTAGGGTTTATGATCAATGCACAAAACAAAAACCAAAACCAGAAGCAAACATCAAGGTAAAAAATTGAAAATGCATTCAAAGGGACCCTAACCCTACACAAACTCACTGCCCAAAGGAGGGGATCCAATTCTTAACCTAGTGAAAGTTATGAATTTCCTAAGATTTCTAGGGTTTTAAGGTACCTTGTCAAGAAAAATGTCAAACAAATTGAAAATGCAAGATCAAATTATGCCAAATTAATCCTATAAACTTCATGATATGCAAGATGCAATGCAAAAAGAATCAAATTTCAACTCTTAAAGACTAGGCAGAAATGAATTTTTGAACATTGGATCAAAATAATGCTTTGAAATAGAATTAATTCCATGGAAAATTATCAAAATGCATTAAGATCAAAAAAGAAATTTGGTTTGAGGGTTGGACAATGTTTCTAAATGATTTTAAAGGTTTCATGAATTTTTTGGTGATTTTTAAATACCTAAAAGTATTTTTAATTAATTAATTCTCATTAATTAATTAAAAATAAACTTTTAAATGATTTAAAAATATTTTTTAATGCAAAAAATAAAAATAAAAATGTTTTTGGTTTCTGAAAATTAATAAAAGTTTGTATAAAAATTTTCAGAATTTTTAAATGATTTTTGCTATTTTAAATAAATTATAGAAAACAAATGAAATAAAAAGAAAATAAAATGAAATAAAATGAGAAGTAAGCATGATCAGTGGCTGAGGTTTAAACTGGGAAACACGCGCGTTGACTGGCGCCACATCCAAAGGCTGATATTCAAACTTACCTAATTAACCTAATCTGAATTAATTAAATTAAATAAAATGAGATTAGGGCTAATCAAATGATCTGGACCCTTGAACACGCGCGGGAGTTGACTAAGTCATCCAGATCAACGCACCATATTCAAACTACATTAATTACACAGATTAAACCCTAATCACTTTCAGGTGGCCGGAGAAGACTTCCGATCGTCTTCTCCGGCAAGACCCTCACCTGAAAGTTGCTAAAATCCTCAAAACTCCATGAAAATGAAAACTAATCACCCAGAAATCATCCCCATTCGAAACTAAATCAAAACCCCTAAACAAAAATCATTTTTCATTCATTAATCATGCGAATCGAAGCCAAACATGTTTAGGCCAGAAAAGTTTCAGAACATGATTAAATGCTTATTTCTCAACCATTTCAAAAAGTAAAAGCATCAGAGTGATCAGCAAAGCATGAGGAACAATTTAGAAACTTAAAAACTCATTTCTGGAAAAAAAAGTTCTTGATATACCTGAGCTTTGAGCTTTCTCAGTTTGCAACTTTCTGACCCTCTCTCTTTGTGCAAACCACTCCTCTTAGGCCCCTGATGAAGTCTTGATGCTTAGAAGAAGTTTGTGGTGGCTGGTTTGGAAGATTACAGGAGTTCTGTTCAAGGTGGGATGGAAATCATATTTCTGGTTCAGGGAGTTTTAGGCAATGGTGATGGGTGGTTTGTGACTAGGGAAGTGTGCTGAGTTGATTTGTAAAGTTGGTTTGTGTGTTTGCTAGCTGTGCTGAGTGCTTCGAAAGCTTTTGCAAGTTTGAGCTAAAATGACAACTATGGCTTGTGGGCAAGATCAGAGTGTGTTGTGTGATGTGTTAGGCTGGGTTTTGTCCATGTATCAAAAGGGAATAGGTCAGAAAGTTGTTGGTGGCCTATGGTGATTGGTATGGGTCTTTGGCCAAAATGTCAACTTGATGTGTACTTGAGGTATGGGCTATGGTATGACTTGCTTTTTGGCTTGCTTTTGCTCAGCTTGAATCAAGGAATGCTGTGAAAAAGGTTTAGAGGCAATGCAGCAAGTGGTTTGTAACTTATGATGAGTTTTGCAAGTTGGTTCAAGCTTGGTTCCTTTGAGATTTCTTGAGTTTCAATGCATCAAAGTGCAAAGTTATTTGGCCCATTCTGAATTTTAGAGGTCATATGATCATGTTGTGAAGAAATGATACACATTTGAGGCCTTTAGAACACTTGAACAAACCATTTTGCAAAATACCTCTTTGGTAGAAAACTTCAAATTTTGTGATTTTAGCCAACTTTGACAAGCCATAACTTTTGATCCAAAATGAATTAGGTCATGTTCTTGTACTTTTTGAAAAGGGAATGATACATTCTACAACTTTCATGACCAAAGTTTTTCCATTTGAATCATTTTTGAATCAAAAAGCAAGGGTTGAAAAAGTTTCCCAAAATGGCAATTTCATTAAAAGTCAAACTTTCCCAAAAAGTCAACTTTGCAAATGACTTGAAATTCTTCAATTTTATGAACTTCCAACATATTCTATGATCAAATAAAGATCATACACAATCAAAATGATGAAGAATACCCTTTGGTTGGGTCATTGAGGGCCTCAGATGCCCTGATTTTACACTGACTTGCTTAGAAGTCAACCCTTGATCAGATGACTTCCCCATTGAATTTTTTCATGAAAATTGATATGCATGCTCCCTATACCATATAGAGACCAATAGAAACAAGAATGACCAAAAAATTTGGAGTTATGGCCTTTGAAACCAAAACCCTAATTCTAGGTCATCTGTGCAGTTAAGCCTGGCTCTGCTTCCATGCCATTTTCAGTTCTTGTGATTCTTTGACATTCTTGACTTTAAGGGGATATAATATGATGCTTGAACACACATGGACCCCTTAGAAGTGATTGATGGCCTTTGGAGTGGCTCAAGAAGCCCTTGGATTGCTCAGATCACAAACCCTAGATGCAGATGACTTAGAACCAATGCAATGAATCAAAAATGTGGTATGAGATGCTATGATTGGATTTATGCATATGAAAATGATCACAAGCCATGGTGTGAATGGGTGAGGGCAAATTTGGGGTGTTTACATCTGCCCCTATTCAAACATGAGTTAGCTGTGCAGGATGTAAGCAACGGCTTAACAGGCAAACAAGATAACTTGTGGTTGAATACCAAAGACAGTCCAAAATTTGCACTCACAGAATGAAGAAGAAAAGGGATATAGATTGTAAAAGAAAATAAAGTATATTGTAAAGTGTGGGCGACGGAGGACGACCGTCGAGCAGAGGATGACTGCTGGGGAAAGAGCAATGACGGGGACGGCCGACACGCTGGGAAAAGTGCGAAAAATAAAGCAATGACGGGGATGGCCGACATGCTGGGGATAAAAGGGATTATAATGGGGACGGCCATCAAGTAAAGCTATAAGATTCTCTGGGGATTAATGAAAAATGATGGGGACGGCCATCAAGTTCAAAAAGTAATGTAAACAAACGATGGGGACGGCCATCGGGCTAAACTGATGACGGACGATCATCAGGAAAAGGAAAAGGGACCACGACGGGGACGGCCATCGGGTTAAAGAATAAATGAAATAATGATGAGGGACGGTCATCAAAGGTGAAGGACGATCACCTGGGAGGGTACGGCTGCCGAAAATATCGCGACATAGGACGAATGCCGGATAAAAGGTCAACGATGGGGACGGCCATCGGACGAGCATGATGAAAGACGATCATCAAGAGGTGAAGGACGATCACCTAGCAGGGGACGGCTGCTCTCAAGATTTATCATGACATAGGACGAATGTCAGATGACAAGATCGACGATGGGGATGGCCATCGGATAAAATGATGAAGGACGATCATCAAAAAGGTGAAGGACGATCACCTAGCAGGGGACGGCTGCTAAATATCACGACATAGGACGAATGTCGGATAGAAAAGGTCAATGATGGGGACGGCCATCAGATGAGCATGATGAAGGACGATCATCAAGAGGTGAAGGACGATCACCTAGCAGGGGACGACTGCTCTCAAGGTTTATCATGACATAGGACGAATGTCAAAAGAAATTTTGCTTTGCTGGCGATCTACTGGGGAATAGTAAACACGGACGAATGTTTATATCCAGGAAATAAAAGGTATAAGTGTTTTGACGTTGTGTATAGGTTAAAGATGCGGACGAGCATCCTTAAGACTACGATACGGACGAGTATCGAGTAGAAACAAATACTGACACATGTTCAGAGATGACGATACGGACGAGTATCAACTGGTTAACAGGGAACACGGATGAGTGTTGAATCTGAGGGGACTCTTCTGGGGAATAGTAGACACAGATGAGTGTTTATATTCACGAAGACAAGAGTGTTTGACACAGTGTATGGATTAAAGATGCGGACGAGCATCCTTATGACTATGATACAGACGAGTATTAGGTAGAGACAAACGCTTAACACATGTTCTGAGATGATGGTACGGACGAGTACCAACTGGTTAACAGAGAACACGGACGAGTGTCGAATCTGAGAGGTAATAAGTATGAGCGGCGTATAGACAGGTATTTAAACTGTTGGGGAGAGTGACACGGACGAGTGTCGAAAGGAGAAAAGTATAGTATAAAAAAATATCTGATATACAAAGTGTTAGGTTACTGTGCTGGGGGAAGTGACACGGACGAATGTCAAGAAAGTCATATGTATACAAGTATTTGTGAATGTAACGGGGACGCTTTGGCTTTCTACTGAGGATATGACACGGACGGGTGCCACAAGGATTATATATTGATGTTTGTGAATGTAAGGCAACTGATTTAGCTTTAGCTCTCTGTTGGGGAATCTGGGGGGTTTTCTGTATACTGTTGATGGATTGTCATTATTCACAGGAGTTTGATTCAGAACATGGCCTATGATTATGCAATATGTTGGATTTTTGCCATAATGCTCCGTTTTAGACGGAATGCTACGCTTTGTGGGGTGAATATGATGCGAATGCCATGATTATGCAAGGATACCAATCTGGGATTTGGATCCCGCTGCTGTGAAGATTTCTGGTTGAGCTGCTTGAAATGGACATCCCAGCTGGGGATGAGATCATTGGTAGATCTGGTGAGATGTAGCTGCTTGGGGAAATAGGTCAATGATAGACTTATTCCGGTAAATGAAGGACCCAGCTGGGGTTTGTAGAAGCTTTCGTCACTCTGTTGTGATTCCTTCATGCGTTGCTCTTCTGGATAGAGGCTGAAGCTCTGTGGGGAAGTGTTTCCCTGGCTTTTGTACTTGGCTGAGGAGGAAGAATGATTGGCACCTTGGCTGGGGAGAAATAACAAGTGGCAACTCAACTGGGGAGAAAACACTTTGGGTGCTAAGACTGAGTGAGTGTTGATTTGCCAGCCTGCTGGGATGAAGCTTCCATGCCCCACGTTGTGCTTTGAGTATCTGCAAATCCTGAAAAGGCAGAGAAACGCACAAGTAATCCCGAGGTATCCCTTACCGGATTCCATCATAGGAGTTTAGACACTCCCGGGGGCAAGTATATTTCCTGTACGCACGTATTATTATTTTTTTTGAAGATAAGCATCTGTATTTATGCAATCAGTTTTTTTTAGACATCAGACATTTTTGCAAATAAAAGAGTACGAGACATCGTGTGACTAAAAATCTGATTTTATTAATTCATGTGCCCTGAATTGGCAAGATACAGTCAAAGAAACATATCCCCTGAAATGAGGAGATTGTTACAAATTGAGAAACAAAATGCTGGCAATGTTGATGACGCTTCAAGGAGCTTCCCTTTTGCTATGACTCGTATGACATTTGACGTTCTTCTCGTCTTGCTTTCTGAAGAAGGCTGATTCTGAAAGAAGCTTGATCCTTTCGAAGCTTACCAAGTCGTAAGTGATACAGACGAATTCAGCATGCAGTTGTTTGCTTATTCCCTTATTTTGCACGGATCGCCCTTTCGGGTTTTCAATCCATCGGGATACCCATTTTTGCCTGAGTTGTCCCATGCGACTTTTCAACTCAGCGGGTGTACATTTTTTTGTTTATTTTCCCTTATTTTTGCCCGAGTCTTTTATTCTGTTTTTGACTCGCCGGGATGCCCTATTTTTGCCTGGACTTACATTCTGTTTTTGTGTCCAGCGGGTCATTTTATGCGAAGTATTTTTTAACTGCATCTGAATTCACAGGGGACGGGAAGTCTTCACCATCCATAGTGCTGAGCATGAGTGCTCCACCCGAGAAAACTTTCTTTACTACAAATGGTCCTTCATAATTCGGAGTCCACTTGCCCCTGTGGTCTGTATGTGGAGGGAGGATTCTTTTCAGCACAAGATCCCCTACTTGGTACTCTCGGTGCCTGACTTTCTGATCAAAGGCTCTCTTCATTCTTTTCTGGTACAACTGCCCATGACAGATTGCAGCCAATCTTTTCTCTTCAATCAGACTTAGTTGTTCGTATCGGGATCGGACCCACTCTGCTTCGTTCAGCTTAACATCCATTAGTACCCGTAGGGAGGGTAATTCAACTTCAACAGGTAGGACCGCTTCCATACCATACACAAGTTGATACGGTGTTTCCCCAGTGGATGTTCTGATTGACGTGCGGTACCCATGCAAGGCAAACGGTAGCATCTCATGCCAGTCTTTGTATGTGACTACCATCTTCTGCACAATCTTCTTGATATTCTTATTAGCTGCCTCAACGGCGCCATTCATCTTTGGCCTGTAAGGAGAGGAATTGTGGTGTTGAATCTTGAAGTCCCGGCATAGCTCTGCCATCATTTTATTGTTCAAGTTGGAACTATTATCAGTAATGATTCGTTCGGGAACTCCGTATCGACAGATGATATCTTTCTTCAGAAACCTGGCTACCACTTGTCTTGTAACGTTTGCATAGGAAGCTGCTTCGACCCATTTGGTGAAATAGTCAATGGCAACCAAGATGAATCTGTGGCCATTCGAAGCAGTTGGCTCAATCTTGCCAATCATGTCAATGCCCCACATAGCAAAGGGCCAAGGTGACGACATCACATTCAAAGGATTGGGAGGCACATGTACCTTATCCGCATAAATCTGGCATTTATGGCATTTTCTGGCGTAGGCACAACAGTCAGCATCCATTGTGATCCAGTAATATCCTGATCTTAGAAATTTCTTGGCCATTGCATGTCCTCCTGCATGGGTACCAAAGGATCCTTCGTGCACCTCGTGCATTAACAGGTCTGCTTCTGTTCTATCAACGCATCTGAGGAGTACCATATCGAAGTTTCTCTTGTACAGGGAACCATCAGTGTTCAGAAAGAAACTAACAGCAAGCCTTCTCAAAGTCTTCTTATCATTGGAAGATGCCTCAGGTGGGTATGTTTGATCCTCCAAGAAGCACTTAATGTCATGGAACCAAGGCTTATCATCTTTGACAACATCTGCTGCGAACACATATGCTGGTCTGTCAAGTCTGGACACTGAAATTTGAGGTACAAAGTTGGCAGCTTGCACTTTGATCATGGATGAAATGGTGGCCAGAGCATCTGCAAACTGATTCTCGTCTCGAGGGATATACTCAAGCTTGACTGTTATAAAGAAAGTCAATAACCTCCTTGTATAATTCCTGTAAGGTATCAGATGATCCTGGTGTGTGTACCATTTGCCGTTGGTTTGATTAACTACCAGAGTTGAATCTCCGAATACAGTCAATGTCTTGATCCTGAGGTCAATGGCCTCCTCAAGACCCATAATGCAAGCTTCGTATTCAGCTTCGTTGTTGGTGCAGTTGAAAGTGAGTTTTGCCGAGAAAGGCATGTGAACTCCTTTAGGTGTAATGAGTACTGCGCCAACACCACGACCATTCATGTTAACAGCCCCATCAAACATCATAGTCCATTCTTCCTCCGGGTCAGGCCCTTCGGTGTGAACAGGCTCTTCATGATCTTTTGCTTTTATGAACATGATGTCTTCATCAGGGAAGTCAAATCTCATAGGCTGGTAATCATCAATAGGTTGCTCAGCAAGATATTCAGACAATACACTGCCCTTGATGGCTTTCTGAGATGTGTACTGGATGTCATATTCTGTGAGGATCATTTTCCATCTTGCAACCCGTCCGGTAAGCGCTGGCTTCTCAAAAATGTACTTAACTGGATCCATTTTTGAGATCAATAAGGTAGTGTGGGTCAACATATACTGTCTCAGTCGGCGAGCTGCCCACGCTAAAGCACAACAAGTTTTCTCGAGCAGTGAATAACGTTGTTCACAGTCGGTAAACTTTTTGCTTAGGTAGTATATTGCATACTCTTTTCGACCAGACTCGTCATGCTGGCCCAACACACACCCCATCGACTCTTCTAATACTGTCAAGTACATTATCAAAGTTCTTCCTTCAACTGGAGGCATAAGGATTGAAGGCTCTTGTAAGTACTCCTTGATCTTGTCAAAAGCCTTCTGGCAGTCTTCGTTCCACCTGACCGTTTGTTCTTTTGTTAGCAGTTTGAACAAAGGTTCACAGGTTGCTGTGAGGTGAGATATGAACCGTGAAATGTAGTTCAATCGTCCCAAGAACCCTCGAACTTCTTTTTCTGACTTTGGTGCAGGCATTTCTTGAATGGCTTTGACTTTATCGGGGTCAACTTCAATCCCCTTCTCACTCACAATAAATCCCAGCAGCTTACCAGATCGCACTCCGAATGTGCATTTGTTGGGATTCAACTTCAGTTGGTACTTCCTCAGACGCTTGAATAGCTTCAGCAGATTTACCAGGTGGTCTTCTTCAGTGAGGGACTTGGAAATCATGTCATCCACATAACATTCGAGTTCTTTATGGATCATATCGTGGAATAATGTCACCATAGCCCGTTGATATGTTGCACCAGCATTCTTCAGTCCGAACGGCATCACCTTGTAACAGAACGTGCCCCAGGGTGTGATGAAAGTTGTCTTCTCCATGTCTTCAGGTGACATCTTGATCTGATTGTATCCTGAAAATCCGTCCATGAAGGAGAACACCGAGAACTGAGCCGTATTATCAACCAATACATCAATGTGAGGTAATGGGAAGTCATCTTTCGGGCTGGCTCTGTTCAGATCCCGGTAGTCAACACACATTCTTACTTTGCCGTCCTTCTTAGGTACAGGTACTATATTAGCAACCCACGGTGGATAGCTAGTCACAGCAAGGAACCCGGCGTCCCACTGCTTTTGTACCTCATCTTTGATTTTCATTGCCATGTCTGGGCGAGTACGGCGCAGTTTCTATTTAACCGGCGGGCAATCTTCTCTTAAAGGAAGCTTGTGCATAACAATGTCAGTATCCAACCCTGGCATATCCTGATAAGACCAAGCAAACACATCCACATATTCCTGAAGCAGGTCAATCAATTGTTTCTTCACTGAGCCTTGTAAGCAGGCCCCGATTTTAACTTCTTTCACATCTTCATCTGTACCAAGATTGATCGTTTCGACCTCCTCCTGATGAGGAGTTATAGCCTTTTCCTCTTGTCTCAACAACCTGGCTAGCTCTTCAGGAAGCTCGTAATCTTCTTCAACCCCTTCATCAGCTTGATTGATTGGATTGTCAAAGTCATACGAAGTCATAGCTGTGCTGTTGTCGGTGCGGTCTGGAAGGCACTCTCTGCAAGGGTTCAGTTTGTTCATTTTAGTGATTGATTTTAATTTTGTTTAGAAAAGTGAAATGAAGTCGTCATTTTGAAAATATTTCCATTTATTTTTTGTACAAAAAGAAAAATGGAAAAAAAAAACAGTGAGCGGAAAAGAGAAAAGACTCATTTGCAAAAGATGTCTGATTATCATTGATTGATCTATTTGCACAAAAATTACAGATGGCCCGATTACAAAATGAGTCTTGTCATCTTGGGCAAGATGCAAGACTTGATGCATGCTTAAAAAATACAGGAAATAATAATTACTCTGCAGGAGTAACTCTTATAATTTCCTGGGAAGACCAGTTTGAGATACTGCTCCCCGGGATCCTTGGACGTATCCAGCTTTCCAGGTTGCGGTCGCTTTCATCCTTGTCTTCCAAGTTGTTCACGGCATCTGGGGTGAGCATCCCCCCACTGACAAAATTGGGCTTCTTAGCAGCCTCTGCTTGATCTTGTTGAGTTGGTTTGTAACCCAACCCAAATTTATCTTCCTTCTTCTCTATGGGCAGCAACTTGCCCCAGCCTTGGGCAGTCCCTTCTTCAACAACCTTCCGGGCTTGCTGATAAGATGTCATTGAGGTTCCAGGTACAGCGGATGCTTCATTTATGTTCAAGGCTTCAAACCCTTGACTCATAGTTTCATGGATCTCCCCATCCATCTCAATGTATTTGTATGTAGCCAGATGGCTAACAAAGATATCTTCCTCTCCACAAATAGTAACGACTTGGCCCTCCCACTCGAATTTTAACTTCTAGTGAAGGGTTGACGTCACGGCACCAGCGGCGTGTATCCACGGTCTACCCAATAGACAGTTGTAGGCATGCTGTATATCCATCACGAAGAAAGTCGTTTTGAAAGTCTGTGGGCCAATCGTTATAGGCAGTTCAATCTCTCCCAGAACTGATCTCTTAGAACCGTCAAAGGCTCTCACTACCAAGTTGCTGGGACGTAATGCCAGTCCTTCATACTCCAGCTTCACAAGGGCTTTTTTAGGTAAGACATTGAGGGATGACCCTGTGTCTACCAGTACATGGGAAAGAACTGCACCCTTACACTCCAAGGTAATGTGCAAAGCCTTGTTGTGATTGCGGCCTTCCGTAGTCAAATCAGTGTTGGTAAATCCTAGTCCATTACTAGCGTTAACATTTCCAACCACAACCTCTAACTGATTGACGGTAATCTCCTCTGGCACATAAGCTGCGTGCAAGACTTTTAATAATGCGTTCCGGTGAGCCTCGGAGCACATTAGCAATGATAAAATGGAGATTTTGGAAGGTGTCTGGTGAAGCTGGTCCACTATCTTGTAATCACTTTTCTTGATGATTCTCATGAATTCATCAACCTCTTGATCAAAAGGGGTTTTCAAGGCTTCTCTAGTAACTTGTTCTTCTTGTACCATGCTCTTCCCTTTTGCCTTGGCAGCAGCTTCTGCTTCAGCAATGGGTCTTGGAATTTGTGGGGCAAAGAGACGTCCGCTTCGAGTGAAGCCTCCGCCTCCCCCCACATTGTCTATTTGTGGTGAAGAAGTTGATGATTCCAAAGTGATTTTCTGTCCTTCGCAGTATAGATCGGAGCCGTAATGCCAAGGGATGGCATTACTGCTTTCATAAGGAACTGGCCCAGGCACTGTGATAGTGACTGGACTGATAGCAGCTGCAGAAGGGACCCTGATAGTGTGTGGATCATAGTATATTGTAACCGGTGCTCTGATAGGAGTGGCATTTTGTGAGTTGTAGGAAAAATCATTTGCAGGATCATAATATATTGTAACTGTTGAGACACTTTCATTATTTGCTGTTGATGTTGTAGGAGGCACTGTTGACTGGATGAGTGTTGCTGTTGTAGGAGATTCTGAATGAAGGGGTGCTGAAGTTGTAGAAGAGATGTTTGTTGATATTTGGTCCGTTGAAATGACAGATGAAGCATTTGTTGATGAGATTGAAGAGTTGTTTGGAACAATTGTTGTTGCATTTGTAGAAGACTCGGGAATTGTTGTTAAGGAGATTGCTGGATTTGGAGGTATTGATGTTGTGATTTGAAGTAAGCCACTCTGGATGAGACCATCTATGCCATTTCTCAGGTCATCACACCCATTTACCGAAATGTTGCAATAAGCACATCCTAGCTCACACCCGGGGAACATTTGACATTCAAGGAGTTGAGCTTTAATCTCTACCAGGGGTGTCCGAATCTGCCCCACACTGGTTATCAAGTAAGACGACTTATCTTCTTCAATAGCATTGATTCTGGGTCCACCGTGGTTGGGCATAGGGTTCTTGCTGACATTTGGTGGGGGTGCAAAGTTTAGAGCCTTGGAATCCACTAGATCCTGTACTTTCATGTGCAAAGCTCTGCACTTCTCTGTACTGTGGCCAGGTGCATTGGAATGAAAAGCACATTTGGCGTTGGCGTCATAATTTCTGGGCAGACTGGCGGGATCTGGAGGTGCCAATGTCCTTAGCTCAACCAGGTTGAGTTTCAGGAGTTGTGGCAATAATGTGGCATAAGGCATAGGGATTGGATCAATCACCCTATTGGCCTGAGATGGTCTCTGTTGAAAAGGTCTTTGCTGATTGTTGTTGCTGGTGTTGTTGTTGTTATAATTTCTCTGAGGTGGATACTGAGCTTGTTGCTGGTAGTGGGATTGTTGTTGTGGTTGATATGCTGGTTGTGGATGAATTGGAGCGGGAATGGTGACAGCTGCCACTGACCTATGAACATACTGGGGTCTGCCCCTGCCGGTATGGATAGCATTAGTCTCACCAGTTCTTCTTGGGCCTACAAAAGGCTTTCTTGGGTTGCTGGACGAGCTTGCACCGTTGTCAGAAATTTTTCCCATCTTTAATAGGCTCTCAATTCTTTCTCCAACTATAACTACATCCGCGAAGCTGGTGGAAGAAAAGGCAGCTAGCCTATCAATGTATGTCCCTTAGAGGGTGTTCATAAACATGTCGGCCATCTCCCTTTCCAACATGGGTGGTTGGACAACAGCAGCAAGCTGTCTCCACCTTTGGGCGTACTCCCGGAAGCTTTCTCTGGATGATTGTGACATTCCCATCAGGAGGGTCCTGTTGGGAGCCATATCCAAGTTGTACTGGTATTGTCTAATGAAGGCCTCAGCCAGATCCTTCCAGCACCTGATGGTTGCTCTAGTCAAGTGTGAGTACCATTCCCTTGAAGCTCCTGTTAAGCTATCTTCAAAATAAAACATCCATAGCTTTTCATCCATGGTATATGCCTTCAGCCTCCCCAGAAAGGATTGTAAGTGGGTTCGCGGACAGGAAGTTCCGTTGTACTTTTCAAAGCACGGAGGTTTAAACTTGTGGGGAATCCTGACCCCGTCCACTAAGCCCATGTCCATGACATCAAAACCCAAGGAGTTTTGAGACTCCAAGGACCTTAATTTTTCAGCAATTTCATCTAGCCTTCTGTCATAGGCTTCATCCCCATCTCCCATCACAGTGAACTGATCTTCCTGGGGGTCTTCTTGCAGTACCCTACCTGTAGTAGCATTCCCTTGTACATTAGCAGGGATGTTGATCTCTGGGTGAAGATGAGGGCCATACACAGGTGGGTTGACATGAGGCTGAACCCTCTCATTGTTGCTTGTTCCACCAGTCCCTAGATGGGGGTCTTCCTGAGTCTGCCTCTTTACCAATGCTCTTAATCTTTCTTGGCTCTGTGCCAATCCATTAATCACCTCCATAAACTGGGTCATCTGATTCCTCATTTCCAGTCTCTCATTGGCCATTTGAGTCCTGACCTCTGTAAGATCCTGTTGTACCTGGTCCATCTGTATACCCGGAAGGTTGTTGCGGGTAGGATATCTGTGTGGACGGTTGAGTGGGAACAACCGACGTCGAGCAATAGTTCTTGAACCACAACAGAGTTAGTAACAAACAAAACAAAAACCTACAAAACAAAACAAAGGTTAGTATGCAATGCAGTATGCTTATTTGTCTCCAAGGTATCCGGCTTGGCACTTGGTTTTGACCTTTCCAGACCCCTGAGGAAGATGCTTTTGATGTTACTTGAAAGAACTCAGATAAAACAAACCAATACATATATTACAAAAAGTGAATGATACATAGTTTGTTTTTTACAATTCATGCCCTCTGAGGGGTCAAAATATAACATAAAAAGGAAAAGTACAATGAAATGAAAGCAACAACAAGCAAAAGTCAGACACCAAGACCAAACTCATCCTCCTGAACTTCCTTTAGAAGTGCTTCAGTCACAGGATCAGCTGGACGCTCTGTGAGGTTCCTGATAAGAAGATTCCTGGTGGCAACAGCTGCAGTTAGCTTCTTGTGTCGACTCTGGTCCTTTGACCTCTTCACACCAGCCCTAATCTTCAATTCTGAGATCTCCCACTGGGCTACTAGCAGGGCTTCTTGTTGCTCCTTTGCACTAGCCTCCAACTGCTCAATCTTGTCCTGAGTCCTCTTATCTTCCTGAGTACGAGCTTCGGTGATCCTGACCCACCTATCTTGACTCTCTTTCAGATACAAATCAGTCCTGGCCTTCTGGAACTGAGCCTCCTTGCAGGCATTCTTCAAGATCTGCTCTCCAGCCCTTGACTTCTCAATCCTGGCTAGATGCTCCACCTTTAGCTTTTCTAACCTCTCAATGTCCAGACGACCATCACTCCTCTCCCAGAGGGTCTTCTATAGAGCCTGAGTTAGATTCTCAATCCTCTCTTTCAATTTCTCAAACTCCTCCAGGCTGACAGTAGCCGGAGGTGGTGCTGTGGATGGCCCAGGTGCATCCTCAATGGTGAAGGGCATCCCAGAAATTTGAGCCCTGGTATGAGACCACTCATAGTACTGAGCTGAGGCCACATTGTTACATCTCCCAAGAATGGCCATCCCTTTGGTCTGGACATTGTCCCAAGCCCAGGATGCTTGCCTGACAATAGATAAATTAGGCTTAATCTCACAATAAAGGGTTTCAGCCAAGTCTTGTGCTCTAGGAGGGTGGACCAATGCATAGCCCAATTGTCTTTTGAATAACAGAGGGTTGTAGTTGATGCAACCCTTCACTCCTATCAGGGGTACATTGGGGAACTGTCCACAACTAGTAATGATGTCCCTGCCCTTGGTGCTCTGAGTGCACCACCTGATGTCAGCTGAGGTCAAAGCAATGAGTCTTCTAGCCCAATTCTTTTGCTGGTGAAGAATCAAGAATGCATCAGTCTTGGGCAAGTGTTTGAGCAGCCATGTATGGAACAGGGGAGCACAACATCTCACCAATCTTCCTCTTTGCTTTTCATTCCTTTGGTGGACAGAGTAGTAGAAATCTCCCAGTAAGGTGGGCACTGGGTTTCTCAGAATGAAAAGGTGAATGGCATTCTTGCTAATAAATTTAGGCTCGTCTGCAAAAAGTGTAACCCCATATATGCTGAGGGCTAACAAAGCACAAACTGCCTTCCATTCTCCCAAGGAGGCCTTCAGGATGGCCTGAGAAGTCAAGAAATCCAAATGCAAACCAGAGATTCCTGCCTTGGTTGTCGTGTTCTGCCTAATCAGACAAGGTTCCAGATACAATGCCTTTGCCACTTCTTCATTACTGGGAAAAGCCATCTCAGGGTTGAAGGGGATACCACCCCTGACAGGTACACCAATCAGTGATGAATACTCTTCCAACAAGGGTCCCAACTGAAAATCCTGGAAGGTGAAGCACCTCAGAGGGGGATCATAGAACTGCAGGCAAGTATGAATCAAGCTCCTCTGGGAAGGGTCCAAATCCATAACCACATCAAGGATGCCTCCATAATGTTCTCTGAATAGTGGTATATGGTCTGGAGTAATCAGGGCCTGGACCTTCCTGATGCTAGCCAGCTCAGGCTCAAAGAAATGATATGAGATGTTGCTCCTCTTAGGTGCCATGTTGCTTGAAGAAGAGCTGAAAAATAACTGCTGATGGTGAAGACTGATGCTGGTAATGAGCCACTGACAGGCTGAGACTGGTGATGACAGTAGCTGAAGCAGGTAGCTGATGAGGATAGCTGAAGCAGATAGGTCTATGCAGATGAAGGGGTCAAAACCAAGCCAAAATATAGTATGGATACCCTGAAAAACAAATAAGCAAATGTTAAATGATGCAATGATGATGTATGCAAATGATATGCAAGGGTTTGTGATCAAGCTGGATCTGATTGCTGCTTTGATATAAGTCCATGTATGTTCAAGAAATCCAGATGGAGGTTCATGAGTCCAGTAACCAAGGTGGGGGACTCAAATAAAGAGTCACATGTCCAGGGTTAAAAATCACAAGAACTGTCCCAAAATGGAGTACTCTAAAACAAAGTAACAGGGTATGCTAAGGTCAAGGGTACTTGCAAACCTGTAAACAGCCCAACCCCCTCACAGGTGGTGTTCTAAAACAAGGATCCTCAGACTTGGATCAGTTATGAGAAGTGTAAACACTTCTAACCCGGAGGTACAGTGTTTACAATAACCATAAGAGATCCTCCTCTAATTCACCTCATTTTCTGAAGGTCAAAATAAAGGTCATCCAGACTTAGCAGGCTTCCCAGATAGCCCTAGCACTACAGGAAATCTGTAGCACAGAGTTCTCAAGAAGAAACCCATATCTGAACCGTGTTTCATATTCCCGCACTAGACCGAAATGGAATGGGAAAGAACATGAACCACTCTAGCCTAGGTGTCACTCAGGTCCCAGGTATAGGACCTCAACTCTCAATAGAACCCCACCCACCAAAGCAACAAAACCAGATCCAGCCAGAACAGTATGATATATGTAAAGCTGTAAAGAAAGCAATAAACAAAACTGTACATAAAGCAATAAAATACATATACAAACACAATTAGCACATAACACCCCAGTAAACACAAATCAAACAAGCTCTAGGAGGAACCCACAAAAAGAACCAGAAGCCCTGGTTACAGTATAAGTGTTCTCCCCAGCAGAGTCGCCAAGCTGCCGCTCCCAAAAGATGAGACTGGGCTCAAATAAGATACAGACGCAAACGGTCGGCGAGAGGAGGGGTGTGAGAACACACAGGAGTGAACTCACAGGAAAAGAAAAGAGTCGCCAGCTAGGCATTTTTATCCCGGAGGAAAGGTAATGCTGCATAGACCTAGAAAGATATGGATAAGACGGTTGCGAACCAGAGAGACTGAGAAAGGGGGTTGGTTACAACCTGGGAAGGTATTAGCACCCAGATTGTCCGCCGTACTCGACGGGATCCATGCTTAAAAGATTTTTGTTTTAAAGGGGTAGTGTCAGTGCTATCTGTGTATCAGAGCTGGAAAGAATGTACAGGTGTCAGTGTAAGAGAAGTGAAGTATATAAGTGAAGTGTCAGTGTGAGAACAAGAATGAAATGCTCATGATAATGAGGCTTAAAAGAATGAAACTGGAAGGAGGGGGAATATACAGAGACTTTTGTTCGATAACTGTTAAGTTATGCCTACGTATCCTCTCGTGCAATGAGGAAGTTAGAACACCGTAGTTCGACCCAAAGAGACTGAAAGATGAATTGACTTGTGAACTGCTTACTTGTCTATGCTCAAGTGTATGACCTGTCTGGATCAGGTGCAAACTGTCTTGCATTAGACGGAAGAAGCAAGTTCTCGTTTATGAGTGAATGAGATGAGAAAAGAATCCCGAAGGAGACGATTATTGTTTGTTTTTGTTTTTTCAGTCTTTTATTACTTTTGAAAGTTTGTCATAAGTTAATGAGCTTAAGCCTAAACCAGTGGATTTAGTAAACTCATCACATCTTCCCTTTGATTAGGGGTAATGAGAATACCTTAAGTGTGAAGTCAGCTTCTCACACTTAATCACCTTTGGTGTAGGATTAAGATCATTAACCTACTTGTGATTATTTAGATGTTTTTGTTGTTTTTGTTTAGTGTTGAGTAATGAGATTAAGCCATAATCAGGGATTAAACAGACTCATTACACCATCCTAATAGAAGGATAATAGATGAGAATGTTTAAGCCGAGGAAAGCTCCTCAACTTAATCCTTGATTAGGGATTAGACTCATGACAAAACAAAGCCTTTATTAAGTGGATTTTAGTTAATGGTAAGATGATGAAATGAGTTTTATGATTTGTAAGACAACTTGAGGGGGACTTGTCCATTAACACTAGGGTTAGTCCTTCTTAACCAATTAAGGAAGAATTAGAACCCTAATGCAAGGCCCAAGTTACAAGCTTGATGTCTTGATGATTATTAAGTGGATTGATTAAAGGATTTAAACACATTAAGGGTTTAACACTTAGGATTAAAGTTATACACTCCATCCTAATAGAAGGATGCAGGCATAAGCTTAATCACAAAGCCTTAAAGCCTTTAGGGTTTAGTCCCTGATTATGGGGTGAGAAGAGAAGACTCAATGAGACACAAAGGTAAAATATAAATGGGGAACTAATCAAAACCCTAATTATTGTCATGCTTGGTTGTTCCTAAGGTTTGTGAGGTTTTCAGGAGAAATCTTCAGAGGAACCACCAGGAAGCAGATGAAAGGAGCAAAGGAAGCAAAGTAACTTGCTTCATTTAAGAAGACAAGTCACTTGAGGAAAGAAGGTAAGAAGAAGAAGAATGAGCAAGCTCAAACTCAAACACAAAACAAAATGCAGCAATGATGCATAAGAGAGATGGAAAGAAATTGTGAGAAGTGAAGGCAAATTCACTTCTCAGAGTGACTTACCACCTGAAAAGTTAGTGAAAGAAATGCAATGCAATGCAAAATGAAATAAAATGGCATGATGCAAACCAAAATAAGAAGCATGTGTGTGATGATAATGATGCTATGAGATGATGCAAACATGAAACAAGGCATAGGGATGATCATACAAACATATGGATGCAAGAGAAACATGCTTAGAACCATGAACATACATGAAAAGTTATGGAATGCAAATGACATACAACATGGAAAATGAAAGATGCAATGATAAAACATGCTTCTAATATGTCTTAAGATGTCTAATGAATCAAATGGATGCACAAAATACTATGGCAAGTCATGGTATGCAAGCAAATACAAGATGAATGCAAAAGGAAGCCCAAATTAGGGTTTATGATAAATGCACAAAACAAAAACCAAAACCAGAAGCAAACATCAAGGTAAAAAATTGAAAATGCATTCAAAGGGACCCTAACCCTACACAAACTCACTGCCCAAAGGAGGGGATCCAATTCTTAACCTAGTGAAAGTTATGGATTTCCTAAGATTTCTAGGGTTTTAAGGTACCTTGTCAAGAAAAATGTCAAACAAATTGAAAATGCAAGATCAAATTATGCCAAATTAATCCTATAAACTTCATGATATGCAAGATGCAATGCAAAAAGAATAAAAGTCCAACTCTTAAAGACTAGGCAGAAATGAATTTTTGAACATTGGATCAAAATAATGCTTTGAAATAGAATTAATTCCATGGAAAATTATCAAAATGCATTAAGATCAAAAAAGAAATTTGGTTTGAGGGTTGGACAATGTTTCTAAATGATTTTGAAGGTTTCATGAATTTTTTGGTGATTTTTAAATACCTAAAAGTATTTTTAATTAATTAATTCTCATTAATTAATTAAAAATAAACTTTTAAATGATTTAAAAATATTTTTTAATGCAAAAAATAAAAATAAAAATGTTTTTGGTTTCTGAAAATTAATAAAAGTTTGTATAAAAATTTTCAGAATTTTTAAATGATTTTTGCTATTTTAAATAAATTATAGAAAACAAATGAAATAAAAAGAAAATAAAATGAAATAAAATGAGAAGTAAGCATGATCAGTGGCTGAGGTTTAAACTGGGAAACGCACGCGTTGACTGGCGCCACATCCAAAGGCTGATATTCATACTTACCTAATTAACCTAATCTGAATTAATTAAATTAAATAAAATGAGATTAGGGCTAATCAAATGATCTGGACCCTTGAACACGCGCGGGAGTTGACTAAGTCAGCCAGATCAACGCACCATATTCAAACTACATTAATTACACAGATTAAACCCTAATCACTTTCAGGTGGCCGGAGAAGACTTCCGGTCGTCTTCTCCGGCAAGACCCTCACCTGAAAGTTGCTAAAATCCTCAAAACTCCATGAAAATGAAAACTAATCACCCAGAAATCATCCCCATTCGAAACTAAATCAAAACCCCTAAACAAAAATCATTTTTCATTCATTAATCATGCGAATCGAAGCCAAACATGTTTAGGTCAGAAAAGTTTCAGAACATGATTAAATGCTTATTTCTCAACCATTTCAAAAAGTAAAAGCATCAGAGTGATCAGCAAAGCATGAGGAACAATTTAGAAACTTAAAAACTCATTTCTGGAAAAAAAAGTTCTTGATATACCTGAGCTTTGAGCTTTCTCAGTTTGCAACTTTCTGACCCTCTCTCTTTGTGCAAACCACTCCTCTTAGGCCCCTGATGAAGTCTTGATGCTTAGAAGAAGTTTGTGGTGGCTGGTTTGGAAGATTCCAGGAGTTCTGTTCAAGGTGGGATGGAAATCGTATTTCTGGTTCAGGGAGTTTTAGGCAATGGTGATGGGTGGTTTGTGACCAGGGAAGTGTGCTGAGTTGATTTGTGAAGTTGGTTTGTGTGTTTGCTAGCTGTGCTGAGTGCTTCGAAAGCTTTTGCAAGTTTGAGCAAAAATGACAACTATGGATTGTGGGCAAGATCAGAGTGTGTTGTGTGATGTGTTAGGCTGGGTTTTGTCCATGTATCAAAAGGGAATAGGTCAGAAAGTTGTTGGTGGCCTATGGTGATTGGTATGGGTCTTTGGCCAAAATGTCAACTTGATGTGTACTTGAGGTATGGGCTATGGTATGACTTGCTTTTTGGCTTGCTTTTTCTCAGCTTGAATCAAGGAATGCTGTGAAAAAGGTTTAGAGGAAATGCAGCAAGTGGTTTGTAACTTATGATGAGTTTTGCAAGTTGGTTCAAGCTTGGTTCCTTTGAGATTTCTTGAGTTTCAATGCATCAAAGTGCAAAGTTCTTTGGCCCATTCTGAATTTTAGAGGTCATATGATCATGTTGTGAAGAAATGATACACATTTGAGGCCTTTAGAACACTTGAACAAACCATTTTGCAAAATACCTCTTTGGTAGAAAACTTCAAATTTTGTGATTTTAGCCAACTTTGACAAGCCATAACTTTTGATCCAAAATGAATTAGGTCATGTTCTTGTACTTTTTGAAAAGGGAATGATCCATTCTACAACTTTCATGACCAAAGTTTTTCCATTTGAATCATTTTTGAATCAAAAAGCAAGGGTTGAAAAAGTTTCCCAAAATGGCAATTTCATTAAAAGTCAAACTTTCCCAAAAAGTCAACTTTGCAAATGACTTGAAATTCTTCAATTTTATGAACTTCCAACATCTTCTATGATCAAATAAAGATCATACACAATAAAAATGATGAATAATACCCTTTGGTTGGGTCATTGAGGGCCTCAGATGCCCTGATTTTACACTGACTTGCTTAGAAAGTCAACCCTTGATCAGATGACTTCCCCATTGAATTTCTTCATGAAAATTGATATGCATTCTCCCTATACCATATAGAGACCAATAGAAACAAGAATGACCAAAAAATTTGGAGTTATGGCCTTTGAAACCAAAACCCTAATTCTAGGTCATCTGTGCAGTTAAGCCTGGCTCTGCTTCCATGCCATTTTCAGTTCTTGTGATTCTTTGACATTCTTGACTTTGAGGGGATATAATATGATGATTGAACACACATGGACCCCTTTGAAGTGATTGATGGCCTTTGGAGTGGCTCAAGAAGCCCTTGGATTGCTCAGATCACAAACCCTAGATGCAGATGACTTAGAACCAATGCAATGAATAAAAAATGTGGTATGAGATGCTATGATTGGATTTATGCATATGAAAATGATCACAAGCCATGGTGTGAATGGGTGAGGGAAAATTTGGGGTGTTTACAGACGGGAGACCATGATTCAAGGCACAAAATTCTCTTGAGAAACTTTAATCATAGACGACAAAGTTGCTAGTGTATCGGCGAACTGGTTTTCATTTCGAGGAATATAATTCAATTTGACTTTAGTGAAGAAAGTTAACAGCCTCCTGACATAATCTCTGTAAGGAACCAAGTGAGGTTGATGAACTAGCCATTTTCCATTGACTTGATTCACCACCAGAGCAGAATCCCCGAAGATCTCGAGGTTCTTGACTCGCAAGTTGATTGCCTCTTCGACCCCCATGATGCAAGCTTCATACTATGTCTCATTGTTAGTGCATTCGAAAGTCAACCGAGCAGCTAAAGGTGTATGGACCCCTTCTGGTGAGATCATAACAACACCTACTCCACTTCCATTCATGTTTACAGCTCCGTCAAACATCAACTTCCATTTGGATTCAGGGTCTGGCCCCTCCTCCGGAAGTGGTTCTTCATAGTCTTTCAACATGAGGAACACGATGTCCTCATCCGGAAACTCGAATTTCATGGGTTGATAATCATTGATTGGCTGCTGAGCCAATTATTCTGACAATACACTTCCTTTGATTGCCTAACAATGAACCTCCATCTGCCACCGAGCTACCCTTCCTGTCAGAGTCGGCTTCTCAAAAATGTATTTCACAGGATCCATCTTGGAAATTAAGAGAGTGGTGTGAGTAAGCATGTACTGTCTTAGTCAGCGAGCAGCCCATGCCAAAGCGCAGCAAGATTTCTCGAGTAGTGAGTAGCGTGTCACACAATCGGTAAACTTTTTGCTAAGGTAATAAATGGTGTGCTCTTTTCGACCAGACTCGTCCTGCTGACCCAACACACATCCCATCGATCCTTCAAGCACGGTAAGATACATAATCAAAGGTCTCCCTGGTACCGGAGGCATGAGAATTGGAGGTTCTAGCAGGTATTATTTGATTCGGTCAAAGGCTTGCTGGCAGTCTTCATTCCATTTAATGGCCTGATTCTTCCTCTGAAGCTTAAAGATGGGCTCACACGTGGCCGTTAGGTGAGAGATAAACCGTGCAATGTAATTTAGTCTCCCTAAGAAACCATGCACTTGCTTTTCAGTCTTTGGCTCAGGCATCTCTTGGATGGCTTTTACTTTGGCTGGATCAACCTCAATTCCCCGCTCACTAACAATGAAGCCAAGTAGCTTACCGGAACGGACCCCGAAGGTGCACTTATTCGGATTCAACCTCAATCTAAAATTCCGGAGTCTGTCAAACAACTTGGATAGATTGAAATAGCGTCACAACATAAACCTCAATTTCATGATGAATCATGTCTTGAAATAGCGTCACCATTTCCCGTTGATAAGTGGCCCCTGCATTCTTCAGACCAAATGGCATAACCTTGTAACAGAAAGTGCCCCAAGGCGTGATGAAGGTTGTCTTTTCCATATTATCGGGAGACATTTTAATCTGGTTATAACCGGAAAACCCGTCCATGAAAGAGAACACATAAAACTGAGTAGTATTATCAACAAGCACATCTATGTGAGGCAAAGGGAAGTCATCCTTGGGGTTGGCCCTATTCAAATCCCTGTAGTCTACACACATCCTGGCCTTACCGTCTTTTTTAGGGACCGACACAATGTTGGCAACCCACGGAGGGTAACTGGTCACGGCCAAGAAACCAGGACGTGTGCGCCTCTTTGTACTTCTTCTTTTATCTTGATTGCCATATCAGGACGTGTGCGCCTCAACTTCTGCTTCACAGGAGGGCAGTCTTCTCTCATAGGTAACTTGTGCACCACAATATCAGTGTCTAAACCAGGCATATCTTGGTAGGACCATGCAAAGAAATCAACATACTCTCGAAGCATAGCAATTAAACGAGTCTTGATAGATTATTCTAATGCGGCCCCGATCTTGACTTCCTTCTTGTCTTCTTCAGTACCCAGTTTTATCACTTCGACAGCTTCTTCATGCGGCTGAATCATCTTCTCCTCCTGTTTAAGCAGTTTGGCCAATTCTTCAGGTAGTTCGCAATATTCTTCACCCTCCTCATCGGCTTGATAAATTGGATAGTCAAAGTCATACTCAGCCATAACAGGGTCGTCATTGATAAGATCTGGTGACGAGTGTCACTCCCGATAGATGGGACTGGCCCAGATAAAGGTACAGACGCGAACGGTCGGCGAAAAGGAACAATGAGAACACACAGCAGTGAACTCACTGGGAATGAATAGAGTCGCCAGCTAGGCATTTTTATCCCGGAGGAAAGGTAATGCTGCATAGACCTAGAAAGATATGGATAAGACGGTTGCGAACCAGAGAGACTGAGAAAGGAGGTTGGTTACAACCTGGGAAGGTATTAGCACCCAGATTGTCCGCCGTACTCGACGGGATCCACGCTTAAAAGATTTGTGTTTTAAAGGGGTTGTGTCAGTGCAATTTGTGTATAAAAGAGCTGGAAAAGGATGTACAGGTGTCAGTGTAAGAGAAGTGAAGTGTATAAATGAAGTGTCAGTGTAAGAACAGGAATAAGATGCTCAAGACTATGAGGCTTTAAAAGAATGAAGCTGGAAGGAGGGGGAATATACAGAGACTTTTGTTCGATAACTGTTAAGTTATGCCTACGTATCCTCTCGTGCAATGAGGAAGTCAGAACACCGTAGTTCGACCCAAAGATACTGAAAGATGATTTGACTGATGAACCGCTTACTTGCCTATGCTCAAGTGTATGATCTGTCTGGCACAGATGCAAACTGTCTTGCATTAGACGGAAGAAGCAAGTTCTCGTTTGTGAGTGAATGAGATGAGAAAAGAATCCCGGAGGAGACGATTATTGTTTGTTTTTGAGTTTTCAGTCTTTTATTGCTTTTGAGAGTTTGTCATAAGTTAATGAGCTTAAGTCTAAACCAATGGATTTAGTAAACTCATCACATCTTCCCTCTGATTAGGGGTAATGAGAATACCTTAAGTGTGAAGTCATCTTCTCACACTTAATCACCTTTGATGCAGGATTAAGATCATTAACCTACTTGTGATTATTTAGATGTTTTTGTTGTTTTTGTGTAGTGTTAAGTAATGAAATTAAGCCATAATCAAGGATTAAACAGACCCATTACACCATCCTAATAGAAGGATAATAGATGAGAATGTTTAAGCTGAGGAAAGCTCCTCAACTTAATCCATGATTAGGGATTAAACTCATGACAAAACAAAGCCTTTATTAAGTGGATTTTAGTTAATGGTAAGATGATGAAGTGAATTTTAGGGTTTGTAAGACAACTTGAGGGGGACTTGTCCATTAACACTAGGGTTAGTCCTTCTTAACCAATTAAGGAAGAATTAGAACCCTAATGCAAGGCCCAAGTTACAAGTGTGATGTCTTGATGATTATTAAGTGAATTGATTAAGAGATTTAAACACATTAAGGGTTTAACACTTAGGATTAAAGTTATACACTCCATCCTAATAGAAGGATGCAGGCATAAGCTTAATCACAAAGCCTTAAAGCCTTTAGGGTTTAGTCCCTGATTATGAGGTGAGAAGAGAAGACTCAATGAGACACAAAGGTAGAAACTAAGTGGGGGATTAATCAAAATCCTAATCATTGTCATGCTTGGTTTTTCCTAAGGTTTGTGAGGTTTACAAGAGAAGTCTTCAATGGAACCACCAGGAAGCAGATGAAAGGATCAGGAGAAGCAAAGTAACTTGCTTCATTCAAGAAGTCAAGTCACTTGAGGAAAGAAAGTGAGAAGGAAAAGAATGAGCAAGCTCAAACTCAAACACATAACAATATGCAGCATGGATGCATAAGAGGGAGATGAAGAGAAGTTATGAGAAGTGAAGGCAAATTCACTTCTCAAAGTTGCTTACCACCTGAAAAGTAAGTGAGAAAGATGCAATGCAATGTCAAATGGAATGCAATGACATGATGAAAAACAAAACCAGAAGCACATACATGATGCTAATGATGCTATGAGATGCTACAAACATGAAACAACACATGGGGATGATCATACAAGTTCATGGATGCAAATGAAACAAGTTAAGAAACATGAACATACATGAAAAGTCATGGAGTGCAAATGGCATACAACATGGAAAATGCAAGATGCAATGATCAAACATGCTTTCAATATGTCTTAAGATGTTCAATGAATCAATAGAATGCATAAAATTCTATGGCAAGTCAAAGTATGAATGCAAATGCAAGATGGATGCATATGGAAGCCCAAATTAGGGTTTATGATCAATGCATCAAACACAAACCAAAATCAGAAGCAAACATCAATACAAAAAATTGAAAATGCTCTCAAAGGATCCCTAAACCTATACTAACCCACTTCCCAAAGGAGAAGTTCCAACTCTTAACCTAGTTCAAGTTATGATTTTTCTAAGTTTTCTAGGGTTTTAGGGTTCCTTAACAAGAAAAATGCCAAACAAATGGAAAATGCAAGATCAAATCATGACCATTTAATCTCACAAACTACATGCTAAACACAATGCAATTTAAAAAGAATCAAGGTCCAACTCTCAATGGTTAGGCAGAAATGATTTTTGGAAGTTTGGATCAAAATAATGCATAAAAATGATTTTAATTCCATGGAAAATTCTCAAAATGCATCAAGATCAAAAAAGAAATTTGGTTTGAGGGTTGGACAATGTTTCTAAATGGTTTTAAATGTTCCATGAATTTTTTGGTGATTTTTAAATACCTAAAAGTATTTTTAATTAATTAATTATCATTAATTAATTAAAAATAAGCTTTTAAATATTTAAAAATATTTTTTGAATGCAAAAAATAAAAATAAAAATATTTTTGTGTCCTGAAAATTAATGAAAACCTTGACAAAAATTTTCATAATTTTTAAACATTTTTTGCTATTTTAAATAAATTGGAGAAAAGAAATGAAAAGAAATGAAATAAAAATTGAATTAAATGAAAAGTAAGCCAATCCAACGCATCAGATTCAAAGTTGGGGGGTCAGAGGTTGACTGCGCGCGCAATCCTACGGCTGGCATTCAAACTTGTTAAAACGAATTAATTAACTTAATTAATTAAGATTAGGGCTAAGCGGATGATCTGAACCATTGGATGCACGCGGGAATGGACTTAGTCAACTCATCCAACGCTCAAAATTCAAACTTCATTAATGACTGGGATTAAACCCTAATCATTTTCAGGTGGCCGGAGAAGACCTCCGGTCGTCTTCTCCGGTGGGAACCCCACCTGAAAATTCCTAAAACCTTCAAAACTTCACTAAAATGAAATCTAAAAGAACAGAAATCATTCCCAAACCTCACTGAATCAAAACCCTAACACAAAACCCATTTATATTTCATCAATCACACGAATCGAAAGAAAACATTTCTTAGGGCAAGACTTTCAGAACACGATTAAACTCTCATTTCTCAACCATTTCAAAAAATAAAAACATCAGAGTGACCAGTGAATCATGAAGAACAACTTAAGAACTTAAAAATCCATTTCTGGAAAAAATGTTCATGAAGCTACCCGAGTTTGAAGCTTTTCAGTTTGCAACTTTCTGACCTCCTTTCTTTGTGCAATCAACTCCTTTTATGCTCCTGATGACATATTGATGCTTAGAAGGAGTTTGTGTTGGCTAGTTTGGGAGTTTGAACAAGTTCTGTTCAGGATGGTATGAGAATCGTGTTCTTGATTCTTTGAGTTTCAGGTTGATTTTAGGGGTGCTTTGTGATCAGGGTGATGTGTTGAGAAGGTTTATGAAGTTTGTTTTAGTGTTTGTGGCTTGAGGAGAGAGTTTCGAATGCTTTTGCTCTATGGAGTGAAAATGAGAATGTGTTGCTATGGCTGGTTTCAGGCTTGTGTAATGTATGCTTTGGCTTGCATTTGGTTAACATAAACAAATCCCATTGGTCAGAAGATGTGACATGTCCTTTTGTGATAGGTATGGTTGCTTTTGCAAAATGTCAACTTTTGTGTAAGAAGGGCATGGGCAACTTGCTAGCCTAGTACAGCAAGGGCATGCTGCGCAGCATGATGTGAGGGAAAGGCTAGGATGGTTCAGCAACCTAGGCAACAAGTGGATGAGATGTGATCATGAGTTTTGCAACTTGGTTCATTTTGGTTTTCATGAGAGAAACTTGATCCATAAGCCATGAAACATGTGATTCCTTGGCCCATTCTGATTTCTAGATGTTGTGTGATCATGTGTGAAGGATTATAAGCCCATTTGATGACTGAATTGGCCTTGAAAGGTGAATTTGCAACTTTGCCTCTTTGGTGCATGACTTGAAATTTAATGATTTTTGCCAACTTTGACAAGCCATAACTTTTGATCCAAAATGAGTTAGGTCATGTTCTTGTACTTTTTGAAAAGGGAATGATCTATTCTACAACTTTCATGACCAAAGTTTTTCCATTTGAAGCTTTTTTGGATCAAAAAGTAAGGGTTGAAAAAGTTGCCTAAAATGGCATTTCCATTAAAAGTCAAACTTGCCCAAAAAGTCAACTTTGCAAAAGACTTGAAATTCTCCAATTTTGTGAACTTCCAACCTCTTCCATGATCAAATAAAGATCATATACAATCAAAATGATGAAGAACACCCTTTGGTTGGGTCATTGAGGGCCTCAGATGCCCTGATTTTGCACTGACTTGCTTGAAAAGTCAACTCTTGATCAGATGACTTCCCCATGGAATTTCTTCATGAAAATTGATATGCATACTCCCTATACCATATATAGACCAATAGAAACAATAATGACCAAAATTTTTGAAGTTATGGCCTCTGAAACCAAAACCCTAATTTTAGGTCATCTGTGCAGTCAAGCCTGGCTCTGCTTCCATATCAATCCCAGTTCTTGTGATTTTTTGACATTCTTGACTTTGAGAGGATATAATATGATACTTTAACACACATAGACCCCTTTGAAGTGATTGATGGCCTTTGGAGTGGCTCAAGAAGCTCTTGGATTGCTCATATTACAAACCCTAGATGCAGATGACTTAGAATCTATGCAATGAATCAAAAAAATGTGGTATGAGATGATATGATTATGTTTATGCATATGAAATGATCACAAGCCATGGTGTGAATGGGTGAGGGAAAATTTGGGGTGTTTACAGCTGCCCCTATTCAAACATGAGTTAGCTGTGCAGGATGTATGCAACGACTTAACAGGCAAACAAGATAACTTGTGGTTGAATACCAAAGACAGTCCAAAATTTGCACTCACAGAATGAAGAAGAAAAGGGATATAGATTGTAAAAGAAAATAAAGTATATTGTAGAGTGTGAGCGATGGAGGACGACCGTCGAGCAGAGGACGACTGCTGGGTAAAGAGCAATGACGGGGACGGCCGACATGCTGGAAAAAGTGCGGAAAATAAAGCAATGACGGGGACGGCCGACATGCTGGGGATAAAAAGAATTATGATGGGGACGACCATCAAGATAAAGCTGTAAAATTCTCTGGAGATTAATGAAACATGACGGGGACGGCCATCAAGTTCATAAAGTAAAGTAACCAACGACGGGGACGGCCATCGGGTTAAACTGAAAGGAAAAGGGACCACGACGGGGACGGCCATCAGGTTAAAGAATAAATGAAATAAACAGATGATGAGGTACGGTCATCAAAGGTGAAGGACGATCACCTAGCAGGGGACGGCTGCTCTGTTGGGGATAAGATGAGGGACGGTCATCTAAGGTGGAGGACGACCACCTGGCAGGGTACGGCTGCCGAAAATATCGCGACATAGGACGAATGCCGGATAAAAGGTCAACGATGGGGACGGCCATCGGATGAGCATGATGGAGGACGACCATCAAGAGGTGGAGGACGACCACCTAGCAGGGGACGGCTGCTCTCGAGGTTTATCATGACATAGGACGAATGTCAGATATCCAAAATCAACAATGGGGACGGCCATTGGATAAAATGATGAAGGACGATCATCAAGAGGTGGAGGACGACCACCTAGCAGGGGACGGCTGCTAAATATCACGACATAGGACGAATGTCGGATAGAAAATCAACGATGGGGATGGCCATCGGATGAGCATGATGGAGGACAACCATCAAGAGGTGGAGGACGACCACCTAGCAGGGTACGGCTGCTCTCAGGGTTTATCATGACACAGGACGAATGTCAGATAAAAAAGAAATTTGCTTTGTTGGCGATCTACTGGGGATTAGTAAACACGGACGAGTGTTTATATCCAAGAAATAAAGGGTATAAGTGTTTAGATGTTTGTGTATAGATTAAAGATGCGGACGAGCATCCTTAAGACTACGATACGGACGAGTATCTGGTAGAAACAAATGCTGACACGTGTTTAGAGATGATGATACGGACGAGTATCAACTGGTTAACAAAGAACGCGGGCGAGTGTTGAATCTGAAAGGACTCTTCTGGGGAATAGTAGACACAGACGAGTGTCTATATTCAAGAAGACAAAAGTGTTTGACACAGTGTATGGATTAAAGATGCGGACGAGCATCCTTAAGACTATGATACGGACGAGTATCAAGTAGAAACAAACGCTTGACACACGTTCTAAGATGATGGTACAGACGAGTACCAACTGGTTAACAAAGAACATGGACTAGTGCTGAATCTGCGGGGATATAAATGGTGTATATAAGATACGGACGAGTATCTGTATAAGAGTGAATGGTGTATAGATGAGTGTTTAACTGTTGGGGAGAGTGACACGGACGAGTGTCAAAAGAAGCAAAGTATAGTATAAACAAGTATCTGATATAAAAAGTGTTTATGTTACTGTACTGGGGTAAATGACACAGACGGATGTCAAGGAATTGTATACAAGTGTATGTGAGTGCAAAGAGGATGTCTTTGGCTTTCTGCTGGGGATATGACACGGACGGGTGTCAGAAAGTATCTGTAATACAAGTGGTACTGTTTGCACAGAGTGTTCAGGCGACTTTACTGGGGAGCATTGACACGGACGGGTGCCAAAGAGGGTATATACTGGTGTTTGTGAATGTGAGGCAACTGCTTTTGCGGGGGAATCTCCTGCTGGGGATTTTGGGGGGTATTCTGTATATTGACGGATCGTCATTATTCACAAGTGTTGATTCAGAACATGGCTTATGATTATGCTATATGTTTGATTTTTGCCGTAATGCTCCGTATTAGACGGAATGCTACGCTTTGTGGGTGAATATGATGCGAATGCTATGATTATGCGAGGATACCAATCCGGGACTCGGATCCCGTTGCCGCGAAGATCTCTGGCCGATCTGCTTGTAAAGGACATCCCATCTGGGGATGAGATCATTGGTAGATCTGATGAGATGATATCCGCTTGGGGATATAGGTCATTGATAGACCCATCCTGATAATGAGAGACCCAGCTGGGGTTTGTAGAAGCTTTCGTCACTCTGTTGTGATTCCTTCATGCGTTGCTCTTCTGGATAGAGGCTGAGGCTCTGTGGGGAGATGGTTCCCTGACTTTGTATTTGGCTGGGGATGAAATGTTAACTCGGCTGGGGAGAAAGAGAGATCACTGAAAGACCTTCTGTTGAAAAAAAGGGGGGGGGGTTGACTCAGCCGGGGATATGGGCGCCTTTTGGTACTGCCCTGTTGGAGAGGTGATGCCTGGCAACTCTGATGGGGAGAATCCACAAGTGGCAACTCGGCTGGAGAGAAAACACTTTGAGTGTTGAGGCTGAGCGAGTACTGATTTGCCAGCTTGCTGGGATGAAGCTTACATGCCCCAAGTTGCATTCTGGATACCTGCAATCCTGCAAAGATATAGAAACGCACAAATAACCCCGAGGTATCCCTTACCGGATTCCGTCATAGGAGTTAGATACTCTATGAGAGTAAGTATATTTCCCGCAAGCATGTGACTTTTAGAGGAAAAGCATCTGTATTTATGCAATCAGTTTTTCTTAAAACATCAGACATCTTTGCAAATAAAAATGTACAAGACGAAACATGACTGGAAATCTGATTTTATTAATTCAAAATGCCCTGAATTGGCAAGATACAGTCAAGGAAACATATCTCCTAAAATGAGGAGATTGTTACAAATTGAGAAACAAAATGCTGGCGATGTTGTCGACGCTTCACGGAGCTTCCCCTTTTGCTATGACCCGTATGACATTTGACGTTCTTCTCATCTTGCTTTCTGAAGAAGGATGATTCTGATTGAAGCTTGATCCTAAGAGATACAGACGAATCCAGAATGCAGTTGTTCGCTTATTCCCTTATTTTGCATGGATCGCCCTTTCGGGTTTTCAATCCATCGGGATACCCATTTTTGCCTGAGCTGTCCAATACGGCTTTTCAACTCAGCGGGTGTACACTTTTCATTCATTTTCCCTTATTTTTGCCCGAGTCTTTTATTCTGTTTTTGACTCGCCGGGATGCCCTATTTTTGCCTGGACTTACATTCTGTTTTTATGTCCAGCGGGTCATTTTATGCGAAGTATTTTTTAACTGCATCTGAATTCACAGGGGACGGGAAATCTTCACCATCCATGGTGCTGAGCATCAGTGCTCCACCAGAGATGGTCCTTCATAGTTCGGAGTCCATTTGCCCCTGTGGTCTGTATGAGGAGGGAGGATTCTTTTCAGCACAAGATCTCCTACTTGGTACTCTCGGTGTCTGACTTTCTGATCGAAGGCTTTCTTCATTCTCTTCTGATATAACTGCCCATGACAGATTGCAGCCAATCTTTTCTCTTCAATCAGACTTAGTTGTTCGTATCGGGCCCGAACCCATTCTGCTTCACTCAGTTTAACATCCATCAGTACCCGTAGAGAGGGTAATTCGACTTCAACCGATAGGACTGCTTCCATACCATACACAAGTTGATACGGTGTTGCCCCAGTGGATGTTCTGATTGACGTGCAGTACCCATGCAAGGCAAACGGTAGCATTTCATGCCAATATTTATAGGTAACTACCATCTTCTGCACAATCTTCTTGATATTCTTATTTGCCGCCTCAACAACGCCATTCATCTTTGGCCTGTAAGGAGAAGAATTGTGGTGTTGGATCTTGAAGTCCCGGCACAGCTCTGCCATCATTTTGTTGTTCAAGTTGGAACCATTGTCAGTAATGATTCGCTCGGGAACCCCGTATCGACAGATGATATCTCTCTTCAGAAATCTGGCTACCACTTGTCTTGTAACATTTGCATATGAAGCTGCCTCGACCCACTTGGTGAAATAATCAATGGCAACCAGGATGAATCTGTGGCCATTCGAAGCAGTTGGCTCAATCTTGCCAATCATGTCAATGCCCCACATAGCAAAGGGCCAAGGTGAAGACATCACATTCAGAGGATTGGGAGGCACATGCACCTTATCCGCATAAATCTGGCATTTATGGCATTTTCTGGCGTAGGCACAACAGTCAGCATCCATTGTGATCCAATAATAACCTGATCTTAGCAACTTCTTAGCCATTGCATGTCCTCCAGCATGGGTACCAAAAGATCCTTCATGCACTTCATGCATTAACAAATCTGCTTCTGTCCTGTCAACGCATCTGAGGAGCACCATATCAAAGTTTCTCTTGTACAGGGAACCATCAGTGTTCAGGAAGAAACTACCAGAAAGCATTCTCAAAGTCTTCTTATCATTGGAAGATGCCCCAGGTGGGTATGTTTGATCCTCCAAGAAGCACTTAATGTCATGGAACCAAGGCTTATCATCTTTGACAATGTCTGCGGCACATACATATGCTGGTCTGTCTAGTCTGGACACCGAAATCTGAGGTACAAAGTTGGCATCTTGAACTTTGATCATGGATGAAATGGTAGCCAGAGCATCTGCAAACTGATTCTCATCCCGAGGGATATACTCAAGCTTGACCGTTGTAAAGAAAGTCAATAACCTCCTTGTATAATCCCTGTAAGGTATCAGATGATCCTGGTGGGTGTACCATTTGCAGTTGGTCTGATTGATTACCAAAGCTGAATCTCCGAACACGGTCAATGTCTTGATCCTGAGGTCAATGGCTTCCTCAAGACCCATAATGCAAGCTTCCTATTCAGCTTCGTTGTTAGTGAAGTTGAAAGTGAGTTTTGCCGAGAAAGGCATGTGAACTCCTTTAGGTGTAATGAGTACTGCACCAACACCACGACTATTCATATTAACAGCCCCATCAAACATCATAGTCCATTCTTCTTCCGGGTCAGGCCCTTCAGTGTGAACAGGCTCTTCATGATCTTTTGCTTTTATGAACATGATGTCTTCATCTGGGAAGTCAAATCTCATAGGCTGGTAATCATCAATAGGTTGCTCAGCAAGATATTCAGACAATACACTGTCCTTGATGGCTTTCTGAGATGTGTATTGAATATCATATTCTGTGAGGATCATTTGCCATCTTGCAACCCGTCCGGTAAGTGCTGGCTTCTCAAATATGTACTTGACTGGGTCCATCTTTGAGATCAATAAAGTAGTGTGGGTCAACATATACTGTCTCAGTCGGCGAGCAGCCCACGCTAAAGCACAACAAGTTTTCTCGAGCAGTGAATAACGTTGTTCACAGTCGGTAAACTTTTTGCTTAGGTAGTATATTGCATACTCTTTTCAACCAGACTCGTCATGCTGGCCCAGCACGCACCCCATTGACTCTTCTAATACTGTCAAGTACATTATCAGAGGTCTTCCTTCAACTGGAGGCATAAGGATTGGAGGCTCTTGTAGGTATTCCTTGATCTTGTCAAAAGCCTTCTGGCAGCCTTCATTCCACCTGACCGTTTGTTCTTTTCTCAACAGCTTGAACAAAGGCTCACAGGTTGCTGTAAGGTGAGATATGAACCTTGAAATGTAGTTCAATCGACCTAAGAACCCTCGAACTTCTTTTTCTGTCTTCGGTGCAGGCATTTCCTGAATGGCTTTGACTTTATCAGGGTCAACTTCAATCCCTTTCTCGCTCACAATAAAACCCAGCAGCTTACCAGATCGCACCCCGAATGTGCACTTGTTGGGGTTCAACTTCAGTTGGTACTTCCTCAGACGCTTGAATAGCTTCAGCAGATTTACCAAGTGGTCTTCTTCAGTGAGGGACTTGGCGATCATATCATCCACATAACATTCGATTTCTTTATGGATCATATCGTGGAATAATGTCACCATAGCCCGTTGATATGTTGCACCATCATTCTTCAGTCCAAATGGCATTACCTTGTAACAGAACGTGCCCCAGGGTGTGATGAAGGTTGTCTTCTCCATGTCTTCAGGTGACATTTTAATCTGATTGTATCCTAAAAATCCGTCCATGAAGGAGAATACCGAGAACTGAGCCGTATTATCAACCAATACATCAATGTGAGGTAATGGGAAGTCATCTTTCGGGCTGGCTCTGTTCAGATCCCGGTAGTCAACACACATTCTTACTTTGCCGTCCTTCTTAGGCACAGGCACAATATTAGCCACCCACGGCGGATAGCTAGTTACAGCAAGGAACCCAGCGTCCCACTGCTTTTGTACCTCTTCTTTGATTTTCATTGCCATGTCTGGACGAGTACGGCGCAATTTCTGTTTAACCGGTGGGCATTCTTCTTTTAAAGGCAGCTTGTGCACAACAATGTCGGTGTCCAACCCTGGCATATCTTGATAAGACCAAGCAAACACGTCCACATATTCTTGAAGCAGGTTAATCAGTTGTCTCTTCACTGAGTCTTGTAAGCAGGCCCCGATTTTAACTTCTTTCACGTCTTCATCTGTACCAAGATTAATCGTTTCAACCTCCTCCTGATGAGGAGTAATGACCTTTTCCTCTTGTCTCAACAATCTGGCTAGCTCTTCAGGAAGCTCATATTCTTCTTCAACCCCTTCATCAGCTTGATTGATTGGATTGTCAAAGTCATACGAAGTCATAGCCGTGCTGTTGTCGGTGCAGTCTGGAAGGCACACTCTGCAAGGGTTCAGTTTGTTCATTTAGTGATTTGATTTTAATCTTGTTTAGAAAAGTGAAATAAAGTTGTCATTTTGAAAACATTGCCATTTATTTTTTGTACAAAAAGAAAAATGGAAAAACGGTGAGCGGAAAAGAAAAAGACTCATTTGCAAAAGATGTCTGATATTTCATTGATTAATCTTGTTGCACAAAAATTACAGATGGCCCGATTACAAAATGAGTCTTGTCATCTTGGGCAAGATGCAAGACTTGATGCATGCTATAAAAATACAGGAAATAATAATTACTCTGCATGAGTAACTCTTATAATTTCCTGGGAAGACCAGTTTGAGATACTGCTCCCCGGGATCTTTGGACGGATCCATCTCTCCAGGTTGCGGTCACTTTCATCCTCGTCTTCCAGATTGTTGACAACATCAGGGGTGAGCATCCCCCACTAACAAAGTTGGGCTCCTTAGCAGCCTCTATTTGATCTTGTTGAGTTGGTTTGTAACCCAACCCAAATCTATCTTCTTTCTTCTCCACAGGTAACAATTTGCCCCAGCCTTGGGCAGTTCCTTCTTTAACAACCTTCCGGGCTTGTTGGTATGATGTGATTGAGGTTCCAGGTACAGCAGAAGTTTCATTTATGTTCAAGGCCTTAAACCCTTGACTCATCGTTTCGTGGATCTCCCCATCCATCTCAATGTATTTGTAGGTAGCCAGGTGGCTAACAAAAATATCTTCCTCTCCACAGATAGTAACGACTTGACCCTCCCACTCGAATTTTAACTTCTGGTGAAGGGTTGAGGTCACGGCGCCAGCGGCGTGAATCCATGGCCTACCCAATATACAGATGTAGGCGGGCTGTATATCCATCACGTAGAAGGTCGTTTTGAAAGTTTGTGGGCCAATCGTTATGGGCAACTCAATTTCTCCCAGAACTGATCTCTTAGAACCGTCAAAGGCTCTTACTACTAAGTTACTGGGGCGTAATGCCAATCCTTCATACTCTAGCTTCACAAGGACTTTTTTAGGTAAGACATTGAGGGATGACCCTGTGTCTACCAGCACATGGGAAAGAACTGCACCTTTACATTCCATGGTAATGTGCAAAGCCTTGTTATGATTGCGCCTTCCGTAGTCAAATCAGTGTTGGTGAACCCTAGTCCATGACTAGCATTAACATTTCCAACCACAGCTTCCAACTGATTGACGGTGATCTCTTCTGGCACATAAGCTGCGTGCAAGACTTTTAGTAGTGCGTTCCGGTGGGCCTCGGAGCACATAAGCAATGATAGAATATAGATCTTGGAAGGCGTCTGGTGAAGCTGGTCCACTATCTTGTAATCACTTTTCTTGATGATTCTTATGAATTCATCAACTTCTTGATCAAAAGGTGTTTTCAAAGCTTCCTTAACAATCTGCTCTTCCTGCACCAAGCTCTTCCCTTTCGCCTTAGCAGCAGCTTCCGCTTCGGTAGTGGGTCTTTGAATTTGTGGAGCAAAGAGACGTCCGCTTCGAGTGAAGCCTCCGCCTCCTCCCACATTATCTATTTGTGGTGCAGGGGTTGATGATTCAAAAGTGATTTTCTGTCCTTTGCAGTATAGATCGAAGCCGTAATGCCAAGGGATGGCGTTACTGCTTTCATAAGGTACTGGCCCAGGCACTGTGATAGTGATTGGACTGATGGCAGCTGCAGAAGGGACCACGATAGTCTGTGGATCATAGTATATTGTGACCGGTGCTCTGATGGGAGTAGCATTTTGTGAGTTGTAGGCAGAATCATTTTCAGGATCATAATAAATTGTAACCGTTGAGACATTTGCTGCTGAAGTTGTAGGAGACATTGTTGGAAGGGTGGGTGCTGTTGTTGTAGGAGACTCTGAATGAAGGGGTGCTGAAGTTGTAGAAGGGATGTTTGCTGATATCTGGTCCGTTGAAGTAACAGATGAAACATTTGTTGATGAGATTGAAGAGTTGCTTGGAACAATGGTTGTTGTATTTGTAGAAGACTCAGGAACTGTTGTTAAGGAGATTGCTGGATTGGTGGGTATTGATGTTGTGATTTGAAGCAGGCCACTCTGGATGAGACCATCTATGCCATCTCTCAAGTTATCACAACCATTCACTGAAATGTTGCAATAAGCACACCCTAGCTCACATCCCGGGAACATTTGACATTCGAGGAGTTGAGCTTTAATCTCTACCAACGGTGTCCGAATCTGACCCACACTGGTTATCAAATAAGACGGCTTGTCTTCTTCAATAGCATTGATTCTGGGACCTCCGTGGTTTGGCATAGGGTTCTTGTTAACATTTGGTGGTGGTGCAAAGTTCAGAGCCTTAGAGTCTACCAAGTCCTGTACCTTCATGTGCAAAGCTCTGCACTTTTCTGTACTATGTGTAACCACCCCAAATTTGCCCTCACCCATTCACCATGGCTTGTGATCATTCTCATATGCATAAACACAATCATATCATCTCATATCTCATTTTGATTCACTGCATAGTTTCTAGGTCATCTGCACCTAGGGTTTGTGATCTGAGCAATCCAAGAGCCTCTTGAGCCACTCCAAAGGCAACCAATCACTTCAAAGGGATCTATGTGTGTTCAAGCATCATATTACATCCTCTTCAAGCCAAGAAATGCAAAGGAATCACAAGAACTAGGGTTTGAGTGGATGCAGAGCCAGGATAGACTGCACAGTTGACCTAAAATTAGGGTTTTGGTTTCAGAGGCCATAACCCCAAATTTTTTGGTCATTCTTGTTTCCATTAGTCCCTATATGGTATAGGGAGTATGCATATCAATTTTCATGAAGAAATTCCATGGGGAAGTCATCTGATCAAGGGTTGACTTTTCAGACAAGTCAGTGTAAAATCAGGGCATCTGAGGCCCCCAATGACCCAACCAATGGGTGATCTTCATCATTTTGAGTGTATATGATCTTTATTTGATCATGGAAGAAGGTTGAAGTTCACAAAAATCAAGAATTTAGGGTTTTTTGCAAATGTTGACTTTTTGGGCATAGTTGACTTTTCAAGAATGCTTCATTTTAGGTCATTTTTCAAGCCTTGATTCTTGATCCAAAAATGCTTCAAATGGAAAAACTTTGGTCATGAAATTTGTAGATCTCATTTTTCCCTTTTCAAAAAGTACAAGAACATGATCAAACTCTTCTTGGATCAAAAGTTATGGTGTGACAAAGTTGGCCAAAATCATTGATTTTTAAGGCATGCCTCAAATGGAAATTTTGCAAAATCATGGACCAAAGCCAATTGCAACCTCTAGTTCATTTCAAAGAGCAAGCCATTCCATACATCTAGCAAGGCTGAAACCATTCACAAGATCACATACACAAAACACACTCCAGCTGCATATTCATTCGAATCTCTCTGCCCAGCCATAAAACATCCAAGCCATTTCCACACTTCAACTCACCACACTTCATAGACCTCAAACCACCAAGAGCCAGGCCTGAAACAAGCAAGAACACCCCATTGCCATTTCTCACCTCAACTTGCAGTTTCATTCGAAACTCCTTCCATAGCTCACAAACACCCAAACAAACACCACAGACCTTCTCCATTCATTGTTCTGATCACAAAGAACCATTCACAATGACCTGAAACTGCCTGAAACTCCATTGCCATTTCTGACTGAGCTTGAGCAGAAGCTTGTCAAACTCCTCATCCAGCCAATATAAACTCCTCCAAAGCATTCAAACATCATCTGGGGATCAAGTGGAGTGGATTGCACTGAAAGAAGTGGCCAGAAAGTCATCAGAGTGAAAGCTTCGAATCTCAGGTAGCTTGAAAAATATTTTTCCAGAAACCTTTTCTTTTGTTCTAAACTTGCTCTTTGTGCCTTCCTGATCATGAATATGCTTTCAGTTTTTGAAATGGCTTTGAAATGAGTATTTAATTAGCTTCTGAAACCTGCGTGCCCTAAAATTTGTTTTGCTCGATTCATGGATTTGGGGAAGAATAAATTAGTTTTGACTTAGGGTTTTAATTCAGGGGATCATGGGAATCATTTCTGTATGCTTAGGTTTCATTTTTGTTACGATTTGAGGGGTTTTGGGGATTTTCAGGGGAGATGCTGGCCGGAGAAGACGACCGGAAGTCTTCTCCGGCCGCCTGAAAGTGATTTGTGCCCTAATTGCGTAATTAGTGTCATTTGAATGTGGGACATTGGATGATGTTGACCGGTTGACTCCCCGCGCGAATGAAAGGCCCAGATCAATCTGTTTAGCCCTAATCTCTCTCATTAGTTTTAATTAATTTTAATTAAGATAATTTAATCAGATGCAATCTGGACCTTCCATTAGCGCGCGTGGTCAACGTGTTTGAATCCAGACCCAATCCTGGCCTTCCATTCTGATTACCTTTCATTTTATTTAATTTTAATTTATTTTCTTTTCCTTTTATTTGCACATTTATTTAAAAATAGTAAAAAAGGTTTAAAAATTATAAAACTTTTTCCTCTGAGTTTTATTAATTTTGTAAACACAAAAATATTTTTATTTTATTTTTTATCATTAAAAAAGTATTTTTAAATATTTAAAAGATTATTTTTAATTGATTAATGGAAATTAATTAATTAAAAATACTTTTAGGTATTTAAAAATCACCAAAAAATTCATGAAATGTTCTAAGACATTTAGAAACATTGTCCAACCTTCAAACCAAATTTCTTTTTTGATCTTGATGCATTTTGAGAATTTTTCATTGAAATAAATCATTTTTTGTGCATTATTTTGATCATAAGTTCAAAAAATCATTTCTGCCTATTTGAGAAGAGTTGGACATTGATTCTTTTTGCATTGTTTTATGTTTAGCATGTAGTTTCTAGGTTTAAATGGCCTTGATTTGATTCCTCATTTTCAATTTGATTGGCATTTCTTTTGTTTAGGGACCCTAAAAACCCTAATAACTTAAAAAATTCATATCTTGAGATTGGTTGAGAGTTGAGACCTCCCCTTTGGACCTTGGTTTAGTATAGGTTTAGGGTTTCTTTGGGTGGAATTTTCCATTTTTTATCTTAGGGTTTGCTTCTGTTTTTGGGTTTTGTTTGTTGTTTGATCCATAAACCCTAATTTGGGCTTTCATTTGCATCCATCTTGCATTCTCTTGCATAGCATGACTTACCATGACATTTCAAGCATTCATGTGTTTCATTTAACATCATAAGACATGTAGAAAGCACCTTTGACCATTGCATCTTGCATTTGTTATGTTGTATGCCATGTATGCTTCATAACTTTTCATGTGTATCCATGCTTCTAAGCTTGCACCATTTGCATCCATGAACTTGTATGAACATCTCCATGTCTTGTTTCATGTTTGTATCATCTTATAGCATCATTGTCATCATCAACATGTTTCTGGTTTTGTTTCTCATCACACCATTTCATTTCATTTTGCATTGCATTGCATTTCTTTCTAACATTTCAGGTGGTAAGTAAACTTGAGAAGTGAATTTGCCTTCACTTCTCATAACTTTTCTTTTCATCTCTCTTGCATCCATTGCTGCATTTATGTATGTGTTTGAGTTTGAGCTTGCTCATTCTTGTTCCTCCCACTTTCTTTCTTCAAGTGACTTGACTTCTTGAATGAAGCAAGTCACTTTGCTTCTCTTGATCCTTTCATCTGCTTCCTGGTGGCTCCTTTGAAGATTGTCCTTGCAAACCTCACAAACCTTAGGAACAACCAAGCATGACAATGAATTAGGGTTTTGATTAGTCTCCCCTCATAGTTTTACCTTTGTGTCTCTTTGAGTCTTCTCTTCTCATCTCATAATCAGGGACTAAACCCTAAAGGCTTTAAGGCTTTGTGATTAAGCCTATGCCTGCATCCTTCTCTTAGGATGGAGTGTATAACTTTAATCCTAAGTGTTAAACCCTTCATGTGTTTAAATCTCTTAATCAACCCACTTAATAAGTATCAAGACATCACACTTGTAACTTGGGCCTTGCATTAGGGTTCTAATTCTTCCTTAATTGGTTAAGAAGGACTAACCCTAGTGTTAATGGACAAGTCCTCCTCAGGTTGTCTTACAAATCATAAAAAACACTTCATCATCATACCATTGAATAAAATCCACTTGATCAAAGGCTTGTTTTGTCATGAGTTTAATCCCTAATCATGGATTAAGTTGAGGAGCTTTCCTCAGCTTAAACATTCTCATCTATTATCCTTCTATTAGGATGGTGTAATGAGTCTGTTTAATCCTTGATTATGGCTTAACCTCATTACTCAACACTAAACAAAAACACCAAAAACATCTGAATAATCACAAGTAGGTTAATGATCTTAATCCTACACCAAAGGTGATTAAGTGTGAGAATCTGACTTCACACTTAAGGTATTCTCATTACCCCTAATCAGAGGGAAGATGTGATGAGTTTACTAACCCATTGGTTTAGACTTAAGCTCATTAACTTATGACAAAATCCAAAAACAATAAAAGATTGAAAACTCAAAAACAAACAATAATCGTCTCCTTCGGGATTCTTTTCTCATCACCTTCACTCACAAACGGGAACCTGCTTCTTCCGTCTAATGCAAGACAGTTTGCACCTGAGCCAGACAGGTCATATACTTGAGCATTGACAAGCAAGCAGTTCACAAGTCAATTCATCTTTCAGTCTCTTTGGGTCGAACTACGGTGTTCTGACTTCCTCATTGCACGAGAGGATACGTAGGCATAACTTAACAGTTATCGAACAAAAGTCTCTGTATATTCCCCCTCTTTCTAGCCTCATTCTTTTAGCCTCATGATCTTGAGCATTTCACTCCTGTTCTTACACTGACACTTCATTATACACTTCACTTCTTTTACACTGACACCTGTACATCCTGTTCCAGCTCTTTATGCACAGATTGCACTGACACTACCCCTTTAAAACACAAATCTTCCAAGCGTGGATCCCGTCGAGTACGACGGACAATCTGGGTGCTAATACCTTCCCAGGTCGTAACCAACCCCCTTTCTCAGTCTCTCTGGTTCGCAACCGTCTTATCCATCTCTTTCTAGGCTTATGCAGCATTGCCTTTCCTCCGGGATAAAAATGCCTAGCTGGCGACTCTATTCATTCTCCAGTGAGTTCACGGCTGTGTGTTCTCATTGTCCCTCTCGCCGACCGTTCGCGTCTGTACCCTTATCTGGACTTAGTTTCATTTATCGGGAGCGACACTATGGCCAGGTGCGTTTGAATGGAAAGCACATCTAGAGTTGGAGTCATAATTTCTGGGTAGACTGGTAGGATCCGGAGGTGCCAACGTCCTTAGCTCAACCAGGTTGAGTTTCAGGAGTTGTGGCAGTAATGTGGCATATGGCATAGGGATCGGATCGATCACCCTATTGGCCTGAGAAGGTCTCTGTTGGAACGGTCTTTGCTGATTGTTGTTGTTGGTGTTGTTGTAGTTTCTCTGAGGAGGATACTGAGTTTGTTGCTGATAATTTTGTTGCTGTGGTTGATAAGCTGGTTGTGGATGAATTGGAGCGGGAATGGTGACTGCTGCCACAGACCTATGAACATATTGGGGTCTGCCCCTGTTGGTATGGATAGCATTGGTCTCGCCAGTTCTTCTTGGGCCCACAAAAGGCTTCCTTGTGTTGCTGGATGAGCTAGCACCGTTGTCAGAAATTTTGCCCATCTTTAATAGGCTCTCAATTCTTTCTCCGGCTATAACGACATCTGCAAAGCTGGTAGAAGAGAAAGCAGCCAGCCTGTCAATGTATGTTCCTTGGAGGGTGTTCATAAACATATCTGCCATTTCCCTCTCTGACATTGGTGGCTGGACAGCAGCAGCCAGCTGTATCCACCTCTGGGCGTACTCGCGGAAGCTTTCCCTGGATGATTGTGACATCCCCATCAGGAGGGTCCTGTTGGGTGCCATATCCAAATTATACTGGTATTTTCTGATGAAGGCCTCTGCCAAGTCTTTCCAACACCTGATGGTTGCTCTAGTCAGATGGGAGTACCATTCCCTTGAAGCTCCTGTCAAGCTATCCTCGAAATAAAACATCCATAGCTTTTCGTCCATGGTATATGCCTTCAATCTCCCCAGAAAGGACTGTAAGTGGGTCCGTGGGCAGGAAGTCCCGTTGTACTTTTCAAAACAAGGGGGATTAAACTTATGGGGAATCCTGACCCCGTCCACTAGGCCCATGTCCATAACATCAAAGCCCAAAGAGTTTTGGGACTCCAAGGATCTTAATTTCTCAGCAATTTCGTCCAGCCTTCTGTCATAGGCCTCATCCCCAACACCCATTACTGTGAACTGATCCTCCTGGGGGTCTTCTTGCAGCACTCTGCCTGCAGTGGCAGTCCCTTGCACATTAGCAGGAATGTTGATCTCTGGATGAAGGTGGGGTCCAAATACAGGGGGATTGACATGAGGTTGGACCCTCTCATTGTTGCTTGTCCCAGCAGTCCCTAGATGGGGATCTTTTTGATTCTGCCTTTCTACCATTGCTCTTAATCTCTCCTGGCTCTGAGCCATGTTGTTCATCACCTCCATAAACTGTGTCATTTGAGCCCTCATTTCCAATCTCTCATTGGCCATTTGGTTCCTGACCTTTGTAAGGTCCTGCTGTACCTGGTCCATCTGTATGCCCGGAAGATTGTTGCGGGTCGGATATCTGTGTGGACGGTTGAGTGGGAACACCCGTCGGCGAGCAATAGTTCCTGAAATCACAACAGAGTTAGCAACAAACAAAACAAACCTACAAAACAAACAAAGGTTAGCATGCAATGCAGTATGCTTATTTGTTTCCAAAGTATCCGGCTTGGCACTTGGTTTTGACCCTTCCAGACCCTTGAAGATGCTGTTGATGTTGCTTTGAAAGAAAACCCAGATGGAACAAACCAACACATATATTACAAAGAAAGCAAATGATACATAGTTTGTTTTTTACAATACATGCCCTCTGAGGGGTCAAAATACATCTCAAAAAGAAAAGTACAATGAAATGAAAGCAACAACAAGCAAAAGTCAGACACCAAGACCAAACTCATCCTCCTGAACTTCCTTGAGAAGTGCTTCAGTCACAGGATCAGCTGGACGCTCTGTGAGATTCCTGATAAGGAGATTCCTGGTAGTAACAGCTGCAGTTAGCTTCTTGTGTTGACTCTGGTCTTTTGACTTCTTCACTCCAGCTCTAATCTTCAACTCTGAGATCTCTCTCTGGGCTGCTGCCAGGGCTTCCTGTTGCTCTCTTGCACTAGCTTCCAGCTGCTCAATCTTGTCCTGAGTCCTCTTATCTTCCAGAGTACGAGCTTCGGTGATCCTGACCCACCTAGCTTGACTCTCTTTCAGATACAAATTAGTCCTGGCTTTCTGGAACTGGGCTTCCTTACAGGCATTCCTCAAAATCTGTTCTCCAGCCCTAGACTTCTTGATATAATCCTCTGACCTCTCAATTCTAGCCAGATGCTCCACCTTCAGCTTCTCTAATCTCTCAATATCCAACCTTCCATCACTCCTCTCCCAGAGGGTCTTCTGTAGAGCCTGAGTCAACTTCTCATTTCTCTCTTTCAACTTCTCAAACTCCTCCAAACTGACAGTGACAGGAGGTGGTGCTGAGGATGGCCCAGGAATATCCTCCATGGTGAAGGGCATCCCAGAAAATTGAGCCCTGGCATGGGACCACTCATAGTACTGTGCTGATGCCACATTGTTGCACTTCCCCAGAATGGTTACTCCTTTAGTCTGAACATTGTCCCAGGCCCAGGCAGCTTGCCTGACAATAGCCAGATTAGGCTTATTCTCACAGTAAAGAGTCTCAGCCAAATCTTGTACCTTAGGAGTGTGGACCAGTGCATAGCCCAGTTGTCTTTTGAATAGCGGAGGGTTGTAATTGATGCAACCCTTAACTCCTATCAGGGGTACATTGGGAAACTGCCCACAACTAGTAATGATATCCCTGCCCTTGGTGCTTTGAGTGCACCACCTGATATCAGCTGAGGTCAAAGCAGTGAGTCTTCTAGCCCAGTTTCTTTGCTGGTGAGGGCTCAAGAATGCATCAGTCTTTGGCAAATGCTTGAGCAGCCAAGTATGGAACAAAGGAGCACAACACCTCACTAATCTTCCCCTCTGCTTTTCATTCCTCTGATGAACTGAGTAGTAGAAATCTCCCAGTAAGGTGGGCACTGGGTTCCTCAGGATGAAAAGATGGATTGCATTCTTACTAACAAACTTAGGCTCATCTGCAAATAAAATAATCCCATATATGCTTAGGGCCAACAAAGCACAGACTGCTTTCCACTCTCCCAGAGAAGCCTTCAAAGTAGCCTGAGATATTAAGAAATCCAGATGTAGACCAGAGACTCCAGCCTTGGTGGTCATATGCTGCCCAATCAGAACAGGTTCCAAATACAAAGCCTTTGCCACCTCTTCATTACTAGGAAAGACCATTTCAGGGTTGAAGGAGACTCCACCCCTGATAGGTATACCAACCAATGATGAATACTCCTCTAATAAAGGCCCCAACTGAAAGTCTTGAAAAGTGAAACACCTCAGAGGAGGATCATAGAATTGCAGGCAAGTATGAATCAGGCTCCTCTGTGAAGGGTCCAAATCCATAACCACATCAAGTATGCCTCCATAGTGTTCTCTGAACAGTGGTATATGGTCTGGAGTAATCAGGGTCTGAATCCTCCTGATGTCAGCTAGCTCAGGCTGAAAGAAGTGATAGGAGATATTACTCTTCTTAGGTGCCATGTTGTTGAAGAAGAGTTGAGACAGGTGCTGATGATAACACTGAAAATGGGCCACTGACTGGCTGGTGCAGGTGACTGAAGCAGGTAGCTTGACAGCTGAAGTAGATGCTGATGAAGATGGGTCTATGCTGATGATGGGGTCAAAACCAAGCCAAAAATGAAGTATGGATACCCTGAAAAACAAATAAGCAAATGTTAAAATGATGCAATGATGATGTATGCTAATGATATGCAAGGGTTTGTGACTGAGCTGGATCTGATCAAGTGCTCTGATATAAGTCCAGGTGTGTTCAAGAAATCCAGATGGAGGTCCATAAGTCCAGTAACCAAGGTGGGGGACTCAAATAAAGAGTCACATGTCCAGGGTTAAAATCACAAGAACTGTTCCAACATGGAGTATTCTTAATCAAAACAAAGTAAAAGGGTATGCTGAGGTCAAGGGTACCTGCAAACCTGTAAACAGCCCAACCCCCTCACAGGTGGTGTTCTAAAACAAGGATCCTCAGACTTGGATCAGTTATGAGAAGTGTAAACGCTTCTAACCCGGAGGTACAGTGTTTACAATAACCATAAAAGTTCCTCCTCTAATTCACCTCAGTTTCTGAAGGTCAATACTAAAGGTCATTCAGACATAGCAGGCTTCCCAGATAGCCCTAGTATTGCAGGAAATCTGCAACACAGAGTTCTCAAGAAGAAACCCATATCTGAACCGTGTTTCATATTCCCGCACCAGACCGAGATGGAATGGGAAAGAATATGAACCACTCTAGCATAGGTGTCACTCAGGTCCCAGGTATAGGACCTCAACTCTCAATAGGACCCCACCCACCAAAGCAACAAAACCAGATCCAGCCAAAACAGTATGACAGTATGATATATGTAAAGCTGTAAAGAAAGCAATAAACAAAACTGTACATAAAGCAATAAAATACATATACAAACACAATTAGCACATAACACCCCAGTAAACACAAATCAATCAAGCGCTAGGAGGAACCCACAAAAAGAACCAGAAGCCCTGGTTACAGTATAAGGGTCCCCAGCAGAGTCGCCAAGTTGTCGCTCCCGATAGATGGGACTGGCCCAGATAAAGGTACAGACGCGAACGGTCGGCGAAAAGGAACAATGAGAACACACAGCAGTGAACTCACTGGGAATGAATAGAGTCGCCAGCTAGGCATTTTTATCCCGGAGGAAAGGTAATGCTGCATAGACCTAGAAAGATATGGATAAGACGGTTGCGAACCAGAGAGACTGAGAAAGGGGGTTTGTTACAACCTGGGAAGGTATTAGCACCCAGATTGTCCGCCGTACTCGACGGGATCCACGCTTAAAAGATTTGTGTTTTAAAGGGGTAGTGTCAGTGCAATTTGTGTATAAAAGAGCTGGAAAAGGATGTACAGGTGTCAGTGTAAGAGAAGTGAAGTGTATAAATGAAGTGTCAGTGTAAGAACAGGAATAAGATGCTCAAGACTATGAGGCTTTAAAAGAATGAAGCTGGAAGGAGGGGGAATATACAGAGACTTTTGTTCGATAACTGTTAAGTTATACCTACGTATCCTCTCGTGCAATGAGGAAGTCAGAACACCGTAGTTCGACCCAAAGAGACTGAAAGATGATTTGACTGATGAACCGCTTACTTGCCTATGCTCAAGTGTATGATCTGTCTGGCACAGATGCAAACTGTCTTGCATTAGACGGAAGAAGCAAGTTCTCGTTTGTGAGTGAATGAGAAGAGAAAAGAATCCCGGAGGAGACGATTATTGTTTGTTTTTGAGTTTTCAGTCTTTTATTGCTTTTGAGAGTTTGTCATAAGTTAATGAGCTTAAGTCTAAACCAATGGATTTAGTAAACTCATCACATCTTCCCTCTGATTAGGGGTAATGAGAATACCTTAAGTGTGAAGTCAGCTTCTCACACTTAATCACCTTTGATGCAGGATTAAGATCATTAACCTACTTGTGATTATTTAGATGTTTTTGTTGTTTTTGTGTAGTGTTGAGTAATGAAATTAAGCCATAATCAAGGATTAAACAGACCCATTACACCATCCTAATAGAAGGATAATAGATGAGAATGTTTAAGCTGAGGAAAGCTCCTCAACTTAATCCATGATTAGGGATTAAACTCATGACAAAACAAATCCTTTATTAAGTGGTTTTTAGTTAATGGTAAGATGATGAAGTGAATTTTAGGGTTTGTAAGACAACTTGAGGGGGACTTGTCCATTAACACTAGGGTTAGTCCTTCTTAACCAATTAAGGAAGAATTAGAACCCTAATGCAAGGCCCAAGTTACAAGTGTGATGTCTTGATGATTATTAAGTGAATTGATTAAGAGATTTAAACACATTAAGGGTTTAATACTTAGGATTAAAGTTATACACTCCATCCTAATAGAAGGATGCAGGCATAAGCTTAATCACAAAGCCATAAAGCCTTTAGGGTTTAGTCCCTGATTATGAGGTGAGAAGAGAAGACTCAATGAGACACAAAGGTAGAAACTAAGTGGGGGATTAATCAAAATCCTAATCATTGTCATGCTTGGTTGTTCCTAAGGTTTGTGAGGTTTACAAGAGAAGTCTTCAATGGAACCACCAGGAAGCAGATGAAAGGATCAGGAGAAGCAAAGTAACTTGCTTCATTCAAGAAGTCAAGTCACTTGTGGAAAGAAAGTGAGAAGGAAAAGAATGAGCAAGCTCAAACTCAAACACATAACAATATGCAACATGGATGCATAATAGGGAGATGAAGAGAAGTTATGAGAAGTGAAGGCAAATTCACTTCTCAAAGTTGCTTACCACCTGAAAAGTAAGTGAGAAAGATGCAATGCAATGTCAAATGGAATGCAATGACATGATGAAAAACAAAACCAGAAGCACATACATGATGCTAATGATGCTATGAGATGCTACAAACATGAAACAACACATGAGGATGATCATACAAGTTCATGGATGCAAATGAAACAAGTTAAGAAACATGAACATACATGAAAAGTCATGGAGTGCAAATGGAATACAACATGGCAAATGCAAGATGCAATGATCAAACATGCTTTCAATATGTCTTAAGATGTTCAATGAATCAAAAGAATGCATAAAATGCTATGGCAAGTCAAAGTATGAATGCAAATGCAAGATGGATGCATATGGAAGCCCAAATTAGGGTTTATGATCAATGCATCAAACACAAACCAAAATCAGAAGCAAACATCAATACAAAAAATTGAAAATGCTCTCAAAGGATCCCTAAACCTATACTAACCCACTGCCCAAAGGAGAAGTTCCAACTCTTAACCTAGTTCAAGTTATGATTTTCCTAAGTTTTCTAGGGTTTTAGGGTTCCTTAACAAGAAAAATGCCAAACAAATGGAAAATACAAGATCAAATCATGACCATTTAATCTCACAAACTACATGCTAAACAAAATGCAATGTAAAAAGAATCAAGGTCCAACTCTCAATGGTTAGGCAGAAATGATTTTTGGAAGTTTGGATCAAAATAATGCATAAAAATGATTTTAATTCCATGGAAAATTCTCAAAATGCATCAAGATCAAAAAAGAAATTTGGTTTGAGGGTTGGACAATTTTTCTAAATGGTTTTAAATGTTCCATGAATTTTTTGGTGATTTTTAAATACCTAAAAGTATTTTTAATTAATTAATTCTCATTAATTAATTAAAAATAAGCTTTTAAATATTTAAAAATATTTTTTGAATGCAAAAAATAAAAATAAAAATATTTTTGTGTCCTGAAAAATAATGAAAACCTTGACAAAAATTTTCATAATTTTTAAACATTTTTTGCTATTTTAAATAAATTGGAGAAAAGAAATGAAATAAAATGAAATAAAAATTGAATTAAATGAAAAGTAAGCCAATCCAACGCATCAGATTCAAAGTTGGGGGGTCAGAGGTTGACTGCGCGCGCAATCCTACGGCTGGCATTCAAACTTGTTAAAACGAATTAATTAACTTAATTAATTAAGATTAGGGGCTAAGTGGATGATCTGAACCATTGGATGCACGCGAGAATGGACTTAGTCAACTCATCCAACGCTCAAAATTCAAACTTCATTAATGACTGGGATTAAACCCTAATCATTTTCAGGTGGCCGGAGAAGACCTCCGGTCGTCTTCTCCGGTGGGAACCCCACCTGAAAATTCCTAAAACCTTCAAAACTTCACTAAAATGAAATCTAAAAGAACAGAAATCATTCCCAAACCTCACTGAATCAAAACCCTAACACAAAACCCATTTATATTTCATCAATCACACGAATCGAAAGAAAACATTTCTTAGGGTAAGACTTTCAGAACACGATTAAACTCTCATTTCTCAACCATTTCAAAAAATAAAAACATCAGAGTGACCAGTGAATCATGAAGAACAACTTAAGAACTTAAAAATCCATTTCTGGAAAAAATGTTCATGAAGCTACCTGAGTTTGAAGCTTTTCAGTTTGCAACTTTCTGACCTCCTTTCTTTGTGCAATCAACTCCTTTTATGCTCCTGATGACATATTGATGCTTAGAAGGAGTTTGTGTTGGCTAGTTTGGGAGTTTGAACAAGTTCTGTTCAGGATGGTATGAGAATCGTGTTCTTGATTCTTTGAGTTTCAGGTTGATTTTAGGGGTGCTTTGTGATCAGGGTGATGTGTTGAGAAGGTTTATGAAGTTTGTTTTAGTGTTTGTGGCTTGAGGAGAGAGTTTCGAATGCTTTTGCTCTATGGAGTGAAAATGAGAATGTGTTGCTATGGCTAGTTTCAGGCTTGTGTAATGTATGCTTTGGCTTGCATTTGGTTAACATAAACAAATCCCATTGGTCAGAAGATGTGACATGTCCTTTTATGATAGGTATGGTTGCTTTTGCAAAATGTCAACTTTTGTGTAAGAAGGGCATGGGCAACTTGCTAGCCTAGTACAGCAAGGGCATGCTGCGCAGCATGATGTGAGGGAAAGGCTAGGATGGTTCAGCAACCTAGGCAACAAGTGGATGAGATGTGATCATGAGTTTTGCAACTTGGTTCATTTTGGTTTTCATGAGAGAAACTTGATCCATAAGCCATGAAACATGTGATTCCTTGGCCCATTCTGATTTCTAGATGTTGTGTGATCATGTGTGAAGGATTAGAAGCCCATTTGATGACTGAATTGGCCTTGAAAGGTGAATTTGCAACTTTGCCTCTTTGGTGCATGACTTGAAATTTAGTGATTTTTGCCAACTTTGACAAGCCATAACTTTTGATCCAAAATGAATTAGGTCATGTTCTTGTACTTTTTGAAAAGGGAATGATCTATTCTACAACTTTCATGACCAAAGTTTTTCCATTTGAAGCTTTTTTGGATCAAAAAGTAAGGGTTGAAAAAGTTGCCTAAAATGGCATTTCCATTAAAAGTCAAACTTGCCCAAAAAGTCAACTTTGCAAAAGACTTGAAATTATCCAATTTTGTGAACTTCCAACCTCTTCCATGATCAAATAAAGATCATATACAATCAAAATGATGAAGAACACCCTTTGGTTGGGTCATTGAGGGCCTCAGATGCCCTGATTTTGCACTGACTTGCTTGAAAAGTCAACTCTTGATCAGATGACTTCCCCATGGAATTTCTTCATGAAAATTGATATGCATACTCCCTATACCATATATAGACCAATAGAAACAATAATGACCAAAAATTTTGAAGTTATGGCCTCTGAAACCAAAACCCTAATTTTAGGTCATCTGTGCAGTCAAGCCTGGCTCTGCTTCCATATCAATCCCAGTTCTTGTGATTTTTTGACATTATTGACTTTGAGAGGATATAATATGATACTTGAACACACATAGACCCCTTTGAAGTGATTTATGGCCTTTGGAGTGGCTCAAGAAGCTCTTGGATTGCTCAGATTACAAACCCTAGATGCAGATGACTTAGAATCTATGCAATGAATCAAAAAAATGTGGTATGAGATGATATGATTATGTTTATGCATATGAAATGATAACAAGCCATGGTGTGAATGGGTGAGGGAAAATTTGGGGTGTTTACAACGAGCACCTGCATGAATGGTGATTCATGCAAGGCTTTAGCAAAACTTGAGAAAAAGAGAAACATTGCCATTTTAAAACTTTTCTTTCTTTTTGAAAAACAAAAGCAAAAAATGAAAGACAAAGAACAACATGGATGAATGTGAAACGCCAACTTTATTTATGATTATGAATTGTGTTAAGAACAAAAGAACCCTTACAAAAAGCTATTATGCCCCGGGCAAGACATAGTGCTTGAATACAGAAAAAACAGAAACAAAAAATTATTACTCTTCGAAAGAGGTGACTGAGATAAGCCTTTCCGATGTCCAATTGCTAAGTTGAGTCCCTGGAACAGCAGGCCTGATCCAATTATCTAAGTCACAATCACTATCAACTGCGTCATCCTGCACGACACTGATGTTTCCATACTCCACCACTCCCGCACTCGTGAAAGTAATCGGGCTTTGACAACCTTTAGCACTCGGTTCAGACGATGACTGCCCATGATGGTAACCAATTCCGAACATATCTTTCTTTTCTGGAACTTCTACTGTACTGCCCCAGCCTTCTCGCACCCCTGACTCTACCAACTCAAGAGCTTGCTTATAAGAGGCCACGAAAACCCCCTTCTTTGGTTCTTCAGAAGAAGCTGCCACTGCAGACGCTTGTTCAGTTTTCAGGGGCTCAAAAGCCTGACATGGAGTCTCGACTATTTCGCCATCCATCTCCACATACTTGAATGAAGCCAGATGACTAATAAAAATGTCTTCTTCCCCACTGACAGTTACAATTTGGCCTTCCCATACGAACTTTAGCTTTTGATGAAGTGTGGACGATATTGCTCCTGCTGAATGTATCCAAGGTCTTTCGAGCAAACAACTGTATGCAGGTTGTATATCCATTACGTAAAATATGGTATTGAAGATTTGTGGACCTACTTTAATTGGTAACTCCACCTCCCCGAACACCGATCTCCTCGACCCATCAAATGCTCTAACTACCAAGTGGCTAGGCTTTATAACTACTCCATCATAATCCAACTTCATGAATGCTTTCTTGGGCAGAACATTCAACGACGATTCGGTATCTACCAACACGTGAGAAAGTACTGCGCCCTTACATTCTAAAGAGATATGCAGTGCCCGATTATGAGCACGCCCTTCAGATGTTAGATCCATGTCTGTAAAGCCCAATTAGTGACTGGCATTGACACTAGATACCACCGCTTCCAACTGATTTACTGAAATATCCTGAGGCACATATGCCTTGTTTAGAATATTCAAGAGAGCCTTCCTGTGGGAGTTAGAACACATCAGCAAGGACAAGATGTAAATCTTCGACGGAGTCTGCTGCAGATGGTCCACAATCTTGTAATCGCCCTTTTTGATAATTCTCAGAAATTCTTCAGCTTCTTTATCAAAGGTAATGTCTGGATCAGTTACTGGTGCAGGCTCATTGACAACCATTGGCTGCTTCCCTCTTGCTCTAGCTTGGGCTTCTGCGGTGTCTCTGGGTGGTATCACACTATTTCTTAGTGTTTCCGGTGCAAATAACCTTCCACTTCTAGTAAAGCCCCATACTCCAACATTTTCTACTTGAGCTGGGGTCGTACTAGACGTGGCCAACTCTTGCTTCTGGCCGTTACAGTATACTTCACCACCATAATTCCAGGGAATGGATCTATCGCTCTGATACATTACTGGTCCTGCAGTGGTGATGGTTATCGGTGCCGCTCTAGCCCGTGGAGGAACTTGAGATGGATCGTAGAAGATGGTTACTGTAGAGACTTCGCTTTCTTTTACAACCTTGTCAAACTGCAACACTCCTTCATTAATCATGCTTTGGATCCATGCTTTCAACTGCTCACAACCATTTGTAGTTACAGCACATCCCGGACAATTAACTTCACACCCAGGAAATACACCCTTCTGTGACAAGCAAACTTTAACAACACTCAATGGAGTCTGCAGGTCGTTGACATCGCGCACCAAGTCTAGATTCTCCCCTTCATCAACTTCCCCAACCGTAACTCCGTGAGGAGGCATGGGGTTCTGAATTACATTAGGAGTAGGAGCAAAGTTGATTGCCTTAGAATCTACTAGGTCTTGGACTACATACTTCAAGGCTTTGCAGTTTTCTGTGGTATGTCCGGGGGCTCCGGAATGAAATTCACATCTAGCGTTCACATCGTAACCTTCAGGAAGTTGCCCCCCGGCTTCGGGGGTTGCAAAATTCTGAGCTGAACCAACTGGAGTTGGAGGAGATTCTTCAGAAGTTGTGAATAGGACATAGGCGGAGTTTCAAACTGCCTTTATGTGGTCCTCTGAGAATAGTATGGACGGGGAGCTCTTTGTTGATACCCTTGTGAGTGTTGTGGCTGCGGTGGTTGGACTTGTTGTTGAACAGGTTGAGATGAGATAGTGACAGGAGCCACTTGCTGATAAAATCCTCTGTTACTTCCTCCCCTCTACGCGTACACTGCCCCGGTCTCTCCTTCTCTCCTCTTCATGAAGGGTTTCTTGATACCAGAATTTGAAGCGCCTCCGTTCTGAATATTCCCTTGCTTGATCCAACTTTCTATCCTCTCGCCAGTCAAGATGATATTTGAGAATCCACTTTAAGAACATCCAGCTAGCCTTTCCATGAAATTCCCAGGGAGGGTATCTAGGAACAGGTCTACCATTTCTCTCTCCAACAAAGGCGGTTGCACTCTAGCGGCCACTTCGCGCCACCTTTGTGCGTAATCTTTGAAGCTCTCAGAGCTCTTCTGAGCCAGACTCTAAAATTGAGTGCGACTGGGCGCCATGTCGATATTATACTGATACTTCTTGAGGAATGCCTCTCCCAATTCCTTCCAGTTTCATACAGAGCTTCTCTCTAGCTTCATATACCATTCCAAGGACCCTCCGGAGAGACTATCCTGGAAGTAGTACATCCAGAGCTTTTCATCCCTAGAATGGGCAGCAATTTTTCGGTAGAATACCTGCAAGTGAGTTTTAGGGCAGGAGCTACCATTATACTTGTCAAAAGTAGGCGGCCTTAATTTGTGAGGAATAACCACCCCGGGGACTAGGCCCATGTCAGACACATCTATCCCCAAAGTGTCTATACACTCGAGGGCTTTGACTTTCTCAGCAAGCATAAAAAAGTCTTGAGGATTTCCTTCTCCATTGAACCCCATGTCGTTGTTGAAAGGAGAGAACTGATCCTCCTGCTTGTCATGTACCAGAATGAAAGTTGTTGTGACCTATTCTGGAACTTGAGGTCCACCTAGGCCATTGTTGGTGTTGGGAGGAGTCACTTGCACGTCAGGAGTGGTTACAGAAGGATTAGTCCGAGGAGGGTTGAGCCCTTTAATTGCATTCCTTAACTCTTGTTGTCCCTGAGCCATCCCTTGCATCATGACCATGAATTCTCCCATTCTGGTGCGAAACTCATTAAGCTCCATTTGCATAGCGTCCATGACTATCCTCTGGTTGCTGCGAGTTGCGTAGCGATGTGGGATATCTTGTCGGAGATGCCGGGTCTTGGCAGCTCTCGCAATCTTTTCCTGAAACACAGATAAGTTAAGCATCCTATAGAAAACCTGCAAAAACAAAGAAGAACATGCAAATGATGTGTATGCAATGAAATGTGTTCCTTTTATCCTCAAGGTTTTTCCCTTTTCCGGTCCTGATATTAGGAGAATAATAATTGGGAAGAAGACCCATGTGATGTTCAAATAACGTGACGGCCATGGAGAATTGGTGCTCATCACCCCGTGTCGGTGCAACAGATAACAAACAAGAGATCCAAAGCAAGTCAATCACATAAACTGAAGTTTGAAACAATAAAGTCCCCGAAGGGTGCCAATTAAAAGAACAATAAAGTATATCAATAAAAGGAATCCCACAACAAGCCTGTGGGTAATCCAAGTACAATAGCATGAAACTAAACTCTAGGGAGCTCTAAGTCTCGTAGCCTCCAGCTAAGATGCTTGACATTCTCGAACAACTGAGCTATATCCGGATGATCAGGCTCCTGGATGAGTCTCTGGATGAGGAGATCCCTTAGATCAAATGAAGCATGTAACTCTTCAATCTGCTGCAGGAAAACCATCTCATTCTCTTTGCTCGGACCCGGCTCGGCCTTTGACTTCTTCACATCAGCACGAAGCTTCAGCTCTTCAACTTCTTTCTGGACATCTTCAGCTATTTGTTAACTCTTTGTCATCTGATGAAGGTATTCTCTCTGTTGCTCTTGTGCTTTCTGAACTAACGTCCCTTGCTCAACCAGGGAATCCTGAACGTTTTTTATCTTCAACTCAAATTCAGGCTCTACCTCCTTTTGCTTTTTCTGATTATCGCTCCACTTCTCTTGCCAAAGTGTGATGGATTCATTAGCCTCATTCAGTTCTTTCTTATCCCTCTGGCGCTGACTCGCCTTATGTATCTCAGCCAATCCTCTCTTCCTAAAGTATAGTTCTCTTTCCTCAAAGTCCTTCTGCTTAAGCTGAACTGTCTCTTCAGCTCGGAGAGCTCTATCTTCTAACTGCTGGTTCTGAATCATCAATTTCTGACAAGAATTGTAAGCCTCATGATTCTCAACTCTAAGCTACTTGACCAAAGCTTCCAATTTCTGGTAATCTTCCAAAGGCACTGTCGCTGAAGGTGGAGTTGGTATAGAAAAAGGGACTAGAGCCGTTTGAACCTCCTGTTGGTGTAAGCCCTAGAGGCCAATACTTTTTGGTACTTGTATCGGATTATTCGTTTAATAATAAAAGGCATTTCTTTATTATGTTTGTCTTTCAGAATAATAAAGTCCCTAGAATAGTTAGTCTGTTTAATGAAATGTTAAGTGTGACTTAATCATGAGATCCCATTAAACATAAAGACATTATTCTTAAAATATCCGTAGTCAAGCTTTATTGCAAAGTGGGATAACATTAAAGCATTGAGACTATTATGAAGATAGACTGATGATCACATCTCATGGATCATGGATAAAGGGTTATCAAGTCTTGACATAGGTATAAATATTAGGAGTAATATTTATACCGGATTGACCCGCTATGAGAATACTACATAGTATGTTATGCAAAGTGTCATAAGTTATTCTCATGGTGATAATGGTGTATTACCACCCTTCGACCTGAAACCACTATGGACCCTAGATGTAGAGTCGGGTGCTTTATTGCTGATCAAACATTATCCGTAACTGGATGATCATAAAGACAGTTGATGGGCACTCCACGAAGCATGCTGAGGGACATGAGTGTCCTAGATGGAATTTGCCAATCCTGCATAACAGGAGAAATGTCTAAGGGCCCAATATTGAACTGGACAAGGATGACACAGTGTATGCCTTGTGTTCAATATAGACATAGGGGCAAAAGGGTAATTGTACAAACATATATTATCACGAAAAAGGTTTTGTCAGATCACATGACATTTTCATGACTTGGGTAGCAGTGATGTGTTGCTAGATACCGCTCACTGTTTATTATGTTAAATATATAATTTAATATAATTACCAACGTTACGAAATCCTACAGGGTCACACACATAAGGACAGTTTGATGAGAGATAGAGAAATCAAAGGAACACCGTAAGGTACGGTGCACTTAAGTGAAAAATAGAAATTCGGATAATATAATAATAATTATTGTTATTTTATAATGGTTATAAAATAATAATAAAATAAATATATTTATTATAATAATAGTTATTATAATAATATATAATATTATTATGGATCATGTGAATTGGGCTTTTAGCCCGCAGCCCACAAGAGAGTCTATAAAAGGAACCCTTGTGATGAAGCTTTTACTTGATGCAATTTCGTTTTTGATTCTCACTCAAATAATTCCGTTCGTAAGCAGCTAGCACTGTGACCGGAAGCTGTTCGTGTGGACTGAGTAGAGGCGTTGCACTTCATCAACGCTTGTGATCGCTGCATCAAAGATCTGAATTGCCACAAAGAGGTAACGATTCTATCACTGACCATGCTCATTCGTAAGGATCACTAAAGGAAAATTTTTGTTTTCCGCTGCGTTTAGATCGCAATTTTCCTTCAGTGGTATCAGAGCCACTTACGAAACCATGGATCTGATAGCTGTTAAATTTCCGTTTTTTTTTCTGTATTTGATTCGATTAAAACACAGAACGAATTTAACAATAAACGATTAATTAAATTTGGCATCTGTTGTGTACGATTTGGATGATTGACGTTGATTATGCTTCGGAATCCGACATTAGTATGGTGAAGTTGTGCGATACATTGATCATCCATAGGTTACACAATTAGATCGATCACTTTTATATAAGATATAAGAAATTCTGATGCAAAGATGGTATATGGGATATACTGTTTTGATTTCATCCATTCAATCACATAAGGATTGTAATTCTTTTGAAAGATCATCATTTTCATTCGCTTCGGAATCCGACGTTAGTATGGTGAAGCAATGACATGTTGATCTATCATATTGAGTTATCAATCGAGTTGTGTTTGACGGCATGAAATTGTTGCATTAGGATTAATGGCAGTACAAGTGTTGTATTGCCGCAGACTTTTCCGGTTGGGGTTGTAAATGCACAAAAGTTGTGCAGGAAACGACGTGAAAGTGTGATCGGGCAGGAAACGACGTGCAGGAACCACCGTCCGCTGACCGGGCAGCGGAACCCCCGGCTAAGTCTGCAAAGTGTGATCAATCAGCCGAAATTTAATTTAGTTTATTTAATTATCGGAATTTTTAAACTAATAATAAAAGTGTGTTTATTATTATTTATTTGTGGTGATCAGTTATGGCCTTAGTTTATCCTTTATTATTGTTTTGGGATTTTTAAATACGGCCTGCGAGTCGTGCCTCTCTCTCAATCTCTTTATGTAACTTCTTTTCTCATCTCACTCCCTCGTATGTAAAACGAGTATTCTTATATGTAATGTAATATTATGTTATGAAGAAAAAGGAAGTATTCAATATTAAAGGAGGATAACCTTGGAGATCATGCTTGGAGAAGCTTAGATCGTTATTAGGTTAGCTTAGGTTCTCTCATTGGCTTGAGAGAACAATTGCGTTAGGGGCCATAATTGTATCTTTTTATATGTATGTTGATGCATGTAATTGTATGTTGATGCATGTGAGAGACGTTTTGCATGTTAAGCCGGTGAGATCAAACTAATAACAAATTCCCTCAAAATTAAATATTAAGTTTATGCTTTCCAATTTTTAGCACTCATCAAGACTAGTATCGAGCATTGTAGGTTTCGCCTACGCGAGGTGCATGTTCTATATTAGTAAGGTGTGATGGGATAATTGTAATATCCAATTGCTAAAACAATGGGTCAAACTTAACTAAACAAATTATAATAAGATTATACATGTTTAGAAGCAAGAATTGGGAATGATTCATGTGATGGATCAGAATAAGGAGTTATTCACCCAATTGAAAATATTCGAGAGTTGTATGAGATACAATTGGAAGGAGTTCCTACCTAAATAACTTAGTTTTGTGTAATCAGCCTAACGCTGACTTAAAACAAAGTGAAACATGGATCTCGACCCACTAGAAAGTCTTCCAACGGGATTTTCCGAATCAAATGATGAGGGTCATTTGTTTTGAATAAAATAGTGGGAGCATATTTGATTAAAGGCCTAATTAAATATGTTGTTTTAATGATACTTATATTTTCATATTTCTCTTGTAGATTACCATGACAACAAACACATCGAACAATATTTTGCGATCCATCCTAGATAAGGAAAAATTGTCTGGGACAAATTTCCTGGATTGGCACCGTAATCTGAGGATTGTCCTCAAGCACGATAAGAAGCTGTATGTCTTGGAGACACCAGTTCCTGAGGAGGAACCTCCTAGTTCTGCATCAAAGGCAGAAAGAGATGCTTATAAGAAGCATTTCGATGATGCCAATGAAACCGCTTGCCTCATGCTTGCTACCATGAACTCTGAGTTGCAAAAGCAACACGAGAACATGTCTGCGTTCGATATGATCGGACATCTGAAAATGCTTTATCAAGAGCAAGCAAGAAATGAGAGGTTTCAGGTTTCAAAGTCCCTTTTTAACAGCAAGTTAGCTGAGGGAGCCCCTGTAAGTCCCCATGTACTCAAGATGATTGGGTATGTGGAGAACCTTGACAGATTAGGGTTTCCCCTTGGAAAAGAACTTGCGATTGATCTGATCTTGCAATCGTTGCCAGAGAGCTTCAGTCAGTTTGTCCTGAATTTCAATATGAATGACTTGGACAAAAGCCTTCCAGAACTGCTAGGCATGTTGAGAACTGCTGAGCAGAATATGAAGACAAAAGGGAAATCTATTCTGATGGTCAGTAATGGAAAGAAACAGAACAAGAGGCCCATCAAACAGGGTGGTAGAGGGAAAGGCAAGGAAGTTGCCAAACCCAAACCCACTCCTCCTGTTTTGAAGCCTAGTGGAGGAATAGCAAAGGAGGGCACTTGCTTCCATTGCGGTAAGACCGGACATTGGAAGAGAAATTGCCCAAAGTACCTGGAAGATAAGAAAAATGGAGTAGAGACTTCAAATTCAGGTATTTTTGTTATTGAAATTAATTTATCTACTTCTGCATCATGGGTATTAGATACTGGATGCGGTTCTCACATTTGTACTAATGTGCAGGGGCTAAAAAGGAGTAGAGATTTGGCAAAAGGTGAAGTTGACCTACGAGTTGGCAATGGAGCAAAGGTTGCTGCTTTAGCTGTAGGAACTTATGTTTTAACTTTACCTAGTGGTTTAATAATTCAGTTAGAGAACTGTTATTATGTACCTGCAATTAGCAGGAATATTATTTCCGTTTCTTGTTTGGACAAGTTTGGTTTTTCATTCATAATAAAAAACAATTGTTGCTCCATTTATTTGAATGATATATTCTATGCTACTGCAAAAATGAATAATGGACTATATGTCCTTGATCTTGAAATGCCAATTTATAACATTAATACTAAAAGGTTGAAACCTAATGAGTTGAATCCAACTTACCTTTGGCACTGTCGATTAGGCCACATAAATGAGAAACGCATTTCCAAACTCCATAAAGATGGACTCTTGGACTCTTTTGATTATGAATCATATGACACATGCAGATCTTGTTTAATTGGAAAGATGACAAAGTCCCCATTCACAGGAAAAGGTGAAAGGGCTAATGATCTTTTGGCACTCATACATACTGATGTATGTGGACCACTGAACATACCAGCCAGAGGAGGTTTTCAGTACTTCATCACTTTCACTGATGACTTCAGTAGATACGGATATGTGTATTTAATGAAACACAAATCTGAGTCCTTTGAAAAGTTCAAGGAATTCAAGAATGAAGTACAAAACCAACTAGGGAAGAATATTAAAGTTCTTCGATCAGATCGAGGCGGTGAATATTTAAGCCTAGAATTTGATGACCATCTAAAAGAGTATGGGATTCTATCCCAACTTACTCCTCCTGGAACACCACAATGGAATGGTGTATCTGAGAGAAGAAATCGAACCTTGTTAGACATGGTCCGATCCATGATGAGTCACGCCGATCTTCCAAACTCCTTTTGGGGACATGCATTATTAACAGCAGCTTACACACTTAACCGTGTTCCATCCAAAAAGGTTGATAAGACACCATATGAGATATGGAGTGGTAAGAAACCACATATGTCTTACATGAAGATTTGGGGTTGCGAAGTTTACGTCAAACGACAAATTTCAACCAAGCTTGAGCCCAAATCTGACAAATGCTTATTTGTGGGATATCCTAAAGAAACAAGAGGATATTACTTCTACAATCCTTCTGAGGGCAAAGTGTTTGTCGCTCGAACTGGAGTCTTTCTGGAAAGGGATTTTATTTCCAAAGGAAACAGTGGGAGGAAAATAGAGCTTGAAGAAATTCAAGAATCACAAAACATTGAAACACCTATGGAGGAACTAGAGCAGGAAACACAAGTAGTTGTGGAAGAGCAACCTGCTCAAGTAGAACAAGACCAGCGTAGGTCAAGCAGGACACGTCACCAACCTGAGAGATATGGATATCTCATAAGTGATCAGGGTGATGTATTACTCATGGATCAAGATGAGCCTGTGACCTACAAAGAGGCCATAACTGGTCCTGAGTCTGAGAAGTGGCTAGAAGCCATGAAATCTGAAATGGATTCCATGTACACAAACCAGGTTTGGACCTTGGTAGAACCTCCTATAGGAGTTAACCCTATAGGATGCAAGTGGGTCTTCAAGAAGAAGACTGACATGGATGGTAAGGTACATACCTATAAAGCAAGAATGGTTGCAAAAGGCTATAAACAAATTCATGGGGTTGACTATGATGAAACCTTTTCACCAGTTGCAATGCTTAAATCTGTTCGGATTTTACTTGCCATCGCTGCATATCATGATTATGAAATATGGCAGATGGATGTCAAAACTGCTTTCCTTAATGGGAATCTTCTTGAGGATGTGTACATGACACAACCTGAAGGATTTGACATACCACAAGATGCCCAAAAGATATGCAAGTTACAGCGATCAATCTATGGATTAAAGCAAGCTTCCAGAAGCTGGAATCTTCGTTTTGATGAAACCGTAAAACAATATGGATTCATCAAAAATGAAGATGAACCTTGTGTCTACAAGAAGGTTAGTGGGAGCATGATCGTGTTTCTGGTATTATATGTAGATGACATATTACTCATTGGAAACGATGTCCCTACCTTGCAACAAGTGAAGACTTGGTTAGGGAATTGTTTTTCTATGAAAGACCTAGGTGAAGCAGCCTATATATTAGGAATTAGGATCTATAGAGATAGATCACAAAAACTGCTTGGCCTAAGTCAGAGTACATACATAGATAAAGTGTTGAGACGCTTTAATATGCATGATTCCAAGAAAGGATTCATACCTATGCAACATGGTCTGTGTTTATCAAAAACACAATCCCCTTCAACTAAGGAAGAAAGGGATCGCATGAATAAGATTCCATATGCATCTGCAATAGGATCTATCATGTATGCCATGTTATGTACTCGACCAGATGTCTCGTATGCATTAAGTGCAACGAGTAGGTACCAATCTGATCCCGGTGATGCTCACTGGGTAGCTGTCAAGAATATCCTTAAGTACTTGAGAAGGACTAAGGATTCATTCTTGATATATGGAGGTCAGGAAGAGCTTGATGTAATTGGTTACACTGATGCTAGCTTCCAGACAGATAAGGATGATTTTAGATCACAATCTGGTTATGTGTTCTGTCTCAATGGTGGCGCTGTGAGCTGGAAAAGTTCAAAGCAGGAAACAGTTGCTGATTCTACAACTGAGGCCGAGTATATTGCTGCCTCAAATGCAGCAAAGGAAGCTGTTTGGATCAAGAAGTTCATTAGTGAACTTGGCATAGTCCCTAGCATTGTGGATCCCATTGGTTTATATTGTGATAACAATGGTGCTATCGCACAAGCTAAGGAGCCTAGATCTCACCAACGATCCAAACACATACTTAGGCGTTATCACCTCATTCGAGAGATAATCGATCGGGGAGATGTGAAGATATGCAGAGTACCTACACTTGACAATATCGCTGACCCATTAACAAAGCCTCTTGCGCAACAGAAGCATGATGGTCATACTAGATCTATGGGTATTAAGGGTATGCCTAATTGGCTCTAGTGCTAGTGGGAGATTGTTGGTGTAAGCCCTAGAGGCCAATACTTTTTGGTACTTGTATCGGATTATTCGTTTAATAATAAAAGGCATTTCTTTATTATGTTTGTCTTTCAGAATAATAAAGTCCCTAGAATAGTTAGTCTGTTTAATGAAATGTTAAGTGTGACTTAATCATGAGATCCCATTAAACATAAAGACATTATTCTTAAAATATCCGTAGTCAAGCTTTATTGCAAAGTGGGATAACATTAAAGCATTGAGACTATTATGAAGATAGACTGATGATCACATCTCATGGATCATGGATAAAGGGTTATCAAGTCTTGACATAGGTATAAATATTAGGAGTAATATTTATACCGGATTGACCCGCTATGAGAATACTACATAGTATGTTATGCAAAGTGTCATAAGTTATTCTCATGGTGATAATGGTGTATTACCACCCTTCGACCTGAAACCACTATGGACCCTAGATGTAGAGTCGGGTGCTTTATTGCTGATCAAACATTATCCGTAACTGGATGATCATAAAGACAGTTGATGGGCACTCCACGAAGCATGCTGAGGGACATGAGTGTCCTAGATGGAATTTGCCAATCCTGCATAACAGGAGAAATGTCTAAGGGCCCAATATTGAACTGGACAAGGATGACACAGTGTATGCCTTGTGTTCAATATAGACATAGGGGCAAAAGGGTAATTGTACAAACATATATTATCACGAAAAAGGTTTTGTTAGATCACATGACATTTTCATGACTTGGGTAGCAGTGATGTGTTGCTAGATACCGCTCACTGTTTATTATGTTAAATATATAATTTAATATAATTACCAACGTTACGAAATCCTACAGGGTCACACACATAAGGACAGTTTGATGAGAGATAGAGAAATCAAAGGAACACCGTAAGGTACGGTGCACTTAAGTGAAAAATAGAAATTCGGATAATATAATAATAATTATTGTTATTTTATAATGGTTATAAAATAATAATAAAATAAATATATTTATTATAATAATAGTTATTATAATAATATATAATATTATTATGGATCATGTGAATTGGGCTTTTAGCCCGCAGCCCACAAGAGAGTCTATAAAAGGAACCCTTGTGATGAAGCTTTTACTTGATGCAATTTCGTTTTTGATTCTCACTCAAATAATTCCGTTCGTAAGCAGCTAGCACTGTGACCGGAAGCTGTTCGTGTGGACTGAGTAGAGGCGTTGCACTTCATCAACGCTTGTGATCGCTGCATCAAAGATCTGAATCGCCACAAAGAGGTAACGATTCTATCACTGACCATGCTCATTCGTAAGGATCACTAAAGGAAAATTTTTGTTTTCCGCTGCGTTTAGATCGCAATTTTCCTTCACCTCCTCCTTTATCCAAGCTTCGAATTCAGGGAACATCCGGTTATTGCTCTTTCCTAGACATGTCGTGTCTTTTCTTTTGATTACTTTCCAAGAACCTGTAACTTTTCTGACCAACGGAATATTATCTTTTACCGAGAAGTAGAAAGTTTGGAATAACTCGGATTCATCGGGGATCTCTTTGAGTGCGTACCCTAACTGTCTTCTTAAGAGAATGGGATTGTAGTTGATACCCCCTGATACTCCTAATAAAGGCACGTTGAGGTAATTCCCACAACTGGTAATGCAACTTTTTCCTTTCAACCTCAAAGTAAACCATCTAATATCTCTGGCAGACAATGTACTTAGCTTCTGGGCCCAAGTAGTATTAGGATCAGTAAAACTCTCAATGGTAGGCAAATTTCTCAACCCACATGTAGAATAAGGGAGCACAACATCTAACTAGACCTCCTCGCTTCTTCTTATTCTTATAGTGCACTGAATAATACAAGTCACCCAGGAGAGTGGGCACCGGATTCTTCAACACAAATAAATGAATAACATTTATGTCCACAAATTTGTCCATATCAGCGAACAGGATGATCCCATAAATGGATAGTGCTAAGATGGCGCAAACAGAATCCCACTGATTTGTCACTACAAGCTCTCCAACCTTTCTATCCAGATACTCCAGAGTGAAACCAAGTACTTTTGCTTTGGTGGTAGACAGATTTGCAGATACTTCAGATGAGCTCAAATAAAGAGCTTTAGCGATGTCAGCATGGGTTGGTCTTGTCATCTCTGAGTTGAAAGGAATCTGATCCTTGATTGACACTCCCATAATCTCAGCATACTCTTCCAGTAAAGGACCCAATTGAAAGTCATGAAAAGTGAAACACCTGAGCCTTGGATTGTAATACTGCAACAAAGTGTGATTGACGCTTCTTTGAGAGCTATCCAAGTTGAATACCAAGTCCAGAATATTTCCATACTTTTCCTTGAAGTATCCCAAATGAGTCGGGGTAATAAGAGACACCATTTGGTTGATCAAGCCCACTTTGATATCAAAATATTTGTAGTTCACAGTCCTTTTTCTGACGTCTTCCATTCTGAAGTAATGATATGACCAGGAACCGGGAGTAATGCAAACCCTGAGAATAAAAGAAACACAAATGATTAATGATGTTATGATGCTTATGCAAGGCGAGGCATGTGATCAGTGAAGTGTCTGTGATGTGCCAATCATATAATCAGGTGTCGGTGCAAGGCCACAATATCAACATATCACAATAACAATCCCTCTGATCCGGGATCCATATCTTAGAACCAGAGAGCCAGATCACAAAACTGAACCAATGGCAAAGCGGGTATGTTGAAGGTCTTAGGGTTCCTGCAAACCTGTAAACCCTTCCCAATCTCATGGGTATGCTACTCGGGTCAATATCACAGACTCGCAAAGCCGAATAGCAATAATACGTTCACCATTTCCGAGAAATGGCTCATGACCAAAACAGGGAATTGGTTTGACATTATGTACTACTCAGGAAGGCCTCAGCTGAGTCCGGAAAAACAAGCATCCCTCATAAGTCCCCAGCTTCAAGCACTGAATCGAGAAACAATAGTACATTCATCCCGAAGGGTACTATACTACCATCTGTTGCACCCCAAAATTTTCCCTCCCCGAGACAAGACATTGTGTACTAGAAAGTTCACAAGATTCACAAGGTTCATAATTAGTCAGAAAGTTTGACAATTCCCTCAGACAATGCATCCTCCTAAGCAATGCATCTTAAACTAGGGTTTTGACTTTCATCAGGCTAAATGGACTTCCAAGACTTCAAGTGGGCTTCATAGAATCCTATATGTGTTCAATAATCCCCATGTCAAGTTTCAAAACTTTCCCAAAAGATTTGTTCAGTCAGATGATCAGATAGGTTAAAATCAGTCAAGGCAGTTAAAAAGTCAAACTGAGGTCCACTGTGGTCAAACCAAAGTCAAACTTCATGATTTTTTTTTCCAAAATCAAGTATATTAAGTAAAATTCATCATTTGATCAAGGTTTGATCATGATTCATCAAGGAGATTTCAGATCATCAAGAATCAGGAGTTTCTAAATTAGGGTTTTTCACAGGAAAAGTCAACTGAACTTTGACCAGCCATAAGTTTCACATGCTTCATCAAAATTTTTCCATCCAAAGCTCATTTTGAAGGAAATTGAATTCTCTACAACTTTGTGTCTCACAAGCCAAGCCCAAAAATGCTTCATTTGAAAGGTATGAGCTAAGACATTACAGGTCCTTTTAAAAGTCAACAAAACGTCAACAACTTCCAAAGAGCATAACTTGAGATTGGTAAAAGATATAGACATGATACCAAAGAGGTTGGTTAGAGGACTCTTTAATATTTCCAAAATGTACAAGAACACCTTCATAGCATTAAAATTGAAGGATTTGTGCCCTTGCAAAGTTGGGAAATTTTTGGGAAGTTTATGAAGCAAATAAGGCCTTAAAACCAATTTTTGCTAAATGAGCCCACCAAATTGCCATCCAATCTTTACAAAATCATCAAGCACGACCCAACCCACACATTTTCTGATTTTTTATATTTTATGTGATATTTATTTGAATTTTATTCATTAAAATACAAATTAAATTGAAATAAAATATGAAAGTCATATATTTGGAAATGATTTGGATTCTAGAAGGTCTTAAAACTTATTTAAATTTGATTGATACTAATATAATTCAAATCACACCAAAATAACAAGGCTAGATCAAAGAATATTCAAGTTTTAATATCACATCTTTTTCAATCTCCCAAGGTCCAAAAATCCATAGGTTTGTTGAAAGTTTTGACCTAAATTCATTGGGTGATATATAAACAATATTAAGCTAAGCCCTATTCACGAAATCAGAGCCTCAAGAACACTTTGCCAACTTCAAATTTCATCCAAAAAATTCATATTCGGATTTCAAATTAGAGGTGATTTCAAAGTGTTTTAAGGGTTGTAATGCATTCTATGATGTTTATTGAACATGTCTGGATCATAAACAACATCTAGAACACCCTCATTCGCATAACCAGAATCAATATTCATGTCATATTCGAATTTTCTGGTTTCACGAGTTTACTGCGTTTTAATTGATTTTGATTGTTTAATCTTGTTTGTTTCATTGTGCTGAAGCTTTCTGGATAATTCTTGTTGAGTTTAGCCGCAGGAATCGTGAGATGCCATAGCTAGGGTTTGTAAACCTAATTTAGGGTTTTGTGATTCACCGAATATAAATAAGTTTAAAGGACATGGTTAGCTTGTACAAACTGCAAGGATCATATTGCATTCATCAATTTAAGGAAATTTCACTGTTTGCTTGATGTTTGAGAATTCGCAGGGCTTAACACGCAGGAAAAATCGTAAATAAATTCGCAGGAGAATTCGTAGGAAAACCTGCGAATTCCAGAGGTAGAAGATGATCTTTGGCGCTATCTGCAAAATTCAAATTGTAAACCCATCTCACACTGATGGCGTTCTTGTACTTTGGAAGCCACTAAACTCCCAAGTCTTATTTCTTGTTATAGCCTCAAGTTCTTCTATCATGGCCTTCAACCACACTTTCTTCTTGAGAGTTGTTTCAGTAATAACTAGTTCAAAGGGTGCGTTTGATTTGTAAAATGAGAAGAACTGGACATAACAATACTAGACAGTACATTACAGAACAATACAGGACAATTTTTTGTTTTGTACTTCGTTTGATGGTCGAAGTACTGGACAATTTTTTGTCTATTTTATTTGATATATCTATGCACTAAACAATATAATTTTTACTATAATATTTTTATTGATAGATAAAATGTTGATATTCATAAATCAAAATATTAAATAATGAGAAGACAAAAAAAAATGAAGAGAAAAAAAAATTATTCAACTTTATTTGATATGTTTATGCATCAGACACAAATAATATACTTTTATTATAATAATTTTTTATTAATAAATAAAATATTAATATTATATTTATAAGTCAAAATATTAAATAGAGAGATATTAAAAAACTTATTTTGATATTTTTTATAATTTGTGCTTGGGACAAAAAATTGTCCCATGATTTAGTGAGAGACAAAATTCATGTTTTTGTCTTGTCCCTTACCATATATTTTGTCCTGTTCCATGATAAGTTTTGTATCAAACAGAGTAAAAAAGAAGTTGTCATGTCCATTCCCTCATATTTTATCAAATCAAACGAACCCAGAGTCTTCCAACATGGCACACCGAATGACTTCCCCTTCAGAGTCCATTTCACTATCTTGTAACATGTCAAACTCTACAAATCTTCTTGGTATTTGTATGATTCTTTGTGACCTATGAACTTGTTCATGATCTTCTTCAAATTTTGGAACAAAATCATATGCTAGACCACCTTCGGAGGATGGACCACCTTTAAAGGTTGGACTACCTTCAGAAGCATGACCACCTTCAGAGGCATTATTAATACTAGAGTTTGGATCAGAATCAGATTCACCTTTAGAGTCTTCTTTAAACTCATATTCAGCATCGAAGTCATCTTTAGACTCTGACTTATCTTCAGAGGCATAATCTCCTTCAGAGGAAGATTCTCCTTCAAGGTCTGAAATATCTTCAAAAGTTAACTCATGCGTTAACGCTGCACCAGAGTTGGATTGAGATTTGTTCCAATATCATGCTTTAGTTTCCTTTACAATAACATATTTGAGGAATTACACCTTGTTAGTGACTGGACAATAGAGCTTATAGGAACATGTATTATGGTACCCAATCAATAACATTACTTTGCTTATATCATCCAACTCCTTTCTAGTAGCACATGAAACATGTTTCAAACTAACAAAACCAAATACTCTGAAATGAATCACACTTTGCTTATCTCCGGTCCACTTCTCAAAAGGAATGATTTCCTTCAGCTTCTTGGTTGGACACCTGTTGAGCACATATGTTGTAGTGGCAACAACTTCTCCCCACAAGGTGTGATGAAGCTTTGTCTCCTTCAGCATACTCCTTTCATATCAAGAAAAGTTTTTTTCTTCTTTTAGAAAGACCATTATGTTGTAGAGTTTATGGAGAAGTCACCTCATGTTCAACTCCATTCTCTTCACAGAACCTTCTAAACTCTAATGAGTTTTACTCACTTCCATCATAAGTTCTGAGAACTTTTAACTTTTGACCACTCTATTTTCAGCCTTCAACTTGAACTTTTAAAACTCAGTAAACACCTTGTGCTTAAACTTGATGAGTGTTACACGTGTCATTCTTGTGAACTTTTCCATAAATGACACAAAGTACTTGTTTCCTCCAAGTTATGGTCCTTCAAATGGTCCACATACATCAGAATTCACTACTCCAAAAGCAAGTTTTTCTCTTGGAGTCACTTCTAATGCAAATGAAAATCTAGGTTTCTTTCCTTCCATGCATATCTCACATGACTTATCGGGATTCTGGGAAGATGATATCTTGTTGCTGCAATGTTCTCTACATTTATGCTTCTGGGTTGTGACTCTGATCATCAAGCTTATGATGTTTAGTTCTTAGCTGAAGATTCTGAAGATTCTGAAGATCTCAAGTCATACATTGATGTTGTCAAGGTTCTGGTTGATGATTCTAAAGATTTTGATTTCAAATATGTGTTTCTTCTTTTCATGTTTCATGAACTTTTCATCAGAAGTCGATGAATTTGAAGATAAGGTTAAAGGATATGTGATCAAAATAGTACATGGTACAAAACAAAATATTCTTTCCAATACCTGATTTTGTGGGCGAAAGGATTGTATTATCCTTCACAACTGTCACTATTTTGTGAGTGGACAACTGCATTTCTTGTATTCATGATTTTCCCTCCAATGGTTCCTTTTTCATGCTATATAAATTGAAGACTTGAAGAAATTGCAAAATTGACAAGACTGTTTCTACGTGAAAAGTGATCAACTATGTACAAACTTTTTCTTTAAGTAATTTGTGTATTTAATTTGTGTAAAATCTACTTGTGTAGAAGAAACTTGTTACACATAATATTTATTCAAACTTGTTGTTTGTATTTCCTTGAGGGACCCGTTAGGTCAGAATCCTTGAGAAGACTTTGACAGTTTGCCATTGTGGTTTGTTTGTCACTATTTGTTGCTTGTGTATTTATCAATTGATTATAGTGGATTAAGTCCTTGTATATAAGGAAAAATCACCTTGGCGGGTGGACTGGATTAACTTTGAGTTTCAAGCGAACCAGGATAAACATCCTTGTGTCTCTCTCATTGTTCAATTTTTTTATTATTGAGTTTTTGAGATGGTAAAAAAGCTTTTGTTTTTAAAACCCAATTAACCCCCACCCCACCACATTTCTTGTGTTTTTCTCACCTTATATTACCATTAGATCCTTGGTTCTGATTGTGATAAAAGCTTTATTAACACTTCATGGTGTTCAATATTGATCCAGTTTGTGTGAGAAATAATGGTTGCTCCAGATGCTAACAATGAGAAAGATCACTACAACGCTAAAACACCAACCTTTTATATAGATATTTGGGATCTTGTAGTCGATGGCTACACTCACCCAGTTGATGTTGCAGGTAACAAAGTAGCAAGAAGTTCTATGACAGATCAACAAAAGAAGGACTATAAGAATCATCATAAGGCTAGAACGATATTTGTAATACTCTGTATTTAATAAAATTCTCTAAGTAATATTAATTGAGATTAACTAGGTTTCAGTGTGATCTAAGGGCTATCTAATGAAATAATTAGAGCAACTGATGAACTCACATTTGATTTAATTAATATTCTCTGACCCTGAGGTTTTATTAATTGGTCAATTAGAGAATTTTGGATACCCTCAATTTTGGACAAGCCTAAGTTAGTCTTACTAACTTAATGATATTTTTCCCTTATATCATTTTATTTTCCTTTTCTTTCCTTCATTTTGAAACATAAATATAAAGAGGAAGTAGAGAGAAAGAGGAGAAAAGAAGAGAAAGAAGAGAAGAAACCCTAGAAGTCCAACTTCATCATTTTCTTCACCAAAAAATATCTTCATCATCACCAAATTTATTTCTCCTTGTGTTAGAGGTGGGTTCTAGTTAGATACCATTTGTGGTTAGAATGGAAAACATTAGGTTTTGATTGAATGTTCATAATGTCTAGAAATCCATGGATAATTTGTGTTTTATGATAAATATGATATGGATATGCTTTCTAAGTGTTGGGTATGTGGTTACTTTTGTTATTCGTGAGATTAGTGTGAATGGGAGTGGAAATCCTTTGAATTATGTTGTTTCTCGTAAAAAGGAATTTCTGGATCGCATAGTTCACCCAATGAACTGCTAGCAAACGCACCAGCATGCAACATTCACCCAGTGAAATGATAGGGAGGCATAGGAGAACTTTCTCCGAGGGGTTGCACAACAAAATTTACCCCTTTTTCCTACTGCCTTGGTTCGCTCACAGTTCGCCCATTGAACTCAAAGCAAAGAACCTCACCAGGCCTTCACACAACGAACATGTCAGCATTTTTCTTCCTTTTCTTTATTAATTGGTTGCTTACTTCACATGCATGTTAATACTATTCTACCTTATTTATTATGATTCATAAGGAATGTTATGCATGGGAAATCCTTAGTTGCAAGTAATGTTTGATTATTGGAAAATATGTAATGAGTGAGGAGAACATTAACACTATGAAATGGAATAACATGGAAGTATCTTTAGAATGATAGATGACTTAGAAAACAATATGTATGCCTTGATGCTTAGGTATGCATCTTGGATGAGTGATTTTCTAGATAAGAGAATATATATTATATGGAACACGTGTTGGTTTTATGGTATCTTGTGAATAAGGTGATAGAGTCGCCTTTTGATTATCGAATACAATCATTTTATGTGTGAGATCATGTAGTCAGAGATAATCCCTTAAGACGTACCATTCTGAGAGTTGAGACTCACGTAGAGAGCTCTTATAGATGAAATGAATTATTACTTTGACATAAGTTTCCTTAAATGAATGGAGCCTACGGGAAAAGACTTGAGATGAGGGTTGGCCTATGGGAAGCGACGATTCATGTGGGAAGAACCTTTAATCTGAATTCATTCATTTATATTGTGTATATGAATGGAGCCTACGGGTAAGATACTTGAGATGATGGTGGTCCCATGGGAAGTGATGATTCATATAGGAAGAACCTTGAATCCTAATCCATTTCATATGTTAAAGTAACTACAAGGATTCGTGACCCATGTTAAAACTCTAGACGTAGGGTTTGTTGGGGAAAGATTCCTTGGTAAGGTTTTCAATTAGTGATAGTTTGAGTTGTTGGACTCAAGCCACGTGTTTCCATATAATGTGAGATTGTACACTCAAGTTCATATCCTTTCCCCTTTTGACTTGAGTTAGGATTTGGCTAGAACCTTGTATAGCCGAGAGAACCCATAAGATAGGCAACCCACTATGATTATTATCTCTTCTCCTTACAGGACAAAGATGAATGGCGCTGTCGAGGCAGCTAATAAGAATATCAAGAAGATTGTGCAGAAGATGGTGGTTACCTACAAGGATTGGTATGAAATGCTACCGTTTGCCTTGCATGGGTACCGAACGTCAATCAGAACATCCACTGGGGCAACACCGTATCAGCTTGTTTATGGTATGGAGGCAGTCCTACCTGTTGAAGTTGAATTACCCTCCATGCGGGTATTGATGGATGTCAAGTTGAATGAGGCAGAATGGGTCCGATCCCGATGCGAGCAACTGAATCTGATTGAAGAATAGAGATTAGCTGCAATCTGTCATGGGCAGTTATATCAGAAGAGAATGAAGAAAGCCTTTGATCAGAAAGTCAGACTCCGAGAATACCAAGTGGGAGATCTTGTATTGAAAAGACTCCTCCCTCCTCATACAGACCACAGGGGCAAGTGGACTCCGAACTATGAAGGGCCATTCGTAGTAAAGAAAGTTTTCTCTGGTGGAGCACTGATGCTCAGTACTATGGATGGTGAAGACTTCCTATCCCCCGTGAATTCGGATGCAGTTAAAAAATACTTCGCATGAAAATGACCCGCTGGACATAAAAACAGAATGTGAGTCCAGGCAAAAATAGGGCATCCCGGCGAGTCAAAAACAGAATAAAATACTCGGGAAAAAATAAGGGAAAATAAATATTAAAAAAAATGTACACCCGCTGAGTTGAAAAGCCGCATCGGACAACTCAGGCAAAAATGGGTATCCCGGTGGATTGAAAACCCGAAAGGGCGATCCACGCAAAATAAGGGAATAAGCGAACAATTGCAATCTGAATTCATCTGTATCACTTACAACTTGGTAAGCTTAAAAGGATCGAGCATCGGTCAGAATCAGCTCTCTTCAGAAAGCAAGACGAGAAGAATGTCAAAAGTCATACGGGTCATAGCACAAGGGGAAGCTCCTTGAAGCGTCATCAACGTTGCCAACAATCTTTTGATTTCTCAATTTGTAACAATCTCCTCATTTTAGGGGATCTGTTTCCTTGACTGTACTTGCCAATTCAGGGCACACAAATTAATAAAATCAGATTTTCAGTCACACACTGTCTTGTACTCTTTTATTTGCAAAAATGTCCGATGTCATTAATTTGTTGATCGCATAAATACAGATGCGTCTTTCCTAAACTACATGCTTGCAGGAAATATACTTATTCCCGAGGGTGTCTAAACTCCTATGATGGAATCCAGCAAGGGATACCTCGGGGTACTTGTGCGTTTCTTTGTCTTTACAGGATTACAGGTAATTCAAAGCACAACATGGGGCATGAAAGTTTCTCCCCAGTAGGCTGCCAAATCATTATTTCTCCAATGAAGTCACCACCTTCCAAACAGCACCAGAAATGCTTTCTCCCCATCAGAGTTTCCAGGCATCCCTTCTCAGACATTTCCTTCAGAGAGCAGCACCAGAAGGTGTTCATATCCCCAGCTGAATTGTCGAGTATCATCCTCAGCAGGATCCCTCACAGAAATCTCCAGGAAGGTCTTCCAGTGATCTCTCTTCTTCCCCAGCCAAGTGCATAGACAGGGAACCACCTCCCCACGGAGTTTCAACCTCTATCCAAAAAATCAATACCTGCAGATCTCACGACAGAGTAACAAAGGCTTCTACAAACCCCAACTGGGTCCCTCATTACCAAGATAGGTCTATCAGTGATCTATTTCCCCAGGAAAAGTCATAGCAGATCTACCAATGATCCCCATCCCCAGCTGGGACATCTACTTCAAGCAGATCAGCCAGAGATCTTCGCAGCAACGGAATCCGAATCCCGGATCGATATCTTTGCATAATCATAGCATTCACATCATTTTCCCCACAGAGCGTAGCATTCCGTCTAGTGCGGAGCATTATGGCAAAAATCAAACATGTTGCATAATCATAAGCCATGTGTAAACTCAAACACTTGTAAATTTTGACAATTCATCAATGATATACAGAAGACTTCCCAAATTCCCCGGTAGAGAGCCAAAGCATTTGCCTTACACTCACAAATACAAATGCACACTCCTCTTGGCACCCGTCCGTGTCATCATTCCCCAGTAAAGTCGCCCGAGCATTCTTTACAAACAGAAGACTCATATATTACAAATACTTCTCGACACTCGTCCGTGTCATATTCCCAACAGAAAGCCAAGGCGCCCCCTTTGCACTCACAACACATGTTAACACATACACATCTCTGATGCCCGTCCGTGTCACCTCCCCCAGCATAGTTATCCAAACACTCTGGAAATCAAATACTTGTCTGTAAAACACTTTTTCTGGCACCCGTCCGTGTCATGCTTTCCCCAACAGTTTGAATACTCGTTTGTGTCTCATTCATACCTTTTTACTCATACAGATACTCGGCCGTATCTCGTATATACCACTTAAATCCTCTTGGATTCGACACTCATCCGTGTTCCTTGTTAACCAGTTGGTACTCGTCCGTATCATCATCTCTGAACATGCGTCAAGCGTTTGTTTCTACCGATACTCGTCCGTATCGTAGTCTTAAGGATGCTCGTCCGCATCTTTAATCTACACACCGTGTCAAACACTATTGTCTTCTTGAATTTAGACACTCGTCTGTGTCTACCATTCCCCAAAAAATCTTGTTGATTTATTTTCTTTCTATCTGACATTCGTCCTGTGTCATGATACCTTTCAGCAGCCGTACCCCACCAGGTGATCGTCCTTCACCTTTTTGATGATCGTCTTTCATCATCCCCAACGGAGTCTCTATTCATTAGAACCCCTTCCTATCCGACATTCGTCCTATGTCGTGATATTTTCAGCAGTCGTCACCTGCTAGGTGATCGTCCTTCACCTCCTAATGATCGTCCTTCATCATTTTACCCGATGGCCGTACCCATCGTTGGTCTTGTTATCTGACATTCGTCCTATGTCATGATACCTTCAGAGCAGCCGTACCCTGCTAGGTGATCGTCCTTCACCTCTTGATGATCGTTCTTCATCATTTTATCCGATGGCCGTCCCCATCGTCGACCAGTTCATCCGACATTCGTCCTATGTCGTGATACTTTTCGGCAACCGTACCTTGCCAGGTGATCGTCCTTCACCTTAGATGATCGTCCCTCATCTTATCCCCAACAAAGTAGTCGTCCCCTGCTAGGTGATCGTCCTTCACCTTTGATGACCGTACCTCATCATTTATCTCATTTATGCCTCGAGCTTGATGGTCGTCCCCATCATTTACCTATAATCCCCGGAGAGTCTTATAGCCTTACCTGATGGCCGTCCCCATCATGATCTCTTATATCCCTAGCTTGTCGGCCGTCCCCGTCATTGCTTTATTTCCCGCATTTTCCCCGGCATGTCCCCAGCAGTCGTCCTCTGCTCGACGGTCGTGCTCCGTCGCCCGCACTTTATAAATATACTTTACTTTTCCTTTTACAATCTATATCCATTTTCTTCTTCATTCTATGAGTGCAAATTTTGGACTATCTTTGGTATTCAACCACAAGTTATCTTGTTTGCCTGATAAGCCGTCGCTTACATCCTGCACAGCTAACTCATGTTTGAATAGGGGCAGCTGTAAACACCCCAAATTTGCTCTCACTCATTCCACCATTGCTTGTAATCTTTTCCTATGCATGAGTTCAATCATAACATCTCATATTGCATTTTTGATCCACTGCATTGATTCAAAGTCATCTGCATCTAGGGTTTGTGATCTGAGCAATCCAGAGCCATTTGAGCCACTTCAAAGGTCATCAATCACTTCAAAGGGGTCCATGAATGTTCAAGCATCATATTATATTCTCTCGAAGTCAAGAAAGTCAAAGAATCACAAGAACTAAGAATGGCATGGAAGCAGAGCCAGGTTTAACTGCACAGATGACCTAGAATTAGGGTTTTGGTTTCAGAGGCCATAACTCCAAAAATTTTGGTCATTCTTGTTTCTATTGGTCTCTATATGGTATAGGGATCATGCATATCAATTTTCATGAAGAAATTCCATGGGGAAGGCATCTGATCAAGGGTTGACTTCTTGAGCAAGTCAGTGTAAAATCAGGGCATCTGAGGCCCCCAATGACCCAACCAAAGGGTGTTCTTCATCATTTTGAATGTGTATGATCTTTATTTGATCATAGAAGATGTTGGAAGTTCACAAAATTGCAAAATTTCAAGCCATTTGCAAAGTTGCCTTTTTGGGAAAGTGACTTGTAATGTAAACTTGCCATTTTGGGAAAGTTTTTCAACCTCCTCAAATTGATTAAAAAATGCTTCAAATGAGAGAACTTTGGTCATGAAAGTTGTAGAATGGATCATTCCCTTTTCAAAAAGTACAAGAACTTGTCCTAATTCATTTTGGATCAAAAGTTATGGCTTGTCAAAGTTGGGAAAAATCACATAATTTCAAGTTTTGTACCAAAGAGGCATTTTGCAAAATGGTATGATAAAGAATTCTAAAGACTTCAAATGTGCACAAACTCTTCACAACATGCTCATGTGACTTCTAAAAACCAAAATTGGCCCAAGAATTATGCATTTTGGTGCCTTGAACTTCATGAATTTCAAAAAGGACAAAAGTTGGATAAAGTTGCAAAACATCTCACAAACCCTAATCCACTTGCTAATTGGCCTCAAGACTGGTTCCATGGCTCTCCTCAATCCTTGCTGTGCAGGACACCCCTTTGTACTTGGCCTGCCATTGACCCATACCTCTCTTACACAAAACTTGACTTTTTGCAAAAAGACCCATACCAATCAAGCTAGGCCACACCAACTCCTCTGACCTATCCAAGTGTGATACATGTACCAAATGAGACTCAACACATACCACAACTAAGCCTGATCTCTCTCACAAGCCAGCATTCTCCAAAACTCACCCCTTATGCATTTTCATTCGAAACTCATCATACAAGCTTCAAACCTCAAAACAAATCCCACATAACAACTCACCCTAGCCTTCTGATCATTTCCCAACCATCCATTTGCTCTGAAAGGCCCACAATCAAAAACACGATTTCAATATTTCATGAACTGAGATTCTGCAAACTCTCTCTAGAGGCCATTTAAGCTCCAGCTAAGCATCACAAACACTTGGGGGGAACCATTGGAGTGGATTTGGAGCAAAGAACTGGCCAGAAAGTCCCTGTTTCGAAAGCTTAAGCTTAGGTAGCCATGGCATTTATTTTTCCAGAACTCTTATTTTATGTTATAGAATGATTCTACATGCCTCACTAATCACCATGATGTTTTTATTTTTGAGAATAGTTGAGTATTGAGCATGTATTGGTCTTCTGAAATTCCTGCCATTTTTTCCGTTTTGCTTCGATTCATGATTTGGAGTTTGAATAAATGATTTTTGGTGAGTGATTCTTGTTGGGGATGTTATGGGATCATTTCTAGAAAGTTAGAGGGCTTGGGGATGCGTAGGGAGTGAGATAGCATGAATAGCTTGCCGGAGAAGATGACCGGAACACTGTTCCGGTCATCTGAAAGTCATTAGGGTTTCTGATTAGGGTTTAATCATAATTAGGCAAGTTTGAATTTGGACCGTTCGTTTGCGCGCCAGGTCAATTCCCGCGCGTCCCAGTTTGAACCACAGCCCTTGATCTGTTTGACTTCTCATTTTTCTATTTAATTTCATTTTATTTTCATTTGTTTTGCATTTATTTGTACGAATTTTAAAAAATAGCAAAACACATTAAAAAATTCTGAAAAAATTTGTCACATCTTTTATTAATTTTCAGAGCACAAAAATATTTTTATTTTTATTTTTTGCATTAAAAATTATTTTTAAATCATTTAAATGTCTATTTTTAATTAGTTAATGAAAATTAATTAATTAAAAATACATTTAGGTATTTAAAAATCACCAAAAAATTCACATTGCATTTAGAGACATTTAGAAACATTGTCCAACTCTCAAAACAAATTTCTTTTTTGGTTCTTGATGCCTTTTGATCATTTTCATTGGAATTAATTTCATTTTAAGGCAATATTTTGGTTCAATCTTTGAAAAATCCTTTCTGCCTAACCTTTGAGAGTTTGATGATGATTCTTCTTGCATTGCATTCTTCATGGCATGTAGTTTATAGGATAAAATTGGCTTGATTTGATTTTCCATTTCCAATTTGTTTTGCATTTTTCTTGATAAGGTACCCCAAAACCCTAGTAATCTTAGGAAATTCATAACTTACACTAGGTTAAGAGTTGGATCCCCTCCTTTGGGCAGTGAGCTTGTATAGGTTTAGGGTATCTTTGATTGAATTTTCAATTTTTTGTCATGTCATTTGCTTCTGGTTTTGAATTTTTGCATTGCATGATGCATGAAACCCTAATTTATGCTTTCCTTTGCATCCATCTTTCATTTGCTTTTATCCATTGACTTGCCATGACATTTTGTGCATCAAAATGATTCATAATACATCTTAGGACATATTAGAATCATGTTTGATCATTGCATCTTTCATTTGCCATGTTATATGCCCATTGCATTTCATAACTTTTCATGTACATTCATGGTTCAAAACATGCTTCATCTGCATCCTTATGCTTGTTTGATCACTTTCATCTCTTGTCATGTGTTTGTGTCATCTCTTAGCATCATTAACATCATGTTTATGCTTCTGGTTTTGGTTTGCACCATGGAATTTCATCCCATTCTCATTGCATTTCATTTCCTTTGGCTAACTTTTCAGGTGGTAAGTTGTTTTGAGAAGTGAATTTGCCTTCACTTCTCACAATCTCTTCTCATCTCTCTTGCATCATTTCTGCATTTTTTATTTGTCTTAGAGTGAGATTGCTCATTCATGTTCATCTCTTACTTTCTTTCTTAAAGCAACTTGTCTTCTTAAGTGAAGCAAGTTGTTTTGCTTCTCTTTGCTTCTTGCTCCTTCCATCTGCTTCCTTCCTGGTGGTTTCTCTGAAGATCTTCTTGCAAGCCTCATTAACCCTAGGAATAACCAAGCATGATAACAATTAGGGTTTGATTAGTCCCCATTTAGCTTTTACCTTTGTGTCATCTTTTGAGTCTCCTCCTCTCATCTCATAATCAAGGACTAAACCCTTAAGGCTTTAAGGTTTTGTGATTAGGGTTATGCCTGCATCCTTCTATTAGGATGGAGTGTATAACTTTAATCCTAAGTGTTAAACCCTTAATGTGTTTATATCCTTCAATCAATCCACTTAATAATCATCAAGACATCAAGCTTGTAACTTGGGCCTTGCATTAGGGTTCTAATTCTTCCTTAACTGGTTAAGAAGGACTAACCCTAGTGTTAATGGACAAGTCCCCCTCAAGTTTGTCTTACAAACCATAAAATCCATTTCTTAACCTTATCATTAACTAAAATCCATTTAATAAAGGCTTTTTTTTGTCATGAGGTTAATCCCTAATCATGGATTAAGTTGAGGAGTCTTCCTCAGCTTAAATGTCCTCATCTATTATCCTTCTATTAGGATGGTGTAATGAGCCCATTAAATCCTTGATTATGGCTTAAACTCATTACTTAACACTAAACAAAAATAACAAAAAACATCTAAATAATCACAAGTAGGTTAATGATCTTAATCCTACATCATGGTGATTAAGTGTGAGGTGCTTACTTCATACTTAAGGTATTCTCATTACCCCTAATCAGAGGGAGGATGTGATGAGTTTACTAACCCTTGGTTTAGGCTTAAGCTCATTAACTTATGACAAATCCAAAAGCAATAAAAGATTGAAAACAAAAAAACAAACAATAATCGTCTCCTCCGGGATTCTTTTCTCATCTCATTCACACATAAACGAGAACTTGCTTCTTCCGTCTAATGCAAGACAGTTTGCACCTGAGCCAGATAGGTCATACACTTGAGCATAGACAAGTAAGCATTTCACAAGTCAATTCATCTTTCAGTCTCTTTGGGTTGAACTACGGTGTTCTGACTTCCTCATTGCACGAGAGGATACGTAGGCATAACTTAACAGTTATCGAACAAAAGTCTCTGTATATTCCTGATCACACTAAAATTCACCGTATTTCTGACTCCGATTTCGCATGCATTCTTAGCTTTTATTGTTGTTTTGCTTTGTTATTGCTTTGTTTTCTTATGTTTTCAGGTTTTTATAATAATCGGAGCTGGAATCGGGAAAAGGAGCGAAAAAGGAGTGAAAACGGACGAAAACCTAGAAATTCAGCATTTTGCACTTACGGCACCCACCGTGGCGGGCGCCATGGGGTTAGCCATGACGTGGCCACGTCTCAAGACCACTCCTCAACCTCCAAGACCCACGTTCCCCACTCCATCATCCCCTGTAGGGACCATGGCGGGCGCCATGACCTTGTGGCGGGCGCCACAAGGCAAAATTTCATAACCTCCACTTTTTAGTGGAGGGGCGTCCCGGTCATTTCATGCTTTCAGTTTTTACTATAAATAGGACCTTAGATTTTCGTTTTTCTTCATCCAGAATTAGAATTCTCTAGGCATATATCAGTTATAAAGCAGTTGCCATTCCACATCGGGGTGCCTCTGCAATCGAGTGATCGAGTCTGTAATCTGTCTGTGGTTCGAGTTTTGGAGCACTCTGGAGGAAGTTAATCCTGCCGCCATTTTAATTCAAGTTCGTACTTTACTTTTATTTATTTCTGCCTCGCTTTTATTTTGTTTATTTCCCGCACTCGCACATTTACGTTGTTTATTTCCTGCACTCGCACATTTACGTTGTTTATTTCCTGCACTCGCACATTTACGTTGTTTATTTCCTGCACTCGCACTTTACTTCGTTTACTTTCCGCACTCGCTTTAAATTACTTTTATGAAAAACTATAAAAAGAATATTTACTTTATCATGTCTAACTAATTCCATAAAGGTTAGAATGTAAGGATCGTAATTAAACCAGTAATCAGTATAATTGTTCGTGGAAACACCTAAGGGCTATTTTATCTTTCAATTCAAATAATTGTTTTTAACTATTTCAAAAACAGCCAAAAGCGCTTTGTATAGTTCATTAGGAGATTTTAGATTAAAAAGAAAAGAGATTTTAAAACGATTTTCGGACGCGTTAGGAAGTTTAAACTCTGGTTCGCAAGAACCTCTTTTTGCTAAGAAGTCCAGGTTAAAATACTTTTCAACTTAGTTAAGATACTATATTTCTTAAAAATAGGTTTACTGCTCTAACGCAGTACGCACCTTTTTATCCGTGACAATAGGAGGGGTTGATTAGAGAGTACAACTCGGTTCTGAATACGCGAAAGCGACAGTTCCTGTTAAATTAGTTCTTTTCAAAGAGGAAAACACTGCCCATAAGTAGTTCCACTAACAAGTACTGGATTATCATTGATTACGTGAATTACATTCGAGCCTGTCTTTATTTATTATTTAAAATTATAATTTTATTTACCATTGCACCCTTATTAAAACCCTTAAAAATAGTTGCCTTAGATACACACCATAACAACAGGTTTGATAGATTGACACTTGGTCTCTGTGGATTCGATAATCTTTTATATTACTTTGACGTGATTCGTACACTTGCGAAAAACACGCATCAAGTTTTTGGCGCCGTTGCCGGGGACCAATATTGTCAAATTTCATTACCTTGTAGTTATACCGTTTAGACTAAGGTTGTTACCCACCGGTCAATGCGAAAGACTCGCAGTGCCGGAAGTTTAGTAGACCCTCTAGCTGAACCTGAACGTTACGCTCGTGCACGTTTATTTTTCCATAGGAATAGGATAGCTATGGCCGAAGAACAAAACCGAAGACCTCTTAAGGACTTCGCCCAACCATCAAACGAGGAACCTAGTTCCAGTATAGTAAACCCCGCTATCCCAGCCAATAATTTTGAACTTAAACCATCCCTGCTGCAATTAGTGCAACAGAGACAATTCGCAGGTCTCGCTACTGATAACCCAAACCAACATTTAAAAAACTTTCTTCAGTTAGCAGACACCTTTAAAACCAATGGAGCTTCTCCTGAGGCAATACGCTTAAGATTATTTCCCTTTTCCCTCAGAGATAAAGCTCTATCATGGTTAGATTCCCTTCCACCCAATTCAATAACAACTTGGGATGACCTTAGGAAAGTTTTCCTTGCTAGATATTTTCCCCCGAGTAAGACCGCTCTTCTTCGAAACCTAATAACTAGATTTACCCAACACCAAGGAGAGTCGTTGTTCGAAGCCTGGGAGAGATATAAAGAACTATTAAGAGCATGCCCACACCATGGCTTAGAGAATTGGCTAATCATCCAAACCTTCTATAATGGACTTCTTTATAACACTAAAATGACCATCGACGCTGCCGCTGGTGGCGCACTGATGAACAAACCTTACCCTGAAGCTAGTGCCCTTATCGAGGATATGGCCCAAAACCATCAATCATGGGGAGTAGAACGAGCGACAGTGGAAAAGAAGGAAGCCCAAGGAGGAATACATGAGCTAAGCTCTATAGACATGATGCAGGCTAAAATGGACGCGTTGGCCCTAAGAGTCGAACATATGTGTACAACTCCGAATACTGTAGCCGCAGTTTCGCCGAATTATGAGATATGTGGAACGCAAGGACACCAATCCGCCGAATGCAATCTGTTGAATGAAACCAACACCGAGCAAGTGAACTATACCCAAGGGAACCCATTTTCAAACACATATAACCCTGGATGGAGGAATCACCCAAACTTCTCCTACAAAAATAATAACCCTATCCAAAATACCGCACCTCCGAGACAACAAGGTTACCAAGCCCCTAGAACAAATCAACCTATGCAACCTGTGCCACCAAACCCGAGCTTTGAGGAAATTGTAAAAGATTTTATCGTTGCTCAAAAACAGAAGAACAAAGAGTTCATGAACCAAAGCGTCCATGTTAACGAACTAATTACCCAGTTAGGAACCAAGGTTGATCAAATCATTACTCATAATAAGATGCTTGAAACCCAGATCTCTCAGGTAGCGTTAAACCAAGCCCCACTGACTACACCCGGAGGACAGTTCCCTGGACAACCTCAACAGAACCCGAAAGGGCAAGCTAATGCCATTACTCTACGAAGTGGAACCGCTTATAAGGAACCTTTAAACCCTAGATTAAGTGAGCCCGAAACTTCTGAGAGGAGTGAGGAGAAGGAACCAGAGAAGCCTGAAACCCCAGAAAGTCAAGAAAAAGGAGAAGAACCTAAAAATAAAACCTATGTACCGCCACCGCCATACAAACCACCAATACCTTACCCTCAAAGACTAAAGAAAACCCAAATCGATAATCAATATCAAAAATTCGTTAAGGTTATAGAAAAACTTCACGTAGAAATCCCCTTTACAGAAGCCATCACCCAAATACCTTCTTATGCTAAGTTTCTCAAAGACATACTTACAAATAAACGTAGACTTGAAGATCCGAAACCCGTGGAATGTAATTCTATTTCCGAAGATAGGTTAGCAAAGAAAGATAAAGATCCCGGAAATTTTTCCATTCCTTGTATTTTGGGGAATCATGTCATCGAAAAAGCTTTTCTAGACCTAGGAGCTAGTGTGAGCTTAATGCCTTTAGCAGTTTGTGAGAGATTAAACTTAGGAGAACTACAACCTACTAAGATGTCACTTCAATTAGCCGATAGATCCGTTAAATACCCTATAGGCATACTTGAAGACGTCCCTGTTAGGGTAGGTCAGTTGTTTATACCTACTGATTTTGTTGTCATGGACATTAAAGAAGATGACGACATACCGATACTCCTAGGTAGACCGTTCTTATCGACTGCTGGAGCCGTAATAGATGTTAAAAAAGGAAAACTAACTTTTGAGGTAGGTGAAGAGAAGATAGAATTTATATTGTCAAAATTTCTTATGGCACCTGTGATAGGAGATTCCTGTTATGCCTTAGATGTCATCGAAGAATGCATTAGGGAATTAGAACAAGAAGAAGAAACTGAATCTATAAAATTGCCATCAACCCTTATTTTGGAAGATGACAATTATAAAACACCCTACATTGATGATAACCTTCACGAATGTTTATCTCTTACCCCAGATCCTATGCCTTGCCCTATGAAACCGACCGTAAAACTTAAGGAACTGCCTAAAAACCTGAGATATGAATTTCTCGATGAAGATATGAATCGTCCAGTTATAGTCAGTGCTACCTTAAACCAAACCGATCAATTATTAGAAGTTTTACGTAGGTACCCCTCAGCCTTAGGATATAAGATCTCTGATCTAAAAGGAATAAGCCCATCCGTATGCATGCATCGGATTTTGCTTGAAGAAGATTCAAAACCTTCCAGAGAACACCAACGAAGAATAAATCCTATAATGAGTACTGTAGTTAAGACTGAAGTTCTTAAGTTACTAGAGGCAGGTATAATATATCAGATCTCGGACAGTAAATGGGTGAGTCCTGTGCATGTAGTACCTAAAAAGGGAGGCATCACAGTCGTGCAAAACGAGAAGGGCGAACCTGTAGCAAAAAGAACCGATGGAGGTTGGCGTATGTGCATAGATTATAGAAAATTAAATAAAGCAACTAGGAAGGACCATTTCCCATTACCATTCATAGACCAAATGTTGGAGCGCCTAGCCAGACACTCTTACTTTTGTTACTTAGATGGATATTCCGGATTCTTCCAAATACCTATTCACCCCGAAGATCAAGAAAAAACTACCTTTACATGCCCAGTTGGAACTTTTGCCTATAGAAGAATGCCTTTTGGACTTTGTAATGCTCCTGCGACTTTCCAACGCTGCATGATGTCTATCTTTGCTGATTATTTAGATGGAATTATGGAAGTATTTATGGACGATTTCTCAGTTTGTGGATCAGATTTCAAAAATTGTCTTGTCAACCTTGAGAAAATCCTGGAGAGATGTGTGGAGGTAAACCTTGTGCTAAATTGGGAAAAATGTCATTTCATGGTCACCGAAGGGATTATTTTAGGACATGTAGTTTCCGAAAAAGGTATAGAGGTAGATAAAGCAAAAATAGAAGTCATAGAGAATCTAAAACCGCCGAAGACTATCAGGGAGATAAGAAGTTTTCTTGGACATGCCGGATTTTACCGACGTTTTATCAAGGATTTCTCCAAAATAACAAAACCCTTAACTGGTCTTTTGATGAAAGATGCTGAATTTATCTTCGATGAAAAATGTACTGAAGCATTTAATCTCCTGAAGCAAGCTCTGATTTCAGCACCTATAATGAAACCCCCTGATTGGTCAGAACCGTTTGAGATAATGTGTGACGCCAGTGATTACGCTGTTGGAGCCGTTCTAGGTCAAAGAAAAGATAAGAAGTTACATGTGATTTATTATGCCAGTAGAACCCTAGACGTTGCACAGCTCAACTACGCAACAACCGAAAAAGAGCTCCTAGCTGTAGTTTTTGCAATAGACAAATTTAGATCTTATCTAGTAGGAGCCAAGATTATAGTTTACACCGACCATGCTGCCATTCGTTACTTACTAAGCAAAAAGGATGCCAAGCCTAGGTTACTTCGATGGATTCTATTACTGCAAGAGTTTGATTTGGATATCCGTGATAAGAAAGGCACTGATAATGTGGTAGCTGATCACCTATCTAGGCTAGAATACCTGAAACCTGATCCAGTTCCCATAAATGACGATTTTGCCTATGATAGACTGATAGCCCAACTAGAAACCATTGAAGATGATAACCCAGACCCTCATGAGTATTTTCAAAAATCCTTAGCCATAAGTGATGTACCTTGGTATGCAGACTTTGTTAATTACCTAGCCGCTGACATCATACCCCCTGATCTAAACTACCACCGGAAGAAGAAGTTCTATAGTGATGTGAGAAACTTCTATTGGGACGAACCGTTTCTTTTCAAGAGAGGTAAAGATGGCATTTTCCGCCGTTGTGTTCCAGAAGAAGAGGTAAATAATATAATTGAGCATTGTCACTCTGCACCCTATGGTGGACATGCAAGCACATCTAAGACCTACGCCAAGATTCTTCAAGCTGGCCTATTCTGGCCTACTATGTGGCGTGATGTCCATGCTTTCATTGTCAAGTGTGATAGATGCCAACGCACAGGAAATATTTCAAGACGTAACGAAATGCCGTTAAGAAATATCCAAGAAGTAGAACTCTTCGACGTATGGGGTATAGACTTTATGGGACCGTTCCCACCATCTTTTGGAAATCAGTACATCTTAGTAGCAGTTGACTACGTGTCTAAATGGATTGAAGCTATCGCCGCACCCACAAACGACACCAGAGTAGTCATCAAATTATTCAAGAATTATATATTTCCCAGGTTTGGAACCCCCCGTTTAGTCATAAGTGATGGAGGATCACACTTCATATCGAGAATATTTGATAAACTTTTAAGCAAGTATGGAGTTAAGCATAGAGTAGCAACACCATACCACCCACAGACCAATGGACAAGTGGAAGTATCTAATAGGGAGATAAAACAAATCCTCGAGAAGACTGTCTCTATATCTAGAAAGGATTGGTCACAGAAACTTCAAGAAGCATTATGGGCCTATAGAACCGCTTTCAAAACTCCTATAGGAACAACCCCTTATCAACTGGTCTATGGAAAATCATGTCACTTACCTTTTGAATTGGAGCATAAGGCCTATTGGGCCATCAAAACTTTGAATTTGGATTACTTGACTGCTGGTGAGAAACGTATCCTTGACATCCACAAATTAGAAGAGCTCAGACAATCTGCCTACGAAAATGCCATCATATACAAAGAAAGAACAAAAGCTTGGCATGACAAAAGAATCATAAGAAGAGACTTCAAGATAGGCGATCCTGTTCTCCTGTTCGATTCTAGGTTACGACTATTTCCAGGTAAACTCCGTTCGAGATGGACTGGCCCTTTCGAAGTATCTAAGATCCTGAGATCCGGTACTATTGAAATCAAGAACCCGACATGTAAACCATTCATCGTCAATGGACAGAGGTTGAAGCCCTACGAAGGAGGTGACATTCCAACAACATACACCTGCCATACTCTGAGTGATCCACCATATCCTTCCAATGATGTTTAATTATCGGTCGTCGAGCTAATGACGTTAAACAAGCGCTGCATGGGAGGCAACCCATGGTTTTTCTTATTTTTGTACTTTTTATTTTTTACTTTTACTTTATTTTGTTTATATTATTATTATTATGTCAGGACTAACGATTGAATGTTTTATGTGCTTTCAGGACTTGTTTGCTAACCTTGTACAGAATGCAGAACCCTGATGACATGCACGTGGCCTTTAGAGATGATGCACAGAGAGAGCGTTACTATGTCCACATGAGACGCCCTATGGCTCCTACCAGGTACCCTGACCATGACTGCATGGATGCCTTGGGGATAGAGCCAAGCGTCAGATTTTTATGCCATCAACTCCAGTGGGACCAGTTTGACGACAGGAACAACACTTATAGGAACTTGACTCTTGAGTTCCTCAGCTCGTTTCATTATGACCCTTGGGCTGGACCCGATGGACTCGCTGTTTTCAGGTTGTTCGGGATTGACTACTCATTCTCTCACAGAGAGTTTGGTGATTTGCTAGGTTTCCAGACTACTCCTGATGCTATTCCAGATACACCGATGGGGTATTTTATGAGCAGAGAAGTGGAAAAGTTTTGGACTAAAATATCCGGCGGAGGGAGCCAAGATCCTTCTACCCAGTTTTCTCAGGTAATCCACAACCCTGCATTGAGGTACTTCCAGATGATTCTAGCACATTCTTTCCTAGGTTTTCCAGATACAGAGACACTGCTAAGTGAAGAGGAGATTTTCCTACTGTTTTGTGCGACTCAGTCTCGCCCTGTTGCTTGTGGCAACTTTCTGTTAAAAGGCTTGGCTAGTGTTGCCAGATCATCCGTAGGCATCATCCATGTCGGTGGGATTGTTACACAGATAGCTACTTTATTGGGTTTGTCTCGCAAGTTATTGCACCTCAGGACCTTCTGCTGCTACACCACCCTGGATATTGATTTTTGTCTTGATAGAGGACTGATGAGGAGGGCTTCTTTTGAGCCCAACATGTTTAGATTGCTGATCGACGGCGAAGCGATACACTACTTTACATTACCAGATCAGCTGATGACCAGTGTCCATGATCCTGAAAATTGGAGTTATGCTCTAGAGGGTTATGGAGAGACTGTCGAAGAGCCGAAATCGCCTCCCGCCGCTGAGTACACTCCTACACCTCTTACTCCCCAAATCACTGTTATGTCTAACAATATGTCTCTGCAGCCACCTGACCTACAAACACAGATTTATGAGCTCCGTAAGGAGACTGCCCTGCTCAAGCAGGAAGTGGCAGACTTAGAGTTACAGATGCAGGTTTCTGATCTCACTCATGCCTCAGAGACCGATGCTCTACATCAGGCGATTGAAGAGCTTCGGAGGGAGATAGCTGAGATTCGTGGATCAAGCCAGGAAAAGACGCCTACCACATGACTCATTCTACCCTGACAGCATTACCCTAGTATTTTATTTATCGCATTTCCAGACATATTTTACTTTACTGCAGCTTTTATATTTTCATGCACTTTGAATTCCTTATATATATATACATATTATGCACTAATGTTAACTTTTTTCTTTTTCTTTTGTTTCTTTAATCATTTTTATTTTTTGTCGTGCAAAGAAAAAAATATAAGACAAAAATAATTTCATTTTTGTCTTCACAAAAAAAAATATGCAAGCCTCAAGCCTTGAAAAGAAGAAGAAAGCGCTATCCAGACCCCCCGAAGACCAAAGGTGCAAGGAAGGCCCAAAAGGAGGATCCAAAACCACAAGGCCCAGGAATTGGCCTTGTGGCGGGCGCCATAGGCCCTGTGGCGGGCGCCACACCGTACCATCAACATATACGGGATTCAATCCCCATTTCCACCATTTTCATCCCTTTCTTCACCAAAAACCCATTTTTCCAACCTTCCAAATCCTCCTTGAACCCCATTAAAGCTCCCTCATTTCCAAAATACCCACCATCCATAAAACATATCCAACATCCATTTCCATTTTCATCCATCAAAAACCAAAAAAATCAAAACTTTATCATTCCCTCATAAACCACTTTTTCTACCATTTTCACTACCTAAGGAGCATTCAACAATGGAGTTCAACGGATTTATTCTTCGTGATGGAAGACCGGGCGAAAGGCAACGGAAAATTATTCAGAGGCTTCAAAGTCGAGAAATTCTCTCGACTAGGTACGTCGACGATAACTGTCTGTATGCTTTGGGTATTTATCATAGTGTTTTTAATTTATTAGAATTTCTAGGCTTGCATAATATCTTCATCAATCAGGAACCTACCTATGAGCGACTGACAACTGAGTTTTTGAGTTCTTTGATATACACTGTCAGTCCTAACACTGCTAGCACTGTTGGTACTGTTATTTTTAGACTGTTCAGAATTGAGTATGAATTCAGTACCGACGATCTAGCAGGTTTGTTAGGAATCCCTCATAGGGAAGGTGCAATTTGTGAGGCACCTTTGGATGCTGAGTGGTCGGCCGAGGTATTTACCTTTTGGCAAAGGCTTTCAAGTACTTCAATTAATTCTTTTGAAGGGATACTTGCGTCGACCATTCACAACCCGGCCATAAGAGTTTTTAGACTTCTTTTGGCATGTACTATTTTTGGCCGGGAAAGTCCAAACAAGGTAAATGCGCGTGAACTCCTATTTTTGCAAGGATGCCTCACTAGAACCCACATCAATCCGGTCCCGTTTATGCTTGCCCATATGACTTTATTTACTAATAAAACAGGACCGATTGTATTTGGAGGACTTGTTACGTCTATTGCTCGGGCTCTTGGCCTGAACAATGAGATAGCTACACTTGAACCACTACCTCCTCGCACAATTAATTTAAAATTTCTGAAGGACATGAAATTGTGCTGAACGAGGAGAGAAGGTGGTTATGAGTTGATGGTTCATGGGGTGGCTATCCCATCTGTTGCTTTACCATGCAGTAGACGTACTGATGTACGTGATGAAAGGAACTGGACCTATGATCTTAATGCTCCACGTGTTTTGGGTCCACTTCCTCCTAATATTCCCGATGGGGAGGCACATGACACTGATGATGAGTATGATCGGAGAGAGCAGTCTCCCATCTCTCACATGTCCCCCCATCGTCCTTCACAGTCACACACTGCACCATCTTCCTCTAACCCTGTTGCAGGTACTGCTCCTGGATTCTTTGTCACCGAGGAGATGTGGCGTGATATGACAGCTAGAGAAGAAAGGCGTGATGGCCTTCTCTCTACTATTTCACAGCAGCTGACGGACAACATGAGCTTCATGCAACAATCGCGATTGGTTTCGGATCGTGCTTATAGCAACGTTTGTCGTACCTTGAACGATATTTCATTAGAGCAGAACCGTCAGAGAGAGTTCAACAGCCGACACTACCAGCTTGTAGAGGCTACTCAGGGTTCCATCTTGGGTAACCTTCGAGAGGTCCGGAGTGCTCAGGCTGCTTTATCATCACGACTCGACCGGAGGGACCAGCATTGCAGTAGATCCCGTCGTTCCAGACCATCACATCAGGACGGCGAAGGCACCAGTGCCCCTCCTCAGTAGTCTTTTCCAGGTTACCCCCCTTATCTTATTTCGAAACATTGGGGACAATGTTCGATTTAAGTGTGGGAGGGGATTTTATTGCTTTCTGTCATTTCCTTTTTTTTAATTATTTCCTTTCAGTTATTTCCCTTTTCAGTAATTTAATTTTCTTAGATAATGCATGAGTCTGACGAGTCACCAGTATAGTGTCTTTTTAGTTCATCTTCATTTTTTTCCCATTTCCTTAGCCTTACCAGAAAAATTTTAAAAAGAAAATAATGTTGTTTCACATGTTTTTTGGGCTTTGAGACAGGTTTAGATTAGGATGTGGTGACTTAGGTCAACTTTTTGAAACATCAGAACCATTTTAGCACCATAGACCTCTTGAATATAGGAATCACTCCTAAACCCCACCACCTTGGCCTTTACTATCATTTTAAAAATTGTCCTAAGTAGTTTATCTTAGCAGTCAGCTCCGGCTTAAGCATGCTCTACGTAGGGGGTCGATGAATATAAGTGAATGATCCAGTTCTAATAAAAAAAAAAAAAAAAAAAAAAAAAGGCAAACTCTGGTATAGGTGACCCTCACAAAGTCATTTAAACCGAAAAAAGAGAAGAAAAAAATTTTTGCCACAAAAAAGAAAAAAATTGCAAGTCACCTATTGTTAGTTGGTTCAGAGGTATCTGGCACTGAACTTGGTAGGGCGGATTACGATCCGATCCCCCGCAGCTGCATTTAGGTGAAATAAAAACAGGTTTACACATGCTTATGTGCCAGAAACCTTATGTTATGGATCAGAATCACTAACCGGTCACTCTACTATGAAGCATGTACGGATATCGGGCTTAATGTGATTGCGCCTGAATGAAAAGGACACAAAAAGATGAGAAGATAGGCCTAGGTATCGTGGGATGATATGGAGTGGTTAATATAGGATTGAAGTTTGTGTTTGTGTTACTATGGTACCCTTGGTTCACTTAGTTAGTATCTGTCACTGCATCCTGACTTGAACTTAGAATCCCTTTAGCCCAAAGACACGTGTTGACACCATATTTTCTTAAGCTTTAATGTTTGCTTGAGGACAAGCAAAGGTTTAAGTGTGGGAGAATTTGATCACACTAAAATTCACCGTATTTCTGACTCCGATTTCGCATGCATTCTTAGCTTTTATTGTTGTTTTGCTTTGTTATTGCTTTGTTTTCTTATGTTTTCAGGTTTTTATAATAATCGGAGCTGGAATCGGGAAAAGGAGCGAAAAAGGAGTGAAAACGGACGAAAACCTAGAAATTCAGCATTTTGCACTTACGGCACCCACCGTGGCGGGCGCCATGGGGTTAGCCATGACGTGGCCACGTCTCAAGACCACTCCTCAACCTCCAAGACCCACGTTCCCCACTCCATCATCCCCTGTAGGGACCATGGCGGGCGCCATGACCTTGTGGCGGGCGCCACAAGGCAAAATTTCATAACCTCCACTTTTTAGTGGAGGGGCGTCCCGGTCATTTCATGCTTTCAGTTTTTACTATAAATAGGACCTTAGATTTTCGTTTTTCTTCATCCAGAATTAGAATTCTCTAGGCATATATCATTTATAAAGCAGTTGCCATTCCACATCGGGGTGCCTCTGCAATCGAGTGATCGAGTCTGTAATCTGTCTGTGGTTCGAGTTTTGGAGCACTCTGGAGGAAGTTAATCCTGCCGCCATTTTAATTCAAGTTCGTACTTTACTTTTATTTATTTCTTCCTCGCTTTTATTTTGTTTATTTCCCGCACTCGCACATTTACGTTGTTTATTTCCTGCACTCGCACATTTACGTTGTTTATTTCCTGCACTCGCACTTTACTTCGTTTACTTTCCGCACTCGCTTTAAATTACTTTTATGAAAAACTATAAAAAGAATATTTACTTTATCATGTCTAACTAATTCCATAAAGGTTAGAATGTAAGGATCGTAATTAAACCAGTAATCAGTATAATTGTTCGTGGAAACACCTAAGGGCTATTTTATCTTTCAATTCAAATAATTGTTTTTAACTATTTCAAAAACAGCCAAAAGCGCTTTGTATAGTTCATTAGGAGATTTTAGATTAAAAAGAAAAGAGATTTTAAAACGATTTTCGGACGCGTTAGGAAGTTTAAACTCTGGTTCGCAAGAACCTCTTTTTGCTAAGAAGTCCAGGTTAAAATACTTTTCAACTTAGTTAAGATACTATATTTCTTAAAAATAGGTTTACTACTCTAACGCAGTACGCACCTTTTTATCCGTGACAATAGGAGGGGTTGATTAGAGAGTACAACTCGGTTCTGAATACGCGAAAGCGACAGTTCCTGTTAAATTAGTTCTTTTCAAAGAGGAAAACACTGCCCATAAGTAGTTCCACTAACAAGTACTGGATTATCATTGATTACGTGAATTACATTCGAGCCTGTCTTTATTTATTATTTAAAATTATAATTTTATTTACCATTGCACCCTTATTAAAACCCTTAAAAATAGTTGCCTTAGATACACACCATAACAACAGGTTTGATAGATTGACACTTGGTCTCTGTGGATTCGATAATCTTTTATATTACTTTGACGTGATCCGTACACTTGCGAAAAACACGCATCAATTCCCCCTCTTGAAGCATCACTCTTTAAGCCTCATAGTCTTGAGCATCTCATTCCTGTTCTTACACTGACACTTCTCTTATACACTTCACATTCTTTTTACACTGACACTTGTATTCTTTCCAGCTTTGATACACAAATTGCACTGACACTACCCCTTTAAAACACAAGTCTTTTAAGCGTGGTTCCCGTCGAGTACGGCGGACAATCTGGGTGCTAATACCTTCCCAGGTTGTAACCAACCCCCTTTCTCAGTCTCTCTGGTTCGCAACCATCTTATCCATCTTTTATTAGGTTTATGCAGCATTACCTTTCCTCCGGGATAAAAATGCCTAGCTGGCGACTCTTATCTTCTGAGTTCACCCTTGTGTGTTCTCTCTCCTTCTCGCCGACCGTTTGCGTCTGTACCCCATTTGACCTGGCCTCATTTGGTGGGAGCGACAAAGGGCATGCATGTATCCAATGTGTTTCTAGGAACTTATTTGTATTTCAATATCAAACTTGAATTCATGTATAATATGTATGTTCTAGACATATGTTTTATATATGGGTATTACAGTTGGTATCAGAGAAGCTCGTATCCTCGACCCAACCATGAAATATTATAAGTTTTTATTTATGTTTCATTTGCATAGTGTCGCTATTGTTCGTAATGTTATATTTATAGTATTGAGCCTGATTAACTTAATCCTATTTGTATGACGTTTAGGGTCATGGTTGAAAGACGTAGAAACCATGGTAGACCCAGGAATCCAACTCCCGAGACAGATCCTCCAAGCGGTAGCGAGGATATTCCGTGGCCATAGTTTGTATAACAAATGCAACAACAATAACAGAACCGATTCATGCAACAGATAATGCAACAAGTGAATGAAGGTCTTCACCCTCCATTTCTTCCACTATAAGTTGTAGGGGAAATTTTCGGGATTTCTTCCGCATGAATTCCCCATAATTTCATGGTGGATTAGATCCTATGAAAGTGCACAAATGGGTGTCTAGGATGGAAAGGATTTTTCAGATAGTCCAATTTAGTGAGGAGAACAAAGTAGTGTTCGCCTCTCACTCTTTGAAAGGTCCCGCTATGAGGTTGTGGGTGATTGTTTTGGCTTTAATGATTGTTCATGATGTGCCTAAGGCATGGGAGCAATTCAAGACTACCTTCATGGAAAAGTATATCCCAAGTTCTCTGAGGACCCAAAAAGAGTTTTAATTCCAACAATTAAGGCAGGGTAACATTACAGTGGCTGCTTATGTGGAAAAGTTTGAAGACATGGTTTCTTACTCTAGGAAGACTGCGTATGCTCCTGATGAAAAGTAGAAGGTGGATCAATTTTTGTTCGGATTGAAAGCTAAGATCTCCCATAGTGTTTCCCAAAGAGAATTTACTACTTGTGCTGAGATGTTAAGACAATGTTATGTGGCTGAAAGTAGTTTGAAAAGAGTTCAAGAGGAAAAATATTTTAGTAGTATGAGACTGTAATACCCATATATAAAAGACATACATAAAACATATTTTTCATATATAAATCTTTAAGTTTGGTACTGAAATACAAATAAGTTCCTAGCGACATATTATATAAGTATAGCCAATACAACAAAAGTACTAAGACAAAGGCCATAATTAATACAAAGTGTTCACAAAAAATAAAATCTAAGAACTAGATTTTAGATCTTAAGAGTCCACAGCGGAAGACAAAGCCATCAAACAAGTAAAGACAATCAAGTCGCCTTATCTTTACCCTTTGCGGAACCTGAAGTACTTGAAATAACAACATCAACATGGGGTGAGATAAAACTATCTCAGTGAGTTCCCTATCTTAGAGTTCTCTCAGCTCTAAGGGTCAAACCTAATGGTTCCACGAATACGAAAGACTCCTCTCAAAAGTAATCAAGGAAAAACGGAAAACATTCAAACAACGTTTCCTGCAACACTTCTCGTGGGACTCAGTGAAATACTCACCTCAAGTATAAACCACTAGACTTCCCATGGGACTCAATGAAACACCCATCTCAATCCACTCGAATGCTTCCCGTGGGACTCAATGTAATACCCACCTCAAGCTAACACTCGCTTCCCGTGGGATTCAATGTAAACGCACCTCAAGCTAACACTCGCTTCCCGTGGGACTCATTGTAATACCCACCTCAAGCTAACACTCGCTTCCCGTGGGACTCAATGTAATACCCACCTCAAGCCTTTACGGGGGATTCGATCGAAATACGATTCTAAATTCTTACTGGTCTACGGGGATCCTAGATACCTCACAAGTCTTACCATTTCATTTCCTTAAGCTCACAATTCCATAATTTTGCATTTTTATGATTTAATCGAAAAGTCGGGTAAAAATAATATTTTCCAGTGTCAAGTGAAAGTACATATTTTTAGCTTTCAAACAGTATAAAGAACGCTCAAATCGGATAACCAAGTAAAAAGTTATGAATTTTCAAAGTTTTGGAATTAAGTCATTTTTCACAAACTTACAGTGTTAACCGGTTAACCAAATTCTTTAACTAGTTAACCAACTCAAACCAGGGTCTTCTGCATAAAATTTGGATGCGTTAACCGGTTAACCAATTCCGTTAACCGGTTAACCAAACACATGCAGCAGCAATTACGTGAAAACATGAGAGTAACTAAAAAATCCAAACCAAATTCCTTCCAACAACAAAACAACATATAAAACATGTTCCTATACCTATAGGCAACATACATTAGCGATTAAACCGATATCTAACCGATCAAACTACCGATTGTTAGGATTTTTTCTTAATTTGACCTAAGACTCTTAAACCCTAAAAGCTTCAACAAAACCAAAAGAGAAGAGTGTCTAGCTATGAACCCACCTCTAGCAAGAAGATTGGAGAAGATTGAATGGAGAATGGGTGGGTGGAAGCACAAGATTAGGAGTCTTCTTCTTCTTCCTCTTCAAGACTTTTTCTTCTTCTTTCTTCTATTCCTTTCTCTCTTCTTCTATTTTTATTCTTTTTTTTTCAAAAAGAAAAATACTTGTGTCTTAAAGAAAAATATAACATTTTCCTACCGACGAGTCCAATTAGGGAGTATCCAAAAATGTCTCTCAAATCAATATTTTATAAAACTTATGAGTCAGCTAATACTAATTAATGTAATAATATCTCGCTGATTACTCTATTTATTTCTCATAAAATTTCTTAGAGTAACCCGAGACAATATTAATATCAATTAATATTATCCAAAGGACTAAAATAATTTACGGGGTATTACATCCTCTCCCCCTTAAATAGAAATTCGTCCTCGAATTTAAAAGATTACCTGAACAGGTGAGGATATGATTCCCACATCTCCGATTCCAATTCCCACGTAACATATCCCAGATGCGTCTCATCCTATTTCACTTTGACAAGTGGTATCTCCTTATTTCTTAACACATTTGTTTCTCTTCCAACTATACGGCTCAGTTGGGGTTCAAAGGTCAAATCCGCTTCTATCTCGATAGAATCCGGTAGAATAGGCTGAAGAGGATCAGGAACGAACCTACGAAGTTGAGATACATGAAAAATATCATGCACTTCAGATAGAGAGGGCAGTAAGGCTAAATGGTAAGCAACTTCACCAATCCTTTCTATGATCTGATATGGTCCCACGTATCTCGGACTTAACTTACGTGACTTAAACGGTTCTTTCAACCTCAATCTCGGAATGACTTTCAAGTATACATGATCACCTTCATCAAATTCCAAAGGTCTCCTTCGATTATCAGCATAGCTCTTCTGACGATCTTGAGCTTGTTTAATCTTTTCTTGAATTATACGAATCTTATCCGTAGTCTCTTGAATAACTTCCGGTCCCAAAATACTATCTTCACCCACTTCTGACCAACATAACGGTGTTCTACACTTCCTTCCTACAAAGCCTCATACAGAGCCATTCTAATGCTCTCATGATAACTGTTATTGTAAGAGAATTCTATCAATGGTAAGTGTTGATTCCAATTTCCTTTACTTTCCAAAACACATGCCTTTAGCATATCCTCCATTGTTTGAATCGTACGCTCCGATTGACCATCCGTTTGGGGATGATTAGAAGTACTCAAACGCAAATTCGTACCCATGGCCTGTTGGAACACCTTCCAAAACCTCTAAGTGAACTTCAGATCTCTATCCGATACAATACTAGAAGGGACACCATGCAATCTCGCAATTTCAGCAATAAACAACCTTGCAAGATGACTTGCCTTATACGTAGTCTTCACGACCAAGAAATGCGCAGATTTTGTTAGACGGTCCACAATTACCCAAACAGAGTCATAACCACCCTGAGTACTCAGTAAACCCACTGCGAAGTCCATAGAAATACTATCCCATTTCCAAATTGGAATATCCAAAGGTTGCAACAATCCGCCCGGTCTTTGGTGTTCAATCTTCACTTGTTGACACACCGCACATTCAGACACAAATACTGCAATGTCCTTTTTCATTCCGGACCACCAATACTCTTTCTTCAAGTCTTGATACATTTTCAAAGAACCCGGATGTATCATAAAAGAACCTTTATGGGCTTCTTCCAAAATATTTCTCTTCAACACATAATCATTTGGAATGTGTCGCTCCCCGAATTTTCATCCTGGTGCAAACGCGAACCGTCGGTGATGTTGAAGGTTGAGGTTGAATAGAGTCTCCAGCTAGGCATTTTTATCCCGAAGGAAAGGTAATGCTGCATAAACCTGGAAGGAGATGGATAAGACGGTTGCGAACCAGAGAAACTGAGAAAGGGGGTTGGTTACGACCTGGGAAGGTATCATCACCCAAATCATCTGTCGTACTCGACGACATCTACGCTTACTTGATTGTGTTTTAAAGGGGGGGAATTTATATGCTAAACTGTGTATAAAAGAGGTGGATGAATGGATTTACAAAGTGTCACTGCAATAAGAAAGTGAGTGCTCAAAATTGAGGCTTAAGGAAAGAGAGCTAGAAAGAAGAGAGGGGGAGACAAAGAGACTTTTGTTAGATAACTGTTAAGTTATGCCTACGTATCCTCTCGTGCAATGAGGAAGTCAGAACACCGTAGTTCGACTCAAAGAGAATTAGATATTTTTGTTGTGAACTGCTTGCTTGCCTATGCTCAAGTGTATGACTCGTCTGGCTCAAGTGCTAACTGTCTTGAATTAGACGGGAGAAGCGAAATATCGTTTTCAGAGTGAAGATGATGAGGAAAGAATCCCAGAGGAGACGTTTATTGTTTGTTTTTTATGTTTTCATCTTTTTTTTGTTTTTGGTGTTTTACATAAGATAATGAGCTTAAGCCTTAATCAAGGGTTTGCAAACTCATTATATCACCCCTGATTAGGGATAATGAGCCTACTTAAGTATGAGATGAAAACCTCAACTTAATTACCCTGATGATGCAGGATTAAGATCATTAACCTACTTGTGATTATTAAGTGTTTTTGGATTTTGTTTTGTGTTAAGTAATGAGTTTAATCTCTAATGAGGTATTAGTGAACTCATTACACCATCCTAAGAGAAGGATGATAGATGAGAACACTTAAGATGAGGAATACTCCTCAACTTAATCCATGGTTAGGGATTAAAATCATTATATAACAAGCCTTTATTAAAGTGAATTTTAATTAAAGGTGGGATTAAGAAATGGATTTTATGTTTGTAAGACTAAACCTGAGGGGGACTTGTCCATTAAACACTAGGGTTAGTCCCTCTGAACCAACAGGCAGAGATGTAACCCTAATATAAGGCCCAAGTTACAAGCTTAAGTCTTAATGATTATTAGGTGTTTTGATTAGGAGGTGTAAACAACTTAAAGGTTTAACACTAAGTATTAAAGTTATACACTCCATCCTAAGATAAGGATACATTCATAACCCTAATACAAAGCCCCAAGACTTTAACTGTTTAACCTTGATTATGAGGTGAGAAGAAGAGACTCAAGGAGACTCAAAGGTAAAAACTAAGGGAGACTATGTACAACCCTAAAGTTATCATGCTTGGATATTCCTATGGTTTGTGATGCTTAAGAAAGATCTTCAGAAAGTCTTCAGATGGCCACTAAGGAAGAAGAAGCAGATGAAAAGACAAGAGGAAGAAGAATAGGTTACTTACTTCTTGAAGAAGTTAAGTAACCTAAGAGAAATAAAAGGAGCAAGAGAGATCACAAGTGAGTCAAACTCACTTCAAAGACATGTAAAGATGCACATGAAGATATAAGAAGAGGTTGGATGAGGAGGCAAGTCCAGATCCTAAACAACTTACCTGAAGCCCCTGAAATGGTTAGTATGAATGCATAAGATGAAACAAGATGCAAAGATGCAAAGATGAAGATGCAAGGATGCCAACCAGAAGTGAATACATGATGCAAATGTGTCATGGAGAGATGCAAAGTCACATACAATACATATATATATGATCATACAAGTGATGGATGCAAAAACAAGCATGTTAGAAGCTTAAGAACACATGAACATACATAAGATGTAATGGATGTAAAACATGTCAAATGGATGCAACAATGGTCAACCAACATTCACACATGTCCTAAGGTGTCTAAGATGTCATGACAAGTTCATATGATGATGGTATGCAAAGACGAATGCAAATGAACATGACAAATTAGGGTTTTAAGAAAGTATGACATGCATATGATCAAAACATAAGCAAAACACATGATAAAAAATTGAAATTTCAGCCAAATGAACCCTAAACCCACATAAGATCACACCCCAAAGATGGAAGTCAGAAGTTATACCAAAGTCAAGTTATGTTTTTTCTAAGTTAGGCTAAGGTTTTGGATACCTCTTCATAAAAAATGTCAAACAAATGGAAAATGCAATGCAAAAATATTAGGTAAATACCCTAGATACTACATGCAGAGTATAAAATAATGCAAAAAGAACCATTCACAAACTCATCCTGGTTGATTAGAAATGGATTTTTAAAGTTTGGGTTAGAAAAATAAGAAATTTATAAACCCTAATTCATGGTTAATTATCAAAATGTGATCAAACCCTAAAAGAAATTTGTAAGATGAGTTTGTAAATTGTTCTAAATGTGTGAGAATGCTTCATGATTTTTTTGGTGATTTTTAAATACCTAAAAGTATTTTTAATTAATTAAAATGAATTAATTAATTAAATAATACAATTAAATAATTTTTTAAAAATATTTAATGCAAAAATTAAAAATATAAATGTTTTTGGGTTTTGAAAATTATTTAAAGTAAAAATGCAAAAAATTAGAATTTTATAAAATGAAATGCTATTTTAAATAAATAAAGAAAATAAAATGAAATAAAAATGAATTAAAATGCAAAGTAATCAGAAGGAGTGGTCCAGATTGCGTGAGAGAGAGAGATCAGTGGCCAGGATTGAAAGTCTGCTTGACTTGGGGTAGGATGATCCTAAGGCCTAAATTCAAACTGGGCTTGCGCGTGTGATCCAAGGGCCATGATTTAATCTGACTAATTAATTATAAATTAACTTAATTAATTAGAATTAGGGTTTAATGATCTAATCTGGACCATCCATGCGTTAACCTAATCAACATCCAAGGGTTGAGATTCAAACTGGGGACCTAAACCCTAATGACTTTCAGGTGACCAGAGATGAGCTCCGGTCATCTTCTCCGGCAAGCCCCAACCCTAACTTCTTCTATAGGCCACTAAACACCAAACTAACTACCCAAAAATGATCCCAAACATCATACAATCAAAATCAATCCTCAAACAAGATTTATAACACGCGTACATGATGAATCGAAGCAAAAATACTTTCACGGGCAAAGTTTCAGAACAAACATACATGCTCATTTCTACACTATTTTCAATTCCAAACACATCAGCATAATCCATAAAGCATATAGAATCATTCTATTACAAGAAATCAAGGTTCTGGAAAAATTGTTCTTGAAGGTTACCTGAACTGGAGCTTTTCAAATCTGAGCTTTCAAAGCCTTTCCCTGGTGCAAACCAACTCCACTGGTCCTCCTTGTTCTAATGAGATGCTTGGATGACTCTTATAGTGGCTAGTTTGAGAGTTCCAGTTCTGATATGGCAGAAAATGAGGTCTTGGTATGTTGTGTTTCAAGCCATGGTGATGGGTGGGAAATGATCCTTAGGTAATGTGTGATTGAATGGTGAAGAGATTTTTGAAGTTTGATGGCTGAGTAGTGAGAATTGAAGAAGGGAAGTTTTTGACAAATTTTGTGCAATCTGAGTATTGGCTTGCTCTAAACTCTTGTGTGTTGTGTGTTGTGATCCTTAGGCTACGCATAAAAGATTAGAATGAGTCAGAAGAGTGGTTGGGCACTGTGGGAATGGTATGGCTCCATTGGCCAAAAAGTCAAAAATGGTGTACTTGAAGCATGGTCCATGGAAGAAGTGATTTGAGGTCTTGGGCTGCCTCAGCTGAGTTCAAGGAGAGCCTTTGGATCGAAAATGATGAGTTGTATGGCTTGATTCATGAGTTTGTATGGTTTTTGCATTTTGACAACTTTGACATTTATTGAGAGGCAAGTCATGAAATCTTGTGGTTCAAAGCATAATTCTATTCAAGGCATGTTGCATTATGTTTCTATGATGTGTAGCAATTCATTAGAGGTCATGAGAAGGCTTGGAAATCAAAATTGCACATTTCCCTCTTTGGCATGAACTTGAAAATTACAAGATTTTTCCCAACTTTGACTTGCCATATCTTGAGTTCTAGGATGAATCAAGAGGAGTTATTGTACTTTTTGAAAATTGAAAGATCAAATCTATAACTTTCATGTTTGAAGAAAATTCATTTGGAGCTTTTTTGATCAAGAAAGGGGAGGTTGAAGATCTTTCCCAAAATGGAAAGTTTTCATTACAAGTCATGCCCAAAAATAGAAACTTTTGCAATGACTCCTAATTCTTCAATCTTGTGAACTTCCAAGCATTCTAAGATCAAATAAAGATCATAAGACCTCAAATTGATGAAGATGACCCTTTGGAACCCTTGTTGGTGGCCTCAAATGCCCTGATTCTGACTTTTCTTGCACAACAAGTTACCATTTGATCAGATGACTTCCACAAGGAAATTTTGCTTCAAATTTGATATACATGCTCCTTATAACATATATAGACCAATATAATCAAGAATGGCCAAAAATTTTGAGTGTAAGGGCCTCAAACCCAAAACCCTAATTTCTGGTCATCTGTGTAGGAACCCTGAGCCTGCCTGGGCAACTATGCAATCCTCTGAGATTTTGTGACTTTAAAGCAAACTTGGAGGCATAATATGATCATAGAACACTCATGGACCCTCTTGGCATGCTTCATGGCCTCTGAGATAGCTCAAACCACTTTTAAGATTTACTTGATCACAAACCCTAACTATGCAGCTATGCAGTGAAATAACTATGCAGTGTGAGATGGTATGCTTATGCAATGCAACATGAAGGATCACAAGCCCAAGTGTGAGACAAAAAGAGAGGGAAAATTTGGGGTGTTTACAGCTTCCCCTATTCAAGCATGAGTTAGTTGTGTAGGATGTAAGCGTCTGGCTTAACAGACAAACAAGATAACTTATGGTTGAATACCAAGACAATCCAAAATTTGCACTCTTTATTATAAGAAGAAAAGGGATATAAATTGTAATAGACATTATAGACCGAATATCAAAAGATAGCGATGAAGGACGACCATCGAGTAGAGGACGACTGCTGGGGATAAAAATGGTGAGAAATGCGCAGACGAGGACGACCATCATGCTGGGGAATAAAGAATTCGCAACGGGGACGACCATCGGGTAAAGAAAGACAACTTTACTGGGGATTTAAAAGCGCTAACTGGGACGACCATCGGGCTGAAGAATAAAGAAACCGCAACGGGAACGGCCAACGGGTGAAAAAATAAATCAGTGATAAGGGACGGTCATCAAAAGGTGAAGGACGATCACCTAGAAGGGGACGACTGCTACAAGATATCATGACATAGGACGAATGTTAGATAGGAAGATCAACGATGGGGACGACCATCAGATAAAATGATGAGGGCCGTTCATCGAAATAAATGATAAGGGACGGCCATCAAGAGGTGAAGGACGATCACCTAGCAGGCTACGGCTGCTCAAAGATATCACGACATAGGACGAATGTCGGATAGGAAGATCAACGATGAGGATGGCCATCGGATAACATGATGAGGGACGGTCATCAAAATAAATGATGAGGGACGGTCATCAAAAGGTGAAGGGCGATCACCTAATAGGGGATGGCTGCTCTGTTGGGGATTATCTCGAAATAGGACGAATGCCGGATAAAAAGATCGAAGATGGGGACGGCCATCGGATAACATGATGAGGGACGGTCATCAAAATAAATGATGATGGACGATCATCAAGAGGTGAAGGGCGATCACCTAACAGGGGACGACTTCTTTGTTGGGGATTATCTCGACATAGGATGAATTTCGGATAAAAAGATCGACGATGGGGACGACCATCGGATAAAATGATGAGGGACGGTCATCAAAATAAATGATAAGGGAAGATCATCAAGAGGTGAAGGGTGATCCCCTAACAGGGGACGACTGCTCTATTGGGGATTATCTCGACATAGGACGAATGCCGGATAAAAAGATCGACGATGGGGACGGCCATCGGATAACATGATGAGGGACAATCATCAAAAGGTGAAGGAAGATCACTTAAAAGATATCACGACATAGGACGAATATCGAATAAAAGGTTGTTTTGTTGGCGACTTCTGGGGATAGATAAACACGGACGAGTGTTTAAGCCCTAAAAATAAAATGGTAAGTGTTTCGATAGTGTGTATAGATTATAGATACGGACGAGTATCCTTAGGACCACGATACGGACGAGTATCAACAGAAACAAACACCGACGCGTTTTTAAGGAGTGATGATACAGACGAGTATCAACTGCTTGAACAAGGAATATAGACGAGTGTTGACCTGCTGGGGAGATGTATAAGATACAGACGAGTATCAAAGAATTATGTATAAGTAGGATACGGACGAGTATCAGAAGGATTGTTTGTAAGTATGTACAAGTATTTGTATTGAGTGTGCAAAAGGATACTTTGGCTTTCATCTGCAGGGGATAAGTTTTCGCGCATTGTTGGAGGAGTGATTTTGGTATTTGCAGGTGACTGGCTCGAACCTGGCTTATGATCATGCAAATGTTTGATTTTTGCCGTAATGCTCCGTATTAGACGGAATGCTACGTTTTTTTGGAGAGTAATGATGTGAATGCTATGATTATGCAAATGAGAGAAACGAGATCTGAGATCCAAAATCTGTAGGGAGAAAGGGATCACTGCATGATCTTTCTGGAGAACTCTGTGGGGATCCCATGCTGGGGATGAGAAGATCTGACAACTTGCTGGGGAAAAGCGATTTAGGCATTGCTTTGGAGATCCTGCTTGGGGAGGAGAGAACTTCTGGGAAGTAATCTGCCGGAGGATCAGCTTCTGATGATGCGACTGCTGGCTTGGCTAGGAATATAGTGCCTGATATGCCCCATGCTGTGAAAGGTTGTCCGCCTTGAGTACCTGTAACCTATTAAACAAAGGAAACATGCAAGTCTCCTGAGGTATCCTCAACCGGATTCCGTCATAGGAGTTAGATTTGCTTAAGAGTACATATTTCCTGCAAGCATTTATTGAAAATGGCTCATAAGTTTTCATGCAAACATTGTATTACGAACCTTGGACATTTTTGCAAATGAAACAAAAAGGTACAAAACAAAGCGTGAATGAAAATTTGACTTTATTGATTTGTGTGCCCTGAATAGGCGAGTACATTTGAAGAAGCTAATCCCTGAAATGAGGAAATTGCTATAAAATTGAGAAAAAAAAAGTCCTATTTGGCAATGTTGAAGTTGATGCTCCAATGAGCTTCCTTTGCTATGACATGTATGACCTGAACGCTCTTCTTATCTTGCTTTCTAAAGAAAGTTGATTCTGACCGACGCTTTGTCCTTTCGAAGCTTGCTATGTTATGTGAGTGATACAGACGAATTCAGAATGCAGTTGTTCGCTTATTCCCTGATTTTGCATGGATCGCCCTTTCGGGTTTCCAATCCACCGAGATACCCGTTCTTGCTTGAGTTGTCCGATGTGGCTTTTCAACTCAGCGGGTGTACACATTTTTTTAATTTTTTTCCTTATTTTTTCCCGAGTCTTTTATTCTGTTTTTGACTCGCCGGGATGCCCTATTTTTGCTTGGAATTACATTCTGTTTTTATGTCCAGCGGGTCATTTATGCGAAGTATTTTTTAACTGCATCTGAATTCACAGGAGACGGGAAGTCTTCACCATCCATGGTTGCGAGCATCAGTGCTCCACCTGAGAAGACTTTAGTTATCACATAGGGTCCTTCATAGTTTGGCTTCCACTTGCCCCTGTGGTCTGTATGAGGAGGAATGATTCTTTTTAGTACAAGCTCCCCCACTTGATATTCCCGAGGTCTGACTTTTTGATCGAAGGCTTTCTTCATCTGTTTCTGATATAACTGACCATGACAGATATCTGCTAATCTCTTTTCTTCAATCAGGCTCAATTGGTTATAACGAGGTCGGACCCATTCTGCTTCGTCCAATTTTACATCCATCATTACCCGCAAGGAGGGTAATTCAACTTCAACAGGTATGATTGCTTCCATACCATACACGAGCTGATAAGGTGTTGCCCCGGTAGATGTTCTGATGGAAGTTCGATACCCATGCAAGGTGAATGGTAACATTTCATGCCAGTCTTTGTATGTGACTACCATCTTTTGCACAATCTTCTTAATGTTCTTGTTAGCCGCCTCAACAACGCCATTCATCTTTGGCCTGTAAGGAGAAGCATTGTGATGTTGAATTTTGAAGTCTCGACATAGTTTTGCCATCATCTTGTTGTTAAGTTTTGAACCATTATCAGTAATGATTCGCTCGGGAACTCCATATCGACAAATGATATCCCTTTTCAGAAATCGGGCCACCACTTGTCTGGTGAAATTTGCATACGAAGCTGCTTCAACCCATTTGGTGAAGTAATCAATGGCTACCAGGATGAATCTGTGCCCATTTGAAACAGTTGGCTCGATCTTTCCAATCATATCAATGCCCCACATGGCGAAGGGCCAGGGTGAAGACATTATATTCAAAGGATAGGGAGGCACATGTACTTTGTCTGCGTAGATTTGGCATTTGTGGCACTTTCTGGCATAGGCACAACAATTTGCATCCATTGTGATCCAGTAGTAACCTGATCTCAACAATTTCTTTTTGCATGTCCTCCGGCATGGGTACCGAAAGAACCTTCATTTACTTCGTGCATTAGTAGGTCTGCTTCTTTCTTGTCAACACATCTGAGCAAGACCATGTCGAAGTTTCGCTTGTATAAGGAGCCATCAGTATTGAGGAAGAAACTGTCGGCTAGCCTTCTCAATGTCTTCTTATCATTAGACGATGCCCCAGGTGGGTATGTCTGAGTCTCCAAGAAGCATTTGATATCGTGGAACCAAGGTTTGTTGTCAGTAACAGTGTCTACATAGAAGACATATGTCAGTCGGTCCAGTCTGGATACTAAAATCCGAGGTACATAATTAGCAGTCTGTACTTTGATCATAGATGAAATGGTGGCCAAGGCGTCCGCAAACTGATTCTCATCTCGAGGGATGTATTCAAGCTTGACTGTTGTAAAGTAAGTCAATAATCCCCTTTTATAGTCACGGTAGGGAACCAGATGCTCTTGATGAGTATACCACTTGCCATTAGTTTGGTTAACCACCAAAGCTGAATCTCTGAATACATTCAAGGTTTTGATCCTGAGGTCAATGGCCTTCTCAAGAGCCATGATACAGGCTTCGTACTCTGCTTCATTGTTAGTGCAAGCAAAGGTAAGCCTTGATGAGAAAGGCATATGGACTCCTTTGGGTGTAATAAGCACTGCCCCAACCACTACAAGAAAAAGGATATTTACGACACTTGAGTTGTGACAGTTATCACAAAACCGTCTTTATTCTTGGATTGCGACAGTTGTCACGACAATTAGGGTCAACTGTCATAGATTTTTTGCGACAGTTATCACAAAACCGTCCTTATTCTTGGACTGCGACGGTTGTCACGACGGTTAGGGACTGGACTGCGACGGTTGTCACGACAGTTATCACAAAATCGTCCTTAATATGTTTTTTACTTAATTTTTATTTTATAAGCAATTATGATCAATTTTTCTTCTTAAAAAAAACCATATTTTTCTAAAAAATAGCCTAAGCTTAAAAATAATAAATATTATGATTGCTATCATTAAATCTCCTTACAAATAAGTTCACGACTGTCTCAAGAACCACCCTAAATTTTATGTCACAACGGTTTCACACTTTTGTTAAAAGGTCGCAATGGTGATTTCATCCGTTTTCCTCCATAAATTCATCTTTTGCGCTAAAACTCATATATCATATTAATCAAAATTAAGTTTAGTAAAAAAAATCAACAAAATTTAACCTACCAAATAAAATGTAATTTAGAGTTCAAAGAATAAAAAATTATAGAAACTTTGAAAAACTCTAACAATTTTTTTAAAAATACTTAACTTTTTTTTTATCAAAATGATAAACATTTTAATTCAATATTTTATATCATTTATAATTTAACATACATAAAAATTTGTAACAGTCCTTAATTTTTTTTAAAAATAAAATAAAATAAATATCTAAAACAATTTTATGGATTGATACATAACTATCTATTTGAAATTTGAAATGTTATGTAACTTTTAAAAAAATAAAATAAAGATTGCGACGGTTCCAAGCCCAACCACCGTAACTCATGGATTGCGACGGTTCTTAACCGCCATTACTCATCTCTTTTTTATGCCAAACACCTAAAACAATTTTATGGGCTGCGACGGTTCTGACCAACCGTCCTCTTGTTTAGCCCAATTGAAGACTACGACGGATATGAACCGCCTCCCATTGAAAATTCAAGAACCGCTCAAAATACACGAAATATTTTGCTCTTCTATTCCATCTTTCAGCGCTTCACTCCTTCTATTCATAATCAGAAAGCAGGAGACCAATCTACACGGTGCCGTATCTTTGTTGGAACCACTCCTAACAGGTCAGTTCAAAAACCCTAAATCGTATCTCCAAATGAATATGTCCATGACCCTGATTCCTACTCTCTTTCTCTTTATAGTTATTCATGTAGTTGCCAACCCTAAATATTCTATATCTATCTGTAGTGTAAGAAAATCATATTTTGGAGGTTGGGTTGTAAGCTTTATTCAGACCATTATTCATATCGTATTTTGGAGGTTTATTTCGATCATATCGTATTTCAGTCATATCGTATTTTGGAGCTTTATTCATATCGTATGTTAGATACCGCCTGTTCAGGATATTTGAAGCCTCTTATTTATTTTAATTCTTTGATTCTGAGTTAGTGTTAGGTGTATTAATTGTTTCTGTTCAGGTGCTCTTATCATTCTGTTATATTTATGAACTCTGCTATATTATCCTCTTACCTTTCTGTTACCAAATTCAAAGACATTTTGGTTTAGATTTGAGAAGGCTCGTTTTACCTAATTGGCTTAAGGGAAAATTTGTTTTGTAATACCCCAATTGTACTACATGATTTAAACAACTGACCTAGCACATCAGTTGCTCTGTCTATTCTATTCAGGTGCTCTTATCATACTGCCGACGGAGAGCGTGAGTTTATGTTTTAATCCTCTGTCTATTTTGTTTAAATCCGAATATCTCATTTCTCTCTTCTTTGCTGCCGCTTTTAGCGATGTTTTCACCATCCTCTTTGCAATCCCCTGAAACAATAATAGCTACGCGTATTATAATACAACATAAGACCGTCTCCGAAACTATTTTCTTGTCTCATACAACATTATATATAACATAATATCTAGGAATCATGTGTGCTGACGAATACTATAGATATGTACTTGAGTTGAAGTTAATGAGTATCTTACGACGTGGGGGTTATTTTAAACTATATCGACTGCTTCTTGATTGCTGAAATGTTCCCAGAGTCCATCGGATGCGAATATTATAAATTGATCTTGAGGTTGCAACTGATGCACTAATATTGATGGTTCTGAGCTCAGTATTGGCCTCTTGAACGGCTCATGAAGTCGTAACTTAGGATATAATGGTTCTCTATTGAACTCGACTTTCTTCAAATATACATCGCTAATACATCTAGAAATCTGCAATAGAAAAAACAACACAAATCTCATTATTCTTTCTTTGTCCTCATTCTTTTAGCCATGACTTGTGTTCCTGACTTGTGGAATGAATTGGTGTATGTTCACCTTTTACAAAGGTTGAAAACAAACCAGGGAAATCCTTGAACTTGATTTTTGATACATTGTTATAATTCAGAACATGCTTCATAATATATTTGTGATTTAATCAGCTCATAAATCGAATCGCGTCATCGGGTTGTGTTATTTTAGACTAGATCTTCTAGAGTTTTTTTTTTAGAAAGATAGTAACCAAATTAGTGCAGAGATAGAAAAGTAGTAGATTGAGAATCACTGAATTCAACTACATCACAGTGTTGTGATTCACAAGCCAAAATAGTTTTTATAAATTCATACAACTTCCTTAATTCATCTCATCATTTGATCTATGTTGCTCTTTTGATAATCATATGCGAGAGCAACCATTTTGTTCTTATTGCGGCTAAAATGATATCTCAAGAAACAACTCTCGTAGTAGTAATACAAATCTTAATATCTCGAGAAAAAGAACCTCGATTGATCTATGAAACTTCTTTGGCGGCAGAAATAACTGCTTCCTTGGTTATTCCAAACTCCTTGTATATTTTTCCTGCCGAAGCACTTGCTCCGAACCTATCAATGCCTATGGTTTTTCCCTTGCTTCCAACAATCTTATGCCAACCGAAAGTTGATCCTGCCTCAATGCTGACTCTCCTTGTATTCATCTGACTGATCATCAAAAAGTTCCCAGCTAACAAAAGAAACAACTCTTACAGTTTTTCCTTCTTTCCTTAGTTCATCGGCGGCAGCCGCAGCAATTTCCAACTCAGAACCAGTTCCAATCAAGATAACGTCAGGTTTGTTACCTGATGGGTTGTCTAAAATGGTGTAACCTCCCTTTGCTACTCCTTCAATAGAAGTTCCCGGAAGGTTGGGCAACTTTTGTCGGGAAAGGGCAAGAAATGAGGGTCTCTTCGGGTTAAGCACGACAACTCTGTATGATCCAGCAGTTTCATTACCATCAGCTGGACGAAGCATCAAAACATTTGGCATTGCTCGGAAACTTGCAAGGTGCTCTATTGGCTGATGAGTTGGCCCGTCTTCTCCAAGTCCAATTGAATCATGGGTCATAACATAAATAACTCCGGCTTCACACAAGGCAGAAATCCGTATGGCAGCTCTCATGTAGTCAGTGAAGACAAACTTAGCATTCAGCTCTGTAGCTTCCTCTCTGTAGCCTTTAGCTCTGTAGCTTCCTCTTTGTATTTCTTCTCATACTCAGCAAACTTAGCATTCCACTCAGCTTCAAGTGCGGCACCCTCAGGAGTATGGCGACTCCAATGTCTAAGGAATGTTAAGCAAGTTACATTCAAGATCATGAAAATATCAGTAAAACAAAGATATAATAACTAATGCATCTATTCATACTTTTTAACATCTTCTGGGACATGGAAAGACTCATATGGCCATCCAAGGTTCTGCCGTGTAGCATCCACTTCTTTAGAACCCAATGCGGCTCCATGAACACTGTAGGAATTAGCCTTGTTTGGAGAACCAAATCCAATGGTAGTGGTTACCTGTGAAATAGTAATCAGAATTAATGAAATATTACCATATGACCAGCCTCAAAGCCAAATAAAACCGATAAAACAATACCTAAGAACAAGGAGATTTATTTTCACCCAAAGGAATCACATTATGACACTTCATCTAGTATATTCAATTCATATATATGACGGATTGGATAAATCCACTTACTTTAATCTCCATTTCATGCCACTAACCTTAATCAAAGTAGGTTTGTATGTGACAGCCTTTGCTTCCTTAATGGCTGCACGAATTTCATCATAACCGGTATTTCCGTTCTTTACCCAAATAACATGCCATCCAAGTGCCTCGAAACGTTGATCAACATTCTTAGTGAATGCGATTTCAGTGTCACCGTCAATGGAAATGTGGTTATCATCATAGAAAGCAATAAGCTTCCCAAGACCCCAATGTCCAGCAAGTGAGCATGCTTCATGAAATTCTGTAATGAGATGTCCTAAGAGATGTTCCAACACTTAATAGGACATTTGACAAGTTTAATCAAAACTTAAACAGCAGGAAAAATAAACAACACAAAAGTTTGTTAACCCAGTTCAGTGTATAACCACACCTACATCTGGAGGCTACCAAGCCAGGAGGAAATCCACTATTAGTAATATTAATTCTAGACTTAAACCACCCTGTTTAATCTATCACTTAATACTTACCCAATGCAATTTCTACCTAAGACTCACTTAGATAAGAGTACCCTACTCACTCCCCCTCAATCACCCAGTGATCAAGTTTACAAGTTTATAGAAATTGAAGACATCCTTCAAACAATACAGCTTGATCTTACTTCACAGTTTCAATCAAGTCACAAATGCACTTTTGCTTAAAAGCTCATAAAGTGGTACATAAAAACAACCTGCTATTAAAACACTAGACACCCTATTTAGTCTTCTGAAATTCGTACTCAATTCTATGAGTTTCTGTTGTTTAAATAGGTATCTGAATTTTGGGCTTTCTGTAGAATGATCCAGCCCTAATGTGCAGCAACTGTCACCTTGAATTTAGGGTTTGTTACCTCCTATATTCTAGGTGCATTAGGTCTTCTGTTTTAATCTGAATCTTCAATTTAAAACTCCCTACAGATGCGCCTTGTTCTGTTTTTATCCAGCATTAATTAATTCCAGATAGTTCTCCTTAAATATCTCTGATCTGTTAATCAATAATTAATTCTGGTAGCAGGTCTGAGATGTCTCAACATCTGTTGGGACATCCTGACAAAACTGAACTTAGTCATTTACACAATATCCCAACATCTGATGAGACATCCTGAAATAAGTTCACATACTCTGTTTGCTAATGTCCCAACATCTGATAGGACATTCTGAACTGAATTTAACATTTCTTGTTTGGTCAAAAATTCTGCCAATTCTTAAACATCTACAAACTCCCCCTTTGGCTAATTTTTGGCTAACATCTTTCCTGGTTTTCAGAGTGCAGCAGAAGTTCTTTTTATCAGAGTATATCATTACTTTTCTGTTGATTTTTATTTGAGATTACTCCCCCTCAAACATACATGTGTCCTGTCTTTATCCAGTCTTTGTCTTTATCCAGTCTTGTTCCAACAGAAAAACTTATTCAGTTCAGAAGCAAACAAACAGAATTTTTTCATTCATTTAAACAACAATTACATTTGATGTTGTTCTCCCCCTTGGTAGACACAAAATTAGGGGCCAAAGACACTATTTCAGTCATTACATTGCTGTCATTACATTTGCCTCACATACATTTGATCACTCAGAATCATCACTCTCAGTTCCCTCCTCAACTTCTGTCTCTTCATCAGCTTCTGTTTCTTCATCAGCAGCACTGTCTTTATCAGAGTTTGCTTTCAGATCTTCTTCATTCTCCAACCTTTGAATTATTTCCTCAAGCTTCTGCTTTCTAGCTTCAAGCTCTTTGCAGGTGCTTTTGAGTTCAGCAATTAAAGTCTTCCTGGAGATTGGATTCTTAACAGTGGATGGACTAGCAGATGTCCCAGAAGGAGCTTCAACATCTGCAACATGATGACTGAGGAATAACTTGTAGTGAAAAGCCAGGGGGCTCCCTCTCTTGCAGGCAGTATCCTTGTCAGTTAAAATTCCAGGATATTGATTGAGTACAATACCACACAACAATGATGGAAAAGCTATTGGCAGCTTTGTTGCAGTAGAGATGGCATGCTTCATAGTCTGATCAAAAATATATGCTCCATAATCCATCTTGGTTTGAGTCCCCACAGCAAAGATGAATCTGGCCAGACCAGTTGAGATTGATGAAGTGTGATTGGTAGGCACCCAGTTTGCAGTTCCAATCCTGTTAAGCATGGCATACTTTCTAGTAAGCATGCTCACAGAGAGCTTTCCCTTCACAGGCCAAGCTTTGACCTGGTTTGCAGTGATCACCTTACAGATTTGATTATCTGTTTTCCCTAGCTCATTGGGTCCATCTGTGTCCCTTCCTAGATACTGATTAATGATTTGGGGAGAGAACTCAACACACTTACCTCTTACAAATACCTTTCTGAACTCTGAGGACTTACCATTTGAGCAATCCTCCTGAAGATTCACAATGAACTCTTTGACAAGAAGTTCATAGCAGGGAGAGAACTCTGAGACTGTCTTGAATAATCCTGCAGCAGAGATTAGGTCAATGAGTTCTGTGCACTCAAGTGCATTGCTGCTCAGTTCTCTTTCCAGGGCAACCCTTCTTTGGTACACATACTTCCATCTGTTGACACTAGAGACAAGATGAAATGATATGTTGTCCAGGGGAGCTTCTGGAACAGCAGTTGAAGCTCTTGCTGATGTTGGTCTTTTCTTTGGAGGAGATGTTGGGACATCTGATTCAACATCTGAAGCTTTTCTCTTCTGAGATTGGACTTTGCTCCAGGGTTTTGTTGGACCAAAGGTAGCTTTAGCTTTGCCTTTCTTTGGACTAGCCTTCTTAGTCTCAGGGATGACAGGTTCATCTTGCATCTTTCCTTTCCTGGACCTTAGTCTTTTAGCAATGCTGGGTTTCACAGATGATATGATCTCTGCATCAGACTCCTGTTCCAGATTGACTACCGGAGGAGATTGAGCAGTCTCCTCATCAGCTTGTTGATCAGCAGAAGATTGATCTTCATTTGAGTCTTTAGCCTGTTCCACAGAAACTTCTTTATCACTTTCACTTGATACCTCTTTCTTGTTCTCAGTCTGTTCAGTATCAGCATCAGATGAGTTTGCTTTCTCATCTGCATATGTTCCAACATCTGTTGGGACATCTTGTTCTGCAGCAGTGTTCTTTGTATCTTGAGCTGGTTCTTCTTGAGGTGCAGGAATGGTGTTCAAGGGAACAGAGATTCCTTTCACTACTCTTTGTTCAGAGAAAACTTGGTTGACAATCTCCTTGATGGAATCATCAACATATTTGGAGTATTTAGCATGAGAAGGAATGTCTTTAGCTTTGCTTCTGATTTGATCTTTACCTCTTTTTGGTGTTCTTGTCTTCTTAGTGTGAGGGGCGCTTCCCCTGAGCTCGTCTAATGGTGTTGATTGCATTGGTACCATAGAAATAGGAGTGGCATGAACCACGTCTTCCTGGTTGAGAACTTCATCAGCTGTTTTAGGGTTTTGAGACATTGTTGAAGAAGAAGGATGAACAGCTTTAGGGTTTATGATTTCTGAAGATTTGAGAGTTAATGTGATTCGCTTGTGATGATGTGATAAGACTCTTGATAGCTGCTTATAAGGAATTACTAAATAAGTAGCCGTTACAGTCCAAATGATTAGGAATGAAATTCCCAAGGATCTAGTCCAGACTAGCTTTGCCATCTGGAACTTATGCCATGCAATGTCATATGACATGTTGGCACATCTCATTAACTGCTAGATATCACATAAACAGATTCCAAGTTTGCCCCTTAAGTTCTCAAATTGTGTAGCATCCAATGCTTTGGTAAAGATATCAGCTAATTGCAGATCTGTAGCAACATGCTCCAATGAAATCACCTTCTCTTCTACAAGATCTCTGATGAAATGATGTCTGATATCAATATGCTTTGTCCTGCTATGTTGAATAGGATTTTTAGATATGTTGATTGCACTTAAGTTGTCACAGTACAATGTCATGACATCCTGTGGGACATTGTACTCAGTGAGCATCTGCTTCATCCAAACCAACTGAGAACAACTGCTACCTGCTGCTATGTATTCAGCTTCAGCTGTAGATAAAGATACACAATTCTGTTTCTTACTGAACCAAGAAATCAGATTGTTTCCTAGAAAGAAGCATCCTCATGAAGTGCTTTTTCTGTCATCAGCACTTCCTGCCCAATCAGCATCACAGAAGCCAGTGAGAATAGGTTTGCAACCATGAAAGTACATTATGCCATAGTCACAAGTACCATTAACATATTTAAGGATTCTCTTGACTTGATTGAGATGACTGACTTTTGGATCAGCTTGATATCTTGCACAAACTCCTACTGCAAATGCAATGTCTGGTCTGCTAGCAGTCAAGTATAACAAGCTTCCAATCATGCTTCTATATAAACTATGATCTACATTCTCACCCTTCTCATCTTTAGTCATCTTTAAATGTGTAGGAGCAGGAGTTCTTTTATGAGAAGCATTTTCCATTCCAAATTTCTTCACTATGTTCTTGGAGTACTTGCTTTGTGAGATGAACATTGAGTCTTCCATTTGCTTAACTTGCAGACCAAGAAAATAGGTTAATTCACCTACTAGACTCATTTCAAATTCAGCTTCCATCTGCTTGACAAAATGTTTGACCATCTTATCAGACATTCCACCAAACACAATGTCATCAACATATATTTGTGCAATCATGACATTTCCTTCTTCATCTTTAACAAACAGGGTTTTATCAATCCCACCTTTTCTGTATCCTTGCTTGATAAGAAATGTGGTAAGTCTTTCATACCATGCCCTTGGAGCTTGCTTCAGACCATAAAGTGCTTTCTTGAGTTTGTATACATGATTTGGACAGCTTGGATCAACAAATCCTTTAGGCTGTTCTACATATACCTCTTCATTAAGATAACCATTTAAAAAGGCACTTTTCACATCCATTTGAAATAGCTTGAACTTTAAGATACAAGCAATTCCCAACAGTAGTCTTATTGATTCAAGCCTTGCTACTGGTGCAAAGGTTTCATCAAAGTCTACTCCTTCAATTTGAGTGTATCCTTGAGCTACAAGTCTGGCTTTGTTCTTTGTAACAACTCCTTGTTCATTTGACTTGTTCTTATACACCCATTTTGTTCCAATCACATTTATGTCATCAGGTCTAGGAACAAGATTCCACACTTCATTCCTTGTGAATTGACCTAATTCATCTTGCATAGCACAAATCCAGTATTCATCAGTGAGAGCCTCCTTGATGTTTTTAGGTTCTATTTTGGACACAAAACAAGAACCTGAAATCACTTCTCTTGATCTAGTGCTCACACCTCTGTTGGGATCACCAATTATTAAATCTTTGGGATGATCCTTCTGTATTCTGATGGAGGGAGGTTTGCTTGAATCTTCTGACCTTGTATCATTTTGAGTGAAGTTATATTGATCATTCTTTTCTTCAGCTTCAATCTTGATATCAGCAGATGTTCCAACATCTTCTGGGACATCTGTAGGAGCATCATCAATTATCACATTTATGGACTCCATGATAACATTTGTTCTGTAGTTAAATACTCTATATGCTCTGCTGTTTATAGAGTATCCAAGGAAAATTCCTTCATCACTTTTAGGATCCATTTTTCTCCTTTGCTCCCTATTTGCCAGAATATAGCATTTACTTCCAAATACATGAAAATACTTCACTGTGGGTTTTCTGCCCTTCCATACTTCATATATTGTGGACAAAGTTCCTTTCCTCAAAGTAACTCTGTTATGGATGTAGCAGGCAGTGTTCATAGCTTCAGCCCAGAAATACAGAGGTAATTTTTTAGCATGGATCATAGCTCTTGCTGATTCTTGAATGGTTCTATTCTTCCTTTCAACAATCCCATTCTGTTGAGGAGTGATAGGAGAAGAATACTCATGGTTGATTCCTTCTGAAGAACAGAAATCTAAGAACTTTTGATTCTCAAATTCTTTTCCATGATCACTTCTTATTCTGATCACACAGCTGGATTTTTCCCTTTGCAATCTTTGACATAATTCTTTGAATACATCAAATACATCTGACTTTTCTTTGATGAAGTTTATCCATGTATATCTTGAAAAATCATCAACTACAACATAGGCATACCTTTTACCACCAAGACTTTCAACTTGCATAGGTCCCATAAGATCCATATGTAGAAGTTCCAAAACATTGGAAGTTGTCAGATGTTGGAGCTTTGGATGGGACATCTTGGTTTGTTTGCCTATTTGACATTCACCACATATCTTGCCATCATCAATCTTCAGTTTAGGAATACCTCTTACAGCATCCATAGATATGATCTTCTTTATGCCTCTGAAATGAAGATGACCTAGTCTTTGATGCCACAGTTTCACTTCTTCTTCCTTAGCTAGAGAGCAGGTTGAAGTGAGACTGAGATTTTGGGATTCCCACATGTAACAGTTGTCTTTAGATCTGGCTCCTTTCATGACAACCTCTTGTTCTTTGTTAGTCACTATGCATTCAGATTTGGTAAAGTTTACACTGTATCCTTGATCACATAGTTGACTTATGCTGATCAGATTAGCAGTTAAACCTTTAACAAGCAGCACATCATCTAATCTTGGAACATCTTGACAATCCAAGGTTCCAACTCCCTTGATCTCTCCTTTAGCTCCATCTCCAAAGGTAACATACCTGGATGAATGTGGCTTTAAGTTTACTAGCAAATTCTTCAATCCAGTCATGTGTCTTGAGCATCCACTGTCAAAGTACCAGTCTTCTTTAGCTGATACTTTCAATGATGTATGTGCTATGTATGCAGTACTTTTATTTGACCAGATGAGTTGAGATTTCTTTTGATGCCTCTGCTCTGAGTGTTGTTCAGCTGATCTCCAAGCTTGATTGTTGATCTTGTTCTTGGGTATGTGGCTTTGATCAGTCTGAATGTCAGCTTTTGGTCTCCAAACTTTCTTGATTACTTCTGTCTTTTGCTTAGGAGGTTGCTGATTTCTAAGCAGCACTTTCTTGGTACCTTCTACTTTCTGCTTGGAAGGTTGCTGACACATCTGATTTGGATATCCATGTAACTTATAACAGTGAGGTTTGATATGCCCAAATCTTCCACAGTGATGGCATCTCCATCTTTGATACTTCTTCTTCATTTTGTTCTTTCCAGAATGTTGAGACATCTGTTGGAACATTATGTTAGTCTTTGTGTTCTGATGTTGAAGCATTTGTTGGGACATCTTGTTTGACTGTGTAATTTTTGAAGTAGCTTTGCTAGAGCTGGCTTCATCTCTGTTATATCCCAGTCCACTTTTGTCCCCTGAATGTTTATTATTGCAGAGAATAACATCCAGTGTATTTGAGCTGCTGTTCATCATTCTAACAGATTTGGACATATGTTCCATCTTAGAATTGAGAAGAGTTACTTCACTTTTCAAGGTATCAATGATTACTTGATCACTTGCTTTTTCCTCTTCTAGTACTTCATTCTGCTTCTTTAGCTTTATAACCTCACTGCATATTTCAGAGCTTCTTTTGTATAGATCTTTGAATGCTTGCTCAAGTTGTTCATAAGTAAGCTCTCCACAACTGGAATCACTATCATATTCACACAGTCCAGCTAAAGCAGTAAAATGCTTAGCTGATTCTTCTTCTGAATCTCCTCCTGAGTCTTCATCAGACCAGGTTACAGATAGTCCCTTCTTTTGTCTTTTTAAGAAGTTAGGACATTCCTTCTTGATGTGTCCATATCCTTCACATTCATGGCACTTGATTCCTTTTTCTTGACTGGTCTTTTCAGCAAGATTTGATCTTCTGTTAGCATCATAGGTTCTCTTGTTTTCAGAAGAGTTTGTGAATCTTCCACTGGAATTTGATTTACCTTCCATACCTCTGAGAATCTGTTTGAACTGTCTTGTAATCAATGCAAGGTTTTCTGATAAGCTTTTATCATTTGCTAGTTCATCATCTTCTTCTTCATCTGTATTTGAAACCAAGGCAATGCTTTTGTTCTTTTTAGCATGTGTGTCATTCATTCCCATCTCAAAAGTTTGAAGGGAACCAATTAGTTCTTCAGCTTTCATGGAGCATATGTCTTGTGCTTCTTCTATTGTTGTGACTTTCATGTCAAATCTTTTTGGCAAAGATCTGAGAATCTTCCTTACAAGCTTTTCATCAGTCATCTTTTCTCCCAAGGCTCCAGAAGTATTGGCTATATCCAAGATGTTCAAGTAGAACTCATGAATTGATTCATCTTCCTTCATTCTCAAGTTCTCAAACTTGGTGGTGAGAAGTTGAAGTCTTGACATTTTTACTTTTGATGTTCCTTCATGAGTTGTCTTGAGGGTATCCCACACATCTTTGGCCAGCTCACAATGATGCACTAGTCTGAAAATATTTCTATCAATGCCATTGAATAAAGCATTTAGGGCTTTTGAGTTGCCTAGTTCTGAATCTTCTTCCTCTTTACTCCATTCTTCTTCAGGTTTCAGAACTATTGATCCATCTTTGGTGTCTTGAACAGGATGTTTCCATCCAACATTTACTGCTCTCCATGCCCTGTTGTCAAGTGACTTTAAGAATGCAATCATTCTTGGCTTCCAGTAGTCATAATTAGAACCATCCAGTATAGGTGGTCTATTTACTGACCCTATATCTCTGTCCATGTTACAGAATTTGTTTTCCCTAGATCTCACCCAGTATAAACAGGCAGGGTGCCTGCTCTGATGCCAATTGAAATTCTGTAATGAGATGTCCTAAGAGATGTTCCAACACTTAATAGGACATTTGACAAGTTTAATCAAAACTTAAACAGCAGGAAAAATAAACAACACAGAAGTTTGTTAACCCAGTTCAGTGTATAACCACACCTACATCTGGAGGCTACCAAGCCAGGAGGAAATCCACTATTAGTAATATTAATTCTAGACTTAAACCACCCTGTTTAATCTATCACTTAATACTTACCCAATGCAATTTCTACCTAAGACTCACTTAGATAAGAGTACCCTACTCACTCCCCCTCAATCACCCAGTGATCAAGTTTACAAGTTTACAGAAATTGAAGACATCCTTCAAACAATACAGCTTGATCTTACTTCACAGTTTCAATCAAGTCACAAATGCACTTTTGCTTAAAAGCTCATAAAGTGGTACATAAAAACAACCTGCTATTAAAACACTAGACACCCTATTTAGTCTTCTGAAATTCGTACTCAATTCTATGAGTTTCTGTTGTTTAAATAGGTATCTGAATTTTGGGCTTTCTGTAGAATGATCCAGCCCTAATGTGCAGCAACTGTCACCTTGAATTTAGGGTTTGTTACCTCCTATATTCTAGGTGCATTAGGTCTTCTGTTTTAATCTGAATCTTCAATTTAAAACTCCCTACAGATGCGCCTTGTTCTGTTTTTATCCAGCATTAATTAATTCCAGATAGTTCTCCTTAAATATCTCTGATCTGTTAATCAATAATTAATTCTGGTAGCAGGTCTGAGATGTCTCAACATCTGTTGGGACATCCTGACAAAACTGAACTTAGTCATTTACACAATGTCCCAACATCTGATGAGACATCCTGAAATAAGTTCACATACTCTGTTTGCTAATGTCCCAACATCTGATAGGACATTCTGAACTGAATTTAACATTTCTTGTTTGGTCAAAAATTCTGCCAATTCTTAAACATCTACACTTCATTTGAAATTCCTTCCATTTGACAACCATCACCCAATATAACATACCTAGAGCCGACCAAAAACACAAACAAAATATAAATGTCGTTACCAATTGGGAAAACACCAATTCACAAATGCAAGCAAGTATAGATCAATATCTATCAAGATGTAACTAGTTATCTCACGTGTAATGGTCAACAATCTCACTGTCAGGCTTGTTAAACCGTGCAACCAAATGTTTCTCAGCAAGTGCTAATCCAACACCATTGGCAATACCCTGACCCAGAGGACCTAAACAACAAAACTCCTTGGGCAAGGGAAGCAATTACATCTCCTAAAGCGGAAAGCGATTTGTTAATATGTTGAGCCTCCTTCAGCCTATCTCCTATGACCTCAGATTTATCAACCCTCTCACTTCCTGCCAAATCAACTAGGTGGATACATCCACGCAGACTATTTCCTGATGTAAGCTCTCTTCCTTGAACATGAACTGTCAAGCAGCTGCAATTAGCACATCACAAGCTAGTACTGATTAATAAATATTATGGAGAAACGTACATGATAAACAAGATACTAAAGTATGTCGTAGTCTAGCACACTGAGATACTAGTTTATCTATTAAAGGATATACATAACAAGGGAAAAAGTACAAGGTTTAAAATTTGAGCTTAATGAACATGCACAAAGGATCTATCGCGTTCACCAAACATCACAACAAATATCAATATCTGCATAGTTATTAGACTGTTAAGATTTCAAAGAGTTAACTAAGACTATTTTTCTTTTGATTTATTTTGGTACAGCTTCACTGATTAGCTTGATTAAGGAAACAAAAAAGTGCTGTAAGTTGAAGAATTTAAGAGATGAACTTGATCTCCACACACCTATGAGAACAACTACTCCGAGTGTTTATTGCAGTAGCACCAACTGCCCGATTCTTTTGTCCCAAGTTCATCAACTTTAAGACATCAGCTATTGATGCAACCGAAACAAGGTTTGCATCTGGAACATTAATACCATTATGGGAGCTGTTGCGAATTTCTAATGTAAGCAAGTGCTAATGGATCATAGACAGTAGCTAGAATCCAAACTCCTTGTATATTTTTCCTGCCGGAGCACTTGCTCCGAACCTATCAATGCCTATGGTTTTTCCCTTGCTTCCAACAATCTTATTCCAACCGAAAGTTGATCCTGCCTCAATGCTGACTCTAGCAGTAACAGAAGCAGGGAGAACACGCTCCTTGTATTCATCTGACTGATCATCAAAAAGTTCCCAGCTAACAAAAGAAACAACTCTTACAGTTTTTCCTTCTTTCCTTAGTTCATCGGCGGCAGCCGCAACAATTTCCAACTCAGAACCAGTTTTCCCCCCTCATAGTATTGGCCTATTCTTATTTCATCATTTGTTCTTCTTTATGAAATAAGGATAAAGAGAAAGTTATGTTCTTCTTTATGATATGTTTTTACTTACAAACAATCATTATGTTCTTTCTACTTTTGGGTTAGTTCTTTTGTGTATTTTTTCAATGTTTAAGTTTTATTGCTCTGTACTTTAGGTTATTCGGTTATTAAGTATGATGGTCTCTTTAATGTGTTTTTTCTATTAGCATATCTCGCTATCTAGTCTTTTCTATTAGCATATCTCGCATATCTCGCTATTAAGTATGATGATCTGTGTTTTTTCTATTAGCATATCTCGCTATCTAGTCTATTAGCATATCTCACTATCTATTTTTATTTGAGTATTTATTTTTACTTTCTAGTCTTTACAATAGCAACTATCTCGCTATCTGCTACAATAGCATTGTAGGCAAAACTTTTCTTGTGTTCCCCTAATACTCAATGATTTATCACAGATCATGATTGCAAACCTTTTTTGTAACCTTCAAAGGGACTTTTTACCCTATTGATAAAAACAGTAAATGCTTCCATGCCCTGCTCAATGACGAATTTCTGGCATGTAACAACTAACAACAGAGGCACTCAACAAAGATTAATAGTCTGCATTATTGTGTTCCATTAGCATATATTAACCAATTTTTTTATGGATATTTTTTTTCCAGATCTTCATGTTCTGCACCAGAAGAGATTAGTGCAAGGGAATTAGAAAATCTTTTGAAATCCAGCAACGATATGATCCTTCTATTTATGTTTTTTTGGATTAAAACTTGACCATGATTTATATTAATTAGTACGTGCTCTCTTAAACATATAATAATATCTATTTTTTTTAACGAAGAAATGGATAAGTCATGGATTACGAAACCACAATCATCAATCGCGTATCAGCAAGGGGTACAAGAATTTATTAATTTTGCATTTAAAGGTGAAAAGGAAAATGACGTAGTAATATGCCCTTGTAAACATTGTGGTTTCAAAAAATCAAAGAGTAAGAGTGAAATGCTCGACCTCTTAATATGGTCACCATTTCCGAAGGGATACACCACTTGGATTCATCATGGAGAGTCTTTTGGCCTACCAAGTACTATCTCCCCTAATACAACTCTAAATATGGTTGAAGATACAATCATTGTCGAAGATTCTATTCAGAACATAATCAACGATGCATTTGGAGTTGATAGGAATCATGCTAATGAAATACCAACTGCATCAAATTTAGAGATTGGACAAGAAGATTATGTGATGCCAAGTGCAACTCAAGAAAGAAATGAAGCCAAAAAGTACTATGAATTGGCTAGAGAAGGAGAACAACCTTTATATGAAGGGTGTAAACAATATTCAAGACTATCTTTTTTGGTTAAGTTGTACCATATAAAGTGTCTATGTGGATTGAGTGAGAAGGCAATGACAATGATTTTAGAGTTAATAAAAGATGCATTTGAATATGCGAACATTCCAAGTTCGTTCTATGAAGCCAAGAAATCAATCACAAAACTTGGTTTGAATTATGTAAAGATACCCGCATGTCCAAATGGTTGTATGCTTTATTGGGGAGAAGATGAAGAAAGGGAGACTTGCAAAAATTGCAACACTTCAAAATGGAAAACAAATGAAGAGGTCTTTGTTAACAAGAAAAAGAAGAAAATTCCTGCCAAGGTTCTTCGTTATTTTCCATTAAAACCTCGATTACAGAGATTATTTTTGTCATCAAAGACAGCCGAGGATATGAGATGGCATGCAACAGATACTAACAATGATGGAATGTTGAGGCATCCTAGAGATTCAAAATCTAGGAAGAATTTTGACTTGACACATACTTGGTTTTCATCAGATCCGCGAAATGTGCTTCTTGCATTGGCTAGTGATGGTTTTAATCCTTTTGGTGTGATGAGTACAAACAATAGTATTTGGCCAGTTGTTCTCATTCCATATAACACTCCTCCATGGGTTTGCATGAAGCAGACATCATTTATAATGTCAATGATAATTCCTGGTAAAGAAGCACCAGGAAATAATATTGATGTCTACTTACAACCCTTAGTCAAAGAGCTGAAGGAGTTATGGACAAATGGTGTGGATACATACGATTCTTTCAAGAAAGAGATGTTCAAGTTGCATGCAAATCTGATGTGGACAATTAGTGACTTTTCAGGTTTGGGTGCACTTTCTGGGTGGAACACATACACAGGACTTGCTTGTCCATCGTGTAACTTTCAAACTACATCTATTCGTCTTAAAGCCAGCCATAAGTGGTGTTTTATGGGTCATCGTCGTTTCCTTGATCGTAGACACAGGTTTAGATTGAACAGGATCCGCTTTAATGGTGAACAAGAAACGCGTAGTCCACCAAGAACATTATCTGGACATGAAGTTTTCGAACAGGTTAAAGATATTGAAGTCATCTTTGGTAAAAAGCCAGTGAAAGAAAAATCGGTAAAAAGAACACGTGAGGGACAACCTGTAGAAGGTGATAGTTCATAGTGTGATCCTACACAAGGTCATCCTCAACAATGGAAAAAGAGAAGCATATTTTTTGAACTTCCATATTGGAAGGATAATCTTTTGCGCCATAATCTTGATCCGATGCATATTGAGAAAAATGTGTGCGATAATGTCCAATTTACTTTGCTAAATGATAGGCAAAAAAGTAAAGACCATTTTAAAGCTAGAGAAGACCTTCAAAATATGGGCATAAGACCTAATCTTTGGCCTGATGAAAATGGTAGAATTTCTCCTTCAGCCTTTAGTCTAACGGGTAAAGATAAAAGGAATTTTTTAACAATTTTAAAGAATATTAGGGTGCCTGATGGTTATTCAAGCAACATTTCTAGATGCATTGACTTGGTAAATCTCAAGGTGAATGGAATGATGAAGAGTCATGATTGTCATATATTAATGGAACAACTTCTACCATTAGCTATTCGCATAACATTACCTCATGAGATTTCAGCAGTATTGATTGAGTTGTGCTCATTCTTTAGACAAATATGTAGTAAGGTATTGAAAATTGAAGACTTGGAAAAATTGCAAAACCAAATTGTCCTCACTTTATGCCACATGGAAATGTTATTTCCTCCATCATTCTTCACTATTATGGTTCACTTGGTTGTCCACCTTGTTGAAGAAGTTAAAGTTGGAGGTCCTGTTCATTATCGGTGGATGTATTCTATTGAAAGGTAAGCTATGTGATTTTTTTGTAATGATATTAACTTAGAAAGTAGATTTTTATAACCGATACTATTGTGGTTCAATAATAGGTACTTGGGGAAACATAAATCGCATGTACGTAATAAGGCAAAACCAGAAGGGTCTATTGCAGAAGGGTACCGTTTCGAAGAGATTCATACATTTTGTTCAAGATATCTAGACAACATTGAGACTAGATGGAATCAACCTGGACGTGTAGATGATGACCCTATTGGTGATATGCAAACAGGTTCACGTGTAACAGAATTATTTCCTAGAGTTGGAAAACCTGTGGGTGGATCTTCCTATTACACCTTAACAACAATTGAAAAGTTGCAGGCTCATAGACACGTTTTAACAAATTGTCCAATAGTTGAAGACTATCTGAAGTAAGTAGTTTTATTCCATTTAAGTAGTTTCATCTTCAGTATTAGGATTGTTTACATCTAATATCGAATAACCAAATAGGCAGTTCCGAAGTATTACTCAGAAACAAATGAGGCGCGGTCAAACAAGTGTTGCTGAGATAGACAAGAAGGTTCATAGAGAGTTTGCTCATTGGTTCCGCAATCGTGTGAGTTTTCGTACAAAGATAGATGTTTGTATTGAATTGGTTTTTAATAATAACAAGACTAATTGAATGTTGTATCGTGTATAGATTTGCAACAATCTTGACAACATTGATGGACCAGATAAAAATGTTCTGATTAGTCTTGCTCATGGCCCTTATGATAGAGTTAAAAGGTTTACCGCGTTCAATGTCAATGGATTCAAGTTTCGAACATTGGAACGAGACAATCATTTAAAAACTCAAAACAATGGAGTTTTTGGCATGTTTGGGACACGAAGTTATTCAAGCAATAGTGATACCCAAATGAGATTTGGAGGGGTCCCTTACTATGGAAGATTGACAGATATTATTGTGCTTTCCTATGATGGCTTCATAGTACCCATGTTTAAATATGAATGGGCTAATACCACAAATCCAAGAGGCATTAAGAAAGATAAGTTGGGTTTTGCCTCTATAAACTTTGCAAGACTGCTTCATACTCGGGAACATGAAGATAATGAACCATACATTCAAGCGTCAGAAGCTCAAATGGTTTTTTATGTGGATGATGAGAGCGAACAAGGATGGAGCATACCTGTTCATTTGAAGCCAAGAGACTTGTATGAGATGGGTGGAAATGATGAAATTATGACACCCATTGAGCCATATCCAACACAAAATTTGGAACTGATTTTTTCTAATGATGATCCAGAAACTTTAGCGGAAAATGATGACAATAATTAAGATATAGTTTTTTATTTATAAGAAGTCTAGCTTGTTTGTAACTCGTGTGAGAATTATGTTTTTTGTTTCTTATCCCTAATTAATGTATTAGATTCTTACTTTTTATTTTGATTCATCATTATAAAAATGAAGTACCATATGAACATTATTACTCTAAATTTGTATTCATAAATTTTGTTACTGTTTATGTTTATGTTATATATATATATATATATATATATTAATGTTGTAGTCATAATTTATATTTTAGTGTACTGACTTGTTTATCACCTATACATGCAGTTGAAGTGTGTTGTGAAATCATGAATTCATCATATGAGGATATTCGCCGCAAAACAATTGAAGAGAATCAGAAAAAGATGCGGGCTCTCAATCTTACAAAACTCTCTCAATCCCTTTACAAACCATCTTCGTCTTCTTCAAAACCATCACCGGTTAGTAATAAATTCTCATATTTGAATGTATTTGAAAATTGGTCCCCATCTTAAACAAATTTGTTCTTTAAACCGATTAGTTATCTGTTCTTTAAACAAATTTGTCCATATCTTTAAACAAACCTGTTTCTGTTTCATGTAATTTTTGTAATAACAAATGCAAAGTTGTTTGTATATGGTTTATCTGATATATTGGTTTCACTATATTGTTGTTATGGGGAAATTGTAGAATCATTCAAAATCCATCTAGTTATGCCTATATTGGTTTCACTATATTGTTGCTATTGGTTTCACTATATTATTTGCTATGGTTTTGAAAATTGGCAGATGGATATGGTTTTTGATACGTGTCTAAATGAAATCATTAGCTTTGAGATGTGTTTATTTTGATACATTTAATAAATCTAGAACGTTAATGCATTTTAATAATCATGTTTCATTGATGCATTTTAATTAGTCGGTGAAGGGTCGTCCGAGGTTTGTACAACCTGGAGAGCTTGAAGTAAACAAGAAGCGCCTACGTTCAACGACAACTCAAAAATCATCAATAACCTCTCCTCCAATCCAAACTAAAACAACCCCACCACCAATCCAAACTGCAACAACCCCACCACCAATCCAAACTACAATAACCATTCCGTCAATCCAAACTACAACAATCCCTCCGGCAATCCAAACTACAATTGAAGATGTTGTGTTAGAAGATGAGGATGAAGATGTTGTGGTAGTAGATGAGATAGAAAATGTTATGGTTAGAGATGAGACTGAAAATGTTGTGGTAGGAGACGAGGTTGAAGGTGTTGTGGTCAAAGAAGGGACTAAAGATGTTGTTCGAGTGGCTAGTTCTGAGTATTGGGATGTAAATATTATTAGTAAGTAATTTAAGGTTAATTGTTATTTAAATCAAATATTTATTGTTGCTTGGTATATAACAAACAGGGTTACTTGAAATGCATAATATTATTTTATGTTTAGTTTCTAACATCTTTGTAAGACATTCATAACATGATTATTTTGTGACTAAATTTGTTATATACCAAGAAACAATAGGTAGACATTTGAATCTAAAAATGTTTACTTTTTTTATGTGATAGATGAAGAAGGTTATATTTCAAACACAAGTTTATGTGTGAAAGATTTGGTTGCGAAATCAGAGTCTGATGGAACATGGATAATACTTGATTGGGATAAGGCTCATCGTGCAGTAGGATCGGCTGCTGGTTTGTTAGCTGGGTATTTGGGTACACTTGTTAGAATGTTTAAAGACTTTCCCATAATGTTTGATTGTTGGAGGGATATTCCAATGGATAGAAAAGAATCGTTTTATGATTCAAAGATAAAGGTATCATTAATAAACAAATACATATTTTGTAAATAATTTTTATGGTGATTATCATTTGCTTTATTAACCTATTTTTATTCTTATGGTCAGCTCCATTTTAATGTTGATGATGGGCGTGACAAAACTTACATACTTTCTTCTGCTGCAAAGAAATGGAAGGAAGGTCGTTGTCAATTGTTTCAAAGATTTTATAGATGGGATCTCACTTTGGAGGAAAATCTTAAAAATTATCCAAAATGCAAAGGCATTGATGAAAAAGATTGGGCTGTTTTTGTTCAATATAGGCGGAAAGAAAAGACACAGGTAATATTAGTGTTTTACCCGTATAATTTTATTTTTAATACATAAGTAATGAATTGTATCTTATCCTTATCAATAACACATGTTTTTTTGTTACCAATGTAGAAAATAGCAAAACAAAATGCCTAAAATAGAGGAAAATTGAAGATTCCACATACACTTGGATCTAAGTCGCTTGCAAGGAAACAACAGGAGTTGGTATGTCTAAATATATATATTTTTTATTGTATTTTTTGATAATACAAATAATTAATATTTGTTCTTAATATTAGGAATCGAGAGATGGACGATCATACAGTAGAAGTGAAATGTATGCAATTTCTCATAAAATAACAGACAGTTCTTTTGTCAATGAACATGCATACAACAATAATGTAAGTACAAGTTAATTATTTTAAAATATTTGTTAGTCTCCTTAATGTTTGAGAAAAAAATCAAACATTTTGGCATCTCTAATAGATGGGGAGAACCTGTCTAAAAACTAGTTAATTAAGATGAGTTTGAAATGTATAAAAAATTGAGAAATAAATGTTATGTTAATTGTTTTATTACTGTTGAATTAAATCGAATATTTATATTAAAAATTTGAGGAATAAATGTATGTCACTATTGATGGTGCATAGCATAGTTTCTCCATGTAAGAGTTTCATCCATAATATAGGTGTCCCCATGCAACAACATTAAACATGAGAGTTATATTCACTTACGAAATATCTATGGCATAATGTTGATTGCAGGTCTATATCATTGTCTGATTAAGTAGTTACCACCTAAATTAATGTTGATTACATACTGCTTTTACTATTAAGTTATTATATTAACGAGTTTGTTATCTATTAATTTTTACCATGGATATATTATATACTATGTGTCTTCCTATCTGGGTAATAATATTTTTCTAATAATGTTATTAAGATATTAAGTTTATTGCATCATGATTCTTGTTATATAAACAATAGCTTAATTTGCTCTTTTGCATGTGCAGGAAAAATTACAAGCTGCAATTAAGGATTCCGTGTCTGAAAATGAGGCATTTCAGAAAGTATTTGGAAAAGAACATCCTGGATATGTTCGTAGTATGGGACTTGGAGTTACACCATCTCAGATTAATGGATCTACGAGATCGTCTTCTTCTTTTGAAGAAAATGAAAAAATAAAGGAAATGCAAAAAGAAATTAATGTGCTTAAAGAAAAAAATTCAAAAATTGATGAATTGTTGGAGGCAATCACATTCTTAAAGGAAAAGGACATTGCTAGGACAAAAGAAATTGAATTCTTAATGCAAATGCAAAATTCTAGTGGAACACAGGTATGATTTTCATGAAATCTATTATTATTTTTAAAATATATAAGTTTAAGATTGATAGTTCATTCTATTGGAAGACATTCTTCTAAGTTTAATACTTTATTTTCAGGGATTGGAGTCACCTGCTGATGGTAGACGTTCTTCTGAGTCTAGCTACCGAATTGTAGAAAATGGATCATCAGGAAGGACAAACTAGACTTTGATGTTTTTCTATATACTTTTTTAGCTACCTGTTGATGGTTCTTATGGATTTTGTTTAATGTATTTTGGTATTATGATGCTTATTATTATTATAAGATTAGGATATTATGATTATGAATACTATATGTTTTATGGATATTACATGATTATGATATAACATTATAGATATTTCATTTCTATGATTGGATTTAATTTTACTACGTTAAAAAGTGTTTATAGATATTTCATTTCTATGATTTGATTTAATTTTACTACGTTAAAAGGTAATATAGAAAATCATATAAAAAATATAGGAGTATTAAAAAAAATAATACCATAAATAAAAATATTTTTGTAAAAATAATTCAATAAAAATAAATAATATTATATTTAAAAACATTTTAATAGATAATAATTAAAATAAAAATATATATTATAAACAAAATTACGATGGTTAGAAACCGTTGTAATCAATAAATAAAATAAAATCATTACAAAAGTTACGACAGTTATAACCGTCGCAATAAATGTTATGAACATGAATCAATAAAAAGTTACGACAGTCATAACCGTCATAATCAACAATAAAAAAAATATTATGTAGATTACGACAGTTATAAACGTCGCAAAAAGCCATATAATCATGTGTCAAATGGATAATTACGACAGTTTTAACCATCGTAATTAACAATTAAAAAAAAATCAATAAGCAATTTAAGACGGTTGGAAACCGTCACAAAAGAGGGTTTACGTCAGTTAAATATCCGTCGTAAATATAACGGCGGTGTGTACGACGGTTTTCACAACCGTCGTTATATGGCCTCGCGACGCACAATTCTGCGACAATACAACAACCGTCGTAACTTAGAAATTGCGACGGTTCTAACCGTCGTAATCTGCCAAAATGAACCGTCGCAATCTACCAATTTTCTTGTAGTGAACCCCACGACCATTACAATTAACTGCCCCATCGAACATCATAGTCCATGCTTCTTCTGGATCAGGCCCTTTAGTGTAAATAGGCTCTTCATAATCTCTTGACTTCAAGAACATGATGTCTTCATCAGGGAAATTAAATCTCATAGGTTGGTAGTCATCAATGGGTTGCTCGGCCAGATAGTCAGACAATACACTGCCTTTGATGGCTTTTTTAGAGGTGTACTGAATTGCATATTATGTCAGAATCATTTGCCACCTTGCAACCCTTCCGGTAAGTACTAGCTTCTCAAATATGTACTTGACGGGGTCCATCTTTGAGATCAACAAGGTAGTATGAGTCAACATATACTGTCTTAGTCGGCGAGCAGCCCACACTAAAGCACAACAATTTTTCTTGAGCAATGAATAACGTTGTTCACAGTTGGTAAACTTTTTGCTTAGGTAGTATATTGCATACTCTTTTCGACCAGACTCATCATGCTGGCCCAACACACACCCCATCGATTCATCTAGTATTGTCAGGTACATTATTAGAGGTCTTCCTTCAACTGGAGGCATGAGAATTGGAGGTTCTTGCAGATACTCTTTGATCTTGTCAAAAGCTTTCTGACAATCATCGTTCCACCTGACTGTTTGTTCCTTTCTTAGCAGTTTGAACAAGGGCTTGTAGGTTGCAGTGAGATGAGATATGAACCTTGAAATGTAGTTCAGTCTACCTAAGAACCCTCGAACTTCTTTCTCAGTCTTAGGTGCAGGCATTTCCTGAATTGCTTTGACTTTGTCGGGATCAACCTCAATTCCTTTTTCGCTTACAATAAAACCCAGCAACTTACCAGAACGTACCCCGAATGTGCATTTGTTAGGGTTCAACCTTAACTGATACTTCCTCAGACGTTTGAACAATTTCAACAGGTTTATCAAATGCTCTTCCTCCGTTTGGGACTTGGCAATCATGTCATCCACGTAGCACTCGATTTCTTTATGGATCATATCATGGAATAATGTTACCATAGTGTTGCACCCCAAAAGATGACCTCCACAAGACAAGTCATTGTGTACTAATAGGCTCACAAGGTTCACAAGGTTCACAAGACATCTCATGAGGTTCACAAGGTTCACAAAGTTCACAATTAGTCAGAAGATTTGACAATTCCCTCAGACAATGCATCCTCCTAAGCAATGCATCCTAAACTAGGGTTTTGACTTTAATCAGGCTAAATGGACTTACAAGACTTCAAGTGAGCTTCATAACATCTTATATGTGTTCAAGAATCCCCATGATAAGTTTCAAGACTTTTCCCAAAGGTTTGCTCAGTCAGATGATCAGATAGGTTAAAATCAGTCAAAGCAGTTAAAAGGTCAAACCAAAGTCAAACTTCATGATTTTTTGCCAACATCAAGTATATGAAGTAAAATTCATCATTTTATCAAGGGTTGATCATGATTCATTAAGGAGATTTCAGATCATCAAGAATCAGGGGTTTCTAAATTAGGGTTTCCTCAGGAAAAGTCAACTGAACTTTGACCAACCATAACTTTCAAATGCTTCATCAAATTTTTCCCATCAAAAGCTCATTTTGAAGGAAATTGAATTCTCTACAACTTTTTGTCTCACAAGCCAAGCCCAAAAATGCTTCATTTGGAAGGTATGAGCTAAGACATTATAGGTCCTTTTGAAAGTCAACAAAAAGTCAACAACTTCAAAAGAGCATAACTTAAGAATGGTAAACGATATGGACATGAAACCAATGGGGTTGGTTAGAGGACTCTTTAAGCTTTCCAAAATGTCCAAGAACACCCTCATAGCATTAAAATTGAAGGATTTGTGCCCTTGCAAAGTTGGGAAATTTTAGGGAAGTTTATGAAGAAAATAAGGCCTAAAATCAAATTTTTGCTAAATGAGCCCACCAATTTGCCATCCCATCTTTATAAAAAAACCAAGCACGACCCAACCCACTTATTTTATGATTTTTATTTTTTTATTTCATATTTATTTGAATTTTATTCATTAAAATACCATTTAAATTGAAATAAAATAAAAAATCAAATATTTAAAAAGGGATTTTGCTTCTAGAAAGTCATAAACATTATTTGGATTAGATTGATACACAAGTTATGAGGATTGTCCCAAAATAGCAATGTTAGATCAAATAATATTCAAATTTCATGACATATCTTTCTCAATATTCAAATGATCCAAAAATCCAAAGAACCATAACACTTTTTAACCTAATTTGATTCACTACATATAAAGGAACATATCACAACCAAAGGAACGAATTTTTGCAGCCTCTAAGACCTATTTCAAACTTCACAAAATACATCAAAAGTCAATTTTCGGTTTCATCTTTGCAGGAGGTTTCAAGGTATTCTAAGGACACAAGAAGCTTACTTGATCTTCATTGAGTCTAAACCACCCCTTAACTGCCTCTAATTCATACTCATAAACATAACCCGAAGCATACATGCTATCAATCTATTTTTGTTTGATTCATTGAATTTATGCGTTTATAATGAGTTTTGATTATGTATTAATGTTTGTTGATGCTCATAGATGATTTCTGGATAGTTTTCGTGAAGCTTCATGCCCTATACCACAATCGGCCATAGCTAGGGTTCTAAGCTCCAAATTGGGATTTTATGATTTAACTAATTTAAATAGATTCTAATGACATGGTCTTGTTGTATGAGTCATGAGGAACTCATTGATGTAACTAATTTGAGGAAATTGTACTTGTTGTATGGTATTTGATATTTGCAGGTTTCCTAGGCAAGAAAATTCGCAGGAAGATTCGTATCTAATTTCGCAGCAAAATTCGTAGATCTAGAGGTAGAAGATGAAGTTTGCGCGCGAATTTGGAATTTTAAACTTTGTCTTATTTTATTATGTTTGATTCCCATTATGATTACAAAGAAATCAATTGGCTCAGTTGGTAAAGGATGCGCGTATGCAAGGCAAAGGCAGGGGTTCGAATCCCAATCTCAGCAATTTTTTTGCTTTATTTCCTTTATGTTTCCAGGCTTGACATATAAAGATTGGTGATCATCCATAGTTCATCAGCGCGCGCTGGCCTGGTGGAGAGCTTGCTGGTCTTAGAGATGCAAAGCCTAGGGCCTGGGTTCGAATCCCAGCCCCAGGTAAGTTCTTTTTCTCACTTTTTTTATTTTATTTGATTTTTGTTTATATTATAATTAATTTAATTAATAATAAATGTTTATAATAAAATAGTTATATTATTTTCTTGTATATAATTCAAAAACTTATATTTTTAAAAAAATTTAAACTTTATTCTTAAAATTATTTAATATTTATTTTATTGTATATTATTAATGTTATATGTTTTTTTAGATAAATAATTTAATTAGGCTTAGATTAAAAAATTAACCCTAAAATTTTATATGTAAAAAACCTAAATTTTTATTGAAAAAAACCCTAATTATCTTATAAATCTTAATATATTTTTTTGTAAATTTTAAATATTTATTTTATAATTATTATATGTAGTTTGTTTATATATATAAATAATTTAATTAAGTAGTTAACCCTAATTTATTTTTTTCTAAACAATTAAAAACCCTAACTTTATTTTATGAGTTTAATTTCTAATTTTTTATATGTTTACTTAATGATAATTAACAAATATTTTTTTTATAATATGTATATAAAATTAAATTACTAGAACTATTAGTCATATTTATTAGTATATAATATTTATTATTTATTTCTTTTATTAAAATCCTTAAAAATAATTATTTATTTAATTTTGAACTTTTAATTTGTTTCTATTGTTATACTAACCTTCTTATATTTATTTTTGTTTGTTATTACTAACCAATTTATTTATTCATTTATTATATGCTTATTTATTTAAATTATTCTATTATTATAATGTAATTGTACCCACTATGTAATAGTTGTAGAATTTCTTATTATTTATTTTAAATTGCCATGGTTAGTAAAATAGGGAGTGTAAACATGTTTGTATTTAAAATTGAATTTAGATCACTAAGCTTAAGATAAATATATGAATGTATACACGCACACACGTAAGTCGATCCTGGATCGCCATCTCACATTCTTAAGGATACCTTTCATGTTGCCTAAACAAAAAGGTCAAGTAAGTGTAAAGCAAAGTCCCTTCTCTCATATCATCTAGTCCCTTAAAAGATAATAAGATCAAGTCCCTTCATGGTTGCCTTTGTAAATGATCTTGTCCCTTTCGAATAAAGATGATAAGTCCCTTTGAATTGCTAAATACACCTTACAGTTGCCTAATCACAGTTGTCCCTTCATTTGTCTCTCATACATCCAAGGTAATGACTACCTATTCCTTAATAATAGGGATAGTCTTACCACTTAAAGGATATTTAAGAACAGAAAAGATTTAACTTAGGGTAGGTTTCTCTTATGTACTTGCTCACCTTTTCAAAACATTTCAAACACTTCACATTTTCAAGCAATTTTCAAAACAAAGGCTTTATATATATCCGTACATGGATCATTATAAAGTACTTAAGAAAATTTCTAAACACACACTACACTTCTTAAAATATTTTAAAGTGAGCTAAGTAACTAAGAGCCCATGGATAACCATGGATGTAAAGGGTGCTAACACCTTCCCTTTACATAACCTACCCCCCGAACCCAAAAATATTTTAAGGTATTTCCTGTTCTTTTATGCCCTTTCCTTTGGATAAAATAAAAGTCGGTGGCGACTCTTGCTATCCGCAACATTTAAATAAAGTCAGTTCTCCCACCGTGTTAAAGAACTGGCGACTCTGCTGGGGATTTAATAAAAGAGGGGTACCCTTAGGAATTAGATCACTTTAAAATTGTTTGCCTTGTTTGCTTTATACTTATCTGTTGGGTGCTCTTATGTGTGAAAGATCCTAACCCGGATCTAGTGTACCTTAGGTAAATGGCAATAAACCAAGGAAACTGTACAGCGTATACCGATATGGTTGATCTGGTGGCCATAGTTAGTGTGACTTCTTGGTTGGTGCTTATGTTCCTTAAGTCAAGTTGAGGATAATATGAGGCTGCCATACGTTGTCAATGCACTAACTAACTTTTAGAACCCTAGTTATCCCATCTTTGCCTTTAGAAAGTAGTGAGATAACCGGCTTTGGTGAAGACTGAAGTTGGTTGATACTCGATGCTATGCTCATTGAGATTCTAAACTTGGAGGGTTTTGGTTGGAAAGTAAGTTGCCTACTGAACAACCACCCTTGTGAAGGATCAATGATATTGAGATCCCTTAGAACCTGGTTACTTTTGTAGGACAGGATGAGCCATCTAAACTTCAGGGGAGGGTACTTACCTTTAAACCTCATGCAAGCCTTTAAACCTAGGGCTATTGTGTGACTTGTTTGTGTGTGCCACATGTTTGTGATTGAGCATAACATCATAGCATCATCATGCATCATAAGCATAGCATTTTCACTAACCATTTCAAGGACCAAAGGATTTATCTTTGTTCTTTGTTGCAGGTCATGGATTCTGCTCGTAGGAATACTATCAGGATCAACTTTGTAGGAATACCTCCTAAGCTTAAAGAATTGGTTTCCCAAGTTTCTGAAAACTCTCAGTTCGTCAAGAGACATGGTCACCTATTGGATCTAGTCACTTCAGGGTTCAATGAAGACATGATGAGTGTTCTGTTTCAGTTCTTTGACCCTAAGCACCATTGCTTCACATTCCCCGACTATCAGCTGGTTCCTACAATGGAAGAGTTCTCTAAACTTCTGGGTATACCTGTTCTTGATCAAAGACCCTTCACAGGCTTGGAAAAAGAGCTTAAACCAGAGGTTATTGCTGCAGCTCTACATCTGAAGAAGTCAGACATTGTCCTAGAAATGAGAAGCGGAGTTAAGGGTATTCTTGCTAAGGTGTTGATAGAGAAGGCTCAAGTGTTCTTGAAGGCTATGAGCTATGATGCTTTTGAGGAGATCTTAGCCTTGTTGATTTATGGCTTAGTGTTGTTCCCCAATCCAGATCAGTTCATAGACGTTCACGCCATCAACATATTTCTGAGTCACAATCCAGTGCTTACATTGCTTGGAGACATTCTGCACTCTCTTCATACTCGTACTACGAAGGCACGAGGAACTCTGATGTGCTGCATACCTTTTCTATCTAGGTGGTTTATTTCTCACCTTCCTCGATCAGTGATGAAGAATGAGCAAGGGTTCAGGTGGTCCAAGAGGATTATGTCACTCTCTCATTCAGATATCCATTGGTGCTCCAGGTCTATGGAGAATGTTACTATCATTGACCGTTGTGGGGAGTTTCCTAATGTGCCACTTCTAGGCATAAGAGGAGGCATTACTTACAATCCTTCTTTAGCTTTACGACAGTTTGGTTACGCTCGGAGTGATGGTCCTCATGACATGTTGATTCAGGGTATTGTGTTTGACTACGACAACGATCTGCAAGGTTACCGTCAAAGGTTCATACGAGCATGGGGAAAAGTGAACAAGGTTGACAGCAAGACTCTGGAGCCCAAGTACACTATTCCTATGGAAGCTTACCTCAGATGGATGCGATCTCGTGCTCAGACTCTCATGATGCCATATCCTGCCATCCTGCCAGTTAATATGGAGCCTGTTGCTGAAGGAGATACCTCTTATACCATCCTTCACCCAGACATGCCCACTGACATGGAAGACTTACAGAGATCCTGGATCCAGTTGAAGGAGCAAAGGGATACTTTCGAGGCTCATTACAAAGCAAGTCAAGAAAGAATCCTGGAGCTGACAAAGCAACTTCACGAGGAGCGGAATCTCAACTCATACCTCAACACAAAGAGGAAACGTCCATGGGAGACTTAAAACCCCATCTTTTCTATTTATTTCATTTCATTTTGTAAGCCCAAAGGGCAAACAAATTTATTACTAATAAAAGTTTACTTTCTTGATTGTTTAAGCAAATTTAAATCTTGCGGTCCTTGAAAACATTGCATATGCATTTATACACCATATCATTGCATCACAGGTTTCTTGTGTACATGTTTCTTATCTTCTCGCTGTTTATTTCAGCAATGGCTCTTGAACAAACAGTTAAAGATCTCCAGGCACAAAATGCACAGTTCTAAGAGCTGATCCTGAACTTGTCTAAGGGGCAAGATGAATTAAAGACACTGCTGGCCAAGAAGACTAAGAAGACTAGAAGGTCAGGAGGCCTTATCAATATGGGAAGAAGGTTCAGAGGTCCTGTCAAGACCAAGGAACAGGTTGAAGATTATGAGTCTGAAGAGTCTGAGAAAGAGAGAGGCAGTCTCCACAACACTATGGGGGACTCTGATTCTGAAGCTAACTACTATCATGATCCTACTGAAGATAAGTTCAAAATGCTGGTGGATAGAATGGATGTTATGGAGTTGCAAAAGTCTTCTGGGATGGATTTTGAAGACCTGAGTTTGATATCTGGGGTGGTCATACCCATTGGTTTCAAGGTTCCTGCTTTTGTAGTGTATGATGGTGTATCTTGTCCCAAGCTACATCTGAGGTCTTATGTCCGGAGAGAGCTTATCTGGAGCTTAATTTCTTCCTAGAAAGCTTATCTGGAGCTCAATTGGAATGGTACTATCAGTTGGAGAGTGTCAACATCCGTGATTGGAATGATCTTGCTGAAGCCTTTTATAAGCAATATCAATACAATGCTGATCTAGCCCCTACTCGTATGCAACTACAAAGCATGCCTATGGGTGCTAAAGAAAATTTCAAGGAGTATGCCCAGAAGTGGAGAGATTTGGCTGGTAGAGTACAACCTCCTCTAACTGAAAGAGAGTTAGTGGATATGTTCATGTGCACGTTGAATGGTCCTTTTTATAGTCATCTCATTGGAAGCTCATCATCTGGCTTCACTGAGTTGATAATGACAGGAGAGCGTGTAGAAAGTGGTATAAGGAGTGGCAAGATCCAAGTGGGTGCTTCTTCATCCAGTACTACAAAGAAAACCCCTAGTGGGAAGAAAGAGTCAAATGCTGTTTATGGTCAACCTGATCGTAATAGGAGGCACCAATCTGTGAGTGCAGTTCATATCTCCAATCCTACTCCTACAACACCAGAACCACCACAGGGCAATCAGCAGAGGCCTAGAAGGCAGTTCACTAAGCTCAATATGTCACTGGCCCAAGCCTTGCAACACTTTTTGAAGGGTGAACTCATCACTTTGAGGGACCCTCCTCAGAATCCCAATGTTACCTCTCCCAGGTACAATCCTATAGCACGATGTGCATATCATTCAAATTGTCAGGGACATGATACCAATAGTTGCTGGATATTGAAAAACAAGATTCAAGATATGATTGATGCTGGAGAGATTGAGTTTGACCCTCCGGGTACTCCAAATGTGATTACTGCTCCCATGCCAAATCATGAAAAGACTGTCAATGCCATTGATGAAGTTTCACATATTTCCTCAGTTGCAGATGTGACCACACCATTGTTTGTTATTAAGAAGAAGTTGGTACAAGCTGGGTTCTTTCCAGGTTGTCATGAAGATTGTTTCTATTGTGCTTATAAACCGGATAGTTGCTGGAAGTTGAAGGACGGTATTCAACGCCTCATGAATAATTACACCATATTGTTTGAGAGGACACCTTCTGTAGAGAGCATGGTTGAACATATAACCAAAGGTGCGAAGGTTGAAGAAGTGGATATGGTTGATAAAGTGCCGGTAAGGATTACTTCCAAGGGTCCTGTCAAAATCACTCATAAGGGTCCAATTAAGATTACTGCTGAAGGCCCTGTGAAGGTCGTTGCTGAAGCTAGAGTGGCTCCTATGATCATTACCACTCCTGGTCCTATTCCATATACTTCTGATAAAGTTGTGCCTTGGCATTATGGGTCCGATGTTTATATTCATGGTTTTAAGCAGGAATCATTGGCTGATGCACCTATTGTTGATGAAAATCTGGATGTTGATAATATTGCTGGATCTAGTAAGATCACACGAAGTGGAAGAGTTTTCTCTCCTCCAGTTACCTCCAAGAATACATCTACTCCAGATACTACCTCCACTACTGATGCTCGGGGCAAAGGTCCTGTTATTGAACCTGTGCAAACTGATGCACCAACTGCTGATGATCTTTCTAAGCAGATGGAAGAAGTACTGAAGATCATTCGCAAGAGTGATTACGACATTGTTGATCAATTGGGGCATACTCCCTCCAAGATTTCTATGTTGTCTTTATTGTTGTGTTCTGAGGCTCATGCCAAAGCCTTGATTAAAGTTTTGAAGACCGCTCACGTACCAAATGAGATTTCTGTAGACCAGTTTGAAAATTGTGTTGCACACTTGACCTATGATAATGGGTTAGGTTTCTCCGATGCTGATTTGACTCCTGCCAAGAGGGATCATAACAGGGCTCTATATATCTCTATTGAATGTAGGGGCACTACCCCGTCACATGTGTTAATAGACAATTGTTTCTCGCTGAATGTGTTGCCCAAAGAAGTTCTGAATAAGCTTAGTCCTGAAGATGTTGTGTTGAAACCCAGTAATATAGTGGTGAAAGCTTTTGATGGCTCGAGAAGAGTGGTGCATGGAGAAATTGATCTCCCAATCAAAGTAGGTTCTCAGGTCTTCAATGCTACCTTTTATGTAATGGATATTCGTCCTTCGTATTCTTGTTTTCTTGGGCGTCCCTGGATCCATGGGGCAGGTGTTGTAACCACCACCTTACATCAGAAGCTGAGATATCCAGTAGAAGGAAAAGTTGTCACTGTTTACGGAGAGGAAAGATATATAGTTAGCCATGTGAACACCTTTAAATATCTTGAAGTGGAAGGTGAATATGTTGAAACTCCATGTCAGACGTTTGAAGTAGTTCCTTGGGTTGTTAATAATTATGAAGCTCCTCCTGTTGTCAAGAAAGTTCCTGTGGTCACCAGAGTACCTCCTATAATGGCCTCCCTTAAAGATGCTAGAGCTGTGGTGGATGAAGGTGGTTGTACTATTTGGGGTCAGCTTCCTGACATCCCATACAAGTCTGACAAATTTGGTTTGGGTTTCACTGCAGAGTCCCAGAAGGTTGTTCGCCGTGCTCGTGCTGTTCGTATCACCATTCAGGGGGGCATGAAAGATCAGATCAATGATGTGGGTGATTATGATGAAGATTACAACTTGGATGCTTGGATTTTTCCTACTGTGGGTGTTGGGCTCAATAATTGGAAAGCTGAAGATGTTATTCCTATCTCCTTTAGTCAGGAGTAAATACTATTACTGTGTTGTTACTTTTAAAGTTTGTAATTTTTGAACAATTAAACTCTTAAGCCTTGTGCCTTACCCGGGGCACAATGGTGTGCTTGTTACGGGATGTCATTTCATTTGTATACTTCATTCAATAAAAATCAGTGGACGTTTCGTTTTCGTAAATATTGTGTTCCTTGTCTTTCTTTTCTTTTATTTTTATTTCATCAGCTATGTGTTCTTACACACACCCACATCACTAAAATGCAGATCCACATCCACTCTGGATCCTGTTGATAACAGTTCTACTATTGCCAATTATAATTTCGAGAATCCGATCTATCAAGATGAAGATGGAAAGGTGGACGATTGTGAAGTACCTGTAGAGCTTACTAGGTTGTTACAACAAGAAGAAAAAGCTATACAGCCACATGAAGAGCCAATCGAAGTTGTGAATCTGGGAACTGAAGAAAACAGGAAAGAGGTCAAGATAGGGGCTAAATTAGAGTACGGTGTCAAGGGCAGATTGATTCAGATGTTACATGATTATGTGGATATCTTTGCTTGGTCCTATGAAAATATGCCAGGGTTGGATACAGACATTGTGGTTCACCGTTTACCAGTAAAAGAAGATTGTCGTCCAAAGAAGCAGAAGGTTCGTCGCATGCGTCCTGAGATGTCAGAGAAGATTAAGGCAGAGGTAATGAAATAGTTTGATGTAGGGTTCTTAGTTGTGACTTCTTATCCTCATTGGGTTGCAAATGTGGTACCAATACCTAAGAAAGATGGTAAGGTACGTATGTATGTAGACTACAGGGATTTGAACAAGGCTAGCCCCAAAGATGACTTTCCACTGACTCATATTGATGTTCTGGTAGACAACACTGCTCAGCATAAGGTATTCTCTTTCATGGATGGTTTCTCTGGTTACAATCAAATCAAGATGGCACCTGAAGATATGGAGAAGACAACATTTGTTACACAGTGGGGCACTTTTTGCTATAAAGTAATGCCATTTGGTTTGAAGAATGTCGGGGCAACATATCAGCGTGCTATGGTGGCTTTGTTTCATGATATGATTCATCATGAGATAGAGGTGTATGTGGATGATATGATAGCCAGGTCCCAAAATGAAGAACAACATCTTGATCATCTGCATAAGTTGTTTGAGAGGTTGAAGAAATACAAGTTGAGATTGAACCCAAACAAATGTACCTTTGGAGTTAGATCTGGTAAACTCATGGGTTTCATTGTCAGTGGAAAAGGTATTGAAGTAGATCCTACGAAAGTGAAAGCTATACAAGAGATGCCAGTTCCCCATACTGAGAAGGAAGTTAGAGGTTTCTTGGGACGATTGAATTACATTGCAAGATTTATTTCTCAATTAACTGCTACCTGTGAGCCAATCTTCAAGTTGTTGAAGAAAGATCAAGTAATGGAGTGGAATGATGAGTGCCAGACTGCCTTTGATGAAATCAAGAGATACCTGCTAGAACCTCCCATTTTGATGCCACCAGTTGATTGAAGACCCTTGATTATGTACTTAACAGTATTAGACAATTCAATGGGGTGTGTATTGGGGCAACATGACGAGTCTGGTCGAAAAGAGCAGGCAATATACTACCTTAGCAAAAAGTTTACCGACTGTGAAACAAGATACTCACTGCTCGAGAAAACTTGCTACGCTTTGGCATGGGCTGCTCGCCGACTAAGACAGTATATGTTGACTCATACTACCTTATTGATTTCGAAGATGGATCCAATCAAGTACATATTTGAGAAACCTGCTCTCTCCGGAAGAATTGCAAGATGGCAAATGATCTTGACAGAATATGACATACAGTACACTACTCAGAAGGCCATTAAAGGAAGTGTTGTGGCTGATCATTTGGCTCATCAAGCAGTGGATGATTATCAGTCAATGAGTTTTGAGTTCCCCGATGAAGACATTATGATTATTACCAAAGAACATGGACAATATGACAAACCTGAACAAGGATCCCGATGGACTATGGTTTTTGATGGAGCTTCTAATGCACTTGGTAATGGTGTTGGTGTTGTGATCAGTTCCCCTGAAGGTTGTCATACCCTGATTACTGCCAGACTTTGTTTTTATTGTACCAATAATATGGCTGAGTATGAGGCATGTATCCTGGGTATCAAAGCTGCCATTGATATGAAGATTCAGTTCCTTGACGTGTATGGAGATTATGCCCTGGTAGTGAGTCAGATCAAAGGAGATTGGGATACCAAGCATGATAACCTCATCCCTTACAGAGAGTATGTGTTGTCTTTGATCCCACATTTCAAAGAGATTACCTTTGGACATATTCCACGAAGAGAAAATCAGTTGGCAGATGCATTAGCCACCATGGCATCCATGTTTGAGATCAGCTGGGATGATGAAGCTCCCATGATTACTATTGATAGATTTGAGAAGCCTGCGTACTGCAATGAGATTGACACTGGAGAAACAGAGGAGAAGCCTTGGTTCTATGAAGTGAAAAGATATCTTGAAGCTCAGGAGTTCCCTGAAGGGGCATCTGTCAAAGATAAGAAGTTTCTGAGAAGGTTCTCTACTAAGTTCTTTTTGAGTAATGGAATTTTGTACAAGCGCAATCATGATTCAACTTTGCTTCGTTGTGTGGATAAGAAAGAAGCAACATAGATTATGGAAGATATGCATGATGGGATCTTTGGCACTCATTCTAGTGGTCCTACCATGGCAAAGAATATATTAAGAGCAGGTTACTATTGGTCTACCATGGAAGCTGACTGCTATCAACATTCTAGAACGTGTCACAAGTGTCAAATCTATGCTGATAAAGTACATATACCTCCATCACCATTGAATGTGTTGACTGCTCCTTGGCCTTTTGCCATGTGGGGCATTGATATGATTGGTGAGATCAAGCCTACTGCTTCTAATGGGCATCGTTTCATCCTGGTTGCTATTGATTACTTTACAAAGTGGGTAGAGGCAGCTTCATTTGCATCTTTTACCAAGAATGTTGTGGCTCGATTCATTAAGAATAATCTTATATGTAGGTATGGCATCCCTGAAAGGATTATTACTGACAATGGCTCTAATCTGAACAACACTATGATTACTGATCTCTGCACGCAGTTCAAGATTAAGTATCACAACTCTTCTCCGTATCGTCCAAAGATGAATGGGGCAGTAGAAGCTGCTAATAATAATATTAAGAAGATTATACAGAAGATGACTGTTACTTACAAAGATTGGCACGAGATGTTACCATTTTCTCTTCATGGTTATCGTACTACAATACGTACTTCAACAGGGGCAACCCCATTCTCCTTAGTATATGGTATGGAAGCAGTTCTGCCCATTGAAGTTCAGATTCCTTCCTTAAGAATTATGAAGGATGCAGGCTTGGATGAAGATGAGTGGATTCAAACTCGACTTGACCAGATAAATTTGATTGATGAGAAAAGGTTAGCAGCTGTTTTTCATGGCCAGATGTACCAGAAACGGATGATCAAAGCTTTTAATAAGAAAGTTAAGCCAAAGGTATATCAGGCTGGTGATTTGGTAATCAAGCGTATCATACTACCACAGGGTGACCCTAGGTGCAAGTGGAATCCTACATATGAAGGACCATTTGTGGTCAAAACAGTATTCTCAGGAGGTGCCATGATGCTTACTACTATGGATGGTGAAGACTTCCCATAGCCTGTAAACGCAGACATAGTTAAAAATACTACGCATAAAAAGAGACCCGCTAGGTTGACTGGCCTAGGCAAAAATAAGGGCATCCCGGCGAACCAAAAGGGTTCGGGCAAAAATTAGGGATATATATAAAAAAATGTACACCCGACAAGTCGAAAACCTAAAAAGGCGGCTTGGGCAAAAAAGGGTATCCCGGTGGATTGAAAACCTGAAAGGGCAATCCAGGCAAAAGTTAGGGATTAAAGCGTATGACTATGTCTCGTTTGGATCACCCATGAAACTACAACTAGTTGTGCTACTTACTCAAGCTCAAATAGATAAAGATCAATCCAATCGTTTCCATCTCAACAGCAGAAGATGAGATACTTGAAGATAATGGCAATAGTAGAATTGAAACTCAATAGGATTATTTCCCACATAGCTGATTTTCTCTGTTTTATAAAAAAAATTCACGACGAATTCCTCTTACTAGGATTTCTGTCTCCTTGTACAAACTTGCCTATATATAGGTCATTTTGTGATATAAATAAAATTTCATCTTTGAATCCAGATTTACTTTTACCCTATTTACATAAGCGAAACGTCCATTGGTTGTGTTTGAATGTATGTATGCTTTTGAATATGATTGATGTTTACCAGAAATGCATAAAATGCTTAATATGATTGATGTTTACCAGAAATGCATGAAAATGCAATAATAGTATTTACTAAGGACGAACGAGGGAAGGACTTCAACGAAGCTTCGCCGGTTCATCCCCACCAGACAGCTACAAGTCCCCCAGTAGGGCAAATCCATCTTCATAAATACTTCGAGTCACATCTCCCCTGGAATTTATATCCATCTCTTTTATCCTCAGACGGATAGTCGGGAATTTATTCTTTCAATAGGAGTACGACGAACGAAGACGAGAGGTTATGGATACCATACTATCAAACGAAGACGAGAGGTTATGGATACCATACTATCAAACGAAGACGGGAGGTTATGGATACCATACTATCAAACGAAGACGAGAGGTTATGGATACCTTACTATCGAACGAAGACGGGAGGTTATGGATACCATACTATCGAACGAAGACGGGAGGTTATGAATACTATATTATCAAACAAGACAAGTTCCTCATATTCTTCAGCAACAAATCGGGATTTATTTTCCCTGGCCAGCAGTTGTTATATGAAGATATCCAGCCGCTTCAAGCTGCATGATGCATACATACATCATACCATAACATACACATCCATAAGTACATAATACATTTACTTAGGTGCATCATACTATGCATGCATACATAAATACATAAACTAATATTTTCCTTGCAGGATAGTTATATGCAGGTAAAACAATATCAACAACTTACAACGGGTCAGAAATGATCCATACACTACTCAAGATGTCCTTGAATAGCAGGCAAACGGTCTGTAAAAAGATCCATTCCCTGGTTCAAGACATCTTTCAGAAGAACAAATCCTGACGTTCTTTTGACCCTTAAGAGCAAATCTCGACGCTCTTTTGGCCCCTTGTTCAAGACTTTTTCAGAAGAACAAATCATGACGTTCTTTTGACCCTTAAGAGCAAATCCTGACGCTCTTTTGGCCCCTTGTTCAAGACTTTTTCAGAAGAACAAATCCAGACGTTCTTTTGACCCTTAAGAGCAAATCCTGACGCTCTTTTGGCCCCTTGTTCAAGACTTTTTCAGAAGAACAAATCCTGACGTTCTTTTGACCCTTAAGAGCAAATCCTGACGCTCTTTTGGCCCCTTGTTCAAGACTTTTTCAGAAGAACAAATCCTGACGTTCTTTTGACCCTTAAGAGCAAATCCTGACGCTCTTTTGGCCCCTTGTTCAAGACTTTTTCAGAAGAAAAAATCCTGACGTTCTTTTGACCCTTAAGAACAAATTCTGACGTTCTTTTGGCCCCTTGAATAGCAGGCAAACGGTCTGTAATAAGATCCATTCCCTGGTTCAAGATATTTTTCAGAAGAACTAATCCTGACGTTCTTTTGACCTTGGAGAGTAGGCAAACGGTCTGTACAAAGATCCATTCCCTAATTCAAGATACCTCCAGAAGAGATAATCATCACAAGATTCATTTCTACTGGTGCATTCAACAACTCAAATCATGTTGCATAAATGATTCAGAGACCGCCTATACAAAGACCTAGTACTGATATCCAGTAACAACATAAAGACATCATCATATTCTGATGGCATCTCTATGCTTATCACCGGTTCTTCCTGATGGCATCTCTAAGCCCATCTCCAATTCTTCCAAGTGGCATCTTTAAGCCCACTCAAGCATATACAACTAATCACCAGTGTTACTTTACGCACCGGTGAGTGCAAATTTTTGGGCTTTTGTGTTCAATCCCCTTCAACCTTCCAGGTCACGAATGGCACATATACCAATCTAACCCCTCAGGTTTCAGAAAATTGAATAGGGGCAGCTGTTGCACCCCAAAATTTGCCCTCCACGAGACAAGTCATTGTGTACTAAGAGGCTCACAAGGTTCACAAGTTTCACAAGACATCTCATGAGGTTCACAAGGTTCACAAAGTTCACAATTAGTCAGAAGATTTGACAATTCCCTCAAACAATGCATCCTCCTAAGCAATGCATCCTAAACTAGGGTTTTGACTTTAATCAGGCTAAATGGACTTACAAGACTTCAAGTGAGCTTCATAACATCTTATATGTGTTCAATAATCCCCATGATAAGTTTCAAGACTTTTCCCAAAGGTTTGCTCAGTCAGATGATCAGATAGGTTAAAATAAGTCAAAGTAGTTAAAAGGTCAAACCAAAGTCAAACTTCATGATTTTTGGCCAACATCAAATATATGAAGTAAAATTCATCATTTGATCAAGGGTTGATCATGATTCATCAAGGAGATTTCAGATCATCAAGAATCAGGGGTTTCTAAATTAGGGTTTCCTTAAGAAAAGTCAACTGAACTTTGACCAGCCATAACTTTCACATGCTTCATCAAATTTTTCCCATCCAAAGCTCATTTTGAAGGAAATTGAATTCTCTACAACTTTGTGTCTCATAAGCCAAGCCCAAAAATGCTTCATTTTGAAGGTATGAGCTAAGACATTATAGGTCCTTTTGAAAGTCAACAAAAAGTCAACAACTTCAAAAGAGCATAACTTGAGAATGGTAAAAGATATGGACATGAAACCAATGGGGTTTGTTATAGGACTCTTTAATATTTCCAAAATGTCCAAGAACACCCTCATAGCATTAAAATTGAAGGATTTGTGCCCTTGCAAAGTTGGGAAAATTTAGGGAAGTTTATGAAGCAAATAAGGCCTAAAATCAATTTTTTGCTAAATGAGCCCACCAAATTGCCATCCCATCTTTATAAAAATACCAAGCACGACCCAACCCACTTATTTTATGATTTTTATTTTTTTATTTCATATTTATTTGAATTTTATTCATTAAAATACCATTTAAATTGAAATAAAATATAAAATCAAATATTTAAAAAGGGATTTTGCTTCTAGAAAGTCATAAACATTATTTGGATTAGATTGATACACAAGTTATGAGGATTGTCCCAAAATAACAATGTTAGATCAAATAATATTCAAATTTCATGACATATCTTTCTCAATATTCAAATGATCCAAAAATCCAAAGAACCATAACACTTTTTAACCTAATTTGATTCACTACATATAGAGGAACATATCACAACCAAAGGAACGAATTTTTGCAGCCTCTAAGACCTATTTCAAACTTCATAAAATACATCAAAAATCAATTTTCGGTTTCATCTTTGCAGGAGGTTTCAAGGTATTCTAAGGACACAAGAAGCTTCCTTGATCTTCATTGAGTCTAAACCACCCCTTAACTGCCTCTAATTCATACTCATAAACATAACCCGAAGCATACATGCTCTCAATCTATTTTTGTTCGATTCATTGAACTTATGTGTTTATAATGAGTTTTGATTATGTATTAATGTTTGTTGATGCTCATAGATGATTTCTGGATAGTTTTCGTGAAGCTTCATGCCCTATACCACAATCGGCAATAGCTAGGGTTCTAAGCTCCAAATTGGGATTTTATGATTTAACTAATTTAAATAGATTCTAATGACATGGTCTTGTTGTATGATTCATGAGGAACTCATTGATGTAACTAATTTGAGGAAATTGTACTTGTTGTATGGTATTTGATATTTGCAGGTTTCCTAGGCAAGAAAATTCGCAGGAAGATTCGTATCTAATTTCGCAGCAAAATTCGTAGATCCAGAGGTAGAAGATGAAGTCTGCGCGCGAATTTGGAATTTTAAACTTTGTCTTATTTTATTATGTTTGATTCCCATTATAATTACAAAGAAAGCAATTGGCTCAGTTGGTAAAGGATGCGCGTATGCAAGGCAAAGGCAGGGGTTCGAATCCCAGTCTCAGCAATTTTTTTGCTTTATTTCCTTTATGTTTCCAGGCTTGACATATAAAGATTGGTGATCATCCATAGTTCATCAGCACGCGCTGGCCTGGTGGAGAGCTTGCTGGTCTTAGAGATGCAAAGCCTAGGGCCTGGGTTCGAATCCCAGCCCCAGGTAAGTTCTTTTTCTCACTTTTTTTATTTTATTTTATTTTAGTTTATATTATAATTAATTTAATTAATAATAAATGTTTATAATAAAATAGTTATATTATTTTCTTGTATATAATTCAAAAACTTATATTTTTAAAAAAATTTAAACTTTATTCTTAAAATTATTTAATATTTATTTTATTGTATATTATTAATGTTATATGTTTTTTTAGATAAATAATTTAATTAGGCTTAGATTAAAAAATTAACCCTAAAATTTTATATGTAAAAAACCTAAATTTTTATTGAATAAAACCCTAATTATCTTATAAATCTTAATATATTTGTTTGTAAATTTTAAATATTTATTTTATAATTATTATATGTAGTTTGTTTATATATATAAATAATTTAATTAAGTAGTTAACCCTAATTTATTTTTTTCTAAACAATTAAAAACCGTAACTTTATTTTATGAGTTTAATTTCTAATTTTTTATATGTTTACTTAATGATAATTAACAAATATTTTTTTATAATATGTATATAAAATTAAATTACTAGAACTATTAGTCATATTTATTAGTATATAATATTTATTATTTATTTCTTTTATTAAAATCCTTAAAAATAATTATTTATTTAATTTTGAACTTTTAATTTGTTTCTATTGTTATACTAACCTTCTTATATTTATTTTTGTTTGTTATTACTAACCAATTTATTTATTTATTTATTATATGCTTATTTATTTAAATTATTCTATTATTATAATGTAATTGTACCCACTATGTAATAGTTGTAGAATTTCTTATTATTTATTTTAAATTGCCATGGTTAGTAAAATAGGGAGTGTAAACATGTTTGTATTTAAAATTGAATTTAGATCACTAAGCTTAAGATAAATATATGAATGTATACACGCACACACGTAAGTCGATCCTGGATCGCCATCTCACATTCTTAAGGATACCTTTCATGTTGCCTAAACAAAAAGGTCAAGTAAGTGTAAAGCAAAGTCCCTTCTCTCATATCATCTAGTCCCTTAAAAGATAATAAGATCAAGTCCCTTCATGGTTGCCTTTGTAAATGATCTTGTCCCTTTCGAATAAAGATGATAAGTCCCTTTGAATTGCTAAATACACCTTACAGTTGCCTAATCACAGTTGTCCCTTCATTTGTCTCTCATACATCCAAGGTAATGACTACCTATTCCTTAATAATAGGGATAGTCTTACCACTTAAAGGATATTTAAGAACAGAAAAGATTTAACTTAGGGTAGGTTTCTCTTATGTACTTGTTCACCTTTTCAAAACATTTCAAACACTTCACATTTTCAAGCAATTTTCAAAACAAAGGCTTTATATATATCCGTACATGGATCATTATAAAGTACTTAAGAAAATTTCTAAACACACACTACACTTCTTAAAATATTTTAAAGTGAGCTAAGTAACTAAGATCCCATGGATAACCATGGATGTAAAGGGTGCTAACACCTTCCCTTTACATAACCTACCCCCCGAACCCAAAAATCTTTTAAGGTATTTCCTGTTCTTTTATGCCCTTTCCTTTGGATAAAATAAAAGTCGGTGGCGACTCTTGCTATCCGCAACATTTAAATAAAGTCAGTTCTCCCACCGTGTTACAGAACTGGCGACTCTGCTGGGGATTTAATAAAAGAGGGGTACCCTTAGGAATTAGATCACTTTAAAATTGTTTGCCTTGTTTGCTTTATACTTATCTGTTGGGTGCTCTTATGTGTGAAAGATCCTAACCCGGATCTAGTGTACCTTAGGTAAATGGCAATAAACCAAGGAAACTGTACAGCGTATACCGATATGGTTGATCTGGTGGCCATAGTTAGTGTGACTTCTTGGTTGGTGCTTATGTTCCTTAAGTCAAGTTGAGGATAATATGAGGCTGCCATACGTTGTCAATGCACTAACTAACTTTTAGAACCCTAGTTATCCCATCTTTGCCTTTAGAAAGTAGTGAGATAACCGGCTTTGGTGAAGACTGAAGTTGGTTGATACTCGATGCTATGCTCATTGAGATTCTAAACTTGGAGGGTTTTGGTTGGAAAGTAAGTTGCCTACTGAATAACCACCCTTGTGAAGGATCAATGATATTGAGATCCCTTAGAACCTGGTTACTTTTGTAGGACAGGATGAGCCATCTAAACTTCAGGGGAGGGTACTTACCTTTAAACCTCATGCAAGCCTTTAAACCTAGGGCTATTGTGTGACTTGTTTGTGTGTGCCACATGTTTGTGATTGAGCATAACATCATAGCATCATCATGCATCATAAGCATAGCATTTTCACTAACCATTTCAAGGACCAAAGGATTTATCTTTGTTCTTTGTTGCAGGTCATGGATTCTGCTCGTAGGAATACTATCAGGATCAACTTTGTAGGAATACCTCCTAAGCTTAAAGAATTGGTTTCCCAAGTTTCTGAAAACTCTCAGTTCGTCAAGAGACATGGTCACCTATTGGATCTAGTCACTTCAGGGTTCAATGAAGACATGATGAGTGTTCTGTTTCAGTTCTTTGACCCTAAGCACCATTGCTTCACATTCCCCGACTATCAGCTGGTTCCTACAATGGAAGAGTTCTCTAAACTTCTGGGTATACCTGTTCTTGATCAAAGACCCTTCACAGGCTTGGAAAAAGAGCTTAAACCAGAGGTTATTGCTGCAGCTCTACATCTGAAGAAGTCAGACATTGTCCTAGAAATGAGAAGCGGAGTTAAGGGTATTCTTGCTAAGGTGTTGATAGAGAAGTTTCAAGTGTTCTTGAAGGCTATGAGCTATGATGCTTTTGAGGAGATCTTAGCCTTGTTGATTTATGGCTTAGTGTTGTTCCCCAATCCAGATCAGTTCATAGACGTTCACGCCATCAACATATTTCTGAGTCACAATCCAGTGCTTACATTGCTTGGAGACATTCTGCACTCTCTTCATACTCGTACTACGAAGGCACGAGGAACTCTGATGTGCTGCATACCTTTTCTATCTAGGTGGTTTATTTCTCACCTTCCTCGATCAGTGATGAAGAATGAGCAAGGGTTCAGGTGGTCCAAGAGGATTATGTCACTCTCTCATTCAGATATCCATTGGTGCTCCAGGTCTATGGAGAATGTTACTATCATTGACCGTTGTGGGGAGTTTCCTAATGTGCCACTTCTAGGCATAAGAGGAGGCATTACTTACAATCCTTCTTTAGCTTTACGACAGTTTGGTTACGCTCGGAGTGATGGTCCTCATGACATGTTGATTCAGGGTATTGTGTTTGACTACGACAACGATCTGCAAGGTTACCGTCAAAGGTTCATACGAGCATGGGGAAAAGTGAACAAGGTTGACAGCAAGACTCTGGAGCCCAAGTACACTATTCCTATGGAAGCTTACCTCAGATGGATGCGATCTCGTGCTCAGACTCTCATGATGCCATATCCTGCCATCCTGCCAGTTAATATGGAGCCTGTTGCTGAAGGAGATACCTCTTATACCATCCTTCACCCAGACATGCCCACTGACATGGAAGACTTACAGAGATCCTGGATCCAGTTGAAGGAGCAAAGGGATACTTTCGAGGCTCATTACAAAGCAAGTCAAGAAAGAATCCTGGAGCTGACAAAGCAACTTCACGAGGAGCGGAATCTCAACTCATACCTCAACACAAAGAGGAAACGTCCATGGGAGACTTAAAACCCCATCTTTTCTATTTATTTCATTTCATTTTGTAAGCCCAAAGGGCAAACAAATTTATTACTAATAAAAGTTTACTTTCTTGATTGTTTAAGCAAATTTAAATCCTGCGGTCCTTGAAAACATGGCATATGCATTTATACACCATATCATTGCATCACAGGTTTCTTGTGTACATGTTTCTTATCTTCTCGCTGTTTATTTCAGCAATGGCTCTTGAACAAACAGTTAAAGATCTCCAGGCACAAAATGCACAGTTCTAAGAGCTGATCCTGAACTTGTCTAAGGGGCAAGATGAATTAAAGACACTGCTGGCCAAGAAGACTAAGAAGACTAGAAGGTCAGGAGGCCTTATCAATATGGGAAGAAGGTTCAGAGGTCCTGTCAAGACCAAGGAACAGGTTGAAGATTATGAGTCTGAAGAGTCTGAGAAAGAGAGAGGCAGTCTCCACAACACTATGGGGGACTCTGATTCTGAAGCTAACTACTATCATGATCCTACTGAAGATAAGTTCAAAATGCTGGTGGATAGAATGGATGTTATGGAGTTGCAAAAGTCTTCTGGGATGGATTTTGAAGACCTGAGTTTGATATCTGGGGTGGTCATACCCATTGGTTTCAAGGTTCCTGCTTTTGTAGTGTATGATGGTGTCTCTTGTCCCAAGCTACATCTGAGGTCTTATGTCCGGAGAGAGCTTATCTGGAGCTTAATTTCTTCCTAGAGAGCTTATCTGGAGCTCAATTGGAATGGTACTATCAGTTGGAGAGTGTCAACATCCGTGATTGGAATGATCTTGCTGAAGCCTTTTATAAGCAATATCAATACAATGCTGATCTAGCCCCTACTCGCATGCAACTACAAAGCATGCCTATGGGTGCTAAAGAAAATTTCAAGGAGTATGCCCAGAAGTGGAGAGATTTGGCTGGTAGAGTACAACCTCCTCTAACTGACAGAGAGTTAGTGGATATGTTCATGTGCACGTTGAATGGTCCTTTTTATAGTCATCTCATTGGAAGCTCATCATCTGGCTTCACTGAGTTGATAATGACAGGAGAGCGTGTAGAAAGTGGTATAAGGAGTGGCAAGATCCAAGTGGGTGCTTCTTCATCCAGTACTACAAAGAAAACCCCTAGTGGGAAGAAAGAGTCAAATGCTGTTTATGGTCAACCTGATCGTAATAGGAGGCACCAATCTGTGAGTGCAGTTCATATCTCCAATCCTACTCCTGCAACACCAGAACCACCACAGGGCAATCAGCAGAGGCCTAGAAGGCAGTTCACTAAGCTCAATATGTCACTGGCCCAAGCCTTGCAACACTTTTTGAAGGGTGAACTCATCACTTTGAGGGACCCTCCTCAGAATCCCAATGTTACCTCTCCCAGGTACAATCCTATAGCACGATGTGCATATCATTCAAATTGTCAGGGACATGATACCAATAGTTGCTGGATATTGAAAAACAAGATTCAAGATATGATTGATGCTGGAGAGATTGAGTTTGACCCTCCGGGTACTCCAAATGTGATTACTGCTCCCATGCCAAATCATGAAAAGACTGTCAATGCCATTGATGAAGTTTCACATATTTCCTCAGTTGCAGATGTGACCACACCATTGTTTGTTATTAAGAAGAAGTTGGTACAAGCTGGGTTCTTTCCAGGTTGTCATGAAGATTGTTTCTATTGTGCTTATAAACCGGATAGTTGCTGGAAGTTGAAGGACGGTATTCAACGCCTCATGAATAATTACACCATATTGTTTGAGAGGACACCTTCTGTAGAGAGCATGGTTGAACATATAACCAAAGGTGCGAAGGTTGAAGAAGTGGATATGGTTGATAAAGTGCCGGTAAGGATTACTTCCAAGGGTCCTGTCAAAATCACTCATAAGGGTCCAATTAAGATTACTGCTGAAGGCCCTGTGAAGGTCGTTGCTGAAGCTAGAGTGGCTCCTATGATCATTACCACTCCTGGTCCTATTCCATATACTTCTGATAAAGTTGTGCCTTGGCATTATGGGTCCGATGTTTATATTCATGGTGTTAAGCAGGAATCATTGGCTGATGCACCTATTGTTGATGAAAATCTGGATGTTGATAATATTGCTGGATCTAGTAAGATCACACGAAGTGGAAGAGTTTTCTCTCCTCCAGTTACCTCCAAGAATACATCTACTCCAGATACTACCTCCACTACTGATGCTCGGGGCAAAGGTCCTGTTATTGAACCTGTGCAAACTGATGCACCAACTGCTGATGATCTTTCTAAGCAGATGGAAGAAGTACTGAAGATCATTCGCAAGAGTGATTACGACATTGTTGATCAATTGGGGCATACTCCCTCCAAGATTTCTATGTTGTCTTTATTGTTGTGTTCTGAGGCTCATGCCAAAGCCTTGATTAAAGTTTTGAAGACCGCTCACGTACCAAATGAGATTTCTGTAGACCAGTTTGAAAATTGTGTTGCACACTTGACCTATGATAATGGGTTAGGTTTCTCCGATGCTGATTTGACTCCTGCCAAGAGGGATCATAACAGGGCTCTATATATCTCTATTGAATGTAGGGGCACTACCCCGTCACATGTGTTAATAGACAATTGTTTCTCGCTGAATGTGTTGCCCAAAGAAGTTCTGAATAAGCTTAGTCCTGAAGATGTTGTGTTGAAACCCAGTAATATAGTGGTGAAAGCTTTTGATGGCTCGAGAAGAGTGGTGCATGGAGAAATTGATCTCCCAATCAAAGTAGGTTCTCAGGTCTTCAATGCTACCTTTTATGTAATGGATATTCGTCCTTCGTATTCTTGTTTTCTTGGGCGTCCCTGGATCCATGGGGCAGGTGTTGTAACCACCACCTTACATCAGAAGCTGAGATATCCAGTAGAAGGAAAAGTTGTCACTGTTTACGGAGAGGAAAGATATATAGTTAGCCATGTGAACACCTTTAAATATCTTGAAGTGGAAGGTGAATATGTTGAAACTCCATGTCAGACGTTTGAAGTAGTTCCTTGGGTTGTTAATAATTATGAAGCTCCTCCTGTTGTCAAGAAAGTTCCTGTGGTCACCAGAGTACCTCCTATAATGGCCTCCCTTAAAGATGCTAGAGCTGTGGTGGATGAAGGTGGTTGTACTATTTGGGGTCAGCTTCCTGACATCCCATACAAGTCTGACAAATTTGGTTTGGGTTTCACTGTAGAGTCCCAGAAGGTTGTTCGCCGTGCTCGTGCTGTTCGTATCACCAATCAGGGGGGCATGAAAGATCAGATCAATGCTGTGGGTGATTATGATGAAGATTACAACTTGGATGCTTGGATTTTTCCTACTGTGGGTGTTGGGCTCAATAATTGGAAAGCTGAAGATGTTATTCCTATCTCCTTTAGTCAGGAGTAAATACTATTACTGTGTTGTTACTTTTAAAGTTTGTAATTTTTGAACAATTAAACTCTTAAGCCTTGTGCCTTACCCGGGGCACAATGGTGTGCTTGTTACGGGATGTCATTTCATTTGTATACTTCATTCAATAAAAATCAGTGGACGTTTCGTTTTCGTAAATATTGTGTTCCTTGTCTTTCTTTTCTTTTATTTTTATTTCATCAGCTATGTGTTCTTACACACACCCACATCACTAAAATGCAGATCCACATCCACTCTGGATCCTGTTGATAACAGTTCTACTATTGCCAATTATAATTTCGAGAATCCGATCTATCAAGCTGAAGATGGAAAGGTGGACGATTGTGAAGTACCTGTAGAGCTTACTAGGTTGTTACAACAAGAAGAAAAAGCTATACAGCCACATGAAGAGCCAATCGAAGTTGTGAATCTGGGAACTGAAGAAAACAGGAAAGAGGTCAAGATAGGGGCTAAATTAGAGTACGGTGTCAAGGGCAGATTGATTCAGATGTTACATGATTATGTGGATATCTTTGCTTGGTCCTATGAAAATATGCCAGGGTTGGATACAGACATTGTGGTTCACCGTTTACCAGTAAAAGAAGATTGTCGTCCAAAGAAGCAGAAGGTTCGTCGCATGCGTCCTGAGATGTCAGAGAAGATTAAGGCAGAGGTAATGAAATAGTTTGATGTAGGGTTCTTAGTTGTGACTTCTTATCCTCATTGGGTTGCAAATGTGGTACCAGTACCTAAGAAATATGGTAAGGTACGTATGTATGTAGACTACAGGGATTTGAACAAGGCTAGCCCCAAAGATGACTTTCCACTGACTCATATTGATGTTCTGGTAGACAACACTGCTCAGCATAAGGTATTCTCTTTCATGGATGGTTTCTCTGGTTACAATCAAATCAAGATGGCACCTGAAGATATGGAGAAGACAACATTTGTTACACAGTGGGGCACTTTTTGCTATAAAGTAATGCCATTTGGTTTGAAGAATGTCGGGGCAACATATCAGCGTGCTATGGTGGCTTTGTTTCATGATATGATTCATCATGAGATAGAGGTGTATGTGGATGATATGTTAGCCAGGTCCCAAAATGAAGAACAACATCTTGATCATCTGCATAAGTTGTTTGAGAGGTTGAAGAAATACAAGTTGAGATTGAACCCAAACAAATGTACCTTTGGAGTTAGATCTGGTAAACTCATGGGTTTCATTGTCAGTGGAAAAGGTATTGAAGTAGATCCTACGAAAGTGAAAGCTATACAAGAGATGCCAGTTCCCCATACTGAGAAGGAAGTTAGAGGTTTCTTGGGACGATTGAATTACATTGCAAGATTTATTTCTCAATTAACTGCTACCTGTGAGCCAATCTTCAAGTTGTTGAAGAAAGATCAGGTAATGGAGTGGAATGATGAGTGCCAGACTGCCTTTGATGAAATCAAGAGATACCTGCTAGAACCTCCCATTTTGATGCCACCAGTTGATTGAAGACCCTTGATTATGTACTTAACAGTATTAGACAATTCAATGGGGTGTGTATTGGGGCAACATGACGAGTCTGGTCGAAAAGAGCAGGCAATATACTACCTTAGCAAAAAGTTTACCGACTGTGAAACAAGATACTCACTGCTCGAGAAAACTTGCTACGCTTTGGCATGGGCTGCTCGCCGACTAAGACAGTATATGTTGACTCATACTACCTTATTGATTTCGAAGATGGATCCAATCAAGTACATATTTGAGAAACCTGCTCTCTCCGGAAGAATTGCAAGATGGCAAATGATCTTGACAGAATATGACATACAGTACACTACTCAGAAGGCCATTAAAGGAAGTGTTGTGGCTGATCATTTGGCTCATCAAGCAGTGGATGATTATCAGTCAATGAGTTTTGAGTTCCCCGATGAAGACATTATGATTATTACCAAAGAACATGGACAATATGACAAACCTGAACAAGGATCCCGATGGACTATGGTTTTTGATGGAGCTTCTAATGCACTTGGTAATGGTGTTGGTGTTGTGATCAGTTCCCCTGAAGGTTGTCATACCCTGATTACTGCCAGACTTTGTTTTTATTGTACCAATAATATGGCTGAGTATGAGGCATGTATCCTGGGTATCAAAGCTGCCATTGATATGAAGATTCAGTTCCTTGACGTGTATGGAGATTATGCCCTGGTAGTGAGTCAGATCAAAGGAGATTGGGATACCAAGCATGATAACCTCATCCCTTACAGAGAGTATGTGTTGTCTTTGATCCCACATTTCAAAGAGATTACCTTTGGACATATTCCACGAAGAGAAAATCAGTTGGCAGATGCATTAGCCACCATGGCATCCATGTTTGAGATCAGCTGGGATGATGAAGCTCCCATGATTACTATTGATAGATTTGAGAAGCCTGCGTACTGCAATGAGATTGACACTGGAGAAACAGAGGAGAAGCCTTGGTTCTATGAAGTGAAAAGATATCTTGAAGCTCAGGAGTTCCCTGAAGGGGCATCTGTCAAAGATAAGAAGTTTCTGAGAAGGTTCTCTACTAAGTTCTTTTTGAGTAATGGAATTTTGTACAAGCGCAATCATGATTCAACTTTGCTTCGTTGTGTGGATAAGAAAGAAGCAACATAGATTATGGAAGATATGCATGATGGGATCTTTGGCACTCATTCTAGTGGTCCTACCATGGCAAAGAAGATATTAAGAGCAGGTTACTATTGGTCTACCATGGAAGCTGACTGCTATCAACATTCTAGAACGTGTCACAAGTGTCAAATCTATGCTGATAAAGTACATATACCTCCATCACCATTGAATGTGTTGACTGCTCCTTGGCCTTTTGCCATGTGGGGCATTGATATGATTGGTGAGATCAAGCCTACTGCTTCTAATGGGCATCATTTCATCCTGGTTGCTATTGATTACTTTACAAAGTGGGCAGAGGCAGCTTCATTTGCATCTTTTACCAAGAATGTTGTGGCTCGATTCATTAAGAATAATCTTATATGTAGGTATGGCATCCCTGAAAGGATTATTACTGACAATGGCTCTAATCTGAACAACACTATGATTACTGATCTCTGCACGCAGTTCAAGATTAAGTATCACAACTCTTCTCCGTATCGTCCAAAGATGAATGGGGCAGTAGAAGCTGCTAATAAGAATATTAAGAAGATTATACAGAAGATGACTGTTACTTACAAAGATTGGCACGAGATGTTACCATTTTCTCTTCATGGTTATCGTACTACAATACGTACTTCAACAGGGGCAACCCCATTCTCCTTAGTATATGGTATGGAAGCAGTTCTGCCCATTGAAGTTCAGATTCCCTCCTTAAGAATTATGAAGGATGCAGGCTTGGATGAAGATGAGTGGATTCAAACTCGACTTGACCAGATAAATTTGATTGATGAGAAAAGGTTAGCAGCTGTTTTTCATGGCCAGATGTACCAGAAACGGATGATCAAAGCTTTTAATAAGAAAGTTAAGCCAAAGGTATATCAGGCTGGTGATTTGGTAATCAAGCGTATCATACTACCACAGGGTGACCCTAGGTGCAAGTGGAATCCTACATATGAAGGACCATTTGTGGTCAAAACAGTATTCTCAGGAGGTGCCATGATGCTTACTACTATGGATGGTGAAGACTTCCCATAGCCTGTAAACGCAGACATAGTTAAAAATACTACGCATAAAAAGAGACCCGCTAGGTTGACTGGCCTAGGCAAAAATAAGGGCATCCCGGCGAACCAAAAGGGTTCGGGCAAAAATTAGGGATATATATAAAAAAATGTACACCCGACAAGTCGAAAACCTAAAAAGGCGGCTTGGGCAAAAAAGGGTATCCCGGTGGATTGAAAACCTGAAAGGGCAATCCAGGCAAAAGTTAGGGATTAAAGCGTATGACTATGTCTCGTTTGGATCACCCATGAAACTACAACTAGTTGTGCTACTTACTCAAGCTCAAATAGATAAAGATCAATCCAATCGTTTCCATCTCAACAGCAGAAGATGAGATACTTGAAGATAATGGCAATAGTAGAATTGAAACTCAATAGGATTATTTCCCACATAGCTGATTTTCTCTGTTTTATAAAAAAAATTCACGACGAATTCCTCTTACTAGGATTTCTGTCTCCTTGTACAAACTTGCCTATATATAGGACATTTTGTGATATAAATAAAATTTCATCTTTGAATCCAGATTTACTTTTACCCTATTTACATAAGCGAAACGTCCATTGGTTGTGTTTGAATGTATGTATGCTTTTGAATATGATTGATGTTTACCAGAAATGCATAAAATGCTTAATATGATTGATGTTTACCAGAAATGCATGAAAATGCAATAATAGTATTTACTAAGGACGAACGAGGGAAGGACTTCAACGAAGCTTCGCCGGTTCATCCCCACCAGACAGCTACAAGTCCCCCAGTAGGGCAAATCCATCTTCATAAATACTTCGAGTCACATCTCCCCTGGAATTTATATCCATCTCTTTTATCCTCAGACGAATAGTCGGGAATTTATTCTTTCAATAGGAGTACGACGAACGAAGACGAGAGGTTATGGATACCATACTATCAAACGAAGACGAGAGGTTATGGATACCATACTATCAAACGAAGACGGGAGGTTATGGATACCATACTATCAAACGAAGACGAGAGGTTATGGATACCTTACTATCGAACGAAGACAGGAGGTTATGGATACCATACTATCGAACGAAGACGGGAGGTTATGAATACTATATTATCAAACAAGACAAGTTCCTCATATTCTTCAGCAACAAATCGGGATTTATTTTCCCTGGCCAGCAGTTGTTATATGAAGATATCCAGCCGCTTCAAGCTGCATGATGCATACATACATCATACCATAACATACACATCCATAAGTACATAATACATTTACTTAGGTGCATCATACTATGCATGCATACATAAATACATAAACTAATATTTTCCTTGCAGGATAGTTATATGCAGGTAAAACAATATCAACAACTTACAACGGGTCAGAAATGATCCATACACTACTCAAGATGTCCTTGAATAGCAGGCAAACGGTCTGTAAAAAGATCCATTCCCTGGTTCAAGACATCTTTCAGAAGAACAAATCCTGACGTTCTTTTGACCCTTAAGAGCAAATCTCGACGCTCTTTTGGCCCCTTGTTCAAGACTTTTTCAGAAGAACAAATCCTGACGTTCTTTTGACCCTTAAGAGCAAATCCTGACGCTCTTTTGGCCCCTTGTTCAAGACTTTTTTAGAAGAACAAATCCTGACGTTCTTTTGACCCTTAAGAGCAAATCCTGACGCTCTTTTGGCCCCTTGTTCAAGACTTTTTCAGAAGAACAAATCCTGACGTTCTTTTGACCCTTAAGAGCAAATCCTGACGCTCTTTTGGCCCCTTGTTCAAGACTTTTTCAGAAGAACAAATCCTGACGTTCTTTTGACCCTTAAGAGCAAATCCTGACGCTCTTTTGGCCCCTTGTTCAAGACTTTTTCAGAAGAAAAAATCCTGACGTTCTTTTGACCCTTAAGAACAAATTCTGACGTTCTTTTGGCCCCTTGAATAGCAGGCAAATGGTCTATAAAAAGATCCATTCCCTGGTTCAAGATATTTTTCAGAAGAACTAATCCTGACGTTCTTTTGACCTTGGAGAGTAGGCAAACGGTCTGTACAAAGATCCATTCCCTAATTCAAGATACCTCCAGAAGAGATAATCATCACAAGATTCATTTCTACTGGTGCATTCAACAACTCAAATCATGTTGCATAAATGATTCAGAGACCGCCTATACAAAGACCTAGTACTGATATCCAGTAACAACATAAAGACATCATCATATTCTGATGGCATCTCTAAGCCCATCACCGGTTCTTCCTGATGGCATCTCTAAGCCCATCTCCAATTCTTCCAAGTGGCATCTTTAAGCCCACTCAAGCATATACAACTAATCACCAGTGTTACTTTACGCACCGGTGAGTGCAAATTTTTGGGCTTTTGTGTTCAATCCCCTTCAACCTTCCAGGTCACGAATGGCACATATACCAATCTAACCCCTCAGGTTTCAGAAAATTGAATAGGGGCAGCTGTTGCACCCCAAAATTTGCCCTCCACGAGACAAGCCATTGTGTACTAAGAGGCTCACAAGGTTCACAAGTTTCACAAGACATCTCATGAGGTTCACAAGGTTCACAAAGTTCACAATTAGTCAGAAGATTTGACAATTCCCTCAAACAATGCATCCTCCTAAGCAATGCATCCTAAACTAGGGTTTTGACTTTAATCAGGCTAAATGGACTTACAAGACTTCAAGTGAGCTTCATAACATCTTATATGTGTTCAATAATCCCCATGATAAGTTTCAAGACTTTTCCCAAAGGTTTGCTCAGTCAGATGATCAGATAGGTTAAAATAAGTCAAAGTAGTTAAAAGGTCAAACCAAAGTCAAACTTCATGATTTTTGGCCAACATCAAATATATGAAGTAAAATTCATCATTTGATCAAGGGTTGATCATGATTCATCAAGGAGATTTCAGATCATCAAGAATCAGGGGTTTCTAAATTAGGGTTTCCTTAGGAAAAGTCAACTGAACTTTGACCAGCCATAACTTTCACATGCTTCATCAAATTTTTCCCATCCAAAGCTCATTTTGAAGGAAATTGAATTCTCTACAACTTTGTGTCTCATAAGCCAAGCCCAAAAATGCTTCATTTTGAAGGTATGAGCTAAGACATTATAGGTCCTTTTGAAAGTCAACAAAAAGTCAACAACTTCAAAAGAGCATAACTTGAGAATGGTAAAAGATATGGACATGAAACCAATGGGGTTGGTTATAGGACTCTTTAATATTTCCAAAATGTCCAAGAACACCCTCATAGCATTAAAATTGAAGGATTTGTGCCCTTGCAAAGTTGGGAAAATTTAGGGAAGTTTATGAAGCAAATAAGGCCTAAAATCAAATTTTTGCTAAATGAGCCCACCAAATTGCCATCCCATCTTTATAAAAATACCAAGCACGACCCAACCCACTTATTTTCTGATTTTTATTTTTTTATTTCATATTTATTTGAATTTTATTCATTAAAATACCATTTAAATTGAAATAAAATATAAAATCAAATATTTAAAAAGGGATTTTGCTTCTAGAAAGTCATAAACATTATTTGGATTAGATTGATACACAAGTTATGAGGATTGTCCCAAAATAACAATGTTAGATCAAATAATATTCAAATTTCATGACATATCTTTCTCAATATTCAAATGATCCAAAAATCCAAAGAACCATAACACTTTTTAACCTAATTTGATTCACTACATATAGAGGAACATATCACAACCAAAGGAACGAATTTTTGCAGCCTCTAAGACCTATTTCAAACTTCATAAAATACATCAAAAATCAATTTTCGGTTCCATCTTTGCAGGAGGTTTCAAGGTATTCTAAGGACACAAGAAGCTTCCTTGATCTTCATTGAGTCTAAACCACCCCTTAACTGCCTCTAATTCATACTCATAAACATAACCCGAAGCATACATGCTCTCAATCTATTTTTGTTCGATTCATTGAACTTATGTGTTTATAATGAGTTTTGATTATGTATTAATGTTTGTTGATGCTCATAGATGATTTCTGGATAGTTTTCGTGAAGCTTCATGCCCTATACCACAATCGGCAATAGCTAGGGTTCTAAGCTCCAAATTGGGATTTTATGATTTAACTAATTTAAATAGATTCTAATGACATGGTCTTGTTGTATGATTCATGAGGAACTCATTGATGTAACTAATTTGAGGAAATTGTACTTGTTGTATGGTATTTGATATTTGCAGGTTTCCTAGGCAAGAAAATTCGCAGGAAGATTCGTATCTAATTTCGCAGCAAAATTCGTAGATCCAGAGGTAGAAGATGAAGTCTGCGCGCGAATTTGGAATTTTAAACTTTGTCTTATTTTATTATGTTTGATTCCCATTATAATTACAAAGAAAGCAATTGGCTCAGTTGGTAAAGGATGCGCGTATGCAAGGCAAAGGCAGGGGTTCGAATCCCAGTCTCAGCAATTTTTTTGCTTTATTTCCTTTATGTTTCCAGGCTTGACATATAAAGATTGGTGATCATCCATAGTTCATCAGCACGCGCTGGCCTGGTGGAGAGCTTGCTGGTCTTAGAGATGCAAAGCCTAGGGCCTGGGTTCGAATCCCAGCCCCAGGTAAGTTCTTTTTCTCACTTTTTTTATTTTATTTTATTTTAGTTTATATTATAATTAATTTAATTAATAATAAATGTTTATAATAAAATAGTTATATTATTTTCTTGTATATAATTCAAAAACTTATATTTTTAAAAAAATTTAAACTTTATTCTTAAAATTATTTAATATTTATTTTATTGTATATTATTAATGTTATATGTTTTTTTAGATAAATAATTTAATTAGGCTTAGATTAAAAAATTAACCCTAAAATTTTATATGTAAAAAACCTAAATTTTCATTGAATAAAACCCTAATTATCTTATAAATCTTAATATATTTGTTTGTAAATTTTAAATATTTATTTTATAATTATTATATGTAGTTTGTTTATATATATAAATAATTTAATTAAGTAGTTAACCCTAATTTATTTTTTTCTAAACAATTAAAAACCCTAACTTTATTTTATGAGTTTAATTTCTAATTTTTTATATGTTTACTTAATGATAATTAACAAATATTTTTTTATAATATGTATATAAAATTAAATTACTAGAACTATTAGTCATATTTATTAGTATATAATATTTATTATTTATTTCTTTTATTAAAATCCTTAAAAATAATTATTTATTTAATTTTGAACTTTTAATTTGTTTCTATTGTTATACTAACCTTCTTATATTTATTTTTGTTTGTTATTACTAACCAATTTATTTATTTATTTATTATATGCTTATTTATTTAAATTATTCTATTATTATAATGTAATTGTACCCACTATGTAATAGTTGTAGAATTTCTTATTATTTATTTTAAATTGCCATGGTTAGTAAAATAGGGAGTGTAAACATGTTTGTATTTAAAATTGAATTTAGATCACTAAGCTTAAGATAAATATATGAATGTATACACGCACACACGTAAGTCGATCCTGGATCGCCATCTCACATTCTTAAGGATACCTCTCATGTTGCCTAAACAAAAAGGTCAAGTAAGTGTAAAGCAAAGTCCATTCTTTCATATCATCTAGTCCCTTAAAAGATAATAAGATCAAGTCCCTTCATGGTTGCCTTCGTAAATGATCTTGTCCCTTTCGAATAAAGATGATAAGTCCCTTCGAATTGCTAAATACACCTTACAATTGCCTAATCATAGTTGTCCCTTCATTTGTCTCTCATACATCCAAGGTAATGACTACCTATTCCTTAATAATAGGGATAGTCTTACCACTTAAAGGATATTTAAGAACAGAAAAGATTTAACTTAGGGTAGGTTTCTCTTATGTACTTGCTCACCTTTTCAAAACATTTCAAACACTTCACATTTTCAAGCAATTTTCAAAACAAAGGCTTTATATATATCCGTACATGGATCATTATAAAGTACTTAAGAAAATTTCTAAACACACACTACACTTCTTAAAATATTTTAAAGTGAGCTAAGTAACTAAGATCCCATGGATAACCATGGATGTAAAGGGTGCTAACACCTTCCCTTTACATAACCTACCCCCCGAACCCAAAAATCTTTTAAGGTATTTCCTGTTCTTTTATGCCCTTTCCTTTGGATAAAATAAAAGTCGGTGGCGACTCTTGCTATCCGCAACATTTAAATAAAGTCAGTTCTCCCACCGTGTTACAGAACTGGCGACTCTGCTGGGGATTTAATAAAAGAGGGGTACCCTTAGGAATTAGATCACTTTAAAATTGTTTGCCTTGTTTGCTTTATACTTATCTGTTGGGTGCTCTTATGTGTGAAAGATCCTAACCCGGATCTAGTGTACCTTAGGTAAATGGCAATAAACCAAGGAAACTGTACAGCGTATACCGATATGGTTGATCTGGTGGCCATAGTTAGTGTGACTTCTTGGTTGGTGCTTATGTTCCTTAAGTCAAGTTGAGGATAATATGAGGCTGCCATACGTTGTCAATGCACTAACTAACTTTTAGAACCCTAGTTATCCCATCTTTGCCTTTAGAAAGTAGTGAGATAACCGGCTTTGGTGAAGACTGAAGTTGGTTGATACTCGATGCTATGCTCATTGAGATTGCTGCTGAAAAAATGAACTGCTAACTGGAATGGAAATGAGGAATGAAATTGGAATTGACAAATGGAAATAAAAGGGGGAAATGTAGGGAAAATAAAGAATGTGCTCGAACGGGCCCTACCCCGCTGCCTACGTACCTCATCGGGATAATGAGGATCAGAGTCGACGTAGTTCACCTAACCTAGGCAGGAACTATTTGTTTGTGTTTTTTATGTTGGAACTGCGTATGTCTATGCTCAGGTGTTGCAGGCTCGTCTGGTACGAGTGCGTTTACCGTCTTGCATGTGTGACAAGTCGTCGCGAGTTCACATTGTGAGTGAATGAGATGAGAAAAGAAGTTCCCGCATGATAGTCGCTTGTTATTTGTTTTTTGTCTTTTAAGAGAAGTATTTTGAATTTGTTTGTTTTATGAAACAATCCCTTGATGAGACTTGTGCATCATGATAGACAAGCTTACACCACTCCAAGATGGAATGAATGCAAGTGCTTCATGGAATAAGGCTATACACAAAGGATCCTTTCATTTATTTATTAATTGTTTTTTTGAATTTTGTTTGAAGATGAGAAAGAATGACTTAAATTGCAAAAAGGGAAAAACTAAGGGGTACTAAGACACAACCCTAATTTTATTGATTTATTTACAAGAGAGGTCCTATGGTTAATGAGGTTTTCTAATCCTAATGAGAAAAGAGAAAATAAGAAAAGAGAACTTAGAAATCAACTTACTTCCTAAGGAAGGTAAGTTGTTTCTAAAGAAAGGGAACACCTATAAGCAAGCACCAAGTGCTAAGGAAAACACAACTATAATGCATAAGAGATAGGAATGAAGTGAGACTTACCTCAATCTTCCCCCCTACAAAACAAAAGTTAGCATGACAATGCATATTGAAAGTAAAATCAAAGCATGAAAGCGATTAAGTACCATAAACGTCCTAGAATGGAACTAGGGTTCAAAATAAGACCTAAGTCTAAAGGTGAAGGTACCTAAAGGTCACATGACTTATAAAGTCAGTAGCTAAATTTTATAGGTCCCTAAGTATGCTAGGATACCTCACAAATTCAAACTATGCCAAACTATGTACAAAAAGTTCACCTAAGTTCACCTAAATGCAAGTTAGGACTCATGGATGAAGTATGAATGCATATGGCTTACAAGCATGAATTAGTACATGAAATGAACATCAAAGTCAGTAGTGAATGCTTATGAAGATGGATGAATGAATATACAATCATGGATGCAATGGATTAGGCATATGGAGCAATGAGAAGAAGATATGAGAAGAAACGAACAAAAATCGCATAAGATCGCACATGATGCAAACTAAGGAAGAATGGCATGTGAATATGAATGAAATGATTATGGGTCAGTAGAATACAAGGTATAAGATGCAATTAGAATGCATGAATAGGCATTGATGATTTCCACATAATTCAAGTTATTATTTAGAGGAGAAGAGAAACTAGTTTAGGTTAAAGTTAGTTCACATAAGTATGCACTTTAAAGCACCAAAACAAACCAAATGAGTATGGTTCAAAAAATGACCTACGACTGGAATTAAAGACACACAAATGACCTATAATTAACTCTTAAAAGCTACCAAAAATCCCCACAAGAAAACGGCATGAATGCCTTCTTAACATTTAGGTTATGCGACACATAAACACATGAATCAACCTAGGATCTAGGTGACATGGAAAAATAGAAAAAAGCCTTTAAAAATTATGAAATTAAATCCCTGGAATAATAAAGTCATTATCTCACATTGTCCAAAAGGATTTCATAAAATTATGCACCAAAGTGCCAAAAATATTACTTGATTAGCAAGGTAATAAAGCATGGTTATCGAAAAACAACTTCACAAAGTGGATCAAAAAGGGCATCAAAAATTATGAAAAAAATGCCTAAGTAGCATAAAAATGTCACAAATTCCAGTGATTAATCACATGCAAAAAATAGGTTTCACACCTATGGGGAAAAATCAATTTCGGTCCCCTATGCCAAAACACTCCCTTTTGGGACAGCTCAAGATCTAAAATCCAAATTAATTATTAAAACCACCCAAATCTGGAAACAAAAAATATGAAAAATTAATTAAGAGGATGAAGATCACTCATGAATTTTTCCAGAATTTTATCCCACATAACACTATTTTTAAAAAAATGCGACGAAACGGGCAAAAAAGTGGATTTTGAGGGAAGTGAAAGGAATCTATCCTAATGGTTCGTAACCTAATCCCTAAGATCCGAAATCGACACAAACCAACATACATCACAAATATATCCAATGCCTCAGGTGGGAGGGCTCAATATGCACCTTAAGTTACATGGTCCTAAGCCGCATACAACTATAATGATGCTTAAAAGCTGAAAAAGCTTGAAATTACTTACTTGATTGAAGTGCCGATTCTTTCACATAAAAGAAATCCAAAAAACTTCAAGTCAAGCCTTGTAATCTCCCATGAGCAAAATAAATGTTCATCTTATATAATTGCTTGGTGAAGATCCCCCATAATCGAAACGAAAACAACGACACAAAATATCATTTGAATCCAAAGGTATCCCACAAATAAAGTGGAATACCAACCAAACGACCGTCGCTAAGATCTTTGTGAGAACCTTGCATGAACTCAACAAACGCATTAGAAACCAAAAAGAGGTGCAACTGCCTCACAACTCCAAATCAAGTAGAAAGATGAATGTATGAGTCATGGACATGCATTGAAATTTACGTTTCAAAATGGGGCAGCACTTATGCTTTAACATAAACAACATGCAAACTCAAACCGGAATCGAACAAATTTACATGCAATGAATGGCAAATGATCAACAAACATAAGTACAAGTCAAAACAAGATCAATGCATCAAAATCGCACCAAACCGAACTTAAAAAGCCTTAAACGAAAAAATGCGTCAAAAATCACCGACTCGGAATTGAACAAAAATCGCATGGTAACTTGCAAACGTGCCAACGGATTCAAATATGCAATCGGTTTTTGAAAATTCCGCTTGGAAGTGATACTTTTTGGCCGATTTCGTCGGCTGGCAGTAGCAAAATAGCCGGAAAAAATTGTCCGAAATCGACTAAAAATTTCACCAATGGCTCCGAAATAATCAACAAAGTCAATTTACACTATTCACATTCGCAAAAACGCGCTACGGTTAGGAAGTTATGACCAAAACATATTCTCGACACGCGACACATGAACAACATCAACAATTAAGCCTCAACCTATCCTATTTCAAATTTGCACATTGAAACAAGCATGAATTTAAAAGCCAGGCACTTCAATCAATATCAAGTTATAATAATTAGCTCTCTTAGGAATTTTGTCAAACACCTAACATTCACCGATTATTCTATGTCAACTTTACCAAGCCTTTTCAATCATACACCACAACAATTATTAGGATAAATTAATCAAGAATCAATCAATAATCAACTCATGAATCAATGCACATAATCTCCACAAGATTAATTCAACTTCAAAATTCAATTCAAGAAACAATTCAACAATTATTCATGAATTAAAGTTTAAGAAGCTTACCGAATGAAGAATCGACGAAGAAATTGCAAATCTGAAGGAAGTGAGACGCGATCAAGAACGGAGGAGAGGAGGAGAGGCCGCGCGGCTGCCGGTGGCGGAAGATGGTGGTCTTACGGTGGTGAAGTTGACCGGAGGTGGTGGTTCGTGGCGGCTCAGCTACCGGAAGCTTGATCGGAATTGTTGTGTTCTTGAGTTCTTGATGAAGTTGTTGTTGTGTTCTTGAGAAAGAATTAAGAGAATGAACTTTGATCCTTTAGAGAGAGTTTGTGAGAGTTTTTTGGTGTTTGTAAATTATGATTGAAGTTATGAGACAAATTGTGGGTCAAAAGAATATATAATGGAGTGTAAAATGAAAGGCAAAAGGTGGAATTTCGGCTTAAGTGAAAATAACAATATCTTCGGCAAGAAATTTCGACTCTGAGCCTTCCACAATATCGTCCGCCTCTGAATCACAGTTGCAACACAAAAATAACGGACGTCATACGATCAAAATCGAGTGCGATCGATACGTTTAAGCTGCAAGACGTCACTGAATAAGTTGTTTTTTCGGCTTATTTGGTGTCCGCTACTCGAAAATGTGACGAGGCCAACCTCTTCGGAGCATAATATCGACTCGACTTTGTCATCAAAGTTGTAGATCTATGAGTCAGTGAACTGGTGTTAAAATCTAAGCTCAACCGGACAAACGACGAGGGAGATATTAATTTTCTCGTGAAACCACTTTCAACATTTTTCTTCGGTTCAGCACTTCAGTTTTGTGAAATAAACCAAAACGGCAATCTTTGGAGCACCGTTCGAACTCACTTTTGTATTTGAAATTGAAGAGGATAAAATTTTTGAACCAACGCTTCAAGAACGGGTGATATCCGATGAAAATTGACCGAGTTATGAATTTTACAAAATCTGACAGACAGTGCACTGCATCAAAGAACCTTACTGGTAATTCGCCATTTCGAGATCCTTCCGCTCGGACCTAACCCAAACTGAATTCACATAATGAAGATAACATCTAAACGGAATTTTAGGCACCGAAACAACATCAATTTGATGAACGAGCCAAGAGTTATGAATTTTTTAGTGTTCAAAACTCACCGGTTCAGCATTGTTTTTCACTATGTCGACTCTAAAGACTCGCACATTCTGAGATCTTCTTCAAAGAATTAGTTCTCAGCCAAAACCCAAAAGTTAGAAAGGATATCAAGACGGAAATTTTGGCATATGAATCTCTCAGACATGTTGACCCAATCAGAAGTTACGAACTCTTGAATACCGCTAGCACAGTTAATCGGCGAAACCGAAATTTCAAAAACAAATAATTCCCGCCATTTTCCTTGATGAATTGGCATCCGAGCCGAACACAAAAGTTGTAGAGAATACCGAAACGGTCTAAACTATAGAGTTTCAAGCCAAAATGAGTTTCCGAGCATAAGTTACAACTTTTGCAAACTGCACCATAAAACTGATGTTTTGCTTAAACTCCTCTGAATCAACCGAGAACTTTTGGCTTCTTCTGAGATTCTTGTGCACGTGCCGCATGAATAAATAAAGGTCAGTCGCAACCTGTGAAAACTCAAATGGAGATGTATATTCATGTATGTTTATGATGCAATTGTGATCTAAATGCAATGCAATGTATGAAAGGATATGCTAAATGGCATGAAAATGAGAGGGAAAATTTTGGGGTGTTACAACCATTGCTTCACATTCCCCGACTATCAGCTGGTTCCTACAATGGAAGAGTTCTCTAAACTTCTGGGTATACATGTTCTTGATCAAAGACCCTTCACAGGCTTGGAAAAAGAGCTTAAACCAGAGGTTATTGCTGCAGCTCTACATCTGAAGAAGTCAGACATTGTCCTAGAAACGAGAAGCGGAGTTAAGGGTATCCTTGCTAAGGTGTTGATAGAGAAGGCTCAAGTGTTCTTGAAGGCTATGAGCTATGATGCTTTTGAGGAGATCTTATCCTTTTTGATTTATGGCTTAGTGTTGTTCCCCAATCCAGATCAGTTCATAGACGTTCACGCCATCAACATATTTCTTAGTCACAATCCAGTGCCTACATTGCTTGGAGACATTCTGCACTCTCTTTATACTCGTACTACGAAGGCACGAGGAACTTTGATGTGCTGCATACCTTTGCTATCTAGGTGGTTTATTTATCACCTTCCTCGATCAGTGATGAAGAATGAGCAAGGGTTCAGGTGGTCCAAGAGGATTATGTCACTCTCTCATTCAGATATCCATTGGTGCTCCAGGTCTATGGAGAATGTTACTATCATTGACCATTGTGGGGAGTTTCCTAATGTGCCACTTCTAGGCATAAGAGGAGGCATTACTTACAATCCTTCTTTAGCTTTACGACAGTTTGGTTACGCTCGGAGTGATGGTCCTCATGACATGTTGATTCAGGGTATTGTGTTTGACTACGACAACGATCTGCAAGGTTACCGTCAAAGGTTCATATGAGCATGGGGAAAAGTGAACAAGGTTGACAGCAAGACTCTGGAGCCCAAGTACACTATTCCTATGGAAGCTTACCTCAGATGGATGCGATCTCGTGCTCAGACTCTCATGATGCCATATCCTGCCATCCTGCCAGTTACTATGGAGCCTGTTGCTGAAGGAGATACCTCTTATACCATCCTTCACCCAGACATGCCCACTGACATGGAAGACTTACAGAGATCCTGGATCCAGTTGAAGGAGCAAAGGGATACTTTCGAGGCTCATTACAAAGCAAGTCAAGAAAGAATCCTGGAGCTGACAAAGCAACTTCACGAGGAGCGGAATCTCATCTTTTGTATTTATTTCATTTCATTTTGTAAGCCCAAAGGGCAAACAAATTTATTACTAATAAAAGTTTACTTTCTTGATTGTTTAAGCAAATTTAAATCCTGCGGTCCTTGAAAACATTGCATATGCATTTATACACCATATCATTGCATCACAGGTTTCTTGTGTACAGGTTTCTTATCTTCTCGCTGTTTATTTCAACAATGGCTCTTGAACAAACAGTTAAAGATCTCCAGGCACAAAATGCACAGTTCCAAGAGCTGATCCTGAACTTGTCCAAGGGGCAGGATGAATTAAAGACACTACTGGCCAAAAAGACTAAGAAGACTAGAAGGTCAGGAGGCCTTATCAATATGGGAAGAAGGTTCAGAGGTCCTGTCAAGACCAAGGAACAGGTTGAATATTATGAGTCTGAAGATTCTGAGAAAGAGAGAGACAGTCTCCACAACACTATGGGGGACTCTGATTCTGAAGCTAACTACTATCATGATCCTACTGAAGATAAGTTCAAAATGCTGGTGGATAGAATGGATGTTATGGAGTTGCAAAAGTCTTCTGGGCTGGATTTTGAAGACCTGAGTTTGATATCTGGGGTGGTCATACCCATTGGTTTCAAGGTTCCTGCTTTTGTAGTGTGTGATGGTGTCTCTTGTCCCAAGCTGCATCTGAGGTCTTATGTCCGGAGAATCCAACCCCATACTGCTGATAAGAAGTTGTGGATCCATTTCTTCCAAGAGAGCTTATCTGGAGCTCAATTGGAATGGTACTATCAGTTGGAGAGTGTCAACATCCGTGATTGGAATGATCTTGCTGATGCCTTTTATAAGCAATATCAATACAATGCTGATCTAGCCCCTACTCACATGCAACTACAAAGCATGTCTATGGGTGCTAAACAAAATTACAAGGAGTATGCCCAGAAGTGGAGAGATTTGGCTGGTAGAGTACAACCTCTTCTAACTGGCAGAGATTTAGTGGATATGTTCATGTGCACGTTGAATGGTCCTTTTTATAGTCATCTCATTGGAAGCTCATAATCTGGCTTCACTGAGTTGATAATGACAGGAGAGCGTGTAGAAAGTGGTATAAGGAGTGGCAAGATCCAAGTGGGTGCTTCTTCATCCAGTACTACAAAGAAGCCCCCTAGTGGGAAGAAAGAGTAAAATGTTGTTTATGGTCAACCTGATCGTAATAGGAGGCACCAATCTGTGAGTGCAGTTCATATCTCCAATCCTACTCCTGCAACACCAGAACCACCACAGGGCAATCAGCAGAGGCCTAGAAGGCAATTCACTAAGCTCAATATGTCACTGGCCCAAGCCTTGCAACAATTTTTGAAGGGTGAACTCATCACTTTGAGGGACCCTCCTCAGAATCCCAATGTTACCTCTCCCAGGTACAATCCTAATGCACGATGTGCATATCATTCAAATTGTCAGGGACATGATACCAATAGTTGCTGGATATTTGAAAAACAAGATTCAAGATATGATTGATGCTGGAGAGATTTAGTTTGACCCTCCGGGTACTCCAAATGTGATTACTGCTCCCATGCCAAATCATGAAAAGACTGTCAATGCCATTGATGAAGTTTCACATATTTCCTCAGTTGCAGATGTGACCACACCATTGTCTGTTATTAAGAAGAAGTTGGTACAAGCTGGGTTCTTTCCAGGTTGTCATGAAGATTGTTTCTATTGTGCTTATAAACTGGATAGTTGCTGGAAGTTGAAGGACGGTATTCAACGCCTCATGAATAATTACACCATATTGTTTGAGAGGACACCTTCTGTAGAGAGAATGGTTGAACATATAACCAAAGGTGCGAAGGTTGAAGAAGTGGATATGGTTGATAAAGTGCCGGTAAGGATTACTTCCAAGGGTCCTGTCAAAATCACTCATAAGGGTCCAATTAAGATTACTGCTGAAGGCCCTGTGAAGGTCGTTGCTGAAGCTAGAGTGGCTCCTATGATCATTACCACTCCTGGTCCTATTCCATATACTTCTGATAAAGTTGTTCCTTGGCATTATGGGTCCGATGTTTATATTCATGGTGTTAAGCAGGAATCCTTGGCTGATGCACCTATTGTTGATGAAAATCTGGATGTTGATAATATTGCTGGATCTAGTAAGATCACACGAAGTGGAAGAGTTTTCTCTCATCCAGTTACCTCCAAGAATACATCTACTCCAAGATCATTCGCAAGAGTGATTACGACATTGTTGATCAATTGGGGCATACTCCCTCCAAGATTTCTATGTTGTCTTTATTGTTGTGTTCTGAGGCTCATGCCAAAGCCTTGATTAAAGTTTTGAAGACCGCTCACGTACCAAATGAGATTTCTGTAGACCAGTTTGAAAATTGTGTTGCACACTTGACCTATGATAATGGGTTAGGTTTATCCGATGCTGATTTGACTTCTGCCAAGAGGGATCATAACAGGGCTCTACATATCTCTATTGAATGTAGGGGCACTACCCTGTCACATATGTTAATAGACAATGGTTCCTTGCTGAATGTGTTGCCCAAAGAAGTTCTGAATAAGCTTAGTCCTGAAGATGCTGTGTTGAAACCCAGTAATATAGTGGTGAAAGCTTTTGATGGCTCGAGAAGAGTGGTGCATGGAGAAATTGATCTCCCAATTAAAGTAGGTTCTCAGGCCTTCAATGCTACCTTTTATGTAATGGATATTCGTCCTTCGTATTCTTGTTTGCTTGGGCGTCCCTGGATCCATGGGGCAGGTGCTGTAACCTCCACCATACATTAGAAGCTGAGATATCCAGTAGAAGGAAAAGTTGTCACTGTTTACGGAGAGGAAGGATATATAGTTATCCATGTGAATACCTTTAAATATCTTGAAGTGGAAGGTGAATATGTTGAAACTCCATGTCAGACGTTTGAAGTAGTTCCTTGGGTTGTTAATAATTATGAAGCTCCTCCTGTTGTCAAGAAAGTTCCTGTGGTCACCAGAGTACCTCCTATAATGGCCTCCCTTAAAGATGCTAGAGCTGTGGTGGATGAAGGTGGTTGTACTATTTGGGGTCAGCTTCCTGACATCCCATACAAGTCTGACAAATTTGGTTTGGGTTTCACTGTAGAGTCCCAGAAGACTGTTCGTCGTGCTCGTGCTGTTCGTATCACCAATCAGGGGGTCATGAAAGATCAGATCAATGCTGTGGGTAACTATGATGAAGATTACAACTTGGATGCTTGGATTTTTCCTACTGTGGGTGTTGGGCTCAATAATTGGAAAGCTGAAGATGTTATTCCTATCTCCTTTAGTCAGGAGTAAATACTATTACTGTGTTGTTACTTTTAAAGTTTGTAATTTTTGAACAATTAAACTCTTAAGCCTTGTGCCTTACCCGGGGCACAATGGTGTGCTTGCTACGGGATGTCATTTCATTTGCATACTTCATTCAATAAAAATCAGTGGACGTTTCGTTTTCGTAAATATTGTGTTCCTTGTCTTTCTTTTCTTTTATTTTTATTTCATCAGCTATGTGTTCTTACACACACCCACATCACTAAAATGCAGATCCACATCCACTCTGGATCCTGTTGATAACAGTTCTACTATTGCCAATTATAATTTCGAGAATCCGATCTATCAAGCTGAAGATGGAAAGGAGGACGATTGTGAAGTACCTGTAGAGCTTGCTAGGTTGTTACAACAAGAAGAAAGAGCTATACAGCCACATGAAGAGCCAATCGAAGTTGTGAATCTGGGAACTGAAGAAAACAGGAAAGAGGTCAAGATAGGGGCTAAATTAGAGGACGGTGTCAAGGGCAGATTGATTCAGATGTTACATGATTATGTGGAGATCTTTGCTTGGTCCTATGAAAATATGCCAGGGTTGGATACAGACATTGTGGTTCACCGTTTACCAGTAAAAGAAGATTGTCGTCCAAAGAAGCAGATGGTTCGTCGCATGCGTCCTGAGATGTCAGAGAAGATTAAGGCAGAGGTAATGAAACAGTTTGATGCAGGGTTCTTAGCTGTGACTTCTTATCCTCAATGGGTTGCAAATGTGGTACCAGTACCTAAGAAAGATGGTAAGGTACGTATGTGTGTAGACTACAGGGATTTGAACAAGGCTAGCCCCAAAGATGACTTTCCACTTCCTCATATTGATGTTCTGGTAGACAACACTGCTCAGCATAAGGTATTCTCTTTCATGGATGGTTTCTCTGGTTACAATCAAATCAAGATGGCACCTGAAGATATGGAGAAGACAACATTTGTTACACAGTGGGGCACTTTTTGCTATAAAGTAATGCCATTTGGTTTGAAGAATGTCGGGGAAACATATCAGTGTGCTATGGTGGCTTTGTTTCATGATATGATTCATCATGAGATAGAGGTGTATGTGGATGATATGATAGCCAGGTCCCAAAATGAAGAACAACATCTTGATCATCTGCATAAGTTGTTTGAGAGGTTGAAGAAATACAAGTTGAGATTGAACCCAAACAAATGTACCTTGGAGTTAGATCTGGTAAACTCATAGGTTTCATTGTCAGTGGAAAAGGTATTGAAGTAGATCCTGCGAAAGTGAAAGCTATACAAGAGATGCCAGTTCCCCGTACTGAGAAGGAAGTTAGAGGTTTCTTGGGACGATTGAATTACATTGCAAGATTTATTTCTCAATTAACTGCTACCTGTGAGCCAATCTTCAAGTTATTGAAGAAAGATCAGGTAATGGAGTGGAATGATGAGTGCCAGACTGCCTTTGATGAAATCAAGAGATACCTGCTAGAACCTCCCATTTTGATGCCACCAGTTGATGGAAGACCCTTGATTATGTACTTAACAGTATTAGACAATTCAATGGGGTGTGTATTGGGGCAACATGACGAGTCTGGTCGAAAAGAGCAGGCAATATACTACCTTAGCAAAAAGTTTACCGACTGTGAAACAAGATACTCACTGCTCGAGAAAACTTGCTACGCTTTGGCATGGGCTGCTCGCCGACTAAGACAGTATATGTTGACTTATACTACCTTATTGATTTCGAAGATGGATCCAATCAAGTACATATTTGAGAAACCTGCTCTCTTCGGAAGAATTGCAAGATGGCAAATGATCTTGACAGAATATGACATACAGTACACTACTCAGAAGGCCATTAAAGGAAGTTTTGTGGCTGATCATTTGGCTCATCAAGCAGTGGATGATTATCAGTCAATGAGTTTTGAGTTCCCCGATGAAGACATTATGATTATTACCAAAGAACATGGACAATATGACGAACCTGAACAAGGATCCCGATGGACTATGGTTTTTGATGGAGCTTCTAATGCACTTGGTAATGGTGTTGGTGTTGTGATCAGTTCCCCTGAAGGTTTTCATACCCTGATTACTGCCAGACTTTGTTTTTATTGTACCAATAATATGGCTGAGTATGAGGCATGTATCCTGGGTATCAAAGCTGCCATTGATATGAAGATTCAGTTCCTTGACGTGTATGGAGATTCAGCCCTGGTAGTGAATCAGATCAAAGGAGATTGGGATACCAAGCATGATAACCTCATCCCTTACAGAGTATTGATCACACTAAAATTCACCGTATTTCTGACTCCGATTTCGCATGCATTCTTAGCTTTTATTGTTGTTTTACTTTGTTATTGCTTTGTTTTCTTATGTTTTCAGGTTTTTATAATAATCGGAGCTTGAATCAGGAAAAGGAGCGAAAAAGGAGTGAAAACGGACGAAAACCTAGAAATTCAGCGTTTTGCACTTGCGGCACCCACCGTGGCGGGCGCCATGGGGTTAGCCATGACGTGGCCACGTCTCAAGACCACTCCTCAACCTCCAAGACCCACGTTCCCCACTCCATCATCCCCTGTAGGGACCATGGCGGGCGCCATAGGCCTGTGGCGGGCGCCACAAGGCCAAAATCAGTAACCTCCACTTTTTAGTGGAGGGGCGTCCCGGTCATTTCATTCTTTTAGTTTTCCTATAAATAGGACCTTAGATTTTCGTTTTTCTTCATCCAGAATTAGAATTCTCTAGGCATATATCAGTTATAAAGCAGTTGCCATTCCACATCGGGGTGCCTCTGCAATCGAGCGATCGAGTCTGTAATCTGTCTGTGGTTCGAGTTTTGGAGCACTCTGGAGGAAGTTAATCCTGCCGCCATTTTAATTCAAGTTCGTACTTTACTTTTATTTATTTCTGCCTCGCTTTTATTTTGTTTATTTCCCGCACTCGCACATTTACTTTGTTTATTTCCTGCACTCGCACATTTACGTTGTTTATTTCCCGCACTCGCACATTTACGTTGTTTATTTCCTGCACTCGCACATTTACGTTGTTTATTTCCCGCACTCGCACTTTACTTCGTTTACTTTCCGCACTCGCTTTAAATTACTTTTATGAAAAACTATAAAAAGAATATTTACTTTATCATGTCTAACTAATTCCATAAAGGTTAGAATGTAAGGATCGTAATTAAACCAGTAATCCGTACAATTGTTCGTGGAAACACTTAAGGGCTATTTTATCTTTCAATTTAAGTTTAATTGTTTTTAACTATTTCAAAAGCAGCCAAAAGCGCTTTGTCTAGTTTATTAGGAGTTTTTAGATTAAAAAGAAAGGAGATTTTAAAACGACTTTTGAACGCGTTAAAGAAGTTTAGAGTCTGGTTCGTGAGAACCTCTTTTTGCTAAGAAATCCAGGTTAAAGTACTTTTCAACTTAGTTAAGATACTATATTTCTTAAAAATAGGTTTACTACTCTAACGCAGTACGCACCTTTTTATCCGTGACAATAGGAGGGGTTGATTAGAGAGTACAACTCGGTTCTGAATACGCGAAAGCGACAGTTCCTGTTAAATTAGTTCTTTTCAAAGGAGAAAACATTGCCCATAAGTAGTTCCATTAACAAGTACCGGATTATCAATTGATTATGTGAATTACATTCGAGCCTGTCTTTGTTTATTGTTTAAAAATTATTAGTTTATTTACCATTGCACCCTTCTTAAAACCCCTATATTTAGTTGCCTTAGATACACACCATAACAACAGGTACGATAGATTGACACTTGGTCTCTGTGGATTCGACAATCTTTTATATTACTCTGACGCGTTCGTACACTTGCGAAAAACACGCATCAAGTTTTTGGCGCCGTTGCCGGGGACCAATTTCGTCAAATTTCGTACCCTGTAGTTATACCGTATAGACTAAGGCTTTTACAACAAATAAAAAATTAAAAAAATCACTATGTTTCACTCAAATAAATTCTACAATCATCACTCCCAGTATTTCGGGGGATCACGTGAATCACATATGTCCAACCTCGAAATACAAAGGGAGAATTTCTATGCACCACTAACTTATTCTCACCCAAATCACCACTCACAAAATTTTGAGGAACCGCTAGAATCTGTTAATTCAAGCCTCGAAAGGTTAGTGGAGGATTTCATTGAAACCACAACTAATTCTAGGATAGAATCTATGATAAGGCGCTTTATGGTAACACAAACCCTCGAGAATAAAGAGTTTATAAGACAACATCTCGATACTTATGAAACCCTTAGGCAATTAAACACTAAGGTCGATTCCCTCGTGAATAGCACTAAGGCATTGGGGACTCAAATCTTCCTTCTTGCACAAACACCTATAGGACCACCTCCTGAGGAGAATGCATATGTTATAACAACTAGTAGTGAGGAACATATCGAAAATCCTAAGGAGAGGGATAATGAGCATAACGAGAGTTGTGGTGAGAATAGAGTAGAGAAAAATCCATTGAAACCATCCGAAAGGAAAGGTGTCATAAAGGTAGAGAATGAAGCAACTATTGTTGTTACCCCTCCATATATCCCACCATTTCCTTTCCCGCAAAGTTTTGTGGAAGATAAGGTAGAATCCCAATCCAAAACATACGTGGAAGTATTGAAATATACCCGCACCAATGTACCCTTATTCGAGCTCCAACATAAAAAGAGAAAAATTGAGGACCATGAAACTAGGGGAATCATTAGTGCTAAGAGGGTAAGGCTAACCTTTGAGATGGTGAATGAAATGACTAAGCTTAAATTTGAAAAGCTAATACTTAGCATAGATCCAGAACCACCACCACAAGTTCAAAAGAGTGAGCCAACCTACAGAAGGAAGAAAAGAAAAGGTGAAGGATATGTGAGATGGCTTGATAAATGGGCCTACATAACCGTTTTCAAAACCCCTATAGGAACAACCCCCTACCAACTAGTTTATGGGAAATCATGTCATTTACTTTTTGAGTTAGAGCATAAGGCCTATTGGGCCATCAAAACTTTGAATTTGGATTACTTAACTGCTGGTGAAAAACGTATCCTTGATATCCACAAATTAGAAGAGCTCGGACAATTTGCCTACGAAAATGCCATCATATACAAAGAAAGAACAAAAGCTTGGCATGACAAAAGAATCATAAGAAGAGACTTCAAATTAGGCGATCCTGTTCTCCTGTTCGATTCTAGGTTACGACTTTTTCCAGGTAAGCTCCGTTCGAGATGGACTGGCCCTTTCGAAGTATCAAAGATCCTAAGATCCAGTGCTATTGAAATCAAGAACCAGACATGTAAACCGTTCATCGTCAATGGACAGAGGTTGAAGCCCTACGAAGGAGGTGACATCCCAACAACATACACCTACCATACTCTGAGTGATCCACCATATCCTTCCAATGATGTTTAAAAATCGGTCGTCGAGCTAATGACGTTAAACAAGCGCTGCATGGGAGGCAACCCATGGTTTTCTTATTTATGTACTTTTTATTTATTTTTATTTTATTTCAATTAGTTTATATTATAATTATGTCAGGACTAACGATTGAATGTTTTATGTGCTTTCAGGACTTGTTTGCTAACCTTGTACAGAATGCAGAACCCTGATGACATGCACGTGGCCTTTAGAGACGACGCACAGAGAGAGCGTTACTATGTCCACATGAGACGCCCTATGGCTCCTACCAGGTACCCTGACCATGACTGCATGGATGCCTTGGGGATAGAGCCAAGCGTCAGATTTTTATGCCATCAACTCCATTGGGGCCAGTTTGACTACAGGAACAACACTTATAGGAACTTGACTCTTGAGTTCCTCAGCTCGTTTCATCATGACCCTTGGGCTGGACCCGATGGACTCGTTGTTTTCAGGTTGTTCGGGATTGACTACTCATTCTCTCACAAAGAGTTTGGTGATTTGCTAGGTTTCCAGACTACTCCTGATGCTATTCCAGAGACACCGATGGGGTATTTTATGAGCAGAGAAGTGGAAAAGTTTTGGACTAAAATATCAGGTGGAGGGAGCCAAGATCCTTCTACCCAGTTTTCTCAGGTAATCCACAACCCTGCATTGAGGTACTTCCAGATGATTCTAGCACATTCTTTCCTAGGTTTGCCAGATACAGAAACCCTGCTAAGTGAAGAGGAGATTTTCCTACTATTTTGTGCGACTCAGTCTCGCCCTGTTGCTTGTGGCAACTTTCTGTTGAAGGGCTTGGCTAGTGTCGCCAGATCATCCGTAGGAATCATCCATGTCGGTGGGATTGTTACACAGATAGTTACTGCATTGGGTCTGTCTCGCAAATTATTGCACCTGAAGACCTTCTGCTGCTACACCACCCTGGATATTGATTTTTGTCTTGATAGAGGACTGATGAGGAAGGCTTCTTTTGAGCCCAACATGTTTAGATTGCTGATCGACGGCGAAGCGATACACTATTTTACATTACCAGATCCGCTGATGACCAGTGTCCATGATCCTGAAAATTGGAGTTATGCTCTAGAGGGTTATGGAGAGACTGTCGAAGAGCCGAAATCGCCTCCCGCCGCTGAGTACACTCCTACACCTCTTACTCCCCGAATCACTGTTATGTCTAACAATATGTCTCTGCAGCCACCTGACCTACAAACACAGATTTATGAGCTCCGCAAGGAAACTGCCCTGCTCAAGCAGGAAGTGGCAGACTTGGAGTTACAGATGCAGGTTTCTGATCTCACTCATGCCTCAGAGGCCGATGCTCTATATCAGGCGATTGAAGAGCTTCAGAGGGAGATAGCTGAGATTCGTGAATCAAGCCAGGAAAAGAAGCCTACCACATAACTCATTCTACACTGACGTCGCTACCCTAGTATTTAATTTCCTTTTTACGCTTTATTTTCATATACTTTGAATTCCTTATATATATACATATTATGCACTAATGTTAATTTTTCTTTTTCTTTTTTTATTTTTAATTATTTTATTTTTTGTCGTGCAAAGAAAAAAAAAATAAGACAAAAATATTTTCATTTTTGTCTTCACAAAAAAATATAAGCAAGCCTCATGCCTTGAAAAGAAGAAGAAAACGCGATTGTATTTGGAGGGCTTGTTACGTCTATTGCTCGGGCTCTTGGCCTGAACGATGAGATAGCTACACTTGAACCACTACCTCCTCGCACAATTAATTTAAAATTTCTGAAAGACATGAAATTTTGCCGAACGAGGAGAGAAGGTGGTTATGAGTTGATGGTTCATGGGGTAGATATCTCATCTGTTGCTTTACCATGCAGTAGACGTACTGATGTACGTGATGAAAGGAACTGGACCTATGATCTTAATGCTCCACGTGTTTTGGGTCCACTTCCTTCTAATATTCCCGAAGGGGAGGCACATGACACTGATGATGAGTATGATCGGAGAGAGCAGTCTCCCATCCCTCACATGTCCCCCCATCGTCCTTCACAGTCACACACTGCACCATCTTCCTCTAACCCTGTTGCAGGTACTGCTCCTGGATTCTTTGTCACCGAGGAGATGTGGCGTGATATGACAGCTAGAGAAGAAAGGCGTGATGGCCTTCTCTCTACTATTTCACAGCAGCTGACGGACAACATGAGCTTCATGCAACAATCGCGATTGGTTTCGGATCGTGCTTATAGCAACGTTTGCCGTACCTTGAACGGTATTTCATTAGAGCAGAACCGTCAGAGAGAGTTCAACAGCCGACACTACCAGCTTGTAGAGGCCACTCAGGGTTCCATCTTGGGTAACCTTCGAGAGGTCCGGAGTGCTCAGGCTGCTTTATCAGCACGACTCGACCGGAGGGACCAGCATCGTAGTAGATCCCGTCGTTCCAGACCATCACATCAGGACGGCGAAGGCACCAGTGCCCCTCCTCAGTAGTCTTTTTCCAGGTTACCCCCCTTATCTTATTTCGAAACATTGGGGACAATGTTCGATTTAAGTGTGGGAGGGGATTTTATTGCTTTCTGTTATTTCCCTTTTTAGTTAATTTCCTTTCAGTTATTTCCCTTTTCAGTAATTTAATTTTCTTAGATAATGCATGAGTCTGACGAGTCACCAGTATAGTGTCTTTTTAGTTCATCTTCATTTTTTCCCATTTCCTTAGCCTTACCAGAAAAATTTTAAAAAGAAAACAATGTTGTTTCACATGTTTTTTGGGCTTTGAGACAGGTTTAGATTAGGATGTGGTGACTTAGGTCAACTTTTTGAAACATCAGAACCATTTTAGCACCATAGACCTCTTGAATATAGGAATCACTCCTAAACCCCACCACCATGGCCTTTACTATCATTTAAAAATTGTCCTAAGTAGTTTATCCTAGCAGTCAGCTCCGGCCTAAACATGCTCTACGTAGGGGGCCGATGAATATAAGTGAATGATCCAGTGCTAATAAAAAAAAAAAAAAAAAAAAGAGAGAAAAAAGAAAAAAAAAGGCAAACTCTGGTATAGGTGACCCTCACAAAGTCATTTAAACCGAAAAAAGAGAAGAAAAAAATTTTGCCACAAAAAGAAAAAAAATTGCAAGTCACCTATTGTTAGTTGGTTCAGAGGTATCTGGCACTGAACTTGGTAGGGCGGATTACGATCCGATCCCCCGCAGCTACATTTAGGCGAAATAAAAACAGGTTTACACATGCTTATGTGCCAGAAACCTTATGTTATGGATCAGAATCACTAACCGGTCACTCTACTATGAAGCATGTACGGATAACGGGCTTAATGTGATTGCGCCTGAATGAAAAGGACACAAAAAGATGAGAAGATAGGTCTAGGTATCGTGGGATGATATGGAGTGGTTAATATAGGATTGAAGTTTGTGTTTGTGTTACTATGGTACCCTTGGTTCACTTAGTTAGTATCTGTCACTGCATCCTGACTTGAACATAGAATCCCTTTAGCCCAAAGACACGTGTTGACACCATATTTTCTTAAGCTTTAATGTTTGCTTGAGGACAAGCAAAGGTTTAAGTGTGGGAGAATTTGATCACACTAAAATTCACCGTATTTCTGACTCCGATTTCGCATGCATTCTTAGCTTTTATTGTTGTTTTGCTTTGTTATTGCTTTGTTTTCTTATGTTTTCAGGTTTTTATAATAATCGGAGCTTGAATCAGGAAAAGGAGCGAAAAAGGAGTGAAAACGGACGAAAACCTAGAAATTCAGCGTTTTGCACTTGCGGCACCCACCGTGGCGGGCGCCATGGGGTTAGCCATGACGTGGCCACGTCTCAAGACCACTCCTCAACCTCCAAGACCCACGTTCCCCACTCCATCATCCCCTGTAGGGACCATGGCGGGCGCCATAGGCCTGTGGCGGGCGCCACAAGGCCAAAATCAGTAACCTCCACTTTTTAGTGGAGGGGCGTCCCGGTCATTTCATGCTTTTAGTTTTCCTATAAATAGGACCTTAGATTTTCGTTTTTCTTCATCCAGAATTAGAATTCTCTAGGCATATATCAGTTATAAAGCAGTTGCCATTCCACATCGGGGTGCCTCTGCAATCGAGCGATCGAGTCTGTAATCTGTCTGTGGTTCGAGTTTTGGAGCACTCTGGAGGAAGTTAATCCTGCCGCCATTTTAATTCAAGTTCGTACTTTACTTTTATTTATTTCTGCCTCGCTTTTATTTTGTTTATTTCCCGCACTCGCACATTTACTTTGTTTATTTCCTGCACTCGCACATTTACGTTGTTTATTTCCCGCACTCGCACATTTACGTTGTTTATTTCCTGCACTCGCACATTTACGTTGTTTATTTCCCGCACTCGCACTTTACTTCGTTTACTTTCCGCACTCGCTTTAAATTACTTTTATGAAAAACTATAAAAAGAATATTTACTTTATCATGTCTAACTAATTCCATAAAGGTTAGAATGTAAGGATCGTAATTAAACCAGTAATCCGTACAATTGTTCGTGGAAACACTTAAGGGCTATTTTATCTTTCAATTTAAGTTTAATTGTTTTTAACTATTTCAAAAGCAGCCAAAAGCGCTTTGTCTAGTTTATTAGGAGTTTTTAGATTAAAAAGAAAGGAGATTTTAAAACGACTTTTGAACGCGTTAAAGAAGTTTAGAGTCTGGTTCGTGAGAACCTCTTTTTGCTAAGAAATCCAGGTTAAAGTACTTTTCAACTTAGTTAAGATACTATATTTCTTAAAAATAGGTTTACTACTCTAACGCAGTACGCACCTTTTTATCCGTGACAATAGGAGGGGTTGATTAGAGAGTACAACTCGGTTCTGAATACGCGAAAGCGACAGTTCCTGTTAAATTAGTTCTTTTCAAAGGAGAAAACATTGCCCATAAGTAGTTCCATTAACAAGTACCGGATTATCAATTGATTATGTGAATTACATTCGAGCCTGTCTTTGTTTATTGTTTAAAAATTATTAGTTTATTTACCATTGCACCCTTCTTAAAACCCCTATATTTAGTTGCCTTAGATACACACCATAACAACAGGTACGATAGATTGACACTTGGTCTCTGTGGATTCGACAATCTTTTATATTACTCTGACGCATTCGTACACTTGCGAAAAACACGCATCAAGTATGTGTTGTCTTTGATCCCACATTTCAAAGAGATTACCTTTGGACATATTCCACGAAGAGAAAATCAGTTGGCAGATGCATTAGCCACCATGGCATCCATGTTTGAGATCAGCTGGGATGATGAAGCTCCCAAGATTACTATTGATAGATTTGAGAAGCCTGCGTACTGCAATGAGATTGACACTGGAGAAACAGAGGAGAAGCCTTTGTTCTATGAAGTGAAAAGATATCTTGAAGCTCAGGAGTTCCCTGAAGGGGCATCTGTCAAAGATAAGAAGTTTCTGAGAAGGTTCTCTGCTAAGTTCTTTTTAAGTAATGGAATTTTGTACAAGCGCAATCATGATTCAACTTTTCTTCGTTGTGTGGATAAGAAAGAAGCAACAAAGATTATGGAAGATATGCATGATAGGATCTTTGGCACTCATTCTAGTGGTCCTACCATGGCAAAGAAGATATTAAGAGCAGGTTACTATTGGTCTACCATGGAAGCTGACTGCTATCAACATTGCAGAACGTGTCACAAGTGTCAAATCTATGCTGATAAAGTACATATACCTCTGTCACCATTGAATGTGTTGACTGCTCCTTGGCCTTTTGCCATGTGGGGCATTGATATGATTAGTGAGATCAAGCCTACTGCTTCTAATGGGCATCGTTTCATCCTGGTTGCTATTGATTACTTTACGAAGTGGGTAGAGGCAGCTTCATTTGCATCTGTTACCAAGAATGTTGTGGCTCGATTCATTAAGAATAATCTTATATGTAGGTATGGCATCCCTGAAAGGATTATTACTGACAATGGCTCTAATCTGAACAGCACTATGATTACTGATCTCTGCACGCAGTTCAAGATTAAGCATCACAACTCTTCTCCGTATCGTCCAAAGATGAATGGGGCAGTAGAAGCTGCTAATAAGAATATTAAGAAGATTATACAGAAGATGACTGTTACTTACAAAGATTGGCACGAGATGTTACCATTTGCTCTTCATGGTTATCGTACTACAATACGTACTTCAACAGGGGCAACCCCATTCTCCTTAGTATATGGTATGGAAGCAGTTCTGCCCATTGAAGTTCAGATTCCCTCCTTAAGAATTATGAAGGATGCAGGCTTGGATGAAGATGAGTGGATTCAGACTCGACTTGACCAGATAAATTTGATTGATGAGAAAAGGTTAGCAGCTGTTTGTCATGGCCAGATGTACCAGAAACGGATGATCAAAGCTTTTAATAAGAAAGTTAAGCCAAAGGTATATCAGGCTGGTGATTTGGTAATCAAGTGTATCATACTACCACTGGGTGACCCTAGGGGCAAGTGGACTCCTACATATGAAGGACCATTTGTGGTCAAAACAGTATTCTCAGGAGGTGCCATGATGCTTACTACTATGGATGGTGAAGACTTCCCACAGCCTGTAAACGCAGACATAGTTAAAAAATACTACGCATAAAAAGAGACCCGCTAGGTTGACTGGCCTAGGCAAAAATAAGGGCATCCCGGCGAACCAAAAGGGTTCGGGTAAAAATTAGGGATATATATAAAAAAATGTACACCCGACAAGTCGAAAACCTGAAAAGGCGGCTTGGGCAAAAAAGGGTATCCCGGTGGATTGAAAACCTGAAAGGGAAATCCAGGAAAAAGTTAAGGATTAAAGCGTATGACTATGTCTCGTTTGGATCACCCATGAAACTACAACTAGTTGTGCTACTTACTCAAGCTCAAACAGATAAAGATTAATCCAATCGTTTCTGTCTTGACAGCAGAAGATGAGATACTTGAAGATAATGGCAATAGTAGAATTGAAACTCAATAGGATTATTTCCCACATAGCTGATTTTCTCTGTTTTATAAAAAAAAATTCACGACGAATTCCTCTTACTAGGATTTCTGTCTCCTTGTACAAACTTGCCTATATATAGGTCATTTTGTGATATAAATAAAATTTCATCTTTGAATCCAGATTTACTTTTACCCTATTTACATAAGCGAAACGTCCATTGGTTGTGTTTAAATGTATGTATGCTTTTGAATATGATTGATGTTTACCAGAAATGCATAAAATGCTTAATATGATTGATGTTTACCGGAAATGCATGAAAATGCAGTAATAGTATTTACTAAGTGTAACACGGTGGGAGAACTGACTTTAGTTAAATGTTGCGGATAGCAAGAGTCGCCACCGACTTTTATTTTATCCAAAGGAAAGGCATAAAAGAACAGGAAAGACCTTTTAAAAGATTTTTGGGTCCGGGGGGTAGGTTATGTAAAGGGAAGTTGTTAGCACCCTTTACATCCATGGTTATCCATGGGCTCTTAGTTACTTAGCTCACTTTAAAATGTTTTTGAAATGTGAAGTGTGTGAATAGAAACTTTCTTAAGTGTTTTATAATGATCCATGTACGGATGCGTATAAAACCTTTGTTTTGAAAATTTGTTTTAAAATGTGAAGTGTTTTGAAGAGTGAGCAAGTATCTAAGAGGAACCTACCCTAAGTTTAAGTCTTTTATGTTCTTGAATCCTTTAAGTGGTAAGACTATCCCTATTATTAAGGAATAGGTAGTCATTACCTTGGATGTGAGGGACAAGTGAAGGGTCATCTATTATTTAGGCAATTGTGGGGTGTATAAGCAATTCGAAGGGACTTATCATCTTTATTCGAAAGGGACAAGATCATTACGAAGGCAACATTCGAAGGGACTTGATCTTTTTATCTGTTTAGGGACTAGATGATGTGAAATAAGGGACTTTGCTTTATACACCCTACTTGACCTTTTGTTTAGGCAACATGAGATGTATCCTTAAGGAAGTGAGATGGCGATCAAGGATCGACTTACGTGTGTGAGTGTACAATTTTAAATATTTATCTTTTAAATTAGTGATCTAAATTGATTTTACAATACAAACATGTTTCACTCCCTATTTTACTAACCATAGCATTTAAAAATAAATAATAAACATTATTACTAGAATATTACATCCAGGAGACAATTACATAATAATAATTAAAGCAAATTAAATAAATAAGCAAAAATAAATAATAATAATATAATTGGGTTAGTAAAAATAATAATAAAAAATACAAAGATAAATGGGGTTAGTAATAAATAAATATCATAGAAAAATAAACATAATTAATAATATAAACAAAAATATTAGCATAATAATTAAAAGATCAAATTTTTATATAAACAATTATTTTTTTAAGATTAATAAGAAAATATAAGCAATTATATATTAATTATCATAAAGTTTTAAATTATGTATAAGTTATGGAAATTAGGTTAATTATAAACATATTATAAAATAAATTATATTTATAAAATTAAACCAACAATTTATAATTATTTTCAAACATATATTAAAAATTATTTACATACAAGAATCATAAACAAATTATAAAATATATACATATTGAATTATTATATTTACAAAATTAAATTAAGAATTTTAATCATATTTTAAACATATTTATATACAAGAATTAAATTAAATAATAAAAATATGGACATAATTAATATTCACATGAAATAATTAGGATTTAAAAGTATTATTAGGGTTTATAAAAATTATTAGGGTTAGAAATTAATCTAAATATAATTAATGAAATTTTATATACAAAAACAATATATATACATATTAATAAATATAAACATAAAAAGTTTGAAACAATAAATTATTATATTTTGAAAATATGAGATTTTAAGAAAATATTAATAATTTATTTTAGTAATTATTTAAATTGAATGAAATTAAGAAAAATAAGAAAATAAATGTAAATAAATAAAATAAATGAACCAAGTACTAAAAAAACAGGACCTGGGATTTGAACCCAGGTCCTTTACCTGGCTGAAGGACTCCCAAAACCAACTGAGCCACTGCGCGCAGCTGATAGTACTCCACTCCAAGTTGGTTTTGTTGTTATCCTGTAAAACAAAATAAATCAAAGCAAAAAATTTCCTTTGGCTGGTTTCGAACCCAAGCCCTTCATTAGAATATACGCGCACCAAAACTAGCTGAGCTACATGCTCATTGTGAAACATAAACGCAACACATATAATATAAAATAAGTAAGCATTTTCATTCTGGATTTCGCGCCAAGACTTCATCTTCCCCATTTGAATTTCCTGCGAAAATTTGTATGGTTTTTCCTGCGAAATTACCTACGAACCTGGTTTCGTAGGATTTCCTAGCTTTGCTCAAAGATCATCAAACCTGTAAAATTTTAACAAAATAGGAGTACCATTGTACTCCCTATAACCAGCCCAGTTCAATTATGTACTTATAATTCATTTATATTTGCTAAATTAGGAAGCCCTAATTTGGAACATAAAACCCTAACAATGGCGTTATCTTATGCCGGCCATGAAGCTTTGATCTAAGCATCCAGAAACGTTCTACACATCACTATAAACATGATTGAACAAACAAAATACATTAAAACGCAGTGAATATATGGAATCGAAAAAAATAATTCAAGAGAAAAAATGCTTCGGGTTATGGATATGAGCATGGTTCTGATGCATTTGAGGATTGGTATAGACTCAGTGATGTCCAGGGAACCTCTTGGTGTCCTTAAAATACCTTATAACCTCTTGCAATGTAAAATCCGAAACTTGATTTTTTGATGAAATTTGAAACTTTGAAACTTGTCTTTGAGGCAGAAAATTCGTCCCTTTAACATTGCTATGTGTTCATGTATATATAAGGATTGAATTAGGTCAAAAAGAATGGGCTTTGTATCATGAAAATTGATTACTTGATTATGAAGAAATCTCTCATCCAAAAATATCAAAAAATCCAATATATCCTTACTATCTTGGTCTAGCACGAATTTGGATATGAATAATTGGTCTTGAATGGTGTTTATGACCTTCTAGAATCACAATCTCTTCCAAATATATGATTTTCATATTTTATTTTAATTTAATTTGTATTTTAATGAATAAAATTCAAATAAATATTAAATAAAATATAAAAAATCAGAAAATGAATGGGTTGGGTCGTGCTTGATGTTTTTATAAAGTTTGGATGGCAATTTGGTGGGCTCATTTAGCAAAAATTGGTTTTAAGGCCTTATTTGCTTCATAAATTCCTCAAAAATTTCCCAACTTTACAAGGGCACAAATCCTTCAATTTTAATGCTATGAAGGTGTTCTTGGACATTTTGGAAAGCTTAGAGAGTCCTATAACCAACCCCATTGGTTTCATGTCCATATCATTTACAATTCTCAAGTTATGCCCTTTTGAAGTTGTTGACTTTTTGTTGACTTTCAAAAGGACCTATAATGTCTTAGCTCATACCTTCCAAATGAAGCATTTTTGGGCTTGGCTTGTGAGACACAAAGTTGTAGAGAATTAAATTTCCTTAAAAATGATATTTGTATGGGAAAAATGTGATGAAGCATGTGAAAGTTATGGCTTGTCAAAATTCAGTTGACTTTTCCTGAGGAAACCCTAATTTAGAAACCTCTGATTCTTGATGATCTGAAATATCCTTGATGAATCATGATCAAACCTTGATCAAATGATGAATTTTACTTCATATACTTGATGTTGGCAAAAAATCATGAAGTTTGACTTTGGTTTGACCACGGATGACCTCAGTTTGACTTTTTAACTACTTTGACTGATTTTAACTTATCTGATCATTTGACTGAGCAAACCTTTGAGAAAAGTTCTGAAATTTTTCATGGGGATTCTTAGACACATATAAGATGTTATGAAGCTCACTTTAAGTCTTGGAAATCCATTTAGCCTGATTAAAGTCAAAACCCTAGTTTTGGATGCACTGCTTAGGAGAATGCTTTGCCTGAGGGATTTGTCAAATCTTCTAACCCATGATGAACTTTGTGAACCTTTTGAAACTCATAAGATGTCTTGTGAACCTCATAAAGTGTCTTGTAAACTTCATGAACCTCATGAAAGGTCTTGTGAACCTTCTTAGCACACAAAGTCTTGTATTGTGAGGGCAAATTTTGGGGTGCAACAGCTGCCCCTGTTCAATTTTCTGAAACCTGAGGGGTTAGATTGGTATATGTGCCAGTCGTGACCTGGAAGGTTGAAGGGGATTGAACATAAAAGCCCAAAAATTTGCACTCACCGGTGCGTAGAGTGATACTGGTGACTAGTTGAATATGCTTGAGTGGGCTTAAAGATGCCACTTGGAGAAAAATTCTTCAGATACATTTCTTGGAGGATAAAGTAGTCCAAAATATGAAGATATAATGATAGCTTTCAGGAAGATAGGCAACGTCCTAAGGTAATGATATGCTTTCAGGAGGATAAACAACGTCCCGAGGAAATGATATGCTTTCAGGAGGATAAACAACGTCCTGAGGTAATGATATGCTTTCAGGAGGATAAACAACATCCTGAGGTGATGATGATAGCTTTCAGGAAGATAAACAACGTCCTGAGGAAATGATGTAACCTTTGGGAAGATAAACAACGGCCCAAAGTCTTGATATGCTTTCAGAAAGATAAACAACGTCCCGAGGTAATGATATGCTTTCAGGAGGATAAACAACGTCCTGAGGTAATGATGTAACCTTTGGGAAGATAAACAACAGCCCAAAGTCTTAATATGCTTTCAGGAAGATAAACAACGTCCCGAGGAAATGATATGCTTTCAGGAGGATAAACAACGTCCTGAGGTAATGATGATAGCTTTCAGGAAGATAAACAACGTCCTGAGGAAATGATGTAACCTTTGGGAAGATAAACGACGGCCCAAGGTCATGATAGCTTTCAGGAGGATAAACAACGTCCTGAGGAAATGATATGCTTTCAGGAGGATAAACAACGTCCTGAGGTAATGATATGCTTTCAGGAGGATAAACAACGTCCCGAGGAATAAGTATAACTTTTGGGAGGATAAACAATGGCCCAATAGTCACAAGTTGTTGATGAAGCTTGTCTGCTGGAGAATTAATCTGAAAAACAAGATTATAACATTCTGCACAACAACATTAGTTTATGCATTATGTATGCATGTATAATATGATGTACTTAAGTAATGTATTATGTATTTATGTATATGTATGATATGATGTAAATGATGTATGTATGCATCATGCAGCCTGAAGCGTCTTGGATATCTTCGTATAATAACTGCTGGCCAGGGAAAATAAATCCCGATTTGTTGCTGAAGAATATGAAGAACTTGTTCCCGTCTTGTTTGATATTACATAACCTCCCATCTTCGTTTGATAGTAGGGTATACATAACCTCCCGTCTTCGTTCGTCGTACTCTCATTGGAACAATAAATTCCCGGATATCCGTATGAGGATAAAAGAGATGGATATAAATTCCAGGGGAGATGTGACTTGAAGTACTTATGAAGATAGATTTTCCCTACCGGGGGATTTGTAGCTGTCTTGTAGGGATGAACCGGTGAAGCTTCGTTGAAATCCTTCCCTCGTTTATCCTTAGTAAATACTATTACTGCATTTTCATGCATTTCTGGTAAACATCAATCATATTAAGCATACATGCATTTTTGGTAAACATTAATCATATTCAAACGCATACATACATTCAAGCCCAACCAATGGACGTTTCGCTTATGTAAATAGGGTAAAAGTAAATCTGGATCCAGAGGAAAAAGTAAAGTTGAACTTGAAAACAGAATCATTTCAATTTCGAGAGCGTAGAACCAAATGGATTTAGAGCTCCTGAGATCCTTAACTTTCCTGAATACCTTCCCAGAAATCCTCATGGTTGGATCTGAAGATATGATACTGACACCATCTGATACTACCGGCGTAGATAATTAATTCCCACAATGACTTCTACTGAGAACTCCAAATCAAGGTAGAGGAATGTGTCTTCAAATTGTAATGGACCATATACGCTCCGGCTACTAGATTTGAAAAGAAAGCATTGCCCCTTGGTTGAGGATGAATTGTCCCAAAAGGGAAGTATCTGAATGTAGTTACCTCAGGAGAACTAAGAAGAATGCCCCATAATAATATGCCCTTGACATCATGAACTTTTCAGTGATACCCTTGGTAATTCAAATATATGAGAAGAGCTGCCCCTGGCTATTAAGCACTGTTGGATCTGGAACTGATTGCCCCGAATGATTTGAACAGTAACTTGGTATGCCCCCTTGATTAGGAAACAATGACCATGCCCCTGACATTATGAATTCTGTAATGTTACCCTTGGCACTTCAGATAGATGAGGAGATTTGCCTCTGGCTGCTTAAACATAGTTGAATCTTGTCCTGATTGCCCCAAATGAGTTAGGCAGTATCATGGCCTGCCCCCTTGATTTGGAGATAATGATTATGCCCCTTTGTATACATGGACTTTGATCCAGGAAGCAACTTTATTTATCGGAAGGACTTTGAACATTCATCCTGTAAGTTTCTCTGTTTACCAAACACTCAAGTATATGTAAACAAATATATTCAAAAATGCAATGCTTATGTCTGTCTTGAAATTTTGAAAAAGAGTTATTTTAGAAAAAACATTTTTTGTGAAAACTGTGATATTAACTCAAGTTTTATAATAAGCCCTAAAGGAGTCAGGATACCTTTTTGTAACAGTACGCTTTCAAACTAACCATGCTTCAGTTAGGACTTTTAAAGGGTTGTAACGTGGCCTGGTTCATGGTTTAAGAAACAAAAGATAAAGGCTCAAATTTATTTGTACCCAACCCATTCTCCATGATGTTCTTCAGTCCTATACTCAGTTAACTTATGCATTAAGGCTCAAATGAGTTTGGAATTGTAACACTGACATTTATGATGGTTCAGAAACCGAAAATTTATTTGAACATTCAGTCATCTTTCTTTGTTGAGGATTCATAGTGACCTCTTTTTTTCTTTTGCTTTATTATCCCTTCCTTTTGCCTGAACTGTTTGTTTTAAGATTACAGTCAGCGGGATATCTCAATTTTTATTAAGTCTCCTTCATAGGTTTTGACTTAGCAAGCTTTTTCTTTTGCTAGATATTGATTTTCAAGTTTAATGATTGCAGAGAACCATCATTAGTTGTGTACAACACAGATAATTGGCATATTTGAGTTAACCGAGTAACTACCCTGCCCCGGGTTATGAATAAGGGTTTTAATTTGTGCGAGAATAAAAAACTCCTACTTCATAGGCTCAAAAGGGTTGACTAGGGATTAACTTCCTTATATCTCCACTGTTTAGGAATTGAAACAATGCCTGTACATCGTCAGCATAGTCTGTTCAAAAGCATACTGCATAAGATTATGGTATTGTTTTCGTCATCCTCCCTCTACAGGCTTATAGCTTTATCAGGAGTTAAATATCACAAGATAGAAATAAGAAGCATAATTCAAAATATAGTGGAACGAATGGATTAATTCAAGACAAACATATGCAATGCATTAATGAAAACAAAAGTTTAACATAATAGTAAGTGTTCAAACAAATAAAAGAAATTACAAATGAAAATTCAAATGTTGTCCCATCCAGTTGGCTGAACGTCCTCAATTGCAATCTGTGAACTTTGAGGAGCAGTATACTTCACCATGAAATCAAATTTACCACTTGGATGTCCCAAGGTGCCCCATATCTCAACAGGAATAGGTAGGTTTCCTTTCTTGCTACACTGGGCAACTTGTCTTGCAGCTTCGGTGTTTGATGGGTGATAATAGAATTCAACTTGACCTTCTGGAGTAACCTCTAGGATTCCTTCGTCAATCAGGTCTTGGATCTTTTTCTTCAATGTCCAACAACTATTAGTATCATGTCCAGGACAGTTGGAGTGATACCCACACCTTGCCTTGGGATTATAGCAAGGAGAGGAAGTTTTAGGATTTTGAGGAGAATTTTTCAAGGAAATTAGTTTCATCTCCAACAAGCATGGAAGAACTTGTGACATTGGAGTGCTGAATTTGATAAAATGTCTTCTACATCCCTTGTGTTGAGGTGGATTAACTTTACCATGTCTTTTTTCTTTAACTGAAGAACAATCAGTGGTAACCGGTTTCTTACCTTCTTTTATCCTCATCTTCCTTTCAACCAAATCAGCTTGTTTTAACGGTGGTTGATTGACAATTAGATTCCTGACTCTATTACTTTGGAGTTTGTGGGAAAAAGTTCTTAGCTCTTCTTGCCCCTGAGCTAAACATTGAATAAGAGTCACCTGGTCATTCATCAGAATCCTCATCTCTGTTATCTCAGCTTGTAGTTGTTTCAGCTGATCATCCTTATTGTCCTCAGGATTCTTCTTCTTAGCCAGCAGTGTCTTCAACTCATCTTGTCCCTTGGACAAGTTCAGAATCAACTCTTGGAATTGTGCATTTTGTGCCTGGAGATCCTTAACTGTTTGTTCAAGAGCCATTTCTGCTGAAATAAACAGCGAGAAGATAAGAAACATGTGCACAAGAAACCTGTGATGCAATGATATGGTGTATAAATGCGTATGCAATGTTTTTCAAGGACCGCAGGATTTAAATTTGCTTAAACAATTAAGAAAGTAAACTTTTATTAGTAATAAATTTGTTTGGCCTCTTGGGCTTACAAAAAATGACATGAAATAAATACAAGAGATGAGGTTTTAAGTCTCCCATGGACGTTTCCTCTTTGTGTTGAGGTATGAGTTGAGATTCCGTTCCTCGTGAAGTTGCTTTGTTAGTTCCAGGATCCTTTCTTGGCTTGTTTTGTAATGAGCCTCGAAGGTATCCCTTTGCTCCTTCAACTGGATCCAGGACCTCTGTAAATCTTCCATGTCAGTAGGCATGTCTGGGTGAAGGATGGTATAAGAAGTATCTCCTTCAGCAACAGGTTCCATGGTAACTGGCAAGATAGCAGGATATGGCATCATGAGAGTCTGAGCACGAGATCGTACCCATCTAAGATAAGCTTCCATAGGAATAGTGTACTTAGGCTCCAGAGTCTTTCTGTCAACCTTGTTCACTTTTCCCCATGCTCGTATGAATCTCTGACGGTAACCTTGCAGATCGTTATCGTAGTCAAACACAATACCCTAAATCAACATGTCATGTGGACCATCACTTTGAGCGTAACCAAACTGTCGTAAAGCTAAGGAAGGGTTGTAAGTAATGCCTCCTCTTATGCCTAGAAGTGGCACATTAGGAAACTCCCCACAACGGTCAATGATAGTGACATTCTCCATAGATCTGGAGCACCAATGAATATCTGAATGCGAGAGTGACATGATCCTTTTGGACCACCTGAACCCTTGTTCATTCTTCATTACTGAGCGAGGAAGGTGAGAAATAAACCACCTAGATAACAAAGGTATGCAACACATCAATGTTCCTCGTGCCTTTGTAGTACGAGTATGAAGAGAGTGCAAAATGTCTCCAAGCAATGTAGGCACTGGATTGTGACTCAAAAATATATTGATGGCGTGAATATCTATGAACTGATCTGGATTGGGGAACAACACTAAGCCATAAATTAGCAAGGCTAAGATCTCCTCAAAAGCATCATAGCTCATAGCCTTCAAGAACACTTGAGCCTTCTCCATCAACACCTTAGCAAGAATACCCTTAACTCCGCTTCTCGTTTCTAGAACAATGTCTGACTTCTTTAGATGTAGAGCTGCAGCAATAACCTCTGGTTTAAGCTCTTTCTCCAAGCCTGTGAAGGGTCTTTGATCAAGAACAGGTATACCCAGAAGTTTAGAGAACTCTTCCATTGTAGGAACCAGCTGATAGTCGGGGAATGTGAAGCAATGGTGTTTAGGATCAAAGAACTGAAACAGGACACTCATCATGTCTTCATTGAATCCTGAGGTGACTAGATCCAATAGGTGACCATGTCTCTTGATAAACTGGGAGTGTTCAGACACTTGAGAAACCAACTCTTTAAGCTTAGCAGGTATCCCTACAAAGTTGATCCTGATAGTGTTTCTACGGGCAGAAGCCATGACCTGCAACAAAGAACAAAGATAAATCCTTTGGTCCTTGAAATGGTTAGTGAAAATGCTATGCTTATGATGCATGATGATGTCATGATGTTATATTCAATCACAAACATGTGGCACACACAAACAAGTCACACCATAGCCCTAGGTTTAAAGGCTTGCATGAGGTTCAAAGGTAAGTACCCTCCCCTGAAGTTAGTTGGTTCATCCTGTCCTATAAAGTAACCAGGTTCTAAGCGATCTCAATATCATTGATCCTTCACAAGGGTGGTTGTTCAGTAGGCAACTTACTTGCCAACCAAAACCCTCCAAGTTTAGAATCTCAATGAGCGTAGTATCGAGTATCAACCAACTTCAGTCTTCACCAAAGCCGGTTATCTCACTACTTTCTAAAGGCCAAGATAGGATAACTAGGGTTCTAAAAGTTAGTTAGTGTATTGACAACATATGGCAGCCTCATATTATCCTCAACTTGACTTAAGGAACATAAGCACCAACCAAGAAGTCACACTAACTATGGCCACCAGATCAACCATATCGGTATACGCCGTACAGTTTCCTTGGTCTATTGCCATTTACCTAAGGTACACTAGATCCGGGTTAGGACCTTTCACACATAAGAGCCCAACAAGTAAGTATAAAGCAAACAAAGCAAACAAAGTTAAAGTGATCTAATTCCTAAGGGTACCCCTCTTTTATTAAATCCCCAGCAGAGTCGCCAATTCTGTAACACGGTGGGAGAACTGACTTTAGTTAAATGTTGCGGATAGCAAGAGTCGCCACCGACTTTTATTTTATCCAAAGGAAAGGCATAAAAGAACAGGAAAGACCTTTTAAAAGATTTTTGGGTCCGGGGGGTAGGTTATGTAAAGGGAAGTTGTTAGCACCCTTTACATCCATGGTTATCCATGGGCTCTTAGTTACTTAGCTCACTTTAAAATGTTTTTGAAATGTGAAGTGTATGAATAGAAACTTTCTTAAGTGTTTTATAATGATCCATGTACGGATGCGTATAAAACCTTTGTTTTGAAAATTTGTTTGAAAATGTGAAGTGTTTGAAATGTTTTGAAGAGTGAGCAAGTATCTAAGAGGAACCTACCCTAAGTTTAAGTCTTTTCTGTTCTTGAATCCTTTAAGTGGTAAGACTATCCCTATTATTAAGGAATAGGTAGTCATTACCTTGGATGTGAGGGACAAGTGAAGGGTCATCTATTATTTAGGCAACTGTGGGGTGTATAAGCAATTCGAAGGGACTTATCATCTTTATTCGAAAGGGACAAGATCATTACGAAGGCAACATTCGAAGGGACTTGATCTTTTTATCTGTTTAGGGACTAGATGATGTGAAATAAGGGACTTTGCTTTATACACCCTACTTGACCTTTTGTTTAGGCAACATGAGAGGTATCCTTAAGGAAGTCAGATGGCGATCAAGGATCGACTTACGTGTGTGAGTGTACAATTTTAAATATTTATCTTTTAAATTAGTGATATAAATTGATTTTACAATACAAACATGTTTCACTCCCTATTTTACTAACTATAGCATTTAAAAATAAATAATAAACATTATTACTAAAATATTACATCCAGGAGACAATTACATAATAATAATTAAAGCAAATTAAATAAATAAGCAAAAATAAATAATAATAATATAATTGGGTTAGTAAAAATAATAATAAATAATACAAAGATAAATGGGGTTAGTAATAAATAAATATCATAGAAAAATAAACATAATTAATAATATAAACAAAAATATTAGCATAATAATTAAAAGAACAAATTTTTATATAAACAATTATTTTTTTAAGATTAATAAGAAAATATAAGCAATTATATATTAATTATCATAAAGTTTTAAATTATGTATAAGTTATGGAAATTAGGTTAATTATAAACATATTATAAAATAAATTATATTTATAAAATTAAACCAACAATTTTTAATTATTTTCAAACATATATTAAAAATTATTTACATACAAGAAACATAAACAAATTATAAAATATATACATATTGAATTATTATATTTACAAAATTAAATTAAGAATTTTAATCATATTTTAAACATATTTATATACAAGAATTAAATTAAATAATAAAAATATGGACATAATTAATATTCACATGAAATAATTAGGATTTAAAAGTATTATTAGGGTTTATAAAAATTATTAGGGTTAGAAATTAATCTAAATATAATTAATGAAATTTTATATACAAAAACAATATATATACATATTAATAAATATAAACATAAAAAGTTTGAAACAATAAATTATTATATTTTGAAAATATGAGATTTTAAGAAAATATTAATAATTTATTTTAGTAATTATTTAAATTGAATGAAATTAAGAAAAATAAGAAAATAAATGTAAATAAATAAAATAAATGAACCAAGTACTAAAAAAGCAGGACCTGGGATTTGAACCCAGGTCCTTTACCTGGCTGAAGGACTCCCAAAACCAACTGAGCCACTGCGCGCAGCTGATAGTACTCCACTCCAAGTTGGTTTTGTTGTTATGCTGTAAAACAAAATAAATCAAAGCAAAAATTTCCTTTGGCTGGTTTCGAACCCAAGCCCTTCATTAGAATATACGCGCACCAAAACCAGCTGAGCTACATGCTCATTGTGAAACATAAACGCAACACATATAATATAAAATAAGTAAGCATTTTCATTCTGGATTTCGCGCCAAGACTTCATCTTCCGCATTTGAATTTCCTGCGAAAATTTGTATGGTTTTTCCTGCGAAATTACCTACGAACCTGGTTTCGTAGGATTTCCTAGCTTTGCTCAAAGATCATCAAACCTGTAAAATTTTAACAAAATAGGAGTACCATTGTACTCCCCATAACCATCCCAGTTCAATTATGTACTTATAATTCATTTATATTTGCTAAATTAGGAAGCCCTAATTTGGAACATAAAACCCTAACAATGGCGTTATCTTATGTCGGCCATGAAGCTTTGATCTAAGCATCCAGAAACGTTCTACACATCACTATAAACATGATTGAACAAACAAAATACATTAAAACGCAGTGAATATATGGAATCGAAAAAAATAATTCAAGAGAAAAAAATGCTTCGGGTTATGGATATGAGCATGGTTCTGATGCATTTGAGGATTGGTATAGACTTAGTGATGTCCAGGGAACCTCTTGGTGTCCTTAAAATACCTTATAACCTCTTGCAATGTAAAATCCGAAACTTGATTTTTTGATGAAATTTGAAACTTTGAAACTTGTCTTTGAGGCAGAAAATTCGTCCCTTTAGCATTGCTATGTGTTCATGTATATATAAGGATTGAATTAGGTCAAAAAGAATGGGCTTTGTATCATGAAAATTGATTACTTGATTATGATGAAATCTCTAATCCAAAAATATCTAAAAATCCAATATATCCTTACTATCTTGGTCTAGCACGAATTTGGATATGAATAATTGGTCTTGAATGGTGTTTATGACCTTCTAGAATCACAATCTCGTCCAAATATATGATTTTCATATTTTATTTTATTTTAATTTGTATTTTAATGAATAAAATTCAAATAAATATTAAATAAAATATAAAAAATCAGAAAATGAATGGGTTGGGTCGTGCTTGATGTTTTTATAAAGGTTGGATGGCAATTTGGTGGGCTCATTTAGCAAAAATTGGTTTTAAGGCCTTATTTGCTTCATAAATTCCCCAAAAATTTCCCAACTTTACAAGGGCACAAATCCTTCAATTTTAATGCTATGAAGGTGTTCTTGGACATTTTGGAAAGCTTATAGATTCCTCTAACCAACCCCATTGGTTTCATGTCCATATCATTTACAATTCTCAAGTTATGCCCTTTTGAAGTTGTTGACTTTTTGTTGACTTTCAAAAGGACCTATAATGTCTTAGCTCATACCTTCCAAATGAAGCATTTTTGGGCTTGGCTTGTGAGACACAAAGTTGTAGAGAATTAAATTTCCTTCAAAATGAGCTTTGGATGGGAAAAATGTGATGAAGCATGTGAAAGTTATGGCTGGTCAAAATTCAGTTGACTTTTCCTAAGGAAACCCTAATTTAGAAACCTCTGATTCTTGATGATCTGAAATATCCTTGATGAATCATGATCAACCCTTGATCAAATGATGAATTTTACTTCATATACTTGATGTTGGCAAAAAATCATGAAGTTTGACTTTGGTTTGACCACAGTTGACCTCAGTTTGACTTTTTAACTGCTTTGACTGATTTTGACTTATCTGATCATTTGACTGAGCAAACCTTTGAGAAAAGTTCTGAAATTTGTCATGGGGATTCTTAGACACATATAAGATGTTATGAAGCTCACTTGAAGTCTTGGAAATCCATTTAGCCTGATTAAAGTCAAAACCCTAGTTTTGGATGCACTACTTAGGAGAATGCTTTGCCTGAGGGATTTGTCAAATCTTCTAACCCATGATGAACTTTGTGAACCTTGTGAACCTCATAAGATGTCTTGTGAACCTTGTGAACCTCATAAAGTGTCTTGTAAACTTCATGAACCTCATGAAAGGTCTTGTGAACCTTGTGAATCTTCTTAGCACACAAAGTCTTGTATTGTGAGGGCAAATTTTGGGGTGCAACACTAAGGACGAACGAGGGAAGGACTTCAACGAAGCTTCGCCGGTTCATCCCCACCAGACAGCTACAAGTCCCCCAGTAGGGCAAATCCATCTTTATAAATACTTAGAGTCACATCTCCCCTGGAATTTATATCCATCTCTTTTATCCTCAGACGGATAGTCGGGAATTTATTCCTTCAATAGGTGTACGACGAACGAAGACGAGAGGTTATGGATACCATACTATCAAACGAAGACGAGAGGTTATGGATACCATACTATCAAACGGAGACGGGAGGTTATGGATACCATACTATCAAACGAAGACGAGAGGTTATGGATACCTTACTATCGAACGAAGACGGGAGGTTATGGATACCATACTATCGAACGAAGACGGGAGGTTATGAATAATATATTATCAAACAAGACAAGTTCCTCATATTCTTAAACAACAAATCGGGATTTATTTTCCCTGGCCAGCAGTTGTTATATGAAGATATCCAGCCGCTTCAAGCTGCATGATGCATACATACATCATACCATAACATACACATCCATAAGTACATAATACATTTACTTAGGTGCATCATACTATGCATGCATACATAAATACATAAACTAATATTTTCCTTGCAGGATAGTTATATGCAGGTAAAACAATATCAACAACTTACAACGGGTCAGAAATGATCCATACACTACTCAAGATGTCCTTGAATAGCAGGCAAACGGTCTGTAAAAAGATCCATTCCCTGGTTCAAGACATCTTTCAGAAGAACAAATCCTGACGTTATTTTGATCCTTAAGAGCAAATCCCGACGCTCTTTTGGCCCCTTGTTCAAGACTTTTTCAGAAGAACAAATCCTGACGTTCTTTTGACCCTTAAGAGCAAATCCTGACGCTCTTTTGGCCCCTTGTTCAATACTTTTTTAGAAGAACAAATCCTGACATTCTTTTGACCCTTAAGAGAAAATCCTGACGCTCTTTTGGCCCCTTGTTCAAGACTTTTTCAGAAGAACAAATCCTGACGTTCTTTTGACCCTTAAGAGCAAATCCTGACGCTCTTTTGTCCCCTTGTTCAAGACTTTTTCAGAAGAACAAATCCTGACGTTCTTTTGACCCTTAAGAGCAAATCCTGACGCTCTTTTGGCCCCTTGTTCAAGACTTTTTCAGAAGAAAAAATCCTGACGTTCTTTTGACCCTTAAGAACAAATTCTGACGTTCTTTTGGCCCCTTGAATAGCAGGCAAACGGTCTGTAAAAAGATCCATTCCCTGGTTCAAGATATTTTTCAGAAGAACTAATCCTGACGTTCTTTTGACCTTGGAGAGTAGGCAAACGGTCTGTACAAAGATCCATTCCCTAATTCAAGATACCTCCAAAAGAGATAATCATCACAAGATTCATTTCTACTGGTCCATTCAACAACTCAAATCATGTTGCATAAATGATTTAGAGACCGCCTATACAAAGACCTAGTACTGATATCCAGTAACAACATAAAGACATCATCATATTCTGATGGCATCTCTAAGCCCATCACCAGTTCTTCCTGATGGCATCTCTAATCCCATCTCCAATTCTTCCAAGTGGCATCTTTAAGCCCACTCAAGCATATACAACTAATCATCAGTGTTACTTTACGCACCGGTGAGTGCAAATTTTTGGGCTTTTGTGTTCAATCCCCTTCAACCTTCCAGGTCACGAATGGCACATATACCAATCTAACCCCTCAGGTTTCAGAAAATTGAACAGGGGCAGCTGTTGCACCCCAAAATTTGCCCTCCACAAGACAAGTCATTGTGTACTAATAGGCTCACAAGGTTCACAAGGTTCACAAGACATCTCATGAGGTTCACAAGGTTCACAAAGTTCACAATTAGTCAGAAGATTTGACAATTCCCTCAGACAATGCATCCTCCTAAGCAATGCATCCTAAACTAGGTTTTTGACTTTAATCAGGCTAAATGGACTTACAAGATTTCAAGTGAGCTTCATAACATCTTATATGTGTTCAAGAATCCCCATGATAAGTTTCAAGACTTTTCCCAAAGGTTTGCTCAGTTAGATGATCAGATAGGTTAAAATCAGTCAAAGCAGTTAAAAGGTCAAACCAAAGTCAAACTTCATGATTTTTTGCCAACATCAAATATATGAAGTAAAATTCATCATTTGATCAAGGGTCGATCATGATTCATCAAGGAGATTTCATATCATCAAGAATCAGGGGTTTCTAAATTAGGGTTTCCTTAGGAAAAGTCAACTGAACTTTGACCAGCCATAACTTTCACATGCTTCATCAAATTTTTCCCATCCAAAGCTCATTTTGAAGGAAATTTAATTCTCTACAACTTTGTGACTCACAAGTCAAGCCCAAAAATGCTTCATTTGGAAGGTTTGAGCTAAGACATTATAGGTCCTTTTGAAAGTCAACAAAAAGTCAACAACTTCAAAAGAGCATAACTTGAGAATGGTAAAAGATATGGACATGAAACCAATGGGGTTGGTTAGAGGACTCTTTAAGCTTTCCAAAATGTCCAAGAACACCCTCATAGCATTAAAATTGAAGGATTTGTGCCCTTGAAAAGTTGGGAAATTTTAGGGAAGTTTATGAAGCAAATAAGGCCTAAAATCAAATTTTTGCTAAATGAGCCCACCAAATTGCCATCCCATCTTTATAAAAACACCAAGCACGACCCAACCCACTTATTTTCTGATTTTTATTTTTTTATTTCATATTTATTTGAATTTTATTCATTAAAATACCATTTAAATTGAAATAAAAGATAAAATCAAATATTTAAAAGGGATTTTGCTTCTAGAAAGTCATAAACATTATTTGGATTAGATTGATACACAAATTATGAGGATTGTCCCAAAATAAAAATGTTAGATCAAATAATATTCAAATTTCATGACATATCTTTCTCAATATTCAAATGATCCAAAAATCCAAAGAACCATAACACTTTTTAACCTAATTTGATTCACTACATATAGAGGAACATATCACAACCAAAGGAACGAATTTTTGCAGCCTCTAAGACCTATTTCAAACTTCACAAAATACATCAAAAATCAATTTTCGGTTTCATCTTTGCAGAAGGTTTCAAGGTATTCTAAGGACACAAAAAGCTTCCTTGATCTTCATTGAGTCTAAACCACCCCTTAACTGCCTCTAATTCATACTCATAAACATAACCCGAAGCATACATGCTCTCAATCTATTTTTGTTCGATTCATTGAACTTATGCGTTTATAATGAGTTTTGATTATGTATTAATGTTTGTTGATGCTCATAGATGATTTCTGGATAGTTTTCGTGAAGCTTCATGCCCTATACCACAATCGGCCATAGCTAGGGTTCTAAGCTCCAAATTGGGATTTTATGATTTAACTAATTTAAATAGATTCTAATGACATAGTCTTGTTGTATGATTCATGAGGAACTCATTGATGTAACTAATTTGAGGAAATTGTACTTGTTGTATGGTATTTGATATTTGCAGGTTTCCTAGGCAAGAAAATTCGCAGGAAGATTCGTATCTAATTTCGCAGCAAAATTCGTAGATCCAGAGGTAGAAGATGAAGTCTGCGCGCGAATTTGGAATTTTAAACATTGTCTTATTTTATTATGTTTGATTCCCATTATAATTACAAAGAAATCAATTGGCTCAGTTGGTAAAGGATGCGCGTATGCAAGGCAAAGGCAGGGGTTCGAATCCCAGTCTCAGAATTTTTTTTGCTTTATTTCCTTTATGTTTCTAGGCTTGACATATAAATATTGGTGATCATCCATAGTTCATCAGCTCGCGCTGGCCTGGTGGAGAGCTTGCTGGTCTTAAAGATGCAAAGCCTAGGGCCTGGGTTCGAATCCCAGCCCCAGGTAAGTTCTTTTTCTCACTTTTTTTTATTTTATTTGATTTTTGTTTATATTTTAATTAATTTAATTAATAATAAATGTTTATAATAAAATGGTTATATTATTTTCTTGTATATAATTCAAAAACTTATATTTTTACAAAAATTTAAACTTTATTCTTAAAATTATTTAATATTTATTTTATTGTATATTATTAATGTTATATGTTTTTTTTAGATAAATAATTTAATTAGGCTTAGATTAAAAAATTAACCCTAAAATTTTATATGTAAAAAACCTAAATTTTTATTGAAAAAAACCCTAATTATCTTATAAATCTTAATATATTTGTTTGTAAATTTTAAATATTTATTTTATAATTATTATATGTAGTTTGTTTATATATATATATAAATAATTTAATTAAGTAGTTAACCCTAATTTATTTTTTTCTAAACAATTAAAAACCCTAACTTTATTTTATGAGTTTAATTTCTAATTTTTTATATGTTTACTCAATGATAATTAACAAATATTTTTTTATAATATGTATATAAAATTAAATTACTAGAACTATTAGTCATATTTATTAGTATATAATATTTATTATTTATTTCTTTTATTAAAATCCTTAAAAATAATTATTTATTTAATTTTGAACTTTTAATTTGTTTCTATTATTATACTAACCTTCTTATATTTATTTTTGTTTGTTATTACTAACCAATTTATTTATTATATGCTTATTTATTTAAATTATTCTATTATTATAATGTAATTGTACCCACTATGTAATAGTTGTAGAATTTCTTATTATTTATTTTAAATTGCCATGGTTAGTAAAATAGGGAGTGTAAACATGTTTGTATTTAAAATTGAATTTAGATCACTAAGCTTAAGATAAATATATGAATGTATACACGCACACACGTAAGTCGATCTTGGATCTCCATCTCACATTCTTAAGGATACCTCTCATGTTGCCTAAACAAAAAGGTCAAGTAAGTGTAAAGCAAAGTCCCTTCTCTCATATCATCTAGTCCCTTAAAAGATAATAAGACCAGGTCCCTTCATGGTTGCCTTCATAAATGATCTTGTCCCTTTCGAATAAAGATGATAAGTCCCTTCGAATTGCTAAATACACCTTACAGTTGCCTAATCACAGTTGTCCCTTCATTTGTCTCTCATACATCCAAGGTAATGACTACCTATTCCTTAATAATAGGGATAGTCTTACCACTTAAAGGATATTTAAGAACATAAAAGATTTAACTTAGGGTAGGTTTCTCTTATGTACTTGCTCACCTTTTCAAAACATTTCAAACACTTCACATTTTCAAGAAATTTTCAAAACAAAGGCTTTATATATATCCGTACATGGATCATTATAAAGTATTTAAGAAAATTTCTAAACATACACTACACTTCTTAAAATATTTTAAAGTGAGCTAAGTAACTAAGATCCCATGGATAACCATGGATGTAAAGGGTGATAACACCTTCCCTTAACATAACCTACCCCCCGAACCCAAAAATCTTTTAAGGTCTTTCCTGTTCTTTTATGCCCTTTCCTTTGGATAAAATAAAAGTCGGTGGCGACTCTTGCTATCCGCAACATTTAACTAAAGTCAGTTCTCCCACCGTGTTACACATAGCCCGTTGATACGTTGCACCAGCGTTCTTCAAACCAAATGACATTACTTTGTAGAAGAACGTGCCCCATGGTGTGATGAAGGTTGTCTTCTCCATGTCTTCAGGTGACATCTTGATCTAATTGTACCCAGAAAATCTATCCATGAAGGAAAATACCGAGAACTGAGCCGTGTTGTCTACCAATACATCAATGTGAGGTAATGGGAAGTCATCTTTCGGGCTTGATCTGTTCAGATCCCGGTATTCAACGCATATCCGCACCTTGCCATCCTTCTTAGGTACAGGTACAATGTTAGAAACCCACGGCGGGTAACTAGTTACAGCGAGAAAACCGGCGTCTCACTGCTTTTGTACTTCCTCTTTGATTTTCATGGCCATGTCTGGGCGAGTTTGGCGCAACTTCTGTTTAACTGATGGACAATCCTCTTTCAATGGTAGCTTGTGCATAACAATATTTGCATCCAAACCCGACATATCATGATAGGACCAAGCGAACACATCGACATATTCTCGCAGCATACTGATAAGTTGTTCTTTTACTGGAGCTTGCAGACTGGCTCCAATCTTCACCTCTTTCACATCTTCCTCGGTACCAAGATTGATAGTCTCAACTTCCTCTTGATGAGGAGCAATTAACTTTTCCTCTTGTCTCAATAACCTGGCTAGCCCTTCAGGTAAATCATAGTCTTCTTCAACCCCTTCATCTGCTTGATTAATCGGATTGTCGAAGTCATATAAGGTCATAGTAGTGTCGTTGTCGGTGCAATCTGGAGGGCTATCTCTGCAAGGGTTGAGATTTGGTTCATTTTAGTGATTGATTTTATCTTATTTAGAAAAAGTGAAAGAAGTTATTATTGAGAAAAACATTGCCATTTATTATTTTGTGCGAAAATAACAAAAATCAAAAGACAGTGAGAGAAAAAGATTGTTTCCAAAAAGATGTCCATTGTTCATTAATATTCAATTTGCACAAATACATATGGCCCTATTACAAAATGAGTCCAAACATCTTGGGCAAGATGAAGGACTTTGATGCATGCTTAAAATATGAAATAATAATACTCTGCAGCAATAACCCTTATAATTTCTTGGGAAGACCAGTTGAGGACTTGTTGGCCCAGGATTCTTGGACGAATCCAGTTTTCCAGGTTGTAGTCGCTCTCAGCCTCGTCTTCCAAAGTGTTGACAGCATATGGGGTCAACATTCCCCCACTTATGAACTTGGGAGCTTCAGCAGCCTCCTCTAGAACTTGTCGGGATGGTCTGTAACCCAAACCGAATTTGTCTTCTTTCATCTCCACCTTCAGCAGCGTGCCCCAGCCTTGGGCATTCCCTTCTTCCACAACATTCCGAGCTTGCTTGTAGGAAGCAATTGAGGTGCCCATCCTTTCCTCTTGGGATGAAGCAAACACCTCAGTTGTAGCTTTGTTGATATTCAAAGCTTCGAAACCCTGACTCATGGTTTCATGGATATCCCCATCCATCTATATGTACTTGTATGTAGCCAGGTGACTGACAAAGATGTCCTCTTCTCCGCAAATGGTGATAATCTGGCCTTCCCACTCATATTTTAACTTCTGGTGAAGGGTCGATGTTACTGCGCCAACGGCATGAATCCAGGGTCGACCTAACAAACAGTTGTAGGCAGGCTGTATGTCCATCACGTATAAGAAAGTTTTTAAACTTTGTGGGCCAATTATCACAGGAAGCTCAATCTCTCTGAGAACCGATCTCTTAGAACCATCAAAATCTCTGACAACCAGGTTTCTCAGACGGAGTGCAAGACCATCATACTCTAGCTTAACTAAAGCCTTCTTTGGTAGCACATTGAGTGATGATCCAGTATCAACAAGGACATGAGACAGTACGACACCTTTACATTCCAAAGGGATATGTAAAGCCTTGTTGTGATTACGCCCCTCCGTAGTCAAGTCAGCATTGGTGAAACCTAGTCCATGACTAGTATTGACATTTGCGACCACCGTTTCTAACTGATTGACAGTGATCTCTTCAGGAACATAAGCTGCGTGCAAGACTTTGAGTAGTGCATTCCGGTAAGCCTCGGAACACATGAGCATAGATAGTATGGAGATCTTGGAGGGTGTTTGATGGAGTTGATCCACAATTTTGCAATCACTTCTTTTGATGATCCTCATAAACTCGTCTACATCCTGATCAAAGGGTGTCTTATGAGTTTCTTTTGCAGCAGGTTCTTTTGGCACCACATTTTTGCCTTTTTCTTTAGCAGCAGCTTCTGCTTCAACATTAACTCTGGGAAACAGTAAGGCAAAGAGACGTCCACTCCGAGTGAAGCCTCCGCCTCCCCCGACATTTTCAACTTGTGGTATAGGTATTGAGGAGTCAAGAGTGATCTTCTTTTCATGGCAGTAAAGATCTGAACCATAATGCCAAGGCACATCACTGTTGTTATCATAAGGAACTGGTTCAGGCACCGTGATGGTCACCAGACTAATTGCAGCAGAAGAAAGAGTTGTGATTGTCTGTGGATCATAGTAGATGGTGACAGGAGGTCTAATTAAAGATGGTGTAGGTGCAGGAAGTTATTGATGTGGGTGTTGTTGAAAGTCGTTGTTGAGAGATTCTGGAACATGAATGGTTGCTGGATCATAGTAAATGGTAACGGTTGAGATGTTGTCACCGGTGTTTGTTGTTGTTGTAGTCGTTTCCGTTGAAATGACTTTTGTTAGCGTTGTAGAAGAGACCTGTGTTGCAGTTGTAGCAGAGGTTTTTGTTGTCTTTGTGGAAGATGGAAATGTTGACGTGATTTGTAGAATGCCTTCTTTGATAAGACTGCTAATACCATTCTTCAGGTTTGTACAACCATTGGCAGAAACTTTGCAAGCTTCACAATGGGCCTCACAACTCGGAAACACTTGGCACCTCAATAGCTGAGCTTTTACTTCGGCCAGTGGTGTTTGAATACTTGCAATGTCCTCAATCAGAATTGCTGGTTGGTCCTCCTAAATAGCATTAATCCTCGGCCCACCGTGATTCGGTATTGGATTCTTTGTGACATTTGGTGGAGGTGCAAAATTCAAAGCTTTGGAGTCAATCAGATCTTGGAATTTCATGTGCAGGGCCCTGCACTTCTCTGTTGAATGGCCATGTGCATTGGAGTGAAAAGCACATCTGGCGTTGACATCATAATTCCTTGGAAGATTCAAAGGATTTGGTGGAGCCAAAGTTCTTAGTTCAGTCAGGTTAAGCTTCAATAGCTGTGGGAGTAAGGATGCATAGGGCATCGGGATGGGATCGATCACCCTATTAATATGAGAAGGCCTTTGTTGGAAAGGACGTTGTTGTTGGTTATTGTTGTTGTAAGATCTTTGTTGCTGTTGCGGGAACTGTTGTTGCTGAGGATATTGTTGTTGCTGAGGTGTTGAAGTAGGAATGGTGACTGCGGCCACTGATATTTTCAAGTATTGGGGTCTTCCTCTATTAACATGTACCACCTTGGTCTCTCCTGTCCTTCGAGGTCCCGAGAAAGGTTTCTTTTCACATTGTTGGTGCTTGCACCATTATTTGAAATCTTGCCCATCTTCAGCAAGCTTTCAATTATCTCTCCCACTATGACCATGTCAACAAAACTAGTGGAAGAGAAAGCAGCAAGTCTATTAATGTAGGTCCCTTGCAAGGTATTCATAAACATATCAGCCATTTCCCTTTCAGACATAGGTGGCTGGACAACAGCAGTAAGTTGTCTCCACCTTTGAGCGTATTCGCGGAAACTTTCCCTTGAAGATTGAGACATACCCATCAAGAGGGTCCTATTAGGTTCCATATCCAGGTTGTACTGATACTGGCGTATAAAGGCCTCAACTAGATCTTTCCAGTTCCTGACGGTAGCCCTTGACAAGTGTGAATACCATTCTCTGAATGCCCCGGTTAAACTGTCTTCAAAGTAAAACATCCACAGTTTCTCATCCATGGTGTATGCTTTCAACCTTCCCAGAAAAGATTACAAATGGGTACGAGGGCAGGAGGTACCGTTATACTTTTCAAAACACGGGGGTTTGAACTTGTGAGGAATCCTTACCCCTTCAACTAAACCCATATCCATCACATCGAATCCTAATGAGTTCTGGGATTCCAGGGATCTCAGCTTCTCAGATATCTCGTCCAGACGACGATCATAAGTTTCATCTGCCCCGATAACCAACACTGTAAACTGCTCATCCTGAGGGTCTTCTGGCAAAATACAATCTCTAGTGTTCCTTTGGCCATCCCCTAGGATATTAACTTCAGGATTGTTGTGAGGTCCAAACACCACCGGAGTCATTCGCGGCTGATCGCACGCATTGTTACTTGTACCCCCAATGCATGTATGGTTATCTTCTGGAGTTTTCCGCTCGACTAACTCCCTCAATCTTTCCTGGGTCTGTGCCAGTCCAGTCATCACAGCCATGAATTGATTCATCTGAGTCCTCACTTCTGTCCTCACATCAGTCATCTGAGTCCTCACATCCGTCAGTTCCTGCTGTAGCTGATCCATTTGTAGACTCAGAAGGTTGTGTCGAGTTGGATATCTGTGGATGTGATTGACGGGAAAGACCCTCATGCGAGAAATATTTCCTAAAACAATCAACAGAGTGAGAAGACAACAACAAAATCACCTGCAAAAACAAAAGGTATGTCAGAATGCAATGCAATATGCCTATTTGTCTTTCGAGGGTATCCGGTTTGGTTCTTGGTTTTGACCTTCCAGACCTCTGAAGATGTTGAAGCAAAAGGAAAATCCAATACATAACCATAAAAATACAAGTGGCAATGCCAAAGTACAAATAGTTCATGAATTACAACCAAACAAACTCCCATGGTGAATCAAAATACAACAAATTTAAGAATACAACAAACAAAATCACCATGATGAATTAAAGTAAAATACAAGTACAGAAATAGAAAATCAAACATCCAACCCATATGCATCCTCCCTGACTTCCTTCAGGAGAGCATCAGTTACTGGTCCAACTGGATGCTCTGTAATGGTCTTGATGAGAAGGTTTCTGGTTGCAATGACATTGGTCATCTTCTGATACTTGTCTTGTTCTTTGGATCTCTTTAACCTTGCTCGGAGTTTCAACTCTGAGATTTCCTTCTGAGCTACTATCAGTGCCTCTTGGCTTCGTTTCTCATTAGCTTTTAACTGATCTATCTTGGCCTGCATCTTCTGGTCTTCTTTTAGACGGGCCTCAGTTATCCTAACCCATCTACCCTGACTCTCCTCCAGATAATGCTCAGCTCTTGCCCTTTGAATCTTTGCTTCCTTACATGCATTCTTCAACACAAGTTCCCCTGCTCGGGCTTTCCTGATGAAATCTTCAGTCTTCTTAATTTTGGTTACATGCTCGATGCGCAGCTTCTCTAACCTCTCAACGTCTAGACGACCATCATTCCTTTTCCAAAGGGTATTCTTCAAGGCTTCAGCTAGCTGGGTATTCCTTTCCTTCAACTTTTCAAACTCTTCCACGATGACTGTAGCTATGGGCTCAACTACTGATGGCCCTGGTGCATCTTCCAGGGTGAATGGCTTACGAGTAATTTGTCCTTTGATGCGTGACCATTCAGTGTACTGAGCAGAGGCTATGTTGTTACATTTTCCCAGAATAGCAGTTCCTTTAGTCTGTATGTTGTCCCAAGCCCAGGCTGCTTGTCGGATAATGGCATGATTATTCTGAGAAGCACAGTAGAGAGACTCTACCAAGTCCTGCTCCCTAGGTGGATGTATCAAAGCATATCCTAACTGTCTCTTGAGAAGTAAATGATTGTAGTTGATGCAACCCTTTACTCCAATAAGTGGCACATTTGGGTATTTCCCACAACTTGTTATTATGTCTCGGCCCTTGGTGTTCAGAGTACACCATCTGATATCTTCTGGAGTAAGGGAAATCATCCTCTTAGCCCAATTCCTTGACTGATGTGGATTCAGGAAAGCTTCAGTCTTTGGCATATGCTTTATCAACCAACTGTAGAAAAGAGGTGCACAACACCTTACCAGTCTTCCTCTCTGTTTCTCATTCCTCTGATGAAATAAGTAGTAAAAGTATCCCAATAAGGTATGAACTGGGTTCTTTAGCATGAAGATGTGGATATCATTCTTGCTTACAAACTTAGGCTCGTCTGCAAACAAGATGATACCATAAATGATGAGGGCTAGGAGAGCACACACAGTTTCCCAATTCCCTACTGCAACTTGCTTTGTAGCTTGAGTAACCAAGAAATCCAGATGGAGGCCTAGGATTCCGGCCATGGAAGTCATGTGCTCATCAATGGTGGTTACTTCCAGATGTAATGCCTTGGCTATGTCTTCATTCCTTGGAGGATTCATTTCAGGATTGAAAGGGATTCCTCTTCTGATAGGGACACCCAATAGCATAGAGTATTCTTCCAACAAAGGACCTATCTGGAAATCTGGGAAAGTGAAGCAACGGAGAGGAGGGTCATAGAACTGAAGGCAGGTATGAATCATGCTCCTCTGCAATGTGTCCAAGTCCATGATCATGTCCAGGATTCCACCATAATGCTCTCTGAATAAGGGAACATGATCAGGGGTGATAAGAGCTTGTATCTGCCTGATGCTTGCTAGAGGATACTCAAAGAAGTGGTAGGTGATGTTGCTTTTCCTGGTTGAAAACCAAAACCAAACCAAGTGAAGGCGGATACCCTGTAAAACAAATAGACAAATGTTAAATGATGCAATATGATGTATGCTTATGATATGCAAGGGTTTATGATCATGTGCTGGATTATCAGTTGCTCTTGGTAGGTTCCATGAGTGTTCAGAGCCTCAGATGAAGGCTGAGAACCAGTAACCAGGTGGGGGACTCAAATAAAGAGTCAACAATCCAAGGTTTCAAAGAACTAGTCCAAATTAGTACAACCTTAAAACAAATTCCAGTAGCAAGGTATGTTGAGGTCAAGGGTTCCTGCAAACCTGTAAATAACCCAACCCACTCACAGATATTGTTCTAGAACAAAGATCCTCAGATTCAGATATATTATGAGAAGTGTAAACACTTCTAACCCGGAGGTACAATGTTTACCCTAATCATAAAGGACCCTCCTCTAATTCAATTCAGATGCTGAAGGTCATCTAAAAAAGGTCATCCAGACTTAGCAGGCTTCCCAGATAGCCCTAGAACTACAGGAAATCCGTAGCACAGAGTTCTTAAAAGGAAACCCATGTCTGAACCGTGTTTTCCTATTCCCGCACCAGACCAAAATGGAATGGGAAAGAATAAAAAACCACTCTAATCCTATGTGTCACTCAGGCCTTTGTGTTGAGCCTTTCTCACTGGAATACCCCACCCAACAAGGCAAACCAGAAATCCAGCATAATGAAATGATAATAATAAATGAAATGCAGAAAGCAATAAATGAAAGCGATAAAGTAAATGCAATAAGTAAAGCTGTACAGGATGTAATAAAGCAAAAACATAAATACAAATAGCACATAACACCCCCAATAAACACAAACAAACAAGCGCTAGGAGAAACCCACAAGAGAACTAGAAGCCCTGGTTGCAAAGCTCCCCAGCAGAGTCGCCAAGATGTCGCTCCCCGGATTTTCATCCTGGTGCAAACGCGAACCGTCGGCGATGTTGGAGGTTGAGGTTGAATAGAGTCGCCAGCTAGGCATTTTTATCCCGAAGGAAAGGTAATGCTGCATAAACCTGGAAGGAGATGGATGAGACGGTTGCGAACCAGAGAAACTGAGAAAGGGGGTTGGTTACAACCTGGGAAGGTATTAGCACCCAGATCGTCCGTCGTACTCGACGGGATCCATGCTTACTTGATTGTGTTTTAAAGGGGGGAGTGTATATGCTAACTGTGTATAAAGGAGGTGGATGAATGGATGTACAGAGTGTCAGTGCAATAAGAAAGTGAGTGCTCAAAACTGAGGCTTAAGGAAAGAGAGCTAGAAAGAAGAGAGGGGGAGACAAAGAGACTTTTGTTCGATAACTGTTAAGTTTCGCCTACGTATTCTCTCGTGCAATGAGGAAGTCAGAACACCATAGTTTGACTCAAAGAGATTTAGATATTTTTGTTGTGAACTGCTTGCTTGCCTATGCTCAAGCGTATGACTCGTCTGGATCGAGTGCTAACTGTCTTGCATTAGACGGGAGAAGCGAGTTCTCGTTTTAAGAGTGAAGGTGATGAGGAAAGAATCCCGGAGGAGACGTTTATTGTTTGTTTTTTGTGTTTTCAGCTTTTTATTGTTTTTGGTGTTTTGCATAAGATAATGAGCTTAAGCCTTAATCAAGGGTTTGAAAACTCATTATATCACCCCTGATTAGGGATAATGAGCCTACTTAAGTATGAGATGAAAATCTCAACTTAATTACCCTAATGATGCAGGATTAAGATAATTAACCTACTTGTGATTATTAAGTGTTTTTGGATTTTGTTTGGTGTTAAGTAATGAGTTTAATCTCTAATCAGGGATTAGTGAACTCATTACACCATCCTATGAGAAGGATGATAGATGAGAACACTTAAGATGAGGAAGACTCCTCAACTTAATCCATGGTTAGGGATTAAAATCATTATATAACAAGTCTTTATTAAAGTGGATTTTAATTAAAGGTGGGATTAAGAAATGGATTTTATGTTTGTAAGACTAAACCAGAGGGGGACTTCTCCATTAAACACTAGGGTTAGTCCCTCTGAACCAACATGCAGAGATGTAATCCTAATATAAGGCCCAAGTTACAAGCTTAAGTCTTAATGATTATTAGGTGTTTTGATTAGGAGGTGTAAAAAACTTAAAGGTTTAACACTAAGTATTAAAGTTATACACTCCATCCTAAGATAAGGATACATGCATAACCCTAATACAAAGTCCCAAGACTTTAACTGTTTAGCCTTGATTATGAGGTGAAAAGAAGAGACTCAAGGAGACTCAAAGGTTAAAACTAGGGGAGACTATGTACAACCCTAAAGTTATCATGCTTGGATATTCCTATGGTTTGTGAGGCTTAAGAAAGATCTTCAGAAAGTCTTCAGATGGCCACCAAGGAAGAAGAAGCAGATGAAAAGACAAGAGGAAGAAGAATAAGTTACTTACTTCTTGAAGAAGTTAAGTAACCTAAGAGAAAGAAAAGGAGCAAGAAAGATCACAAGTGAGTCAAACTCACTTCAAAGACCTGTAAAGATGCACATGAAGAGATAAGAAGAGGTTGGATGAGGAGGTAAGTCCACATCCTAAACAACTTACCTGAAGCCCCTGAAATGGTTAGTATGAATGCATAAGATGAAACAAGATGCAAAGATGCAAAGATGAAGATGCAAGGATGCCAACCAAAAGTTAATACATGATGAAAATGTGTCATGGAGAGATGCAAAGTCACATACAATACATATATATGATCATACAAGTGATGGATGCAAAAACAAGCATGTTAGAAGCTTAAGAACACATGAACATACATAAGATTTAATGGATGTAAAATATGTCAAATGGATGAAACAATGGTAAACCAACATTCACACATGTCCTAAGGTGTCTAAGATGTCATACAAATGCATGAGATGTCATGACAAGTTCATATGATGATGGTATGCAAAGATGAATGCAAATGAACATGACAAATTAGGGTTTTAAGAAAGTATGAGATGCATATGATCAAAACAGAAGCAAAACACATGATAAAAAATTGAAATTGCAACCAAATGAACCCTAAACCCACATAAGATCACACCCCAAAGATGGAAGTCAGAAGTTATACCAAAGTCAAGTTATACCAAAGTCAAGTTATGGTTTTTCTAAGTAAGGCTAAGGTTTTGGATACCTCTTCATAAAAAATGTCAAACAAATGGAAAATGCAATGAAAAAATATGAGGTAAATACCCTAGATACTACATGCCAAGTATGAAAGAATTCAAAAAAAATCATTCACAAACTCATCTTGGTTGATCAGAAATGAATTTTTGAAGTTAGGGTTAGAAAAATAAGAAATTTATAAACCCTAATTCATGGTTAATTGTCAAAATGTGATCAAACCCTAAAAGAAATTTGTAATATGAGTTTGTAAATTGTTCTAAATGTGTGAGAATGCTTCATGATTATTTTGGTGATTTTTAAATACCTAAAAGTATTTTTAATTAATTAAAATGAATTAATTAATTAAATAATACAATTAAATGATTTAAAAATAGTTTTTAATGCAAAAATTAAAAATATAAATGTGTTTGGGTTCTGAAAATTATTTAAAGTAAAAATGCAAAAAATTAGAATTTTATAAAATGAAATGGTATTTTAAATAAATAAAGAAAATAAAATGAAATAAAAATGAATTAAAATGCAAAGTAATGAGAAGGAGTGGTCCAGATTGCGTTAGAGAGAGATCAGTGGCCAGGATTGAAAGTCTGCTTGACTTGGGGTAGGATGATCCTAAGGCCTAAATTCAAACTGGGCTTACGCGTGTGATCCAAGGGCCATGATTTAATCTGACTAATTAATTATAAATTAACTTAATTAATTAGAATTAGTGTTTAATGATCTAATCTGGACCATCCATGTGTTAACCTAATCAACATCCAAGGGATGAGATTCAAACTGGGGACCTAAACCCTAATGACTTTCAGGTGACCGGAGATGAGCTTCGGTCATCTTCTCCGGCAAGCCCCAACCCTAACTTCTTCTATAGGCCACTACACACCAAACTAACTGCCCATAAATGATCCTCAAACATCATACAATCAAAATCAATCCTCAAACAAGATTTATAACACGCGTACATAATGAATCGAAGCAAAAACACTTTCACGGGAAAAGTTTCAGAACAAACATACATGCTCATTTCTACACTATTTTCAATTCCAAACACATCAGCATGATCCACAAAGCATATAGAATCATTCTATAACAAGAAATCAAGGTTCTGGAAAAATTGTTTTTGAAGGTTACCTGAACTGGAGCTTTTCAAATCTGAGCTTTCAAAGCCTTTCCCTGGTGCAAACCAACTCCACTGGTCCTCCTTGTGCTAATGAGATGCTTGGATGAAGCTTATAGTAGCTAGTTTGAGAGTTCTAGTTCTGATATGGGTGAAAATGAGGTCTTGGTATGTTGTGTTTCAAGCCATAGTGATGGGTGGGAAATGATCCTTAGGTAATGTGTGATTGAATGGTGAAGATATTTTTGAAGTTTGATGGCTGAGTAGTGAGAATCGAAGAAGGGAAGTTTTTGACAAATTTTGTGCAATCTGAGTATTGGCTTGACTGAGCTCTTGTGTGTTGTGTGTTGTAATCCTTAGGCTATGCATAAAAGATTAGAATGATTCAGAAGAATGGTTGGGCACTATGGGAATGGTATGGCTCCATTGGCCAAGAAGTCAAAAATGATGTACTTGAATCATGGGTCATGGCAAAAGTGATTTGAGGTCTTGGGTTGCCTCAGTTGAGTTCAAGGAGAGCCTTTGGATCGAAAATGGTGAGCTGTATGGCTTGATTCATGAGTTTGTATTTTGCATTTTGGGGTTCAAAGCATAATTATGGTCAAGGCATGTTGCATTATGTTTCTATGATGTGTAGCAATGCATTAGACGTCATGAGAAGGCTTAGAAATCAAAATTGCACATTTCCCTCTTTGGCATGAACTTGAAAATTACAAGATTTTTCCCAAATTTAACTTGCCATATCTTGAGTTCTAGTATGAATCAAGAGGAGTTCTTGTACTTTTTGAAAATGGGAAGATCAAATCTACAACTTTCATGTTTGAAGAAAATTCATTTGAAGCTTTTTTGATCAAGAAAGAGGAGGTTGAAGATCTTTCCCAAAATGGAAAGTTTTCATTACAAGTCATGCCCAAAAATAGAAACTTTTGCAATGGCTCATAATTATTCAATATTGTGAACTTCCAAGCATTCCTAAGATCAAATAAAGATCATAGGACCTCAAATTGATTAAGATAACCCTTTGGAACCCTTGTTGGTGGCCTCAGATGTCCTGATTCTGACTTTTCTTGCACAACAAGTTACCATTTGATCAGATAACTTCCACAAGAAATATTTGCTTCAAATTTGATACACATGCTCCTTATAACATATATAGACCAATAGAATCAAGAATGGCCAAAAAAATTGAGTGTAAGGGCCTCAAACCCAAAACCCTAATTTCTGGTTATCTGTGCAGGAACCCTGAGCCAGCCTGGGCAACTGTGCAATCCTCTGAGATTTTGTGACTTCAAAGCAAACTTGGAGGAATAATATGATCATAGAACACTCATGGACCCTCTTGGCATGCTTCATGGCCTCTGAGATAGCTCAAAACACTTCTAAGATTTACCTGATCACAAACCCTAACTATGCAGCTATGTAGTGAAATAACTATGCAGTGTGAGATGGTATGCTTATGCAATGCAACATGAAGGATCACAAGCCCAGGTGTGAGAAAAAAAGAGAGGGAAATTTTGGGGTGTTTACAGAATGCAAATTCTTTGGTTGAATAGGATAATCCCATCCAACGCCCTTACGAAACTCGGTTGGAGCAATAACTCTTGCAACTTCCCATCCAGAACTTGTGCTTGTTGAATCTCATTCCTCAAGGTAGAATTGATATTCAAGTTTCCCATAATCACAACATTCGGAGTCCAAACAAACAGAAGATTAAGGTCTCAGAACTTTTCCAATAATGCATACTCCAACACCATCAATTCGGCACTATGAATCACTTTTCTACTTAAAGCATCTGCCACTTTATTCTCTTTACCGGGATGATACTTCAACTCAAGGTCATAATCCTTCAAATATTCCATCCATATCCTTTGTCTCATATTTAGTTCCTTCTGGTCAAAGAGGTACTTCAAACTCTTATGATCATTGAAATCTCAAAATGTACACCATACAAATAGTGCCGCCACACTTTCAAGGTAAACACCACGCCCGCTAATTCCAAATTATGAGTAGGATAATTCTTCTCATGAACTCTCAACTGTCTAGGTTCTCCTTCAACCACACGAAACTTTGCTCACAACTAGAATCCCATTCGTAAGCGAAGTCATTCCTAGTGAGTTTAGCTAACGGTAACGCCATCTGAGAAAAACCTTTGATAAATCTTCTGTAGTAACCTTCCAAACCTAAGAAGCTTCTCACATCTGAAACATTCTTTGGTCTTTCCCAATTAATTACAGCTTCTATCTTCGACGGATCCACTGCTACACCTCCCTGTGATATAACATGTCCAAGGAACTTGACTTCCGACATCCAGAACTCACACTTACTAAACTTAGCAAAAAGATGCTTCTCTTGCAGTATCGATAGGACAATCCATAAATGCTCTCCATGCTCTTGCGGAGTATGAGAATAGATAAGAATGTCATCGATAAAGATCACCACAAATTGATCCAAATAATTCTGAAATATCCGATTCATGTAGTCCATAAAAACAGCTGGAGCATTCGTCACATAAAAAGGCATCACTAAGAATTTGTAATGACCGTAACGGGTTCTGAATGTAGTCTTCAGAACATCAGAACTCTTCACACGAATCTGGTGATAGCCCGATCTCAGATCAATCTTCGAGAACATGCAGGCTCCTTTCAATTGATCTAGAAGATCATCTATCCTCGGTAAGGGGTATTTATTCTTGATCGTAACCTTGTTCAACTTACGATAATCTATGCATAACCGCATACCGCCATCTTTCTTTTTTACCAACAAAACAGGAGCTCCCTACGGTGAAACACTAGGCCTTACAAAATGCTTTGCCATCAAATCCTCCAATTGATCCTTCAACTCTTTCAACTCGAGCGGAGCCATCCGATAAGGGGAAACGAATATAGGAGCCATTCCTGGTATCAGGTCAACTGAGAACTCAACTTCCTTTACCGGAGGTAAAGAAGTGACATCTTCAGGAAAAACATCAGGAAATTCACAAACTATCGGAATGTTCAAAACTTGTTGGTCATTACTCTCCTCTTTAGTAAGGACAAGCAAAACATACTTCTCTTGTTCAAACAAAAAATTTACCATTCCAACCGTACCTTCTAAGATCATTGTCAAAACATCCTTCGGAGGCACTTCAACGGAGGGAATAAGGATCAACTTTTCTTCACATCCAATAAACATAGAATTAGTAGACAACCAGTCCATTCCCAAAATAACATCAACTTTCTTAAGAGGTAAACTAATGAGATCAATCTGAAAAGTTCTACCATCCACGGATAACGTACAATTCTCACACTTAAGGGGCGTCTCGACGGTTTCATCCATAGTAACCACCATCGGAGGAGACAAAGGAAATACCCGCAACCCAAGTCGTTTCACACAACTAGTAGATATAAAATAATGGTTGGCTCCACAATCAAATAAAACAAGGCAAGGATGATTGTTAACAAGACAATTACCCGTAATCAAGGAATTGTCGCCTTTCGTCTTCCTAGCATCCATAGTATAAACTCTCGCTTGCACTTGGTCCTTTTTCTAGGGACAGTCTCTAGAAAAATGTCCTTCTTTCTGGAAAAGGAAACAAAATCACGACACCCGGATTGTATCTCCCAAAATGGTTCTTATGGCATCGGGAGCAAGAAGGAGGAGGACTAGATTTAGGACTCGACACCTGTTTCCCTTTGAAGGGTTGAGGCCTCGGCCTAAATGATTGATTAGCTCTCCCCCGATCTCCTTGAACCGACCTTCCAGCACTTGCTTCTATTTGCACTTTCATCAGACTATGTTTTGCGACATAGCATTTCCTCAACATCTCAGAGTAGGTAGTGAAATCTCGTTGAGAGACACTATGCAAGATTTCAGCCCTTAATCCAAACAAGAATTGGTCAATTTTCCACTTTTCATCAGGGGCATACATAGCTTTCCTAGAGTAGGCTTCCATGTTCTCAAACTTCTCAGCATAACTGGCCACAGTCATGCTCCCTTGCCTCAACTGTTGCAATTCGAACTCCATTTGCGTCCTCAAAAAACTCGGGAAATACTTATCCATGAAAATTGTCTTAAATTGTTTCCACACTCTCGGGATCCCTTGTACCATCATCAAATTGGAAGCACTCTCCTACCACCTAGCAGTAGGAACTTTTAGTAAATGAGATGCGAAAGTCACCTTGTCTTCTTCACTACAAATCACAATCTGAAAAAAAAAACCTCTCCGTTCCGGTCACCCATTCATGAGCCTTAACCGGGTCCAATCCGCCATGAAAATCCTGAGGGTTCATGCGGAAGAAGTCTCTAAATGTCCCACTTACAGCTTCAAGAGCAACCACATGAGGGTGAAGGCCCCCACTCATTTGATGCATCATCTCTTGCATAAACTGATATTTTTGTTGCTGCATCTGTTGCATAAATTGGAACATAGGAGCATTCCCATCACCACCTGCCTGATCGCTACCGGGAGGAGTGACACTGGGTCGAGCACGAGTTCCACGCCTACCAGCCATATTCCTAAATGTCATCAAAACAGGATTAAGTTGATCAGGCTCAATACCATAAACATAACATTTAGTTCTACCGCAAGTTAACGTGTATGAACGGAAAGAAACACTTATAATATTCCAAGGCTAGGTCGAGGATACGACCTGCTCTGATACCAACTATAACACCCATATATAAAAGACATACATAAAGCATATTTTTCATATATAAATTTAAGTTTGCTACTGTAGCGGTAAAATCATGAGTGTAAGCTATTGGTTAACTTAACTCAAAGTAAACAGAGTCGCCACCGCACTTTTATTTTATTCCAAATGGAAAAGGGAAAAAGAGCGAATAAAATCCTAATGAATCTAAAAGCAAAAGCTAAAAGAATCGAGCAGAGAACGGGTAAGGGGATAAGTTACAAATCGGGAAGGTTTTACGCACCTAAAATGTCTGTGGTACTCCACGGGAGCCCTTTGAAATATTTGTTGCTTTTTGGTTTGAAAATGGTTTGTTTAAAAGAGATTGAAGAGATGAGAAAAGAAATGTTTTTTAAGATTTTTGTGTTTTAAGTTTGAAATCAAAGAAGGTTTTGAAAATAGGAAGAAGATTTGAAAATTTAAGAAGTGGGAAGAGATGAAGTGACTATCCTAAGACTTGAAAGTAAGAGTTAAGGGAAGAACAACCAAACCGTATGGTGAACATTCTTCAAAACAATAGGATTTTCATCTTCATAAACAAGTGAACTAAATCGAATAAAGTCTCCAATCCATAATAGTTCAAGCAAAGGGCAAGATCCTAAAATCTAAGTCCGAAACTCCAAGTCAAATGCTAAGGATAGTGGCCATAGTCCAAGATCAAAGTTACAAGTCTTTTAGATGTTTAATCCTTTATTAGTATTTTTGTGTCCAAATGGACAAAAGGAAAATCAACATAACAAAAAAATAAGAGCAAATAATAAACATTATAATGGATGAATAAAGCATAGTAAAGAAAAATAAAATAAAATAAAATAAAAGTGCAAGAATTTAAATGTTAGTAGCAAAAGAAATTAAAGTGCAAGAATCTAAAATATTAATAGTAGTAATAGTATAATAATATTTACATAATAATGGTATGGTGAACTTAATTAACTACAACCAAAAGAGTAACCAAAATCGAAAGGCAACCGGATCCGCTTAGCATCTTACACTATAGCGATTAATCAAGGCAAATAGAACCGAATTCAATGAAATTTGAAAGGCGATTGGGAGGACCAAAGCACTTACGCATCAAAAATTCATAAGTCTCGATTCTTAATGCTATATGATTAACCACTTTGGGATTACGTGATCAACAAGAGATCCGGTCCACGAAAGTGCAAGTACCCAATTAGATTTTTATTCCGAAGTCGGGACACATTTAGGTCTATGTTAAGCAATCGCCGAGTAATTTACGAAGTAATTACCCTACAAATGAGGCCGGCCACCACCAATTAAGGTGTACAGTATTAGTGCTAATGCATACGAGATAAACAATATGTAAATCGCTATCCGGACGCAATACCGCACAAAACTAAAGGTGAATACCAAATTGAGTCACACTCATAGTATTCTTCCATCCTTAAGTTCAATCACTCATCTTGGTGGATTCAAGCATGAAAATATATCACTAATGCAAAGTACCTTAAATGAATTGAATAATCCACTTAAAGGTAGTTTTGAATTAATGAACATTAACTACTCTAATCTATACCCAAAGTTCATTGAAATTAAGGAGAAATTACTCCTAAAAGTGCTTCCCAAGGTAAAAATAAAAAGGAGGAAGAAGAAGAAGAAAGATGAACTAAAAAGGGGCTTAAAACAAGCCAAAAACACCATTCTGACTTGCGTTAACCAGTTAACTAGTTAACGCAGGCAAAACCTGCGCAGATTTAAAGGTGGTTAACCGGTTAACCAAATGGTTAACTGGTTAACGCTGTACCAGAAGTAGAAAAATACAGAAAATTCAGCATGATCCATTTTTGAAACCTTTTCTCAAACATTTGATGATCATGATCTGAATTTGCACGAATTTTAAAACCAAAATACTGTAGAATCCCTGCAATCAAACAACAAATAAAAATCCAAAGGATCTAGGAACAAAGGCACCAAGGATCTACATCTTGAATGTTGATGGTGAATATGGGTTTATGGAGTGAGAGGAATTACCAAAGTCACTTCTTCAAATTGGACCAACACAAGCTTAGATCTACTGAAATTGATGAACAAAAGAATGAAAGGATGAAGGTTTAGCTCAAGTTAGTCAAGAATTCAATGTGAATTCTTGATAACTTCAAAAGAAAGAAAGTGAGCTTTTAGAATTTTGGTGTTGGGGGAGTATTTTGCAACAGGTTTTGTGGCTATCAAAAGCTTGTGGAATGAATGAAATTGTGGTCCTATTTAAAGGCTCTAGGTATGGAATTTTTGTGGAATGGAGCTTGCTTTGGTAATTTGAATTTAGGTTCTGTAATTAAAAATTTGGTGGGAAATGGAAAAGAGTGGTGATTAGTGAGGGTTTATGGTTGGAAATGATCAAAGTGATGTAGAGAAATCAGAAACCAATGGATCTAGAATATTCCAATTAAATCAATGATCTAAGGGTGCTGAATTTGAATAAAATATTCAAATTTCGCACTGGTTAACCGTTTAACCAAGCCAAAATTTGAAAATTTTATTCAAATGAGGTTGCTTTGTTGTTGTGACCCTATTCTCTTTGTGCGTCGAAGAAATGAACACATGAACCTTGGAAATCCTTTGAATGAATCAATTAACTTGGGAAATCCTCGATCTGATAATTTTGAATTATTTGCGGATCAACTTCGACTTTTGTTTGTGAAATTTACTCGAGCCGCAGGACTGCTATTTTTTTTGGTATTTTCAATGGTTCCTCTTCCTGAAAAAAAAGTTAGTAAAAGGAAACAAAAATATTTTTGAATTTTGATTAATGGTTAGTAAACATAAACAAATAAAGTAATTAAAGGAAACGGTGATCCCCTGCGAGGCATAAACCTGCACCCGAGAAGGATAAATGAACCACTGCGCGATCTTGTTTGTATGCAAGATGTAGATGAGATGCAAAAAATATTAGAGTAAAAAATTAGGGTATGACAGGTACTGAAATACAAATAGGTTCCTAGCAACATATTTTATAAGTATAGCCAATACAACAAAAGTACTAAGACAAAGGCCATAATTAATACAAAGTGTTCACAAAAAATAAAATCTAAGAACTAGATTTTAGATCTCAAAAGTCCACAGCGGAAGACAAATCCATCAAACAAGTAAAGATAATCAAGTCGCCTTATCTTTACCCTTTGCGAAACCTGAAGTACCTGAAATAACAACATCAACATGGGGTGAGATAAAACTATCTCAGTGAGTTCCCTATCTTAGAATTCTCTCGGCTCTAAGGGTCAAACCTAATGGTTCCACGAATACGAAAGACTCCTCTCAAAAGTAATCAAGGCAAAATGGAAAACATTCAAATAACGTTTCTTGCAACACTTCCCGTGGGACTCAGTGAATACCCACCTCAAGTATAAACCACTAGAATTCCCATGAGACTCAATGAAACACCCATCTCAATCCACTCGAATGCTTCCCTTGGGACTCAATGTAATACCCACCTCATGCTAACACTCGTTTCCCGTGGTACTCAATGTAATACCCACCTCAAGCTAACACTCACTTCCCATGGGACTCAATGTAATACCCACCTCAAGCTAACACTCGCTTCCCGTGGAATTCAATGTAATACCCACCTCAAGCCTTTACGGGGGATTTGATCGAAATGCGATTCTAAATTCTTACTAGTCTACGGGAATCCTAGATACCTCACAAGTCTTACCATTTCCTTTCCTTAAGCTCACAATTCCATAATTTCACGTTTTTACGATTTAATCGAAAAGTCGGGTAAAAATAATATTTTCCAGTGTCAAGTGAAAGTACATATTTTTAGCTTTCAAACAGTATAAAGAACGCTAAAATCGGATAACCAAGTAAAAAGTTATGAATTTTCAAAGTTTTGGAATTAAGTCATTTTTCACAAACTTACAGTGTTAACCGGTTAACCAATTCTGTTAACCGGTTAACTAACTCAAACCAGGGGCTTCTGCATAAAATTTGGACGCGTTAACCGGTTAACCAATTTCGTTAACCGGTTAACCAAACACAGACAGCAGCAGTAACATGAAAACATGACAGTAACCTAAAAATCCAAACCAAATTCCTTCCCACAACAAAAAAACATATAAAACATGTTCCTATACCTATAGGCAACATATATTAGCGATTAAACCAATTTCTAACCGATCAAACTACCGATTGTTAGGATTTTTTTCATAATTTGACCTAAAACTCTTAAACCCTAAAAGCTTCAACAAAACCAAAAGAGAAGAGTGTCTAGCTATGAACCTACCTCTAGCAAGAAGATTGGAGAAGATTGAATGGAGAATGAGTGGGTGGAAGCACAAGATTAGGAGTCTTCTTCTTCTTCCTCTTCAAGACTTTTTCTTCTTCTTTCTTCTCTTCCTTTCTCTCTTCTTCTATTTTTATTCTCTTTTTTTTCAAAAATAAAAAGACTTCTATCTTAAAGAAAAATATAACATATCCCTACCGAAGGGTCCAATTAGGGAGTATCCAAAAATGTCTCTCAAATCAATATTTTATAAAACTTTTGAGTCAGCTAATACTAATTAATGTAATAATATCCCGCCGATTACTCTATTTATTTATGTTAAAATTTCTTAGAGTAATCCAGGACAATATTCATATCAATTAATATTATCCAGAGCACTAAAATAATTTACAGGGTATTACAGAGACTGAGGGATCAAGGAAGACCAAGCCAATAGTATATGCCTATATCACGACCCTTAAAAGGGAATCAAGTACATAGTGCTAGATCCAACATTCCACCTTTATGTCGCCTTTGTAACAAGACTCATTTTGGAAGGTGTACTAATGAAGGACTAAGATGTTATTAATGTCAAGGGGTGGAGTATATGGCAAGAGATTATCCTCAGAACAAGAACCAAGTTCAAGGGAAAAGCATTGGCCGAGTTTACACCTTGGATGCAAAGAAGACCAAGGGTGACAACTCTTTAATTGTGGGTACGCGTTTTGGGAATGGATATCTTTGTTTTGTATTATTCGATTGTGCAGCAACACACTCTTTTGTGTTTGTGAAATGCATGAAGTGACTTAGGTTGAAAGAAATTCCTTTGTCTCCTCCCATAGTGGTTACTTCCTCCATGGATTAGAGGGTTGAGACACCACTGATGTGTGGAAATTGTGTTATCGGTGAATGATAGAGTTTTTCAGATTAATCTTATTTGTTTACCGCATAAGAAGGTGGACATTGTTTTGGGTATTGATTGGCTTTTTTCTAATTTAGTATTTATCGGTTGCAAGAAGAAGTTAATAATCACTCCAACCAGGGAGGATACTCTAAAAGATTTTTGTTACTATTATCTTGGAAGGTACGGTTGGCATGGTTAATTTCTTATTTGAGAAGGGAAAGTCTTTTCTTTTGGTTATCACTAAGGAGACAGGTAACAACCTAAAGGTTTTGCAGATCCCTATAGTCTATGAATTTCCAGAAGTTTTCCCCGAGGATGTCACTTCTCTCACTCCGGAGAGGGAAATGGAATTATCTATTGATATGGTATCGGGAACGACTCCTATATATGTTTCCCTATATCGGATGGCACCATTGGAGTAAAAAGATTTGAGGGATCAATTGGAAGAATTGATGACTAAGCACTTTGTTCGACCCATTGTCTCACCCTGGGGAGTTGCAATGCTTTTAGTAAATAAGAAGGATGGTGGAATGCGGTTGTATGTTGATTATCGTCAGTTGAATAAATTCACCATTAAGAACAAGTATCCTTTAACTAGGATAAATGACCTTTTAGATCAATTTAAAGGAGCCCACATGTTCTCGAAGATCAATTTACAGTCGGGTTATCACCAGATCCACACAGTTAAAACCTATTATGGCCATTACGAATTCTTAGTGATGCCTTTTGGTGTGAAAAATGCTCCATCCATTTTCATGGATTATATGAACCAAATATTTCAACCTTACTTGGACCAATTTGTAGTGATCTTTATTGATGACATTCTTATATATTCTCGTACTCCCCAAGAGTACGAAGAACATTTAAGGATTATTATATCGATCTTGCAAGAGCTACAACTGTTTTCCAAGTTAAGCAAGTGTGTGTTTTGGATGTCGAAGGTTATATTTCTTGGTCATGTTATACTCAAGGAGGTGTAATAATAGATCCGTCAAAGGTTGAAGCAGTGATTAATTGGGAAAGACCGAAGAATGCTTAAGATGTTAGAAGTTTCTTAGGATTGGTGGGTTACTACAGAAGGTTCATCAAAGGTTTTTCTAATTAGGCCTTACCAATGACTATACTTACCCGAAAGGATTTTTATTATGATTGGGAATCGAGTTGCGAAAAAAAATTTATGAGTTTGAAGGAAAGGTTGACTACTGCTCCTACTTTGATTATTCCTGACCCTAGTAAGCCGTATGAAGTTTTCTGTGATGCTTCCAAGAGAGGTTTAGGAGGTGTATTTATGAAGTGTGGTAAAGTTGTAGCATATGTTTTACGTCAGTTGAAGGTTCATGAAGAGAATTACCCAACTCATGATTTAGAGATGGCGGTTATAGTTTTTACTTTAAACGTATGGCGTCACTACTTGTATGGAGTGCATTTTGAAATGTTCAGTGATCATGAGAGCTTAAAGTACTTGTTTGATCAGAAAGAGTTGAACATGCAACAAAGGAGATGGATGGAGTACTTGAAGGACTATGATTTTGAACTAAAGTACCATCCAGGTAAAGCTAACAATGTGGAAGACGCACTACGTCGGAAAGAGTTACACAAAGCTGAATTGATGATGATTGATTGAATTTACGTACAATAATAGTTACCATGCAAGTATCAGTATGGCTCCTTACAAAGAATTATACGGAAGGAAATGTAGGACACATTTCTGTTGGATGAAAGTTGGTGAAGAAAGGATTTTAGGATTGGAGATTGTTCAAGAGACTACAAATCAGATTAGAATGATTCGTGACAAGGTTAAGAAAGCACAAGATCGTTAAAAGAATTACACGAATAACTATAGAAGGCCTTTGGAGTTTGGGGAAGGCGACTATGTATTCTTGAAGGTAACTCCAAGGTTAAGATTGAAAGGACTGTTTAAGTCGTGGAAGCTTAGTACCAGATATGTGGGACCATATCAGATCTTAGAAAGGATTAGTGAAGTAGCTTATAGATTAGCCTTACTGTCTTCTCTAACTGAGATGCATGATGTTTTTCATATGTCTCAACTCTATGAATTCATTCCTAATACAATTGAGATAGAATCGAATTTTACTTTCGAGCCTTTACCAACCCGTGTTGTGGGAAGAGAACCCAAAGTGTTGAGAAACAAGGAGATTCGTTTTGTTAAGGTTCAATGGGACGAGACACACCCAAGTGATGCTACTTGGGAGCTTGATTTGGAGATGCAGGATGCTTACCCTCACATTTTTCAGGTAATCTTTAAATTCGGGGACAAATTTTATTTTTAAGGAGGGAGATGGTTTCCAAATGCTCTCCCTTTTCATTCTCTAGTTGTGATATAATTTTCTTCTATTCTTCCCCTTGTTGGCATACTTCTTCATTTTTGAGACATAGTTCTCTATAGAAAGTAGCTAGCTAAGCATATGTGACTTCTTCATCACTGAAATCATAATAATATCTCCCAGTTAGAGTAATAGGTTTCTTAGCAGATTCTTCTCCAGCTTCACTTTCAGTATCTTCATCTGACCAAGCCATAGTAAGATCCTTTTTCTGATTCTTGAGATGTGTGGGACATTCAGATCTGATGTGCCCATAACATTCACATCCATAGCATTGAACTCCTTTTCCTTGAGAAGAGTTCTCTTCAACCCTTGTCTTTCTACCAGAATCATTTGACCTATTGATGTCAGATGAGTTGTTCTTGACATTTGGTCTTGACTTCCTATCCATCCTTTGCATAAATTTGTTGAATTATCTCCCAAGAATAACTATAGCATTAGATAAACCTTCCTCAATATTAAGATTACAATCTTCTACTCCATCTTCAGTGTTGGAAGAGAAGGCAATATTTTTGTTTTTCTTGTTATATTTGTCACTTATGCCAATCTCAAAAGTTTGAAGAGATCCAATAAGTTCATCTAATCTCATCATGCTAATGTCATAAGCTTCTTCTATGGTTGTGACCTTCATATTAAATCTCTTCGATAGAGATTTGAGAGCTTTTCTTACCAACTACTCTTTAGATATTGGTTCTCCAAGAGAACTTGAGGCATTAGCTATTTCAAGGATATTCATATGAAAATCATAAATACTTTCATCATCTTTCATCCTTAAGTTTTCAAATTTTGTGGAGAGCATCTGAAGTCTTGACATCTTGACTTTAGAGGTACCTTCATGAGTAGTTTTGAGAATATCCCAAGCATCTTTGGCAACAATACAAGTATTGATCAATCTGAAGGTATTTTTGTCAATTCCATTGAATATGGCATTCAAGGCTTTAGAATTTCCCAAAGCAAGCTCATCTTCTTCCTTAGACCAGTCCTCTTCTGGCTTCAACTCTACAATATCATTCCCATCTTTGTCCTTAACAACAGGATGTTTTCATCCTCCTAGAACAACTTTCCAGGCCTTGTTGTCCAAATACTTCAAGAAGGCAACCATCCTTGGTTTCCAGTAATCATAATTAGTTCCATCCATAATGGGTGGTCTGTTCACAAACACTACCTCCTTGTCCATTATACCAGAAAGTAACTTCCCTGGACCTCACCCAGATATAGAGCAAGATGTCTGCTCTGATTCCAATTGAAATTCTTGTATCGAATATGTGATGTCGAAGGCGATGTCATGACATTACTATTTGAGTAATAACAATATAAATAACAACAATAAAAACACACAGGATTGTTAATCCAGTTCGGTGCAAACACACCTACTCTGGGGGAAGCCAAGATAGGAAGGAAATCCACTATTAGTAGAACAATTCAAAGCCTAAACAGTCTTAGTTTACAACCTCTCACTAAAACCTACTGTCGCTCCCCGGATTTCCATCCTGGTACAAACGCGAAAGTGGCGCGGAAAAGGTAGAGTCGCCAGCCAGGCATTTTTATCCCGAAGGAACGAGAATGGTAATGCTGCACAAACCAGAAGAAAGAAGAGGAAGGACACGGGTCCTACGAACCAAAGAGACTGAGTTCGGGAGTCAGTTACGACCTGGGAAGGTATTAGAACCCAGATCGTCCGCCGTACCCGACGGGATCCACGCTTGCAAAGAAATCTGTTTCAAAGGGTGAAGAAATGAAAGTTGCTGCAAAAGAAAAGGAACCGAAACTGGAAAAGGAACTGAGAAAGAAAACAAAGAGAAAAAATGTAGGGAAAATAAAGATTGTGCTCGAACGGGCCCTACCCTGCTGCCTACGTACCTCATCTGGACAATGAGGATCAGAGTCGCCGTAGTTCCCCTAACTAGGGGTAGAAAATATTGCTTGTATCTTAAGGCTTGAACTGCCTATGTCAATGCTCAGGTGTTGCAGACTCGGACGACGAGTGTGTAACCGTCTTGCAAAGTGACAAGTAGTAGCAAGTTCGCGTACGGAGCAAAGGAGATGAGAAGAGAATTCCCGAAGGAAAGACGCTTATTGTTTGTTTGTGTTTTTTAGAAGCTTTTTTATGAGTGTGTCACAAGGAAGTGAACTCAAGCTCTTTTCCATGGAATGTGTACTTGCCACTACATTCCAAGATGGATTAATAGAACAAGCACACTCAAGTAAGGAGAAGATCCCCAAAACTTGAACCCAGAGATTAGGGCTTAAGCTCACTAACTCATTAACTTATTAAGTGTTTTTGGTATTTACAGTGAAGAAGTGTTTTTTTATGATTTTCTTGGTGAAGGTGATATCCTGATCAGACTTGTGCATCACAAGACAAGCTTGTACTATCCCAAGATGGGAAGACTACAAGTGTCTCATGGGATAAGGCTATTGCTCAAGGTATCACTTCAAACTTTATTAAGTGTCTTCTTTGGAGTTTTGAGATGAAAAGAGAAAAGAAACAAAAGGATCACAAAGGCAAAAGTCTAAAGGGGGACTAATGAATCCTAAGTGTTGTCATGCATGGAAATCCTAGGTTAGTGAGGCTTACTATCCTAAAGAAGAAAGAAAGAAGAAGAGAATAAGAAGAAGAGGAGGAAGAGAGGAAGTGAGGCCTAAGCCCAACAATCACAAAGTTAGCATAAGTAAGAATAAGAAGAGAAAAGATGAGATTTGGAGATGTGGGAATCACATCAACACCTCTCACTTACCATAGTCCCTGAAATGGTTAGTAACACAAGTGTAAAAGCAAAACAAAATGAACATAATGTCATACCAAAATCATACAAAAAGAAGTGAAGTCATACACACAAATGCTCAATGCAAATGCAAGTCACAAGAATGAGAAAAGAAGCATACAAGTCAATATGAGGCAACATGAATCACATGGCAAAGCAAAGCAAACTTAGTGAGATGCAAAGCAAAATAAACAAAACACAACCTCAAGGCACAAGACCAGAACCATAATCAAGTTAAAGAAGTGCTTAAGAAGCAAGAGAGATGAAGAGAAGAGAAGCACAAAGCTAAACAAACACATTATGGGAAGAAAGAAACAAAGGAAGTGAGATGGATACACAAAAGAAAGAAAGAACTTCAAAGGTAAACCAAATACAAATCTCCAAAACACAAACCCCAACCGAAGATCAGAAAGGTATCCATGCCCTAAAGAGACCCCAAATAAGATGAAAAAGTTGGCACAAGTGCCCTTCTAAGCTAAGGAGAGGACTTATGATCAAAAAGAAGCAAAATGAGACAAGTTAAGAGCTAAAATTCAAATCAAATCAAATATGCATCCAAAAATTCCACAACCTTGGAAAAAAGATCTTCAATCATGATATAACAACATGCCAAAAGGATAGGAAGAAATTCAGAAGCCAAGCAAGTCAAATGAGGAGTCAAACATCAATTAGGGTTAAGAAACTTCCCTCCCAAGTCAAGGACCAAAACCAAATAAACAAGCTTCTAAAAATCAGGACAAAAATCACACATGAAGTACCCTCTATTAAGAGTCCAGAGCAAAAAGAACCAATCAAAAATTCAAAATGAGGATCAATATGGAAAATGAACAAGACAGCATGCTTAAAAAAGAATTAAAATGAATTAATTAAAATGAACAATTAATATCCATGTGTCAAAATAAAATAAATGGAAAATAAAAATACTAAAAATTAAAGAAAACTCAAAGTGACATCCATGAATTATTTCATAATTTTTTGAAACTTAGAACTAATTTTAAAAATTAAAAAGCAAAGCTGAAATAAAATATGATAAAAAAAAGAATTAAAATGAAGAGAGGCCAGGAGGTGCAAATAGAAGGGAAGATCAGTTCAAATGAAATGGCCTATGCGCATGGGGGGTGGGATTAGCAACCCAGGCCCACCCAATTCCCAGCGCAGCACACAATATAAGGGTGGATATTCAGAAAAATATGAAAAAACGTGGACCACTGGATCAAAGGAAAAGCTGGGATTAGTCAACTCATTTATTCAGGTCAGCAAGGCAATTGGTCAAGAGAGAGAGAACACACTAATTAACATGGGGTGCGTAACACATTGAATTATCAGAATGAAAATTAAAAAAATAAAAACACGTGAGGGGGAGCATCTCATTAAATTATGTGGCACAACCATGCACGTCCAGATGACAAGATCCAATGGTCATGAGACCTTCTTCTTCATCCAAACCCTAAAGTGAACCAGCCCAGAATCCGGTGACCGGAGCTAGGGCTCCGGCACCGGAAAATGCAAATGATGAACAAACACTAATGAAAACACATCAAAAGCTCCAGATCAAATGATTGAACCATGCTGATTTCGAATATGATAATGAAATTCACAATAAATCAATGAACAACCTGGATCGAAGACAAACAGTTTTAACTATGAAACTTCAAATCCACAATACATCCTCAATTCTCAAGCATTTTTAGAATTAAAACATGCAGTGTAATCAGCATACATCAAAGATCAAAATGCACACCTCAAAAACCATTTCCAGATCCAAGGATTCAGAAGCTTACCTGAGATGGAGACACCTCAAAAACACCAAGAAAATGCTCCAAAGGCTGCAGATCTACCTCTTGTGATCTCCTCTTGCAAAATAAATGCAAGAGGAAGCTTGATGGAACTTGAATCTGAAGCTTCAAAGCAACCTACCTTTGAATGGCACCCTTTTATTCTTGCACCTTTAGCTTAAATGAATGATGGAATAATGATCTTTGTGACTCACTGAACAAGAATATGGAAGAAGTTTGTGAAGAGAGTGAGAGAATGAAGAGATTCGAAAGAATTTGCTTCTGGTGCAAAAACATGAGAGTGATGAAAATGGAATGGATCTGAGGCAAGTTAAAACCCTAGCTTCTTTTATATGAGATCATGAAGCAATGCTGAAAACATGAGGGCCTTTGCACGTGGGAAGAGAGTGTGTGAGAGAATTTGCACAATTTGAAAATTTGTTGTGATAGCATGAAACATTCATGAATTGCCTTCCTTCTTGCCCATGAATTCACAATCTGACCCTTGATTTCAATCCAAAAAGATCATGGCCTTTGGATGCAAGTATCACACCTTTCTCATGATTATGCAAATATTACACTTATGGAATAAAATTTTCATCATGCACGAATTTGATGTCATTCTTGGAGCAAAATGGGCCATTTGTATTGCATTGTAACATTGCAACCTTATTTGGTATGTACCAACACCCAAAAATAAGTTTCAAGCCTTTTTGCTTTTGTGTACAAATGAAAAATCAAGCTTTGCCCTAGTTTTACACTAATTTTCGAGGGCCTCATCTTCTTAACCATGAAGGCTATGAAAAAGTACTTGTACTTTTTGAAAATGGGAGGCTTTAATCTCCAACTTTCATGTTTGACTTTGGTCCATTTGAAGAATGTTTCACCAAGTTATACTCACTTGAAAATTAGGGCAAAAACTTGCTAAAAATGGCATTTTCCATAACCAACTTTACACCAATTTTGCAAAACACCTCAAAACCTCATGATTCTTGATCTTTGATCTTTCCAAACCTCTTTTAACATTATAAGAACATCTCTTGGCTAAAAAATGGGGTTGGACCCCTTGAAATCTCACAGTTGACTTTTCTAAGGCTCAGTTGACCAATTTCTTCATTTACAAGCAACTGAAGAAATACTTGACTTCCACAAGGAATTTTCTCACCAAATTTCATCCCTAGGATCCTATTAACATGTAAAAGACTTTGCACAAATGAAATGGCCAAAGTCTTGAGGTTTTCATGTTTGAAACTCAAACCCTAATTTGGGATCATTGTGTAGGAGCTTTGCCCTAGCCTGGATTCCCTGATGATCTTCCAACCTTCTGAGCTTTTGTAAATGAACTTGAACTTGTGAATGCAATATAGACCCCTCATAGAACTTTTAAAAATCCATTGGGCCCCTTGTCATAGCTTGTGATGCTTCAAAATCCTCCACAGATGATCATATGCCTAATGCTAGGTCATGAGAATGTTATGCCTCATCTTTCCATGCTAAGATGCCAAGAATATGATATGTTCATGATGAATATGATGTGATATGATGCTTAAAAAGAAGAGGGAAAATTTGGGGTTTTACAGCTTCCCCTATTCAAGCAACTGTTAATCTGAAAAGGACGGTAGCACGGGCTATCGACCGTTCAAGATAAACAGTGGTTGAATACCAAGAAGACCTGAAATTTGCACTCTGACGAAGAATGCATAAACTGGGAAGTAAACCCAACCAAATGAAGCTTTGGTGACTGAAGTGGAGAGAAAGCAGACGAGCTTCTTCCAAGTTGAACGGTCAGCGAAGGAGAGGAAATGAAAAGAGTCGCCAGCTAGGCATTTTTATCCCGAAGGAAAGTTAATGCTGCATAAACCTAAGAAAAGAAATGGACAAGACGGTCGCGAACCAGAGAAACTGAGAAAGGGGGTTGGTTACAATCTTGGAAGGTATTAGCACCCAGATTGTCCGCCGTACTCGACGGGATCCACGCTTGAAAGATTTGTGTTTAAAAGGGATAGTGTCAGTGCTATTTTGTGTACAAAAGTTGGAAAAGAATGCAAGTGTCAGTGTAAAAGAAATGTGAAGTGAGATGAAAAAGTGTCAGTGTAAGGAAAGGATGTGAAGCTCAAGACTATGAGGCTTAAAGAATAATACTGGAAGAGGGGGGAATATACAGAGACTTTTGTTCGATAACAGTTAAGTTATGCCTACGTATCCTCTCGTGCAATGAGGAAGTCAGAACACCGTAGTTCGACTCAAAGATACTGAAAGATCAATTGACTAATGGACTGCTTACTTGTCTATGCTCAAGTGTATGACCTGTCTGGCTCAGGTGAAAACTGTCTTGCCTTAGACGGAAGAAGCAAGTTCTCGTTTATGAGTGAAAATGATGAGAAACGAATCCCGGAGGAGACGATTATTGTTTGTTTTTGTGCTTTCAATCTTTTATTGCTTTTTGTGGTTTGTCATAAGAAGATGAGCATAAGCCTAAACCAAGGGTTAGTAAACTCATCACATCCTCCCTCTGATTAGGGGTAATGAGAATATATTAAGTGTGAAGTAAACACCTCACACTTAATCACCATGATGTAAGATCAAGATCATTAACCTACTTGCATTTATTTAGATGTTTTTTTGGAGTTTTTGTTTAGTGTTAAGTAATGAATTTAAGCCATAATCAAGGATTTAATGGACCCATTACACCATCCTAATAGAAGGATAATAGATGAGAACATTTAAGCTGAGGAAGGCTCCTCAACTTAATCCATGATTAGGGATTAACTTCATGACAAAACAAAGCCTTTATTTAAGTGGATTTTAGTTAATGGTAAGATTAAGAAGTGGATTTTATGGTTTGTAAGACAACTTGAGGGGGACTTGTCCATTAACACTAGGGTTAGTCCTTCTTAACCAATTAAGGAAGAATTAGAACCCTAATGCAAGGCCCAAGTTACAAGCTTGATGTCTTAGTAATTATTAGATGGATTGATTAAGGTATTTAAACACATCAAGGGTTCAAGACTTAGGATTAAAGTTATACACTTCATCCTAATAGAAGGATGCAGGTATAAGCTTAATCATAAAGCCTTAAAACCTTTAAGGTTTAGTCCTTGATTTGAGATGAGAAAAGAAGACACAAAGATGACACAAAGGTAAAACTAATGGGGGGGACTAATCAAACCCTAATTGTGATCATGCTTGGTTATTCCTAGGGTTTATGAAGCTTGCAAGAAGATCTTCAAGGGAAAGCCACCAAGGAAGAAGCAGATGAAAAGAGGGGAAACAGGAGAAGCAAGACAACTTACTTCACTTAAGAAGATAAGTTGCTTGAAGAAAGAAGGTGAAGAGGTAACATGAATGAGAAAGCTCACTCTAGTACAAAGGTAAAATGCAGCAATGGATGCATAAAAGGGATGAGAAGAGATTATGAGAAGTGAAGGCAAATTCACTTCTCAAACACTTACCACCTGAAAAGTTTGCAAAGGAAATGAAATGAAATGAAAATGAAATGAATGCAAGGATGCAAACCAGAATCAGAAGCATATTCATGATACAAATGATGCTATGGGATGATTCAAAAACAAACCAAGAGATGTGAATGATCATACAAAGAATGGGAATGCAAATGGGACATGTAAGAAGCATGAATGTTTATGAATACATATGACATAAATGAAAACAAAAGCATGGCAAATGGATGATGAAATGATCAAACATGATTCTAATATGTCCCAAGATGTCTTATGAGTCATGTGGATGCACTAAATGTCATGGTAAGTTCATGTATGCAAGCATATGAAGAGTGAATGCAAATGAAGGCAAAAATTAGGGTTCATGTACAAGATGCAATGCAAAATTCAAAATCAGAAGCAAATGATAAGATAAAAAAAATTGAGAATAGGATCAAAGGTACCCTAAACCTATACAAGTTCACTGCCCAAAGGTGGAGACCTAAGTCTTAACCAAATGGAAGTTATGATTTTCTTACGTTTGCTATGGTTTTAAGGCACTTCAAAAGGAAAAATGCAAAAAAAATTGAAAATTAAAGATAAATTCATGCCAATTTTATCCTAGAAACTATATGATATGGGGAATGCAATGCAAAAAGAACCATTATCAAACCCTTCATGGTTAGGCAGAAAAGATTTTTCTAAGTTAGGGTCAAAATATTGATTTTAAAGAACCCTAAATCAAAAGAAAAATGTCAAAATGGGTCAAGGACCAAAAATAAATTTGTATGAATGGTTTGATAATGTCTCTAAATGTGTCAAGATGCAATGTGATTTTTTTGGTGATTTTTATAAACTTAAATGGTATTTTAATTAATTAATTTCCATTAATTAATTAAAATAAACATTTAAACATTTTAAAAAATACAAATTTTATGCAAAAAATAAAATAAAAATTATTTTCAAAATGAGAAAAATATTTAAAGTCATGATGCAAAAAATAAAAATTTTTAGATGAGTTTTGCTATTTTTAATAAAATGATAAAGAAAATGAAAATAAAATGAAAAATAAATTAATTTAAATGGAAGTCAACTAATCCAAGGGCCAGGGTTTGAAGTTAGGACGCGGGAATTGACTAGCGTGCGCATCTGAATGGCCAGTATTCAAACTTCACTAATTATGATTAAAACCCTAATTTGAGCCCTAATTACTCTCAGGTGACCGGAACAGTGTTCCGGTCATCTTCTCCGGCTAGCCTCTCATTCAATCTCTCTCAATACGTAAAATCAAACCACTAAACTCTCCATAAATGATCCTAACCCCATTCTAAACAAGAATCAGCCATCAAACAACATTTATTTCACATGAACAAAGAGATTCGAAGCAAAACGGAAAATATTTCAGAAATTTCAGAAGCTTCATACATGCTTAAAACTGAATCATTTTCAAAACCAAAAGGTGCAGTGTGATCAGTGAAGCGTGGAGAACAATCTAAGAACTTAAGAAATAATTTCTGGAAAATTTGTTCTTGAGGTTACCTGAACTGAAGCTTTCGAAAATGGTACTGGTTGGCTGCTTCTTTGCCTCAAATCAGCTCCAATGATCCTCCTGATGAGTTTGTGATGCTTGGTTGGAGTTTATATGGCCTCTAAGTGATGTTGGCTGAAACTCAGTTCAAGAAATGTCAAAATCGTGTTTTTGATTCAGGGTGTTTCAAGGCAAAGTGAAAGGTGGGAAATGATCAGTGATGATTGTAGAGTTGAATGGTGGAAAAAGTTTGGATGTTAGTTGGCTGAGTTATGAAATTCGAAGGCTTTTGCAAGTTGGAGGGATTTTGCCTATGCTGAGATATCTGAGGTTTCGGGCTCCAAACTTATGTGAAATGGCTTGCTTCTTTGCCACATAACATGCTGGGATAGGTCAGTGTAGTTGTTGTGGGCTATGCTGATTGGTATGGGGCAAAATGCATAAAGTCAAGAGTTGGTGTACTTGGGGTATGGGCAAGTGGCAGGCTGGGAAAGAGGCATGGCTGTGCGTAGCAAGGATCAAGGAAGGCTATGAAATTGGTTTTGAAGCAATTCAGCATGTGGGGATAAAGTTATAGGGTGTTTTGCAATTATGTGAAGTTTTGCCCCCTTTGAGAAATCTTGATGATCAAGGCATAGAATGATGCAATTCTTTGGGCAATTCTGAATTATAGGTCATGTACTATGTTTGTGTAATGGTTAGAAGTGTGTTTGAAGTCATAAAATTCTTTGGCAAGTGGTTTTGCAAGTTTCCCTCTTTGGCACATAAGTGAATTTAAGTGATTTTTCCCACCTTTGATAAGCCATAACTTGAGTTCTAAAATGAATTAGGTCAAGTTCTTGTACTTTTTGAAAAGGGAATGATCCAATCTAAAACTTTCATGACCAAGAATTTTTCATTTGAAGCTTTTTTTGAATCAAAAAGAGGAGGCTGAAAAACTTTCCCAAAATGGCAAGTTTACATTACAAGTCACTTTCCCAAAATGGCAACTTTGCAAATGGCTTGAAATTCTTCAATTTTGTGAACTTCTAAACTCTTATAAAATCAAATAAAGATCATATACACCCAAAATGATGGAAAAGACCCTTTGGTTGGATGATTGGGGGCCTCAGATGCCCTGATTTTGCACTGACTTGTTCAAGAAGTTATTTATTGATCAGATGCCTTCCCCATTGAATTTCTTCATGAAAATTGGTATGTATGATCCTTATAACATATAGAGACCAATAGAAACAAGAATGGCCAAAAAATTTGGAGTTATGGCCTTTGAAACCAAAACCCTAATTTTAGGTCATTTGTGATGTTAAGCTTGGCTCTGTTTCCATGCCTTCCTCAGTTCTTGTGATTTTCTGACTTCCTTGATCTTGGGAGGATATAATATGATGTTTTAACATACATGTAACCTCTTGAGATGATTGAAGACCTTTGGAGTGGCTCAGATAGCTCATGGATTGCTCAGATCACAAACCCTAGATGCAGGTGACTTAGAACCAAAGCAGTGAAGCAAAAATGCAATATGAGATGCTATGATTGAATTGATGCAAATATGAAAGATCACAAGCCATGGTGTGAACTTAGTGAGGGCAAATTTGGGGTGTTTACAGCTGCCCCTATTCAAACATGAGTTAGCTGTGCAGGATGTAAGCAACGGCTTAACAGGCAAACAAGATAACTTGTGGTTGAATACCAAAGACAGTCCAAAATTTGCACTCACTGGTTGTGAAGAAGAAAAGGGATATTGATTGTAAAAGGAAATAAAGTATGATTATACAGTGCTGGGGATAGAGCAATGACGGGGACAACCGACATGCTGGGGAAATAAAGAAATTATGATGGGGATGGCCATCAAAATAAAGAAACAAGATTCTATGGGGATTAAAGGTAAAGCCAATGATGGGGACGGCCATCAAGTTTATGAAATAAATTATGAGGTACGGTCATCAAAGGTGAAGGACGATCATCTAGCAGGGGACGACTGCTCTGTTGGGGATAAGAATGAGGGACGGTCATCCAAGGTGAAGGACGATCACCTGGCAAGGTACGGTTGCCGAAAGTATCACGACATAGGACAAATGTCGGATAGAAAAGGTAGACGACGGGGACGGCCATCGGATAAGCATGATGAAGGACGATCATCAAGAGGTGAATGACTATCACCTAGCAGGGTACGGCTGCTCTCGGGGTTTATCATGACATAGGATGAATGTTTGATAACAAGATCAACGATGGGGACGGCTGTAATACCTCAAAATTTTCCCTCATTCTTTTTTATCTTAACTGGCTTACCGCTTTGCATTTCATCTGCATCTTCCACTAAGTCATTAACAACATAATAGTGCATTTCATTGTTTCCATAGGACATGAGATCAGTGTCCTCCGAAGAACCAATTTATTCCATTAGTTTGAGGTCTCTACTTCACTGGAGTTGGTTTCATGGATTACAGAATTAGGGTTTCATATCCATATTCACCAGATGGACTCAAGGTTTTGGGTTATGTAGCTAGAAAAATTTGCTTATACTCCCGCTTCCTGATTAGGGTTTAGTTCCCTAATTAGGTAATACTCGGCAAAGTTTCCTTGCGAAAATCCGTTCATGAATAATCTTGTCGTTCAAAGGATTCCATAATTTATTGAGACACAATTCATGGAAGATCGTAATGCGTGCAAAGATGATTAGGGTTTCATGGCAAAGGAATGTTGGTTTGTGGTACAAGAGATCAAGTTACATATACTTATGATGATCAGGGTATTGTGGTCCTTTTTTTTTTCAACGGGTCGTCTGTAATACAAGTAAGTGAGGTTTGGTTTTGAAAGTTGACTGAAGGTTGAGGATTATTTGAAGACACGAGCTTAACTTGGATTGAGTGTTTAAGTTGGATTAAATGTGTTGAGATTGGTCACGCAAACTGCTTGGATTTCAATAATTTTTTCTTTCATGTTAATGCTCACATTTTGTCTACTATCCAAATTAAACCCATAAACCTTGTTTTAGTCCATTATCCATGTTAGACATAAGTCAAGCCTAAAAATCTACTCTGCATCCTTCTTAAGATCCATTGGTTTATTCTAATTTCCAAGTCTCCATATCCGTTGGATTCTACATCCATTTGTTCAATTTTTTTTCAAGTCATATTCATTTTCGATCCATTATTCAAATAAATCTTTAAATTCTTTTTAAAAAAAAAGGGGGTTCAAGGGTTCATGCCAATTAATCATACTGCCACCATCATCTCTAACTTTTATTAAAACACTTCATCGTTACTGTACTTGTCAAAACAAAACAAAAAAACTAAATGCAAAAGTCCATTACTACAATATCATATGTTGTCATTGATTGTCAAGTCTCTCTTTTTTCTTTTTCGAGTTTCAATTACCGGAATAATTTCTAGATACTTGCATAGCGGAAACTAAAGGAATTTATCCAACAAAAATACAATGCCAATGGCTAATTACATTTGATAATTTTGACCTTTGTGGTCCACGTGACCTGTAAACATCTGGTACAACAACTCACAGGAAAAGATGTTAAAAACTTTGGTGTTCCGGCCAGAAGTGAAGTACCAATTAAGCCCGAACTTCACAGAAAAGTACAATCCCTCAATTGAACAGGCGAGTTAGCAACACAGACTTGAATTTTCAAGTTCAGATCCAAACTTCACAGCTCAACTTCACAACGCAAAGCAGCTTTTGCTTTTGTGTGATGGCCATCAACTCACGAGATAAGAAACCCGTGTTACTCTTTGAGGATCAAAAGATCAATCGGTGAACTGCTTTGTCCGTCCAAATTCGGTGTGCTGCTCCAGGGCCAGCCTCAGCAGTGTGTGTACGGACCTCTGATTCAGCACCAACAAATGCATCACAACCTGTCACAACAACGAACTGCAAAGTCAAAGAGCCGCACAACGTTCTTCAATCTCTTCATCATCACCTCTGTTTCGTTAATACTCGTGAATCACCGCGAGCTTCGTCATTCAACCTACAATACAACCAAAGGCAGGCTAAGAAGCTCCTAAAGTCTTGTCCTGCAAAAGAAGAGAAAAAAGCAGTTACAGAAATCTAGAGCTGGAGGTGAAAGTGATCATAACAGAAAATTACCTAGGACAAAATTGGAATTGGCTATGTTCTTCTTCGAGACCCTCGGGAGCTTCAACAACGATTAGCTTGCATTGGCTTGCTGTCCAAATCATCCGAAGAAGATATCAAGATATGGCCATACAGCAGAGTGTCTATTTGACAGCAGAGTGTCGTCCGGTATCAGCTTCTCCATTGCATTTCATCACTGATATCAGTGAGATGAGGTTAGAAGGGTTGGAAACTTTTGACTATCTCAATAACTTGTATCAGAAGAACAACTTACGGTACAAGCATATGCTCTATGTGGACGGCGCAACAGTTGAAAATCCAATAACCTCAACACCGGGAGAAGAATGGACCGGCCGCTTGGAGCTCTCAGTTGTCCTTTCTACACGGCTCGGCTTCTATGTGCAGTTTGAAAGAAAATACTAATAACGGTAAACCAGAAAGCATTGGTTACCGTTTTATAACAGAATCGAAGCTAAAATCAATAACAACAACCTGCTAACACAAAAAATGATAACTGACAAACCCTAACTGAATTCACCAAAATTTCATAACAGAATTCCATCCCAGCATAACAGAAAAATAACTAACTCATAACCTAACAGAAATCTAACTGAAATCACAACAAATTTTTACCTGAGAAGTTCTAGAACAATCTTTCAGCTGCTATAAAACCAATGATCCATCTTCAATCCTTTTTTCTTCTTTCACAACCTCACTTCTTCTTCTCCCTCAATCTAAATCTCATTCATCCCTCTTCTCATAACCTCTCCAATTCTCCATTTTCAAAACACTTCACCATTCATCAATCCTTCAACCATTTCCTTCAATCAGTTCCAGAATCATTCTTCTTCTCCCACACGACTTCCAGCCTTCAGCCTCATCAATCTCAATCTCCCTCACCTTCTTTTCTGCCTCCATAGCTTCATCCGTTAGAAACCTTTCCTTCAATCTGAATCGGAGTAATCACAGGGCAGAAGAGGAAATTAGGGTTACCTAGGTTTCTTTGACAGCTTCGGTTCTTCCAAATCATTACCTTCATTCTTCAATCCGTGAATCATCATGAAGTAATCTCCATCTTCAACAAGCTTCAAGGAAGAAGAACAAGCCTTGATCGGTAATCCTTAATTGAAGCAACATTGAACCTGTAATTCCAGATTTCTCATTGTAAATTCAAGACCGACGATGACTAGCAATCGCAAGCAGTAAGCAACATAGAGACGAGAAGAGTAGCCGGAGTTCATACCTGACGCACACTGTTTTGTTTTGTCACCGAAAGTCTCGTTCTCACCGTCGACAAGGTACAAGCTCCTTTTCTCACGGCTCTTGCTTGGATATCGCGTGTGTTCATGTATTTCTTAGTCGGGATGCGTCGTTTGGAATGTATGAGAGGGACTTTGTCCATAGTGAACGAAATTAGGTAGAAACAGGATTTGATTTAGAAGTGAAGAGGAGATGTTTGAGAGGGTAGAGTCCATGATGGCGGCGGGTGGTGATTTCCGACGGGGTATTTGGGGCGGCGCTAGGGTTTTCTTTGTATGAAGAAGAATAGTAAGTTAGGGAAGACGAGAAGCGAGAGGGGGAATGAATTTTTCACGAAGCAAGAGGGTTTGATTGTGGGAGGTTCGAACAGGGTTTCGGTTCGTTTTAGTTCGTGTTAGGTTAGGGTTTGTGTGGAGGTTGCATTATTTTAGATGGTGGTTGACGGAAGAAGAAGCTCCATCTTCTTCAATGGAGGCCGCCGCAAGACAAAGCTAGGGTTTCGACTGGGTTGGTGTGGTAAGGTCATGGAGAATTAGGTTTAGATATATATTTTTATGTTTGCTGATGTAAATTAAGGATTTAATGGAATAATAAATGAGATTTAAGAGTGTTAAAAGACTATTAATCCATTTAATTGGAAGTATTAAAGAAATAAAGCATAAAAATTATTGAGATTTCCTTCATTTCGTTTCAGTTTCTCAAGGTGATAAGTTTGTGTCTTCCGGCCATACCGGCGGTGACACGTGTCACCGTCCGGTTGGCTCTTCCCGTTTTTCTATTCCCACCCCCCGTCTCATAGGCCATTTGGAAGAACAACATGGAAAATTCATTTCTACACCTCCTGAAGGCCTGCGCAAATGGGCTGTATATGTTTTGCTATGTGCACCCTCCTTTCCGGCCCATCATAAAAACAAACTAAAAGAGCCTCTTTTCGCACCCCCAAGTTCTGCGTTTTTGGGCCCTGGAAGCCTTGCTATTTGCACCCTTTGACTTAGGCCCATCAGGAAAAAACGACTTAAAAACATTTCTAACAGCACCCCCCTTCATATTTCTTATAGGATTTAATTTTTTGTTTTAGTTTAGTTTAGAAATAATGCTCTAAAAATAGAAAATGTCCAAGAAAAATTCTATAAAAATTTGAGGATGCTTTTAATTCACATTAGAAATAATTGACACTTTATTTTTCTGATTTTTCTGCATTTTTGATTTTATTTGGTTTTTCCTTGTAATTAGTTTTTAATAGATTTTCTTTAATTGTATACAAATTTGTAGATTTTATATTTTAATCTTCCAGTAACTTTTTTTGCCCATTCTTTTTACTGTAATTAGAGGGCTCATAGTAATACTTAGGGTAATTTTTGTGGATTTTTTAGGACCTTTTATCTTAGGTTTTAATGGTATAATCCTTAGAAATTAGTGGTTAATTCTTAGGTAAAAATAAACAATTTTTAGGCATAGAAAAAATAGGATTTTTTAGGATTCCTTTTAGTACAATGTTATAGACAATCTTAGGTCCCCATAGATTAATTTTCATAATTTTTCTAGAGGTTTTTTCTATTTTTTAGGATTTTTAGTTCTTAGGCTTTATGCATATAATTTCTTTTAGTTTAGGCTTTGATATTAAATTCAAATAAAAATAGTTGGTTTAGAATTAGTTCTAGAAGTTAACATGGACTTAGGTTAGTTTAGATTTTGATTTTTAGAAGAAAAAATATTAGGCTTAACTTTGATTTAGAATGTAGGTTAAAGTTCCTTTTTAATTAGGATTAGAATAAATAAAATAGGACTATTTTTAATTCATGCCTTTAAATGCATTTTTAGAATTTTATTTCTTATTGTCCAATTTTATTGTTTTTGCCTTATCACTTGATCTTATAACTTGTATAGGCTTCTCCATTATTCTTAGAATCAACTTAACTTCATTAGGAAGTAAGTTGAATTCTAGTAGTTTCTAGATTCTCATTAGGAATAGAAAACTCCATTAACCATAGGGTCTCTTGTAAATAAACAATGAAATTAGGGTGTGTCTTAGTTCCCTTAGATTTTGTCCTCTTTTACAACTTGAGTCTCACTTCTCATCTTACAAGAAAATCAAAAACACTTAATAAAGAAAAGGTGTACAATGCGCCACGAGCCTTAAGCTATACGGGAAATGATTAGTGGAGGTCTCCTTCGCTCTTCTAGGATGCTTTACAAACGTTCCATTGGGGGCGATCTTGGAAAGTATTCGCTCCTGTGTCATAGTCTTTAGTGTTGTACATTCAATAAACACAAACTTCAAAATACTTCTTTTAAAAGACAAAAACAAACAATAAGCGACTATCCTGCGGGAACTTCTTTTCTCATCTCATTCACTCACAACGCGAACTCGCGGCGACTTGTCTTTCATGCAAGACGGTAAACGCACTTGTACCAGATGAGCCTGCAACACCCGAGCATAGACATACGCAGTTCCAGCATAAAAAACACAAACAAATATTTCCCGCCTAGGTTAGGCGAACTACATCGACTCTGATCCTCATTATCCCGATGAGGTACGTAGGCAGCGGGGTAGGGCCCGTTCGAGCACATTCTTTATTTTCCCTACATTTCCCCTTTCTTTTCATTCTCTTTTTCCAATCCCTTTCTCATTTCATATTCCATTTCCAGTTAGCGGTTTTATTCAGCAGCAGTTATTCATTTTTACCCTTTGAAACAAAACAAGCAAGCGTGGATCCCGTCGGGTACGGCGGACGGATTGGGGTGCTAATACCTTCTCAATTCGTAACCGACTCCCGAACTCAGATCTTTGGTTCGCAGGACCTCGTCCTTTCCTTCTTCCTCAGGTTTGTGCAACATTACCTCTCCCATTCATTCGGGATAAAAATGTCTGGCTGGCGACTCTACCTTTTCCGCGCCACTTTCGCGTTTGTACTAGGATGAAAATCCCGGGAGCGACAGCTGGCGACTCTGCTGGGGACGACCTGATTCTTCCGGTTTCCCTTGTAGAGTCAATCCTAGCGCCTGTTTGGTTTTGTTTCTCTGGGGTATTTATCTGTTTGCTGCCGTGTGCTTTAGTTTAGCTTTACTGTTTTCGTTTACAGTTTTACTTTACAGCTTTACTTTACCGCATTTATTTATCGCTTTCAGTATTTATTTTCCATGCATCATATTATACTGGACTGTCTGGCTGTGCTGGTTTTCATTTTTTCTGTGGGTTGGGAGTTACTGTGAGATAAGCCAAATACCCGCCTTGAGTGCACCATAGGATTAGCGTGGGCAGACATTGTACTCTTATGGTATCTCACCATGATGGGTGGTGATGTGTTCCACACCCAGATTGTGACCGTCCTGGAACTATCCTGTGTGGGGATTACCTCACTTCAGGGTACGACCTTGATAGTTATGTGCATATGGTGATCGATCTTCGAGGACCTTAATGGGAACACCCCTCTCCAGTGATGACAGTGGCAGACCACATTTGTTGGCAAACCCACTCGCATCCGAGGGTCCATTGGGAACTCGCATAGGATGGCCTGGTTCTCTCATAGGAATTCAGTTAAAGCAAACTGTTCGTATGACGATAGTATTGTACCCTTCGGGATGAATGTACTATTGTTTCTCGATTCAGTGCTTGAAGCTGGAAACTTGTGAGGGATGCTTGTTTTTCCGGACTCAACTGAGACCTCCCTGCGTAGTACATAATACCAAACCGATTCCCTGATTTGGTCATGAGCCATTTCTAGGAGATGGTGAACGTATTATTGCTATTCGGCTTTGAGAGTCCGTGATGTTGACCCGAGTAGCACACCCGTGAGATTGGGAGGGGTTTACAGGTTTGCAGGAACCCTAATACCTTCAGCATACCCGTTTTGCCTTTGGTTCAGTCTTGTGATCTGGATTTCTGTTCTTAAGATATGGATCCCGGATCAGAGGGATGATTATTGTGATATCTGGATTTTGAGACCTTGCACCGACACCTGATTATATGATTGGCACATCACAGACACTTCACTGATCACATGCCTTGCCTTGCATAAGCATCATATCATCATTAATAATTTGTGTTTCTTTTATTCTCAGGGTTTGCATTACTCCCGGTTCCTGGTCATATCTCTGCTTTAGAATGGAAGACGTCAGAAATAAGAATATTTTCTACAAGTTTTTTGATACCAAGGTGGACTTGCTCAAGCAGATGGTGTCTCTCATTACCTCGGGTCATTTGGATTTCTTCAAACAGCAATATGGTGATATTTTGGATATGGTGTTCAGCTTGGATAGTTCGCAGAAGAGTGCCATTCATACTTTTCTACAGTACTATGATCCTAGGCTCCGATGTTTCACATTTCCGAATTTCCAGCTAGGTCCATTTCTAGAAGAGTATGTTGAGATTCTGAGACTACCGATCCAAGATCAGATTCCATTCAATTCAGAAATGACAAGGCCGACTCACGCCGACATTGCTAAGGCTCTTTATTTGAGCCCATCAGAAGTATCTGCTAATCTGGTTTCCACCAAGGCCGGAGTGCTTGGTTTTCCTTTAGAGTTTTTGGTCAGAAAAGCTGAAGAGTGTGCCGTGGAAAAGCAGTGGGATTCAGTTTGCGCTATCTTGGCATTATTTGTGTACGGGATAGTTTTGTTTGCTGATATGGACAAGTTTGTGGACATAAATGCTATTCATTTGTTTGTGTTGAAGAATCCGGTACCTACTCTCCTAGGTGACTTGTACTATTCAGTGCATTATAGGAATGAGAAGAGACGAGGCGGCTTGGTTAGATGTTGTGCTCAGTTGTTCTACACTTGGTTTATGAGGCACATTCCTATTGCTGGAGTGTTCACGGATCCCAATGTAATCTGGTCGCAGAAGCTCAACACGTTGACTGCCAAAGACATCAGATGGTTCACTTTAAGGTTAAAAGGGAAGGAGCTTATCTCCAGTTGTGGAAAGTATCCTAATGTTCCCCTCTTAGGAGTAGCTGGGTGCATTAACTACAACCCCATACTCTTGAGAAGACAATTAGGATACGCTTTGAAGAATGTTCCCAAGGATTCAGAGTTGGATCAGACCTTTTATTTTCCTATGAAGGATAATCTCCCATTGGTGCGGGAGGCTGCAAGTGCTTGGAAAACGGTTATTAAAAAGGGTATAGATCGATTGGGCAGGAGCAATAACCAAATGTTTCCCGAGTTTGAAGCGTGGGTAAGAGAAAAAGCCCAAGTGACTTTAATCCCTTTCTCTGCACCGTTACCACCACCTACTACGGTGCCTTTGGAGGAATATCAGAAGTTAGAAGCTCTGGTTAAGCAACTTAGGGTTGAAAATCAAGAGGCTCTTAATTCTTGTCAAAAACTGATGATCCAGAACCGCCGATTAGAAGATAGAGTTGTACAAGCTGAGGAAATAGTTTGTCTCAAGCAGAAGGACTTTGAAGATAGAGAGCTCTACTTCCGAAAGAAAGGGTTAGCTGAGACTCACAAGACGGCCCAGCGCCGAAGAGAGAAGAAAGATCTTAGTGAAGCCAATGAAGCTATTACCTTATGGCAGGAGAAATGGGACGACAATTTGAAGAAACAAAAGGAGTTAGGCGCCAAGCACAAGAAGGAAATCAAAAGTCTTCAAGATTCTTTGGATGGGCAGAAAGAACTTCTCAGGAAGGCTTATCATCAAGAGAAGGACCGTCTCCAGCGCGTAGCAGAAAGCCAGCAGGCACTGAAGGAAGCTCAAAAGGAAATTGAGGACTTGAAGTTGAAAGCTGATGTGAAAAGGTCGAAGGCCGAGTCGAGTCAAAGCAAGGAGAATGAGGCAGCATTCCTACAGCAGATCGAGGAGTTACACGCTTCTTCTGATACAAGGGACCTCCTCATCCAGAGGCTTATCCAGGAGCCTGGTCATCCAGATGTAGTTCAGCTGTTCCAGAACGTCAAACGCCTTAGCTGGAGATTGAAAGATATAGAGTTCCCTAGGGTTTAATTTCATATTATTGTACTCGGATTACCCACATGCTTGTTGTGGGATTCCCTAGATGTGATGTACTTTTGTTGTTATTGTGATTGGCACCCTTCGGGGACTTTGTATTTTCAAACTCCAGTTTATATGATTTGATTTGTTCTGAATTTCTTGTTCGTTATTTGCACCGACACGGGGTAATGAGCACCAATTCTCCACAGCCGTCATTATATTTGAATATTACTTGGGTTTTCTTCCCAATTCTTATTTTCTTAATGCCAGGACCGGACACAGGAAAAATCTCGGGAATAAAAGGAACATATTGCATTGCATACGCATCATTTGCATTTTGTTTTTGTCTTTGCAGGTTTTCTTCGGGATGTTTAATTTATCTGTGTTCAACAGGCAAAGATTGCGAGGGCCACCAAGACCCAGTACCTTCGACAAGATATCCCTCATCGGTACGCGACCCGCAGCAATCAAAGAACAGCAATGGACGCCATGCAGACAGAACTCAATGAAGTCCGTACCAAGATGGCAGAATTTATGACTCTGATGCAAGGGATGGCCCAGGGGCAGCAGGAGCTGAGAAATGCAATTCAAGGGTTAACTCCTCCTAATACTAATGCTCAGGCAACCACTTACGGCGGGCTAGGGGCTCCTCCCAACACTAACAACGGCCCAGGTGGACCTCATGTTCCAGATCCAGCTATGGCAATGTACGTTCCTGTGCACGACAGGCAGGAGGACCAGTTCCAGTATTTCAATAATGATATGGGTTTCGGCGGTGATGGAAATCTTAATGACTTCTTGGTGCTTGCGGAGAAGGTCAAGGCCCTTGAGTGCAAAGACACTTTGGGAATTGACGTGTCAGACATGGGTTTAGTACCTGGGGTGGTCATTCCACACAAGTTCAGGCCACCAGCATTCGATAAATACAACGGCAGCTCCTGCCCGAAAACTCACCTGCAGGCCTTCTACAGGAAGATCGTGGCCCACACGCGAGATGAAAAACTCTGGATGTACTATTTCCAGGATAGCCTCTCCGGAGGATCCTTGGAGTGGTACATGAAGCTGGAGAGGAGCTCTATTAGAAGCTGGAAGGATTTGGGAGAAGCCTTCCTCAGACAATATCAATACAACATTGACATGGCACCCAGCCACACTCAGCTTCAGAGCTTGACGCAGAGGAGCTCGGAGAGCTTCAAAGATTATGCACAGAGGTGGCGTGAGGTAGCCGCCCGAGTGCAACCACCTTTATTGGAGAGAGAGATGGTCGACCTTTTCCTGAATACCCTCCCAGGGCATTTCATGGAAAGGTTGGCTGGTTGTTCCTCAAGTGGTTTCTCGGACATTATTTTGACTGGAGAAAGAATTGAAAGCTGGCTCAAACAGGGGAAAATTCAGAATGGAGGCGCTTCGGTGTCTGGTATCAAGAAACCCTTTGTGAAAAGGAGGGAAGGAGAAACAGGTGCAGTATACGCACAGAGGGGAATGATTAATCGAGGATATTATCAGCAGGTGGCCCCTGTCACTATTTCAACTCCGCCCGTTCAACAACAGGTCCAGCCTCCACAGCCGCAGCGCTCACAAGGGTATCAGCCAAGAGCCCCTCGTCCGTACTACCCTCAGAAGCCGAAGGATAGACATTTTGAAGCTCCACCGATGTCTTACTCACAGCTCTTGAAGAATCTCCTACAGCTTCAGATGATTCAGCTCCGGACCTTGCAACCTCCGAAGCCAGGCCAAATTCCTGAAGGTTATGACTTAAATGCTAGATGCGAATTTCATTCCGGAGCTCCCGGCCATAGTACTGAGAATTGTAAAGCATTGAAGCATGTTGTTCAGGACTTGTTGGATTCTAAAGCGATCAATTTTGCTCCCTCTCCTAATGTGCTGCAAAATCCCATGCCTCCTCACAGGGGCACGGTTGGTGCGACTGATGAAGGGGAGAATTTGAATTTGGTGGATGATGTTGATGACTTGCAGACTTCATTGGTTTCTATCAAGGTTTGCTTGTTGAAGAAAGGTATCCTCCCTGGATGCGAGGAAGATTGTTCGGAATGTGCTGAAGCTACCAACGGTTGTAAACGATTGAAGGCCGGAATCCAAGGCATGATTGACGAAGGAGTGCTGCAGTTTGACAAGATTGTGAAAGAAAGTGAAGTCTCCACAGTAACTATCTTTTATGATCCATCCCAAGTTCCTTCACGGGCCAGAGCGGCACCAATAACCATTACCACTGCTGGACACATAATGTATCAAAGTGACAGAGTTGTTCCTTGGAATTATGGTGGCGAAGTGTACTGCAACGGCCAGAGGCAAGAGTTGGCCACGACTAGTATAACCCCAGCTCAAGTAGAAAATGTTGGAGTAGGGGGTTTTACTCGAAGTGGAAGGTCGTTTGCGCCTGAAACACTGAGAAACAATGTGATACCACCCAGAGATACTGCCGAAGCCCAAGCTAGAGCCAGAGGGAAGCAACCAGTAGGTGTCAATGATCTAACTCCATCAACTGATCCAGACCTTACCTTTGATAAAGAAGCCGAAGAATTCCTGAGGATCATTAAGAAGAGTGATTACAAGATTGTAGACCATCTGCAACAGACTCCGTCGAAGATCTCCATTTTGTCCTTGCTCATGTGTTCTGACTCTCACAGGAAAGCTCTCCTAAATATTCTGAACAAGGCATATGTGCCTCAAGATATTTCCGTAAATCAGTTAGAAACGGTGGTGTCCAGCGTCAATGCCAGTCACGAATTGGGTTTCACAGACTTGGATTTGACTTCTGACGGGCGTGCTCATAATCGGGCATTGCATATTTCTCTGGAATGTAAGGGTGAAGTGCTCTCCCACGTGTTGGTAGATACTGGATCCTCTTTGAACGTCTTGCCTAAGAAAGCACTGATGAAGTTGGACTATGATGGAGTGGTTCTAAAGCCCAGTGATCTAGTAGTTCGAGCATTTGATGGGTCGAGAAGATCGGTGTTTGGAGAGGTGGAGTTGCCTATCAAGGTAGGTCCACAAGTCTTCAATACCACGTTTTACGTGATGGATATACAACCTGCATATAGTTGTTTACTCGGAAGACCTTGGATACATTCGGAAGGAGCGGTATCGTCTACACTCCATCAGAAGCTAAAGTTTGTATGGGAGGGTCAAATTGTGACTGTCAGCGGGGAAGAAGATATCTTTGTTAGTCATCTAGCTTCATTCAAATATGTGGAGATGGATGGCGAGATAGTTGAGACCCCATGTCAAGCTTTTGAGCCCTTGAAGTCTGAGCAAGCATCTGCAGTAGCAACTTCTCCTGAAGTACCGAAGAAAGGGGTTTCCATAGCCTCTTATAAACAAGCGCTTGAATTGGTAGAATCTGGAATACGAGAAGGCTGGGGCAGTCCGGTAGAAGTGCCAGAGAAGAAAGACATGTTCGGGATTGGCTATCACCCTGGAAGATCTTCGTCTGAACCAAGTGCTAAGGGTTGTCAGAGCCCGGTTACTTTCACAAGTTCGGGAGTAGTAGACTACGAAAACATCAGTGCTGTAAAATATGACATTGTCGATAGTGATTGTGACTTGGATGAATGGATCAGGCCTGCCGCACCAGGAACTCAGCTTAGCAACTGGACATCGGAAAGGCTTATTTCGGTCACCTCTTTCGAAGAGTAATAATGTTTTGTTTCTATTTTCCTGTATTAAAGCACTATGTCTTGCCCGAGGCATAGTGGCTCTTTGTAAGGGTTCATTTGTTCATTAACACAATCATAAATAAAATTGACGTTTCACATTCATTCATGTTGTTCTCTGTCTTTCGTTTTTACTTTTGTTTTTCAAAAAGAAAGAAAAGTTTTAAAATGGCAATGTTTCTCATTTTCTCAAGTTGTTGCTAAAGCCTTGCATGAATCATCATTCATGCAGGTGCTTGTCACCGGATCTTATCAATGACGACCCTGTTATGGCTTAGTATGATTTCGACAATCCAATTTATCAAGCCGATGAGGAAGGTGAAGAGGATTGCGATTTACCCGAAGAATTGGCCAGACTGCTTAAACAGGAGGAGAAGATAATTCAGCCGCACGAAGAAGATGTTGAAGTAATAAACCTGGGTACTGAAGAAGACAAGAAAGAAGTCAAGATCGGAGTTGCATTAGAAGAATCTGTCAAGACTCATTTGATGGCTATGCTTCGAGAATATGTTGACGTCTTCGCATGGTCCTACCAAGATATGCCTGGTTTAGACACTGACATTGTGGTACACAAGCTACCTCTCAGAGCTGACTGTCCTCCGGTAAAGCAGAAGTTGAGGCGCACGCGTCCAGACATGGAAATTAAAATAAAAGAAGAAGTACAAAAACAGTTTGATGTTGGCTTCTTGGCCGTGACCAGTTATCCTCCGTGGGTTGCTAACATTGTGCCGGTTCCCAAGAAAGATGGCAAAGTCAGGATGTGTGTGGACTACAGGGATTTGAATAGGGCAAGCCCCAAAGATGATTTCCCTCTACCTCACATAGATGTACTTGTCGATAATACTGCTCAGTTTTCCGTGTTCTCTTTCATGGACGGATTCTCAGGCTATAATCAAATCAAGATGGCTCCCGAGGATATGGAAAAGACAACTTTCATCACTCCTTGGGGCACCTTTTGTTACAAGGTCATGCCATTTGGTTTAAAGAATGCAGGAGCTACCTATCAACGGGCAATGGTGACGTTGTTTCACGACATGATCCATCATGAAATTGAGGTTTATGTTGATGACATGATAGCAAAGTCCCAGACAGAGGAAGAGCACTTGGTTAACCTAGCAAAATTGTTTGATAGGCTTCGAAAGTTCAGATTGAGGTTAAATCCGAATAAGTGTACCTTCGGGATTCGTTCTGGCAAGTTACTCGACTTCATTGTTAGTGAACGAGGAATTGAGGTTGATCCAGCCAAGGTGAAAGTTATCCAAGAAATGCCTGAGCTGAAGACTGAAAAGCAAGTGCGTGGTTTCTTAGGGAGGCTAAACTACATTGCACGGTTTATTTCTCACCTAACGGCCACATGCGAGCCCATCTTTAAGCTTCTGAGGAAGAATCAGGCCATTAAATGGAACGAAGACTGTCAGCAGGCCTTTGACCGAATCAAAGAATACTTGTTAGAACCACCAATTCTTATGCCTCTAGTGCCAGGGAGACCTCTGATTATGTATCTTACTGTGCTTGAAGGATCGATGGGATGTGTGCTGGGTCAGCAGGACGAGTCTGGTCGAAAAGAGCACGCCATTTATTAACTTAGCAAAAAGTTTACCGATTGTGAGACACGATACTCACTACTCGAGAAAACTTGCTGCGCTTTGGCATGGGCTGCTCGCCGACTAAGACAGTACATGCTGACCCACACTACTCTTTTAATTTCCAAGATGGATCCTGTGAAATACATTTTTGAGAAGCCGGCTTTGACAGGAAGAGTGGCCCGTTGGCAGATGATACTAAAGGAGTATGACATACAGTACACTTCACAAAAAGCGATCAAGGGGAGTGTTTTGTCGGAATACTTGGCCTAGCAGCCGATCGATGATTATCAACCCATGAGGTTTGAGTTTCCGGATGAGGACATCATGTTCCTCAAGTCAAAAGACTACGAAGAACCACTTCCGGAGGAGGGGCCCGACCCTGAATCCAGATGGAAGTTGATGTTTGACGGGGCTGTAAACATGAATGGGAGTGGAGTAGGTGCTGTTATTATCTCACCAGAAGGAGTTCACACACCTCTAGCCGCTCGGTTGACCTTCGAGTGCACTAACAATGAGGCAGAGTATGAAGCTTGTATCATGGGGATCGAAAAGGCAATAGACTTGCGAGTCAAGAACCTTGAGATCTTTGGAGATTCTGCTTTGGTGGTAAATCAAGTCAATGGCAAATGGCTAGTTCATCAAGCTCGTTTGATTCCTTATAGAGATTATGTCAGGAGGCTGTTAACTTTCTTTACCAAAGTCAAGCTGAGCTATGTTCCTAGAGACGAAAACCAGTTCGCCGACGCTCTCGCAACTTTGTCGTCCATGATTAAAGTTTGTCGAGAAAATTTCGTGCCTCGAATTTCGATCTCCCGGCTTGAAAGACCTGCTTATGTCTTTGCAGTTGGTGATGGTGAAGATAACAAGCCTTGGTACTACGACATCAAACAATTCCTGAAGGCTCAAGAATACCCGGCTGGGGCATCTAGTAAGGATAAGAAGACTCTTAGAAGACTGGAAGGAGGCTTCTTCTTGAATCAAGATGGTGTGTTGTACAAACGGAACTTCGACATGGTGCTGCTCAGATGCGTAGATAGACACGAAGTAGACCTGTTAATGCAGGAGGTTCACGAAGGCTCTTTTGGTACCCATGCTGGAGGACATGCCATGTCCAAGAAACTATTGAGATCGGGATACTATTGGATTACCATGGAATCTGATTGCTGTAAGTACTCCCGCAAATGCCATAAGTGTCAGATTTATGCCGACAAGGTCCATGTGCCTCCGAATCTGTTGAGTGTCATGTCTTCACCATGGTCGTTCGCTATGTGGGGCATCGATATAATTGGAAATATTGAGCCAACAGCTTCTAATGGTCATCGCTTCATCCTAGTCGCTATTGATTATTTCACAAAGTGGGTTGAAGCGGCATCCTACACCAATGTCACTAAACAAGTGGTCGCTCGATTTATTAAGCGGGACATCATCTACCGGTATGGAGTCCCTGAAAGGATCATTACTGATAATGGTTCTAATCTCAACAACAAGATGATGGTCGACCTGTGTCAAGATTTCAAAATAGAACACAACAACTCTTCTCCATATCGTTCGAAAATGAATGGCGCCGTCGAGGCGGCTAATAAAAACATCAAGAAGATTGTGCAGAAGATGGTTGTGACATACAAAGACTGGCATGAGATGCTACCATTCGCGCTGCATGGGTACAGGACATCCGTACGTACTTCAACTGGGGCAACTCCATTCTCATTAGTATATGGTATGGAGGCAGTCTTACCAATCGAAGTGGAAATCCCCTCATTGAGATTGATGATGGATATCAAGCTAGATGAAGCTGAGTGGCTCCGATCCAGGTATAATCAATTGAGCCTCATTGAAGAGAAGCGTCTAGCAGCTGTATTCCATGGACAGTTGTATCATCGACGCATGAAGCAAGCTTTTGACAAGAAGGTGCGACCACAGAGGTACACGCCAGAAGATTTAGTGCTGAAAAGGATTCTTCCTCCTCTCAACGATCACAGGGGCAAGTGGACACCCAATTATGAAGGACCGTTCGTGGTTAAAAAGGTTTTCTCAGGCGGAGCCTTAATGTTGACAACCATGGACGGAGAAGACTTCCAATCCCCCGTCAACGCAGACGCAGTAAGAAAATACTTCGTGTAAAAAGGACCCGCTGGATAAAAACAGAATAATAATCCAGGCAAAAATGGGCATCCCGGCGAGCCAAAAACAGAATAAAAGGCTCGGGCAAAAGTTAGGGAAATCTTGAAAAAAAATGTACACCCGCTGAGTTGAAAAGCCACATCGGACAACTCAGGCAAAAAAGGGTATCCCGGTGGATTGAAAACCTGAAAGGGCGATCCACGCAAAAGAGGGATTAACACGAACGACTGCGATCTGTGAGACCCATGACCTACCTACAGTTGAGGCTATCCTAAGGGTTGAAGATCAGTTCACTTACTTTTTCTCAAGAGGCAGAGCGAGCGGAGCGTCTGGAAGACATACGAGTCATAACTGGGTTGAGATTTGATGAGATTCACTTCTCACATTGCCAATAGGATAGTTTGTTTTTCTTTTCAGTTGTTCCCTCATTCCAGGGAACTACTTCCTTTGTATTGCCTATTCAGGGCCACCTTTCCAAGTTAATAAGAATTCAATTTCAGTCAATTGACTATTTTGTTTCTTTGTTTTTGCTTTTTTCATCTAGCATTGATTGATTGTGAAAACGTCTAGCAAATGGTAACTTGCATTGTGTTATGAACATTTGAATGCTTTTCTAACTCGTGCAGGAGAATAGAAACATTTAATACAACTCTGAAAGGGTGTTGAGATACCTAGACAATGATTCATGCTATGAGCTTGGGGCAAGCAGGTCCCAAACTAATTCTCTATGTTGCAGGTACTATCGATTGTGTTCATGCAGGTACAGGTACTGGTGTTGCTAACAGAGCTAAAGACTATTATCCAGGATGGGCATTCCCTTGTGTTTGAACAGAAACAAGTATCTCCCAGGGTGTTCCCAATCATCCCCAGCCATGTGGAAGTTGAAATTATGCCCAGCAAGGTAGCAAAGAGTGGGTGTTATCCCCAAGCAGAAGTTCCCCTTTAGACAGGGGAAATCCTCAGCAGTACAAGGAGTTCTTTCCTCCCCAGAAAGTTGCTTCCTCAGCAGTGTCATGCCTTTGGTTCCCAGGAGGTCCTCATTTCCCCACCAGAGTTCAAGAAGGGTCCATTTCCAACAGGGTCTTGGCGCTCCAATCTCAAAGTCCAATTTATTTTTGGCAGTGGCGGCTGTTCAGAGCCAGTGAATTATTGACAACTTTCCCCGCAGAGTTTGTTTCCTCCTCACAAGGATTAACTAGATCAATGCAGTGATCATCAGTTCCTCCCAGTCAAGCCATTTGGGATACCTGCAGTCTTCTTGTCAGGAGATCTCTTTGCATTTGCATACGCATAATCATCATTACATTTGCATCCTCCAAAGCGTAGCATTTCCATCATCATGGAGCATTACGCCATTAATCCAAACATATGCATACCAGCATGGGCCAGTTTTGAGGTATTACGAATATCTTCTCAACCTGAAGTACTCCGCACAGAGGATACATATATCATATTCCAGACATCCTTGTCTTTTCAAGTCAATGTTTGTCACTTATTTCGTGTCTTGTTTGGTACAACAGTCGCGTCGCAGGTTCCCGTTTTGTACAACGGTCATGTTTGCTTGGGCTCTCGTTTATGTATAACGACCCTGTTCCATCTTGTCCTATTTTCTTTGTTTCTGGTTACCGCCTACGGCCGGTATACCTTTGCGTCTCCATTCGAGGATGGTTTCGTGTTAGATCCGAGGATCTTTTGATTTGTCATTCGAGGATGGCATTTCTTTTCTTCAAGTCCTTCTGCGGTTGGTCTTGTTGTTGTGGCTATTATTCGAGGATAGTAGTTCACTTTTTGAGCTTATTGATCGCGGTCAGTTTGTCTCTTTTGCAAAGTCTGTCTGAGGTCAGCTTTGTGTTTGGTTATCAGTCGAGGTTGGTAAACCTTTGAGTCTCCATTCGAGGATGGTTTCGTGTTAGATCCGAGGATCTTTTGATTTGTCATTCGAGGATGGCATTTCTTTTCTTCAATTCCTTCTACGGTTGGTCTTGTTGTTGTGGCTATTATTCGAGGATAGTAGTTCACTTTTTGAGCTTATTGATCGAGGTCAGTTTGTCTCTTTTGCAAAGTATGTCTGAAGTCAGCTTTGTGTTTGGTTATCAATCGAGGCTGGTATACCTTTGCGTCTCCATTCGAGGATGGTTTCGTGTTAGATCCGAGGATCTTTTGGATTGTCATTCGAGGATGGCATTTCTTTTCTTCAAGTCCTTCCGAGGTTGGTCTTGTTGTTGTTGCTATTATTCGAGGATAGTAGTTCACTTTTTGAGCTTATTGATCGAGGTCAGTTTGTCTCTTTTGCAAAGTCTGTCTGAGGTCAGCTTTGTGTTTGGTTATCAGTCGAGGTTGGTATACCTTTGCGTCTCCATTCGAGGATGGTTTCGTGTTAGATCCGAGGATCTTTTGGATTGTCATTCGAGGATGGCATTTCTTTTCTTCAAGTCCTTCTGCGGTTGGTCTTGTTTTTGTTTTGTGTGGCTATTATTCGAGGATAGTAGTTCACTTTTTGAGCTTATTGATCGAGGTCAGTTTGTCTCTTTTGCAAAGTCTGTCTGAGGTCAGCTTTGTGTTTGGTTATCAGTCGAGGCTGGTATACCTTTGCGTCTCCATTCGAGGATGGTTTCGTGTTAGATCCGAGGATCTTTTGATTTGTCATTCGAGGATGGCATTTCTTTTCTTCAAGTCCTTCCGAGGTTGGTCTTGTTGTTGTGGCTATTATTCGAGGATAGTAGTTCACTTTTTGAGCTTATTGATCGAGGTCAGTTTGTCTCTTTTGCAAAGTCTGTCTGAGGTCAGCTTTGTGTTTGGTTATCAGTCGAGGTTGGTATACCTTTGCGTCTCCATTCGAGGATGGTTTCGTGTTAGATCCGAGGATCTTTTGGATTGTCATTCGAGGATGGCATTTCTTTTCTTCAAGTCCTTCTGCGGTTGGTCTTGTTTTTGTTTTGTGTGGCTATTATTCGAGGATAGTAGTTCACTTTTTGAGCTTATTGATTGAGGTCAGTTTGTCTCTTTTGCAAAGTCTGTCCGAGGTCAGTCTTTGTTGTTGATGGTTATCGCATGCGGTCGGTATACCATTGTATTTCTATTCGAGAAGGGTTTCAGTACTGGATCCGAAGATCCCGTGTGAGTGGTCATTCGAGGATGTCATTCTTCCCGGCATATTTCCACCTGGTTCTATTTTCGCTACCTATTCAGAGGTCAAAATCAAAAAAAAAATACATAAATAAATAAATGGGCAGATGGCATTTCCATTACCCTCAGTGTGCAAATTTTCAGGTTTTATTCGAGTATTCAATCACTCCATACCTTGAACGTCTAAAAGCTGTTGCAATTATTCGTTCAGGTATGCAGATGATTGAATAGGGGCAGCTGTAATACCTCAAAATTTGCCCTCATTCTTTTTTATCTTAACTGGCTTACCGCTTTGCATTTCATCTGCATCTTCCACTAAGTCATTAACAACATAATAGTGCATTTCATTGTTTCCATAGGACATGAGATCAGTGTCCTCCGAAGAACCAATTTATTCCATTAGTTTGAGGTCTCTACTTCACTGGAGTTGGTTTCATGGATTACAGAATTAGGGTTTCATATCCATATTCACCAGATGGACTCAAGGTTTTGGGTTATGTAGCTAGAAACATCTGCTTGTACTCCCGCTTCCTGATTAGGGTTTAGTTCCCTAATTAGGTAATACTCGGCAAAGTTTCCTTGCGAAAATCCGTTCATGAATAATCTTGTCGTTCAAAGGATTCCATCATTTATTGAGACACAATTCATGGAATATCGTAATGCGTGCAAAGATGATTAGGGTTTCATGGCAAAGGAATGTTGGTTTGTGGTACAAGAGATCAAGTTACATATACTTATGATGATCAGGGTATTGTGGTCCTTTTTTTTTTCAACGGGTCGTCTGTAATACAAGTAAGTGAGGTTTGGTTTTGAAAGTTGACTGAAGGTTGAGGATTATTTGAAGACACGAGCTTAACTTGGATTGAGTGTTTAAGTTGGATTAAATGTGTTGAGATTGGTCACGCGAACTGCTTGGATTTCATTAATTTTTTCTTTCATGTTAATGCTCACATTTTGTCTACTATCCAAATTAAACCCATAAACCTTGTTTTAGTCCATTATCCATGTTAGACATAAGTCAAGCCTAAAAATCTACTCTGCATCCTTCTTAAGATCCATTGGTTTATTCTAATTTCCAAGTCTCCATATTCGTTGGATTCTACATCCATTTGTTCAATTTTTTTTCAAGTCATATTCATTTTCGATCCATTATTCAAATAAATCTTTAAATTCTTTTTTTAAAAAAAGGGGGTTCAAGGGTTCATGCCAATTAATCATACTGCCACCATCATCTCTAACTTTTATTAAAACACTTCATCGTTACTGTACTTGTCAAAACAAAACAAAAACTAAATGCAAAAGTCCATTACTACAATATCATATGTTGTCATTGATTGTCAAGTCTCTCTTTTTTCTTTTTCGAGTTTCAATTACCGGAATAATTTCTAGATACTTGCATAGCGGAAACTAAAGGAATTTATCCAACAAAAATACAATGCCAATGGCTAATTACATTTGATAATTTTGACCTTTGTGGTCCACGTGACCTGTAAACATCTGGTACAACAACTCACAGGAAAATATGTTAAAAACTTTGGTGTTCCGGCCAGAAGTGAAGTACCAATTAAGCCCGAACTTCACAGAAAAGCACAATCCCTCAATTGAACAGGCGAGTTAGCAACACAGACTTGAATTTTCAAGTTCAGATCCAAACTTCAAAGCTCAACTTCACAACGCAAAGCAGCTTTCGCTTTTGTGTGATGGCCATCAACTCACGAGATAAGAAGCCCGTGTTACTCTTTGAGGATCAAAAGATCAATCGGTGAACTGCTTTGTCCGTCCAAATTAGGTGTGCTGCTCTAGGGCTAGCCTCAGCAGTGTGTGTACGGACCTCTGATTCAGCACCAACAAATGCATCACAACCTGTCACAACAACGAACTGCAAAGTCAAAGAGCCGCACAACGTTCTTCAATCTCTTCATCGTCACCTCTGTTTCTTTAATACTCGTGAATCACCACGAGCTTCGTCATTCAACCTACAATACAACCAAAGGCAGGCTGAGAAGCTCCTAAAGTCTTGTCCTGCAAAAGAAGAGAAAAAAGCAGTTACAGAAATCTAGAGCTGGAGGTGAAAGTGATCATAACAGAAAATTACCTAGGACAAAATTGGAATTGGCCATGTTCTTCTTCGAGACCCTCGGGAGCTTCAACAAAGATTAGCTTGCATTGGCTTGCTGTCCAAATCATCCGAAGATGATATCAAGATATGGCCATACAGCAGAGTGTCTATTTGACAGCAGAGTGTCGTCCGGTATCAGCTTCTCCGTTGCATTTCATCACTGATATCAGTGAGATGAGGTTAGAAGGGTTGGAAACTTTTGACTATCTCAATAACTTGTATCAGAAGAACAACTTACGGTACAAGCATATGCTCTGTGTGGACGGCGCAACAGTTGAAAATCCAATAACCTCAACACCGGGAGAAGAATGGACCGGCCGCTTGGAGCTCTCAGTTGTCCTTTCTACACGGCTCGGCTTCTATGTGCAGTTTGAAAGAAAATACTAATAACGGTAAACCAGCAAGCATTGGTTACCGTTTTAGCAAAACCTGTGCAGCCAAAAAGAAACAAAATCGAAGCTAAAATCAATAACAACAACCTGCTAACACAAAAAATGATAACTGACAAACCCTAACTGAATTCACCAAAATTTCATAACAGAATTCCATCCCAGCATAACAGAAAAATAACTAACTCATAACCTAACAGAAATCTAACTGAAATCACAACAAATTTTTACCTGAGAAGTTCTAGAACAATCTTTCAGCTGCTATAAAACCAATGATCCATCTTCAATCCTTTTTGTCTTCTTTCACAACCTCACTTCTTCTTCTCCCTCAATCTGAATCCCATTCATCCCTCTTCTCATAACCTCTCCAATTCTCCATTTTCAAAACACTTCACCGGTCATCAATCCTTCAACCATTTCCTTCAATCAGTTCCAGAATCATTCTTCTTCTCCCACACGACTTCAAGCCTTCAGCCTCATCAATCTCAATCTCCCTCACCTTCTTTTCTGCCTCCATAGCTTCATCCGTTAGAAACCTTTCCTTCAATCCGAATCGGAGTAATCACAGGGCAGAAGAGGAAATTAGGGTTACCTAGGTTTCTTTGACAGCTTCAGTTCTTCCAAATCATTACCTTCATTCTTCAATCCGTGAATCATCATGAAGTAATCTCCATCTTCAACAAGCTTCAAGGAAGAAGAACAAGCCTTGATCGGTAATCCTTAATTGCAGCAACATTGAACCTGTAATTCCAGATTTCTCATTGTAAATTCAAGACCGACGATGACTAGCAATCGCAAGCAGTAAGCAGCATAGAGACGAGAAGAGTAGCCGGAGTTCATACCTGACGCACACTGTTTTGTTTTGTCAGCGAAAGTCTCGTTCTCACCGTCGACAAGGTACAAGCTCCTTTTCTCACGGCTCTTGCTTGGATATCGCGTGTGTTCATGTATTTCTTAGTCAGGATGCGTCGTTTGGAATGTATGAGAGGGACTTTGTCCATAGTGAACGAAATTAGGTAGAAACAGGATTGGATTTAGAAGTGAAGAGGAGATGTTTGAGAGGGTAGAGTCCATGACGGCGGCGGGTGGTGATTTCCGACGGGGTATTTGGGGCGGCGCTAGGGTTTTCTTTGTATGAAGAAGAAGAGTAAGTTAGGGAAGATGAGAAGCGAGAGGGAGAATGAATTTTTCACGAAGCAAGAGGGTTTGATTGTGGGAGGTTCGAACAGGGTTTCGGTTCGTTTTAGTTCGTGTTAGGTTAGGGTTTGTGTGGAGGTCGCATTATTTTAGATGGTGGTTGACGGAAGAAGAAGCTCCATCTTCTTCAATGGAGGCCGCCGCAAGACAAAGCTAGGGTTTCGACTGGGTTGGTGTGGTAAGGTCATGGAGAATTAGGTTTAGCTATATATTTTTATGTTTGCTGATGTAAATTAAGGATTATATGGAATAATAAATGAGATTTAAGAGTGTTAAAAGACTATTAATCCATTTAATTAGAAGTATTAAAGAAATAAAGCATAAAAATTATTGAGATTTCCTTCATTTCGTTTCAGTTTCCCAAGGTGATAAGTTTGTGTCTTCCGGCCATACCGGCGGTGACACGTGTCACCGTCCGGTTGGCTCTTCCCGTTTTTCTATTCCCACCCCCCGTCTCATAGGCCATTTGGAAGAACAACATGGAAAAATCATTTCTACACCTCCCGAAGGCCTGCGCAAATGGGCTGTATATGTTTTGCTATGTGCACCCTCCTTTCCGGCCCATCATAAAAACAAACTAAAAGAGCCTCTTTTCGCACCCCCCAAGTTCTGCGCTTTTGGGCCCTGGAAGCCTTGCTATTTGCACCCTTTGGCTTAGGCCCATCAGGAAAAAACGACTTAAAAACATTTCTAACAGCACCCCCCTTCATATTTCTTATAGGATTTAATTTTTTGTTTTAGTTTAGTTTAGAAATAATGCTCTAAAAATAGAAAATGTCCAAGAAAAATTCTATAAAAATTTGAGGATGCTTTTAATTCACATTAGAAATAATTGACACTTTATTTTTCTGATTTTTCTGCATTTTTGATTTTATTTGGTTTTTCCTTGTAATTAGTTTTTAATAGATTTTCTTTAATTGTATACAAATTTGTAGATTTTATATTTTAATCTTCCAGTAACTTTTTTTGCTCATTCTTTTTACTGTAATTAGAGGGCTCATAGTAATACTTAGGGTAATTTTTGTGGATTTTTTAGGACCTTTTATCTTAGGTTTTAATGGTGTAATCCTTAGAAATTAGTGGTTAATTCTTAGGTAAAAATAAACAATTTTTAGGCATAGAAAAAATAGGATTTTTTAGGATTCCTTTTAGTACAATGTTATAGACAATCTTAGGTCCCCATAGATTAATTTTCATAATTTTTCTAGAGGTTTTTGCTATTTTTTAGGATTTTTAGTTCTTAGGCTTTATGCATATAATTTCTTTTAGTTTAGGCTTTGATATTAAATTCAAATAAAAATAGTTGGTTTAGAATTAGTTCTAGAAGTTAACATGGACTTAGGTTAGTTTAGATTTTGATTTTTAGAAGAAAAAATACTAGGCTTAACTTTGATTTAGAATGTAGGTTAAAGTTCCTTTTTAATTAGGATTAGAATAAATAAAATAGGACTATTTTTAATTCATGCCTTTAAATGCATTTTTAGAATTTTATTTCTTATTGTCCAATTTTATTGTTTTTGCCTTATCACTTGATCTTATAACTTGTATAGGCTTCCCCATTATTCTTAGAATCAACTTAACTTCATTAGGAAGTAAGTTGAATTCTAGTAGTTTCTAGATTCTCATTAGGAATAGAAAACTCCATTAACCATAGGATCTCTTGTAAATAAACAATGAAATTAGGGTGTGTCTTAGTTCCCTTAGATTTTGTCCTCTTTTACAACTTGAGTCTCACTTCTCATCTTACAAGAAAATCAAAAACACTTAATAAAGAAAAGGTGTACAATGCGCCACGAGCCTTAAGCTATACGGGAAATGATTAGTGGAGGTCTCCTTCGCTCTTCTAGGATGCTTTACAAACGTTCCATTGGGGGCGATCTTGGAAAGTATTCGCTCCTGTGTCATAGTCTTTAGTGTTGTACATTCAATAAACACAAACTTCAAAACACTTCTTTTAAAAGACAAAAACAAACAATAAGCGACTATCCTGCGGGAACTTCTTTTCTCATCTCATTCACTCACAACGCGAACTCGCGGCGACTTGTCTTTCATGCAAGACGGTAAACGCACTCGTACCAGACGAGCCTGCAACACCTGAGCATAGACATACGCAGTTCCAGCATAAAAAACACAAACAAATAGTTCCCGCCTAGGTTAGGCGAACTACGTCGACTCTGATCCTCATTATCCCGATGAGGTACGTAGGCAGCGGGGTAGGGCCCGTTCGAGCACATTCTTTATTTTCCCTACATTTCCCCTTTCTTTTCATTCTCTTTTTCCAATCCCTTTCTCATTTCATATTCCATTTCCAGTTAGCGGTTTTATTCAGCAGCAGTTATTCATTTTTACCCTTTGAAACAAAACAAGCAAGCGTGGATCCCGTCGGGTACGGCGGACGGATTGGGGTGCTAATACCATCTCAATTCGTAACCGACTCCCGAACTCAGATCTTTGGTTCGCAGGACCTCGTCCTTTCCTTCTTCCTCAGGTTTGTGCAACATTACCTTTCCCATTCATTCGGGATAAAAATGTCTGGCTGGCGACTCTACCTTTTCCGCGCCACTTTCGCGTTTGTACTAGGATGAAAATCCCGGGAGCGACAACGGCCATCGGATAAAATGATGAAGGACGATCATCAAAAGGTGAAGGACGATCACCTAGCAGGGGACGGCTGCTAAACATCACGACATAGGACGAGTGTCGGATAGAAAAGGGTTCCAATAATAGAGACTCTGATGGGGGAATGATGAAGGACGATCATCAAAAGGTGAAGGACGATCACCTAGCAGGGTACGGCTGCCGAAAGTATCATGACATAGGACGAATGTCAGAAAGGAAAGAAATTTTTCTTTTTACTGGGGACTTGCTGGGGAATGGTAGACACAGACGAGTGTCTACATTCAAGAAAGGAAAGGTGTAAGTGTTCGATATCGTGTATAGATTAAAGATGCGGACGAGCATCCTTAAGACTATGATACGGACGAGTATCGGTAGAAACAACCGCTGACGCATGTTCAGAGATGATGATACGGACGAGTACCAACTGGTTAACAAAGAACACGGACGAGTGTTGAATCTGAGAAAAGATAAGTGGTGTATACAAGATACGGACGAGTATCTGTATGAGTAAAAAGTATGAGTGAGACACAGACGAGTGTTCAACTTGCGGACGAGTATCATAGAGAAAAGGTTAAAGTTATGACCTTATAAGCGTAAAAGATATTTGGTGATCTGTGGGGATTAGATGACACGGACGGGTGTCGAAAGAAGTGTATTATAAACAAGTGTTTTGGTTTACAATAAGTGTTTAGGCAACCATGCTGGGGAAAAGTGACACGGACGAATGTCCAAAGAGTGTATATAGATATATTTGTTTGTAGAGAACGTTCGGGCGACTTTACTGGGGAATGATGACACGGACGAGTGCCAAAAGGAGCATGTATATGTATTTTGAGAGTGCAAAGGGGGCGTTTTGGCTTTCTGCTATGACTGTGGGTCTATATATACATTAATGGCGGCATGTTGGTACATATTGGTGTTTTGATTCAAAACATGGCTTGTGATTATGCAATATGTTTGATTTTGGCCGTAATGCTCCGTATTAGACGGAATGCTACGCTCTGAGGGGAAATATGATGTCAATTCTATGATTATGCAAAAGATACCGATCCGGGATCCGGATCCCGTTGCTGTGAAGATCTCTGATTGATCTTGCTTGTAGGAAAATCCCAGTTGGGCATGAGATCATTGGTAGATCTGATATATGATTCTGCTTGGGGAAGTAAGTCACTGATAGACCTATCCTTGGTGATGAGGAGCCCAGCTGGGGCTGTGGAAGCTTTCGTTACTTTGTTGTGAGATTTTCAGACATTGCTCTTCTGGATAGAGGTTGAAGCTATGCGGGGAGATGATTTCCTGCCTAACACTTGGCTGGGGAGGAATGATCACTGAACGATCTTCCTAGAGATTCCTGTGGGGATCCTTCTGAGGATGATGAACTTAGCTGGGGAAATGAGCCCCTTCTGATGCTTCTCTGGATAAAGTGTTGTAGAAATGATGCTTAGCAGCTCTGATGGGGAGAAGGCATCTCTAGTGCTGTTTGGAAGATGTGCTGAGTAAATAATGATTGGGCAGCTCTGCTGGGGAGAAGCTTTCATGCTCCATGTTGCGCTTTGAATACCTGCAATCCTGTTATGACAAAGAAACGCACAAGTACCCCGAGGTATCCCCTACTGGATTCCATCATAGGAGTTTAGACACTCCCGGGAGCAAATATATTTCCTGTAAGCATGTAATTTTTAGAAAAGACGCATTTGTATTTATGTAATCAATATATTAAGGATATCGGACATTTCTTTGCAAATGAAGTGAGACGGGACGTGATTGAAAATCTGATTTTATTAATTTGGGTGCCCTGAATTGGCAAATACAGTCAAAGAAACAAATCCCCTGAAATGAGGAGATTGTTACAAATTGAGAAACAAAAAGGTGCTGGCAATGTTGATGACGCTTCAATGTGCTTTCCTTTTGCTATGACTCGTATGACATTGACGTTCTTCTCATCTTGCTTTCTGAAGAAGGCTGATTTTGACCGATGCTTGAACCTTTCGAAGCTTGCCATGTTGTAAGTGATATAGACGAATTCAGAATGCAATTGTTCGCTTATTCCCTTATTTTGCGTGGATCGCCCTTTCGGGTTTTCAATCCACCGGGATACCCATTTTTGCCTGAACTGTCCAATGCGGCTTTTCAACTCAGCGGGTGTACATTTTTTTATTTATTTTCCCTTATTTTTGCCCGAGTCTTTTATTCTATTTTTGACTCGCCGGGATGCCTTATTTTTGCCTAGACTTACATTCTGTTTTTGTGTCCAGCGTGTCATTTTATGCGAAGTATTTTTTAACTGCATCTGAATTCACAGGGGACAGGAAGTCTTCACCATCCATAGTATTGAGCATCAGTGCTCCGCCAGAGAAAACTTTCTTTACTATGAACGGACCATCGTAATTTGGAGTCCACTTTCCCCTGTGGTCTGTATGAGGAGGGAGGAGTCTTTTCAGCACAAGATCTCCTACTTGGTATTCTCGAAGTCTGACTTTCTGATCGAAGGCTTTCTTCATTCTTTTCTGATACAGCTGCCCATGACAAATTGCAGCCAATCTCTTCTCTTCAATCAGACTCAGTTGTTCGTATCGGGATCGGACCCATTCTGCTTCATTCAGCTTAACATCCATCAGTATCCGCAAGGAGGGTAATTCAACTTCAACAGGTAGGACTGCCTCCATACCATAAACAAGTTGATACGGTGTTGCCCTAGTGGACGTTCTGATTGACGTACGGTACCCATGCAAGGCAAATGGTAGCATTTCATGCCAGTCTTTGTAGGTGACTACCATCTTTTGCACAATCTTCTTGATATTCTTGTTAGTTGCCTCTACAGTGCCATTCATCTTTGGTCTGTAAGGAGAAGAATTGTGATGTTGGATCTTGAAGTCCCGGCACAGTTCTGCCATCATTTTATTGTTCATGTTGGAACCATTATCAGTAATGATTTGCTCGGGTACTCCATACCGACAGATGATGTCTCTCTTTAGGAATCGGGCTACCACTTGCCTGGTGACATTTGCATATGAAGCTGCTTCAACCCACTTGGTAAAATAGTCAATGGCTACCAGGATGAATCTGTGGCCATTTGAAGCAGTCGGTTCAATCTTGCCAATCATATCAATGCCCCACATGGCAAAAGGCCAAGGTGAAGACATCACATTCAAAGGATTGGGAGGCACATGCACTTTATCTGCATAAATCTGGCATTTATGGCATTTCCTGGCATACGCTCAACAGTCTACATCCATTGTGATCCAGTAATAGCCTGATCTTAACAACTTTTTAGCCATAGCATGCCCTCCAGCATGGGTAACAAAAGATCCTTCGTGCACCTCGTGCATCAACAAGTCTGCCTCTGCTTTATCAACACATCTGAGAAGTACCATATCAAAGTTTCTCTTGTACAAGGAACCATCAGCATTCAGGAAGAAACTACCAGCTAGCCTTCTTAATGTCTTCTTGTCATTGGACGATGCCCCGGGTGGGTATGTTTGATCCTCCAAGAAGCTTTTGATGTCATGGAACCAAGGCTTATCATCTTTAGCAAGGTCTGCAGAGAATACGTATGCTGGTCTGTCAAGTCTGAACACTGAAATCCGAGGTACAAAGTTGGCAGCTTGAACTTTGATCATGGAAGAAATGGTAGCCAGAGCATCTGCAAACTTATTTTCATCTCGAGGGATATACTCAAGCTTGATTATGGTGAAGAATGTAAGTAACCTCCTCGTATAGTCCCGGTAAGGTATCAGATGCTCCTGGTGAGTATACCATTTGCCGTTGGTTTGATTAATTACCAGAGTTGAATCTCCGAATACAGTTAAAGTCTTGATCCTGAGGTCAATGGCTTCCTCAATACCCATAATACAAGCTTCTTATTCAGCTTCGTTGTTAGTGCAGTTAAAGGAGAGTTTTGCCGAGAACGGCATGTGAACTCCCTTAGGTGTAAATAGAACTGCACCAACACCACGACTATTCATGTTAACATCCCCATTAAACATCATAGTCCATTCTTCTTCCGGGTCAGACCCTTCAGTGTGAATAGGCTCTTTATGATCTTTTGCTTTTATTAACATGATGTCTTCATCAGGGAAGTCAAATCTCATTGGCTGGTAATCATCAATGGGTTGCTCAGCAAGATAATCAGACAATACACTGCCTTTGATGGCCTTTTGAGATGTGTACTGAATGTCATATTCTGTGAGAATCATTTGCCATCCTGCAACCCGTCCGGTAAGAGCTGGCTTCTCAAATATGTACTTGACCAGGTCCATCTTTGAGATTAATAAGGTAGTGTGGGTCAGCATATACTGCCTTAGTCGGCGAGCAGCCCACGCTAAAGCACAACAAGTTTTCTCGAGCAGTGAATAACGTTGTTCACAGTCGGTAAACTTTTTGCTTAGGTAGTAAATTGCATACTCTTTTTGACCAGACTCGTCATGCTGGCCCAACACACACCCCATTGACTCTTCTAATACTATCAAGTACATGATTAGAGGTCTTCCTTCAACTAGAGGCATAAGGATTGGAGGCTCTTGTAAGTATTCCTTGATTTTGTCAAAAGCCTTCTGGCAGTCTTCATTCCACCTGACCGTCTGTTCCTTTCTCAACAACTTGAACAAGGGCTCACAGGTTGCTGTAAGGTGAGATATGAACCGTGAAATGTAGTTCAATCTACCAAAGAACCCCCGAACTTCTTTTTCAGTCTTCGGTGCAGGAATTTCTTGAATGGCTTTGACTTTTTCAGGGTCAACTTCAATTCCCTTTTCACTTACAATAAATCCCAGCAGCTTACCGGATCGCACCCCGAATGTGCATTTTTTGGGGTTTAGCTTCAATTGGTACTTCCTCAGACACTTGAATAGCTTCAACAGATTCACCAGGTGGTCTTCTTCTGTGAGGGACTTGGCAATCATGTCATCCACATAAAATTCAATTTCTTTGTGGATCATGTCATGGAATAATGTTACCATAGCCCGTTGATAAGTGGCACCAGCATTCTTCAGTCCGAACGGCATCACCTTATAACAAAATGTGCCCCAGGGTGTGATGAAAGTTGTCTTCTCCATGTCTTCAGGTGACATCTTGATCTGATTATATCCTGAAAATCCATCCATGAAGGAGAACACCGAGAATTGAGTCGTATTGTCAACCAATACATCAATGTGAGGTAACGGAAAGTCATCCTTCGGGATGGCTCTGTTCAGGTCCCGGTAATCCACACACATCCTCACTTTTCCGTCTTTCTTAGGCACAGGTACAATGTTAGCAACCCACGGCGGATAGCTAGTTACAGCAAGGAAACCGGCGTCCCACTGTTTTTGTACCTCTTCTTTTATCTTCATGGCCATATCTGGGCGAGTACGGCGCAACTTCTGTTTTACTGGTGGACAGTCTTCTTTCAGAGGAAGCTTGTGCATAACAATGTCGGTGTCTAACACTGGCATATCCTGATAAGACCAAGCAAAAACATCCACATACTCCCGAAGCAAGCCAATAAGTTGTTCTTTCACTGAATCTTGCAGACGGGCCCCGATCTTGACTTCTTTCAGGTCTTCTTCTGTACCAAGATTAACCGTTTCAACCTCCTCCTGATGAGGAGTGATGATCTTCTCCTCTTGTCTCAACAACCTGGCTAGCTCTTCAGGTAGCTCATAATCTTCTTCAACCCCTTCGTCGGCTTGATTAATCGGATTGTCAAAGTCATACAAAGTCATAGCAGTGTTGTTGTCGGTGCAATCTGGAGGGCACTCTCTGCAAGGGTTTAGATTTGTTAATTTTAGTGATCAGTTTTATCTTGTTTAGAAAAAGTGAAAATGAAGTTATTATTTTGAAAAACATTGCCATTTTATTTTGTACAAAAAATAAAAAATGAAAAACATTGAGCGGAAAAGAAAAGACTCATTTGCAAAAGATGTCCTGATATTCATTAATTGATCGTTTGCACAAAATACAAGATGGCCCGATTACAAAATGAGCCCTGGCATCTTGGGAAAGATGCAGGACTTGATGCATGCTTAAAGACAGGAAATAATAATTACTCTGCCGGAGTAACTCTTATAATTTCCTGGGAAGACCAATTTGAGACACGGTTCCCCGGGATCCTTGGACGTATCCAACTTTCCAGGTTGCGCTCGTCTTCTGACTCATCTTCCAAGATGTTTACAGCATCCGGGGTGAGCATCCCCCCGCTGACAAACTTGGGCTCCTTTGCAGCCTCTGGTTGATCTTGTCGAGTTGGTCTGTAACCCAACCCAAATCGGTCTTCTTTCTTTTCTACTGGCAACAACTTGCCCTAGCCTTGAGCGGTACCTTCCTCAACAACCTTCCAGGCTTGTTGGTATGATGTGATGGAAGTCCCAGATACAGCAGATGCTTCATTGATATTCAGGGCCTCAAACCCTTGACTCATGGTTTCATGGATCTCCCCATCCATTTCAATGTATTTGAAAGTAGCCAGCTGGCTAACAAAAATATCCTCCTCCCCACAAATGGTAATGACTTGGCCCTCCCACTCAAATTTTAACTTCTGGTGAAGGGTTGACGTCACAGCGCCAACGGCATGTATCCATGGTCTACCCAATAGACAGCTGTAGGCAGGCTGTATATCCATCACAAAGAAGGTCGTTTTGAAAACCTGTGGTCCAACTATTATTGGTAATTCTATCTCTCCCAGAACTGATCTTTTAGAACCATCAAAAGCTCTTACTACCAAGTTGCTTGGGCGTAGTGCCAATCCATCCTGCTCCAGCTTCACAAGGGCTTTCTTGGGTAGGACATTGAGGGATGACCCTGTGTCCACCAGTACGTGAGAAATAAATGCACCCTTACACTCCAAGGTAATGTGAAAAGCCTTGTTGTGATTGTGACCTTCCATTGTCAGATCGGTGTTGGTAAATCCTAGTCCATGACTAGCGTTGACATTTCCCACCACAGCCTCTAACTGATTGACAGTAATCTTCTCCGGCACATAAGATGCGTGCAGGACCTTTAATAGTGCGTTCCGATGAGCCTCGGAGCACATTAGCAATGATAGTATGGAGATCTTGGAAGGTGTTTGGTGAAGCTGGTCCACCACCTTGTAATCACTCTTTTTGATGATCCTCATGAACTCATCAACCTCTTGATCAAAAGGAGTCTTCAAAGTTTCTTTAGCAACTGGTTCTTCTTGCACCATGCTCTTCCCTTTTGCCTTAGCAACAACTTCTGCTTCAGTAATGGGTCTTGGTATTTGCGAGGCAAAAAGACGTCCGCTTCTAGTGAAGCCTCCGCCTCCCCCCACATTGTCTATCTGAGGTGAAGAAGTTGATGATTCTAAAGTGATTTTCTGCCCCTCGCAGTATAGATCTGAGCCATAATGCCAAGGGATGGCATTACTGCTTTCGTAAGGAACTGGCCCAGGCACTGTGATAGTGACCGGACTGATAGCAGCTGCAGAGGGGACCACAATGGTGTGTGGATCATAATATATGGTAACTGGAGCTCTGACAGGAGTGGCATTTTGTTGTGAGTTGTTGGAAGGAACATTTGTGGGATCGTAGTATATCGTAACTGCTGAGACACTTTCATTAACTGCTGCTGATGTTGTAGACGGTACTGTTGACTGGACGGGTGTTGAAGTTGTAGCAGGAATTGATGGAATAATGGGTGTTGTCATTGTAGAAGAAATTTTGACTGAACTTGTATCCGTTGAAGTGATTGATTGAGTAATTGTTGGAGTTGTAGTAGAATTTGTTGGAACAATGGTTGCTGACGTTGTAGGAGTACCTGTGATTGTTGATGAAGGAATTGTTGGAGTTGTAGTCGTTGTTGTGGTAATCTGAAGAATGCCATCTTTAATGAGGTCATCTATGCCATTTCTCAGTCTCTCGCATCCATTAACGGCAATGTTGCAATATCCACAGTCGAGCTCACATCCGGGGAACACTTGGCATTCTAACAGCTGAGCTTTGATTTCAACCAAAGGTGTTCGGATTTGTGCAACATTGTTGATTAATGTGGATGGTTTTCCCTCTTCAATAGCATTAATCCTAGGCCCGTTGTGACTAGGCATTGGATTTCTTGTGACGTTCGGAGGAGGCGCAAAATTGAGAGCTTTTGACCACCAAATCCTGGACTTTCATCTGTAGGGACCTGCATTTTTCAGTATTATGCCCCGGTGCATTTGAGTGGAATGCACACCTGGCATTTGCATCATAGTTCGTTGGCATGTTAAGAGGATCTGGATGTGCCAATGTCCTTAACTCAACCAGGTTAAGCTTCAGGAGTTGTGGCAAGAGTGCAACATACATTGGAATTGGGTCAATTACCCTATTTGCCTGAGATGGCCTTTGTTGAAAAGGACGCTGTTGTTGATTGCCGTTGTTGTTGTTATACGATCTCTGTTATGGATAATGAGATTGTTGTTGATACTATGGTTGTTGTTGCTGAGGATACAATGATTGTTGTGGAATTGGAGCTGGGATGGTAACAGCTGCTATTGACCTGTGAGAATACTGAGGCCTGCCCCGGTTTGCATGGATAGAATTAGTTTCACCTGCCATTCGGGGTCCTGCAAATGGTTATCTGGGATTCCTGGAGGAACTTGCACCACTGTCGGAGATTTTGCCCATCTTTAAGAGACTTTCAATTCTCTCACCAGCTATGACTACGTCAGCAAAACTGGTAGAGGAGAAGGCAGCCAGCCTATCAATATAAGTCCCTTGCAATGTATTCATGAACATGTCGACCATTTCCCTTTCTGACATGGGTGGTTGGACAGCAGCAGCAAGCTGTCTCCATCTTTGAGCATACTCTCGGACGCTCTCTCTAGAAGATTGAGACATTCCCATTAGGAGGGTCCTGTTGGGAGCCATGTCCAGGTTGTATTGATACTGACGGATGAAAGCCTCGGACAAATCCTTCCAGCATCTTATGGTGGCCCTAGACAAATGAGAATACCATTCTCTCGAAGCTCCAGTCAGACTGTCCTCAAAGTAGAACATCCACAACTTCTCATCCATAGTATAAGCTTTGAGCCTTCCCAAGAAAGACTACAGATGAGTGCGAGGGCAGGAGGTACCATTGTATGTTTCAAAGCATGGGGGTTTGAATTTGTGGGGAATTCTCACCCCATCTACTAGGCCCATGTCCATCACATCGAAGCCCAAAGAATTCTGAGATTCCAAAGATCTTAACTTTTCAGCAATCTCGTTCAATCTTATGTCATATACCTCATCTCCAGCTTCTATAACAGTAAATTATTCTTCTTGGGGATCCTCCTATAGGATTCTGCCCCCAGCAGTATTACCTTGAACATTTCTCGGGATGTTAACTTCTGGATTCAAGTGAGGTCCATACTCTGGTGGGTTAATACGATGCTGCCCCTATTCATTGTTGCTAGTTCCTCCTGTTCCAAGATGAGGTTCCTCAGGAGTTTGTCTTTCCACCAGCTCCCTTAACCTTTCTTGACTCTGGGCTAAGCCAGTCATCACTGCCATAAACTGAGACATCTGATTTCTCAACTCCACTCTCTCATTGGCCATCTGATTTCTGACCTCAGACAGGTCCTGCTGTACTTGTTCCATTTGAATGTCGGGAAGGTTGTTACGTGTCGGGTAGCGGTGCGCGGTTGACAGGGAACACTCGGCGACGAGCAATATTTCCTGAGATCACAACAAAGTTAGAAACACTAATAATTACAAAACCTACAAAACAAAAACAAAGTTAGTATGCAATGCAGTATGCTTATTTGTTTTCCAAGGTATCCGGTTTGGTTCTTGGTTTTGACCTTTCCAGACCTCGAGGAAGATGCTTGATGTTGTTGAGAGAAAAGCCCAAATGAAAACAAACCCTAATATATTACAAATGAGGAACAATACATAGTTTGTTTTACAATACATGCCCTTGAAGGGTCAAAATACAACAAAAGAAAAGTACATCAAGTGGAAACAAACAACAAGCAAAGGATCAGACATCCAGTCCAAACTCATCTTCTCTGACCTCCTTCAGGAGGGCCTCAGTCACTGGACCAGCTGGGTACTCTATAATGGTCCTGATGAGGAGGTTCCTGGTAGCAATGACAGTGGTCAGCTTCTTATGTTTGTCCTGGTCCTTTGATCTCTTCAATCCTGCTCTGAGCTTCAACTCTAAAATCTCCCTCTGAGCTGCCAGCAAAGCTTCCTGCTGCTTCTTTTCACTGACCTCTAGTTGTTCAATCTTGGCTTGAGTCTTCTGGTCTTCTTGTGTACGGGCTTCAGTGATCCTGACCCACCTAGCCTGACTCTCTTGCAGATAGTGCTCAGCCCTAGCTTTCTGAATTTTGGCCTCCTTACAGGCATTCTTCAATATTTGTTCCCCAACCCTTGCTTTCCTTATGTAGTCCTCTTTCTTCTCAATTTTGGCAAGATGCTCCACCCTGAGCTTCTCCAATCTCTCAATATCTAGACGACCATCACTTCTTTCCCAAAGAGTCTTCTTCAAGGCTTGAGATAGGTTCTCATTCCTTTCCTTCAATTTTTCAAATTCCTCCGGGCTAACTGTTGCTGCAGGGTGTACTGTGGATGGCCCAGGCATGTCCTCCAAGGTGAAAGGCGTCTTGGTAATCTGAGCTCTAGTACGGGACCAGTCAGAGTACTGAGCTGAAGCAACATTGTTACATCTTCCAAGAATAGCTACCCCTTTTGTCTGGATGTTGTCCCAAGCCCAGGATGCTTGTCTGACAACAGCCGAATTAGGTTGAAATTCAAAATATAGGGTCTCAACTAAATCCTGCCCTCTGGGAGGATGAACTAAGGCATAACCTAACTGTCTCTTAAACAGTAAGGGGTTGTAGTTGATGCAACCCTTTACCCCTATTAGAGGCACATTAGGGTATTGTCCACAACTGGTGATAATGTCTTTGCCTTTGGTGCTCTAGGTGCACCATCTGATATCATCTGAAGTTAGGGCTATGAACCTCTTGGCCCAATTCTTCTGCTGAGGTGGGTTCTGTTGTACCCCTAAAAATACGACCTCACGCGATCCGAAAAGACGGGAGCCGCGCGCCGGACAGACTGAAGAGTCGCCACCTAATTCTATTTATTCCCGAAGAGGGAAAGGGAAGATATAGATACAACCTGGGAAGAGAAGGATGAAGACAAAGTCAACGAAACCATTGCCTGGGTTCGGGAGTCGGTTATGCAGGGGGAAGGTATTAGCACCCCCTACATCCATTTCACTCGATGGGAACCATCTAAGTTAACGCGCGAGAAAGGATGTCTATGCTTAAACGAATTGCTTGCTAGAGGGAAATGAGTTGAATTATAAGTTAGATTCAACCTAGGTGCTCGGCAAGGATTGAGATCCTCGTGCCTACGTACTCCTCGTTATCCTCCTTTCTACCGCTTAAGGCGTGGCGTACAAATCTTCTCGTATTATTAGAATGTTTTATTATCCTATGACCGCTTGACGTTGGATCAAGGGTTTGGATCTAATCGAAACGTTTTGGTTTTTTGAGGTTAAAGGGTAAATGCAAATGGAGTTTATTTTTGTGGTTTGTTAGCGAGGCACGAAGCGCTCGGCTCGCAAAGTAAGGTGGAACCTAAACGAAACGAAATAAAAAAGGTGCGAGTGTGCAAGTGCAATCGCTTGGCGTTGGACCAAGGATTCAGAAATTAAATAAAATACGGAAAATAAAGTGCGTACAAAGTAATGGGAGAGGGATACAAAATAAATACAGGGGATTGCGAGAAATAAAGAGGTATCATTGTAGTTAGCCCAAGAGGAAGCGTGTGTGCAATGTTTTGAACGGTTCGAAGGCGTTCGGCCTTTTAATCGGGACACAACTATTCGAAGGCGTTGGACCTTTTAATCGAGACACAACTATTCGAAGGCGTTGGACCTTTTTGGGACGCGTCGAAATTTAGTTCGTGAACTACCTTAGAATCGATTCAAAATTGGAATCATTCTATAAGGAGTCGAAACGTAATTTTTTAAATGCGAAAATAAATAAATTAAATAAATTGAATTGCTAGAATTAAATTAAAATAAAATAATGAATATAAATAATAAATAAATCAAATAATATCAAGATGAAATAAATTAAATTAATTTACATGTTTGTTTGTCGAAATAATAAAATAATAAAAAATTAATTACAAGGAGGGCCTCATATTGACCAAATATCACCGATTTAATGAAATCGGGCGAAAAATGGCCTTTTGTCAAGTCATTGGCCCCAAAACGCAATTAATTTAAAAAAACAAATAATTCTTATTAATTTTTTTCTTTAAGCCATTTTTCTATAAATATATAAAAAAGTAACAATAATGATAATGAGGAGAAAAGATATTAATTATTCAAAAAATGATAGACAATGAAAAAAAAGAATAAAAGGGGGTTGTGCTGACTGTGGAGTGCAGTGAATAAACCAATTTAGCAGGCCCATTGGCCTGGGAGCCCAAGACAGAAACAAATAAATAAATAAATATAAAACAATAAAACAGCAAAACAAAGGAAAGGGGGACATGCATGGTCTGGGTATTTGTAAAGCAATGAAGTCTAAGCAGGCTTTGGAAGCCGCAACCCACACAACTAAACCTAAATAAAAAAATAAAATAAAATAAAATAAAATAAAATAAAATACAATTGAGCTTTTAATAGGGCACGATTGAAAAGAAATAAGTGGGAAAATCACAAACTCATCCTTCTCTTTTAACGAGTCTGAAAAGAACATAATGGAACTCACCCTTCACATTCACAGTGGTCTTAGCGGCGGCAGAAACAACAATTCTCACAGCGAGCTTCAAAAATGGTTTGTCTTGGATTGTTCGGCTTCTCTCCCTCTCAGCGGTGATATTCGCGGATTTGATGGCTTGCTACGATTTTGTCACTCTTAACTCGCGATTGGGGTTCGGATCAAGTTCGTGCTCTGTGATGTGTGGCTTTCTCGGTGGTGGTAGCGGAACGATTTCTCGGTGTTCTCAGCTTTGGATTTCTGGTTGGTGTTTGGGCTTTTGTGCGTTTGCTTCGTCGGATTTGGGTGTTTTGAAGGTAAGTTTGCGATTGGTTGGTGGTTGTTCGAAGGTATCACGGATTTGGGCGATGGTGGTTCGGTGGCAGTGAACAGTTTTGGTTTCGGGTTTTGCACGGTGGGTTTATGGAATGGTGTTGGTGGTGCGGAACGGAAGGGTTAACGGCGGAGGTGGATGGTTTTCGCGTCTGGGTCGCGGTGGTTTAATGGTTCTTTGATGAAGGTGAGGTATGAGATTTGAGGGTGAAGATCGGGAAAATTGTTTTACAGTTTTGGGAAGTCTCTCTCAACATCTCTCTGCTTCTAGGTTTTTTTCAATTTTTTTTAGAGTTTAGGGTGGAAGTGATTCACGGTTTGGTTGAGTTGAAGAAAAGGAAATTACTGATTTTTCGCTTTTAGGTTCTTTGTGGTTTTGCAGACTTATGGGTTTGAGTTGATGGCTAGTTTATATGCGGTTGTTGTATGAAAGGAGCATGAGCATTGAATGAAGTTTGTATTTTTTCTGGTTTTCTGTTTGTGAATTTTTTGCAGGTTGTGTGATGTTGAAGGAATTTTACTATGGTGGTGAAGTGAAAGGTATATTGGAGGTGTTGAAGTTTGGATTTCTGGTTCTCTCGCTTTTTCGGTTTATATGGTTTCAGTGATGTTTGGTGTTTTGCAATGATGAAGAAGAGTGAAAGGTTGAATGTTATGGAGGTTGATGAAGGAAGAAAAAGATGAGCTGAAGGCTTGTTTGTGGCTGTATAGCGGCTGGTTTTGGGTTGCAGGATTTTTGTTTTCTTTTTGTTTTTTCCAGCTTCCCCTTTTTGCAGAATGACACCAACTTTATGTAAAGAATGTTCTTGAGGGTATTTACGGAAGAGGAAAAAATGGTGAGCTGTGTATTTCTGTGTATTGCAGGTTGTTAGTGAGTGGAGTTGTGGCATGAAAAAAAATATTGTGGGCCAGCTTTTTGGTGTGAATTTGTTGGGTGAGAGTGGCAAATTTTTTTATGCAGATTGTAGCGAAAATTGGGAAAATGGGGGACTGGAGGAATGTGTGGTATTGGCTGTGTTGAAAATCTTCAAATGGTAAAACTGTAATGATAATGTAGTGGGTCTGCATTGCCACTTTACTAACAAAATTGCAAAATATGCCAGTGGGATTATTGGCACATGTGGACTAAATTTTTGTGATTTTTGTTTTATGAAAATGGAATACACATTTTAGAATTAGTAATAATTATAATAAGAACAGCAATAATGAAACTAAACTAGAGAATAAAAATAATAATGGAAATAATAAAGATAAATGATAATAATAATAATAGTAATAGTAATAATGATTATAAACAAAAATAACCAACAAAAATAAAAATAGAGAATAAAGGTGAATCATAAAAAGGAGGAAATAATAATAAAGAGAATAATAATAGATATATAAAAAATGGAAATAAATAAATAATACTGATAATAAAATATAATAAAAAAAATGATTTTTGTTGTTTTTTTTGTGACTTTTGGTGGGCTTTGAAATGGATGTAATACAAATGGACTATTAAAAATTAGTAATAAATGAAAAATGGTTTAGAAGTTTGGAAGTGAAAATGGATAATAAAATTTGGAATGTTTTTTTTTGTAGTATATATTTTTTTGTGTGTAGAAAAAACAACGAGTGGGCTAATAACGAAATATTGGACTAAAAATGATTTTTTTTTTAAAAACTTAATATAATAAAATAAAATAAAAGTGGATATAGATAGAAATCAAAATGGACACAGCCCCCGCTCAACATCACATTTTTTGGATTTTTTCGAATAATTAACAGAAAAATAAAATGGTACAATATTTTTTTGTATTTTTAAATAATGACTAGACAGTAAAAATAAAAGGTAGGACAAATTTGGGGTATGACAGATGCCCCTATCTAATTGACTTAGGTCGAGTAAGATGAACTGGCTTGCGTTCAAATTTTCAAGGTATAAGATAATTAGATACTAACAGACTCCAAATTTGTCCGACAAAGAAAGAAATTGTGAAAATAGCAAATGCAATAAACTGGAAATGACGTGTGACACAGCAAGAAACAAATTGACAAAATAAATCACTTATCACCAGAAAATGATAAGGCGGATAACTAAAAGATAAAATCATTTATCACTAGAGGATGATAAGGCAAAAGACAGAAAAATAAAGAATCACTATCAACAGAGGATGATAGGCGAAAGACAGAAAAATAACGAATCACTATCAACAAAGGATGATAGGCGAAAAGACAGAAAATAACGAATCACTATCAACAAAGGATGATAGGCGAAAAGACAGAAAATAAACTCACTTATCAACAGAGGATGATAAGGCGAATAACTGAAAATAAACTCACTTATCAACAAAGGATGATAAGGCGAATAACTGGAATTAAAATCACTTATCAACAGAGGATGATAAGGCGCAAGACAGAAAAAATAAGATCACCTATCACCATAGGATGATAAGGCGAATGACTAAAAATAAAATCACTTATCAATAGAGGATGATAAGGCGAATAACTGGAAATAAAATCACTTATCAGCAGAGGATGATAAGGCGCAAGACAGAAAAAATAAGATCACCTATCACCATAGGATGATAAGGCGAATGACTAAAAATAAAATCACTTATCAACAGAGGATGATAAGGCGAACAGCTGAAAAATAAACTCACTTATCACCAGAGGCTGATAAGGCGAATGACTGAAAATAAACTCACTTATCACTAGAGGATGATAAGGTGAATGACTGGAAATAAACTCACTTATCAACAGAGGATGATAAGGCGAATTGAAATTTAAATACGGTCATTGAATCCGCCGAGGAGATGCCTGGAATCTTCAATTGATATGATCCTGACTTCCGCTAGGGAAAGGACTGGAAACTTGGATTGATCCTGGATCCTGAATTATGCACGTATGTTCGATTGTTTTGAAATGGTATTCCATAAATATGGAAAAATGATGCAAATGTTTATGCACTGAGCTATAAGTTAAAACTGCTGGGGAAAATAAAAGGTCTGATTTATTTAGGTATGCATATGATGCACATGTTGTAAATGATTGATGTAAATGATGTGTATGACATTGATGATGCATAATGATGCATATGAGTGATTGGAATGAAAGATGCCAGTTTGGTGGACTTTTGGTTTGGTAGTTGCCAATAATGATTGGACTTTGGGTGGGTGGAGGGCTTGATTCCCCGACACTCGATCTTCGACGATGTATGATCAGAAGATGGATCTGAAAGCTCCAAGCTTGGTTATCTACTGGTGAGCGAAGCGACTTAATTGACACCTGAAGACTGATTTTGCTTTGAATGGTTGCCAACACTTGGCAAGATCTGCTTGTTCAGCTGGGGAGAAGAGATAGGAAGATTTGCTCCTTGTCCGCTTGCCCCTGCCTGTAGGGTATTGGAGAGAATTCTGATGGGGAGCTTTGACAATGGCCATGGCATGACCTGCCCCTGATTGAGCCTTTGAAGGTGATCTTGCCCCTGACTGAGCTGTATGAAGATAATTTGCCTTTGATTGGGCCACTGAGAATGGTTTTGCCCCTGACCGAGCTGATTTTAAAGAAGTATTGATTCAAATTCCTCTTTTGATTGCCCCTTGTTGGGATTGTACTGATGTCGTGCACTAAATTGCAATTAAATTGTTCATACACAAATGGTAGTGTTAATGTAAAGTTCATGTAAGTTTTGAAAAAAAGTCAATTTATTTGAATGTTGTGATAGTGTAACGAATGGATTGTTAGTCCACACGAGGTGCTGATTTAGAAAGTGCGTGAAGTATGCAACAAGAATAATGTGCAATCGAGTTTGAAGATTAGAAAATATATGGGAGTCAATTTATGCAACCTTGTTGGTAGCATGCTTTCAGAATAAACCACGCCTCAATTAGGACTTTCGAGGGTTGTAACGTGGTCTGGTTAATGGTTTGAGAAATAAAGGATATAAGGCTCAAAGTTTGATTTGTACCTAACCCTTCTTCGTAATATTCTCCAATCCTACGTTCAGTTAACTTTGCATTTGTTTTGACTTTGCAAGAGTGAAGATGAAGCTTTAAAGTTCGCTTGAAAATGGCAGTCATCTTATTTTGCTGGTGACCATTTGATTCTTGATTTTTTGATTTGGTGGTCACTGATATTTGTTTTGCTTTTGTTGAGGATTTGAGTTCCTCTTTTGATTTGTTCTTTCTTTTGTTTCATTTTTCGACTAAGTCTCCCTTTGGGTGCTCAACTTAGTGATTTTCATTTCTTTTCCTTTTTTTGTTTGAATGCTATGACTGCCAAGTCATTTGTTGATGGTCCTCTGACAGGATGTCTCATCTTGCAATTCGAAGGTGTAGTCAGTTTAACTGAACAACTACCCTGCCCCGGGTTAAATGTAAGGGTTGTATCCGAAAGAAACTCCTACTTCTAGGCTCGAAGTGGTTGACTAGGGATTAACTCCTTGTATCTCCAGTGTTTGGGGATTTGAAAAAATGCATGTACATCATTGACGAGGTTTTATCCGAAAGCATACCGCAACAGTTATGGGTATTTCGTTTTCATCATCCTCCCTCAAATATTTGCTACAGTGAAGTGAGGAGATATTTTTGTGATTTCGTGATAAAATAATAAATAATGAGCGAATGTGAATAGATTAATTCAAAACATGCATAAACATAACATTGACAAAACCAAGTACAAACGATAATGTTCAAAGCAAATAATACTTAACAAACAGTACAAAATAACAGGAATGCGAAAATAAATGGCACTGGCTGCCTTGATTTGAGGAATTGAACTTCTCTTGATTGAATACTTCAAAGTTGGAGACTACTCAGGTTGGTCTTCAACAGCCCCTATAAATGTCTTCATTTGTTGGCACCGTGTGGCGGAATTGGATCGTTCTGGACATTTGCATTTCTCGGAGTGAGAGTGAGGTCCTTAGAGTTGATCATATCCTGAATCAGGTGCTTGAAGGCATGGCAATTCTCGATGGTGTGACCTGGAGCACCTTTGTGATACTCACAGCGAGCATTGGCATCATAGTTCCGGGCATTTCCAGTCTGAGGTGGCATATCTCTCAAAGTAAGAGGTCCTTTTGCCATCAGCTGTTTAAAGATTTCGGTGTATGACATAGGCAGGGGATCAATGTGCCTATCATATCCTCTTTGTTGATATGGTGGACGCTGTTGAGGAGCGCGTTGTTATTGTTGACCAGGCCGTGGTGGATAAGCCGGTTGCTGGTATGATCCAAGTGCATATTGCGCAGCTGCAACCATAGGACGTGGATGTGGTTGATGAGCCATCTGAGGCGGAAATAGCGCTTGAAAGGCCTGCTGATAAGGCATTGGAGGAACTGGCTGATATGGCATATGAGCATACTAGGCAGCAGCAACATAGGGATACTGATAGTAGGGAACTGGCGCCGGTGCACTCTGTTGAAAATTCCCACTTGCAGCAGAGACGACATTTGTTTCGCCCTTTTTGTACCCTTTGAAGGGTTTCTTGACATTGTTTTGGATGCTAGAACCTCCTTGGATCTTTCCACTTTTCAGACCCTCTTCAATTCTTTCTCCGACCATCACCATGTCCGAAAACCCAGAAGATACGTTGATGATCAACTTCTCGTAGTATTGCCCCTGTAGGGTACCCATGAAGATATCGATCAATTCACGGTCAACCAATGGAGGATGCACTCTGGCGGCTAACTCCCTCCAGCGTTGGGTGTACTCCTTAAAGGATTCTCTCTCCTTTTGAGACATACTCTGAAGCTGAGTACGGTTAGGAGCTAAGTCAGTGTTGTACTTGTATTGCTTTTTGAATGCATCAGATAGATCGAGCCAAGTACGAACATTGTTGCGCTCAAGTTGCATGTACCATTCTAGAGACGCTCCAGACAGGCTGTCTTGGAAGCAATGGATCATAAGCTTATCATCTTTGGCATGAGCGGCCATTTTTCTGCAGTACATCCTCAAATGAAGCTCAGGACAGCTGAGGCCTTTGTATTTCTCGAATTTAGGAAGTTTGAACTTAGCAGGGATCACAACATCTGGAACTAAGCACATGTCTGAGGCACTCAGAGAGGTTGAGTTGTGTCCTTCCATGATTCGGAGTTTTTCAGCTAACTCGCGACACATCTTCATAGCTTTAGACTCTTGAACCGCATGAGGATTGGTGATTGGATTAGCAGTATGCATCTCATACTCAACTTGATGATTCTCTTCAGCTTGAGGAAACTGGACTTGAGTTGGAATAGGTTGAGCTTGAGGAATAGCACCAACAGTAACGCCAGAAGCAGGTATCGGTTGGGAAGTGACCTCTTCAACAGCAGGAGTGAAGCCTAGAGGCAAACCGTAGACCAAAGGATTTGGAACTGGAACTGAAGGCATTGCTCGTGAGGTAGATCCTTGAACTTGAGCATTGTTCATTGCGGCAGCAGCTTCGTGACATTCTTCCATTCTTGCCAAAGCTTGCAAAGTCTCATAAATCTGGTCAATCTTGCTCTTGATCGAGTCAATCTCTTCCCTCATAGCAGCTTGCTCTTCTTGAATCACATCCATCAGTCTTCTAGTGTTGGCTCGAGTTAAGTATGGGCGTCTAGCACAATACGGGCATCGGGAAACCAGTTTGATTTACTGAAAATGGAGGAACATGAAATAAGTTTTCGGATTTTGGAATGAAATGCAAGAATGAACAAATAATGCGAATGAGATGATATGCAATGTCAGAATCCAGGATCACAAGATCAGGGTCTCATGAGTCCAAGGTACAGATGGAGGATACTCTGATCAGGAACTCACTGGGTAGACTCTACGGTTTTAGGGATCCCAAAGTTATCCATTCATATGGCTGTTCATCACACACGCCATAAGCATGACGGTTGATTGACTCCGCCATATGAATCTATTTTGGGTGAGATCTTCGTATCGACAACCCACGAGAGAAGATTTTCTCGGGAGTCCATACTACGTGATCATCGACACGAGGTTTAAAACAAAGTCCTGGAGTTATGGAACTTTCTCAACTGTTTGATGCACGTGTCAATTTCATACATTCTTTGACAGTCAATCAACTCCATTGAGTAAGTCTATTCCAAGTGAGGTTTTCGTATCGAGCCACGCGAGGGCGAACCCTGGTGCCCAATACTACGCAACCATCAACCGATGTTTTACCCAAAAGGTTCTAAAGGTCCTCATAGTTGATGACCCTAATGAAAGCAACTAAGCACACACGTCAAGGACTTGACAGTTGTCAGTATTCTCATCAGAATCTACTCCAAGTGAGGTTTTCGTATCGACAACCCACGAGATTGGTTCTCTCGGGAGCCCATACTACACAACCTCGCTAACTTAAGTTTGTACTCACAAGCCCGGGTATAGAGCCTTTCCTCAAGTTTATTTCAATCAAGTATCGATCCAAATCATAGTACCAAGGAGCCACAAGATAAATAAAATGGAATGCGATAAAGAAAGAGATAAAAATAAACAAGCAAGGCATAAAAGCAAACATCCAAACAAGCACGAAAACCTAGACTAGGCCTGACTCGCATAGGGGTGAACCAGTCCCCAGCAGAGTCGCCAGCTGTCGTACCCCGAAAAATACGACCTCACGCGATCCGAAAAGACGAGAGCCGCGCGCCGGACAGACTGAAGAGTCGCCACCTAATTCTATTTATTCCCGAAGAGGGAAAGGGAAGATATAGATACAACCCGGGAAGAGAAGGATGAAGACAAGGTCAACGGAACCATTGCCTGGGTTCGGGAGTCGGTTATGCAGGGGGAAGGTATTAGCACCCCCTACATCCATCATACTCGATGGGAACCATCTAAGTTAACGCGCGAGAAATGATGTCTATGCTTAAACGAATTTCTTGCTAGAGGGAAATGAGTTGAATTATAAGTTAGATTGAACCTAGGTGCTCGGCAAGGATTGAGATCCTCGTGCCTACGTACTCCCGTGTGCAATGGGAAAGTCAGAGCCTCGTAGTTCGGCCTACTAAGGGTAATGGTTGTTGATTTTATTACCTTTCGTCGATGAAAGGGTTTAGGAGTTGGAATGTACTAAAGACTATGGATAGTTTATCTCGTCCAACAAGACGAGCATCTTGCGTCGAAATAATCGGAGCGAGTAACGAGAGCTCGTTATCCTCCTTTCTACCGCTTAAGGCGTGGCGTACAAATCTTCTCGTATTATTAGAATGTTTTATTATCCTATGACCGCTTGACGTTGGATCAAGGGTTTGGATCTAATCGAAACGTTTTGGTTTTTTGAGGTTAAAGGGTAAATGCAAATGGAGTTTATTTTTGTGGTTTGTTAGCGAGGCACGAAGCGCTCGGCTCGCAAAGTAAGGTGGAACCTAAACGAAACGAAATAAAAAATGTGCGAGTGTGCAAGTGCAATCGCTTGGCGTTGGACCAAGGATTCAGAAATTAAATAAAATACGGAAAATAAAGTGCATACAAAGTAATGGGAGAGGGATACAAAATAAATACAGGGGATTGCGAGAAATAAAGAGGTATCATTGTAGTTAGCCCAAGAGGAAGCGTGTGTGCAGTGTTTTGAACGGTTCGAAGGCATTCGGCCTTTTAATCGGGACACAACTATTCGAAGGCGTTGGACCTTTTAATCGAGACACAACTATTCGAAGGCGTTGGACCTTTTTGGGACGCGTCGAAATTTAGTTCGTGAACTACCTTAGAATCGATTCAAAATTGGAATCATTCTATAAGGAGTCGAAACATAATTTTTTAAATGCGAAAATAAATAAATTAAATAAATTGAATTGCTAGAATTAAATTAAAATAAAATAATGAATATAAATAATAAATAAATCAAATAATATCAAGATGAAATAAATTAAATTAATTTACATGTTTGTTTGTCGAAATAATAAAATAATAAAAAATTAATTACAAGGAGGGCCTCATATTGACCAAATATCACCGATTTAATGAAATCAGGCGAAAAATGGCCTTTTGTCAAGTCATTGGCCGCTAAACCCAATTAATTTAAAAAAACAAATAATTCTTATTAATTTTTTTCTTTAAGCCATTTTTCTATACATATATAAAAAAGTAACAATAATGATAATGAGGAGAAAAGATAGTAATTATTCAAAAAATGATAGACAATGAAAAAAAGAATAAAAGGGGGTTGTGCTGACTGTGGAGTGCAGTGAATAAACCAATTTAGCAGGCCCATTGGCCTGGGAGCCCAAGACAGAAACAAATAAATAAATAAATATAAAACAATAAAACAGCAAAACAAAGGAAAGGGGGACATGCATGGTCTGGGTATTTGTAAAGCAATGAAGTCTAAGCAGGCTTTGGAAGCCGCGGCCCACACAACTAAACCTAAATAAAAAAATTAAATAAAAAAATAAAAAAAAATACAATTGAGCTTTTAATAGGGCACGATTGAAAAGAAATAAGTGGGAAAATCACAAACTCATCCTTCTCTCTTAACGAGTCTGAAAAGAACATAATGGAACTCACCCTTCACATTCACAGTGGTCTTAGCGGCGGAAGAAACAACAATTCTCACAGTGAGCTTCGAAAATGGTTTGTCTTGGATTGTTCGGCTTCTCTCCCTCTCAGCGGTGATATTCGCGGATTTGATGGCTTGCTGCGATTTTGTCACTCTTAACTCGCGATTGGGGTTCGGATCGAGTTCGTGCTCTGTGATGTGTGGCTTTCTCGGTGGTGGTAGCAGAACGATTTCTCGGTGTTCTCAGCTTCAGATTTCTGGTTGGTGTTTGGGCTTTTGTGAGTTTGCTTCGTCGGATTTGGGTGTTTTGAAGGTAAGTTTGCGATTGGTTGGTGGGTGTTCGAAGGTATCACGGATTTGGGCGATGGTGGTTCGGTGGCAGCGAACAGTTTTGGTTTCGGGTTTTGCACGGTGGGTTTATGGAATTGTTTTGGTGGTGCGGAACGGAAGGGTTAACGGCGGAGGTGGATGGTTTTCGCGTCTGAGTAGCGGTGGTTTAATGGTTCTTTGATGAAGGTGAGGTATGAGATTTGAGGGTGAAGATCGGTTAAATTGTTTTACAGTTTTGGGAAGTCTCTCTCAACATCTCTCTGCTTCTAGCTTTTTTTCAATTTTTTTTAGAGTTTAGGGTGGAAGTGATTCACGGTTTGGTTGAGTTGAAGAAAAGGAAATTACTGATTTTTTGCTTTTAGGTTCTTTGTGGTTTTGCAGACTTATGGGTTTGAGTTGATGGCTAGTTTATGTGCGGTTGTTGTATGAAAGGAGCATGAGCATTGAATGAAGTTTGTATTTTTTCTGGTTTTCTGTTTGTGAATTTTTTACAGGTTGTGTGATGTTGAAGGAATTTTACTATGGTGGTGAAGTGAAAGGTATATTGGAGGTGTTGAAGTTTGGATTTCTGGTTCTCTCGCTTTTTCGGTTTATATGGTTTCAGTGATGTTTGGTGTTTTGCAATGATGAAGAAGAGTGAAAGGTTGAATGTTATGGAGGTTGATGAAGGAAGAAAAAGATGAGCTGAAGGCTTGTTTGTGGCTGTATAGCGGCTGGTTTTGGGTTGCAGGATTTTTGTTTTCTTTTTGTTTTTTCCAGCTTCCCCTTTTTGCAGAATGACACCAACTTTATGTAAAGAATGTTCTTGAGGGTATTTACGGAAGAGGAAAAAATGGCGAGCTGTGTATTTCTGTGTATTGCAGGTTGTTAGTGAGTGGAGTTGTGGCATGAAAAAATATATTGTGGGCCAGCTTTTTGGTGTGAATTTGTTGGGTGATAGTGGCAAATTTTTTTATGCAGATTGTAGCGAAAATTGGGGAAATGGGGGACTAGAGGAATGTGTGGTATTGGCTGTGTTGAAAATCTTCAAATGGTAAAACTGTAATGATAATGTAGTGGGTCTGCATTGCCACATTACTAACAAAATTGCAAAATATGCCAGTGGGATTATTGGCACATGTGGACTAAATTTTTGTGATTTTTGTTTTATGAAAATGGAATACACATTTTAGAAATAGTAATAATTATAATAAAAACAGCAATAATGAAACTAAACTAGAGAATAAAAATAATAATGGAAATAATAAAGATAAATGATAATAATAATAATAATAATAATAATAGTAATAGTAATAATGATTATAAACAAAAATAACCAACAAAAATAAAAATAGAGAATAAATGTGAATCATAAAAAGGAGGAAATAATAATAAAGAGAATAATACTAGATATATAAAAAATGGAAATAAATAAATAATACTGATAATAAAATATAATAAAAAAATGATTTTTGTTGTTTTTTTTGTGACTTTTGGTGGGCTTTGAAATGGATGTAATACAAATGGACTATAAAAAATTAGTAATAAATGAAAAATGGTTTAGAAGTTTGGAAGTGAAAATGGATAATAAAATTTGGAATGTTTTTTTTTTGTAGTATATATTTTTTGTGTAGAAAAAACAACGAGTGGGCTAATAACGAAATATTGGACTAAAAATGATTTTTTTTTTAAAACTTAATATAATAAAATAAAATAAAAGTGGATATAGATAGAAATCAAAATGGACATAGCCCCCGCTCAACATCACATTTTTTGGATTTTTTTCGAATAATTAACAGAAAAATAAAATGGTACAATATTTTTTTGTATTTTTAAATAATGACTAGACAGTAAAAATAAAAGGTAGAACAAATTTGGGGTATGACAGGTTCAAGAAGGCATCTGACTTAGGCAGGTGTCTGAGCAGCCAGGTGTAAAACAAAGGAGCACAACATCTTACCAACAGAAGAAACAAATGGATGAGAAATTTGGGCTCATCTGCAAACAGTATAGCCCCATATATGCTGAGGGCTAACAATGCACAGACTGCCCTCCACTCTCCTAATGAAGCCTTCAGGATGGCCTGAGAAATCAAGAAGTCCAAATGCAAACCAGGAATCCCAGCTTTTGTTGTCATACTCTGCTCAATAAGGGCAGGCTCCAGGTTCAATGCCTTTTCTATCTCTTCATTCCCAGGAGCAGTCATCTCTGGGTTGAAGGGCATCCCACCTCTGATAGGTACCCCAATCAACAAAGAAAACTCTTCCAATAGAGGCCCCATCTGAAAGTCAGGAAAGGTGAAGCACCTCAGTGGTGGGTCATAAAACTGTAAGCATGTGTGGATCATGCTCCTCTGAGACGGGTCAAGGTCCAAAACCATATCCAAGATACCTCCATAGTGCTCTCTAAACAATGGGATATGGTCAGGAGTGATGAGTGACTGGACCTGTCTGATACCAGTCAAAACAGGCTCAAAGAAGTGATATGATATGTTGCTCTTCCTGGGAGTAGCCATGAGTGTTGCTGAAGAAGCTGAAGATAGGTACTGATGAAGATCACAGACTGAGATGCTGGAAGTGAACCACTGATAGACTGATGCTGGTGAGGATGGGAGTAACTGAAGCAGATAACTGATGAAGACAGCTGGAGCAGAGGTCTATGCAGAAGAAGGGGTCAAAACCAAAACCAAGATACAATGAAATGGATACCCTGAAAAGAAAATAAACAAATGTCAAATGATGCAATGATGATATATGCAAATGATATGCAAGGGTTTGTGATCAAGCTGGATCTGATTCTCTGTCCTGATACGAGGCCCATGTATGTTCAAAGAGTCCGGATGGAGGCTTAGAAATCCAGTAACCAGGGTGGGGGACTCAAATAAAGAGTCACATGTCCAGGGTTAATCACAAGAACTGTCCAAAGTGGAGCATTCTTAAACAAAACAGTAGCAGGGTATGATGTGGCCAAGGGTTCCTGCAAACCTGTAAACAGCCCAACCCCCTCACAGGTAATGTTCTAGAACAAGGATCCTCAGACTTGGATCAGTTATGAGAAGTGTAAACACTTCTAACCCGGAGGTACAGTGTTTACAATAACCATAAAAGATCCTCCTCTAATTCACCTCAGCTTCTGAAGGTCATAATAAAGGTCATCCAGACTTAGCAGGCTTCCCAGATAGCCCTAGCACTACAGGAGATCTGTAGCACAGAGTTCTCAAGAAGAAACCCACATCTGAACCGTGTTTCATATTCCCGCACCAGACCGAAATGGAATGGGAAAGAACATGAACCACGCTAGCCTAGGTGTCACTCAGGTCCCAGGTATAGGACCTTAAACTCTCAATGGAACCCCACCCAACAAACCAGATCCAGCAATGATAATGACAGTATGATGTATAAAAAACTATAAAGAAAGCAGTAAATAAAGTTGTACATAAAGCAATAAACAAAGCAAAATAAATGAACACAAATAGCACATAACAGCCTAGTAAACACAAATCAAACAAGCGCTAGGAGGAACCCACAAAAAGAACCAGAAGCCCTAGTTGCAGTATAACGGTCCCCAGCAGAGTCGCCAAGCTGTCGCTCCCACCTGATGAGACCGGGCCAAGAGGGGTACAGACGCAAACGGTCGGCGAAGGAGAGGAAATTAAAAGAGTCGCCAGCTAGGCATTTTTATCCCGAAGGAAAGGTAATGCTGCATAAACCTAGGAAAAGAAATGGACAAGACGGTCGCGAACTAGAGAAACTGAGAAAGGGGGTTGGTTACAACCTGGGAAGGTATTAGCACCCAGATTGTCCGCCGTACTCGACGGGATCCACGCTTAAAAGATTTGTGTTTAAAAGGGATAGTGTCGGTGCTATTTTGTGTACAAAAGCTGGAAAAGAATGCAAGTGTCAGTGTAAAAGAAATGTGAAGTGAGATGAAAAAGTGTCAGTGTAAGGAAAGGATGTGAAGCTCAAGACTATGAGGCTTAAAGAATAATACTGGAAGAGGGGGGAATATACAGAGACTTTTGTTCGATAACAGTTAAGTTATGCCTACGTATCCTCTCATGCAATGAGGAAGTCAGAACATCGTAGTTCGACTCAAAGAGACTGAAAGATCAATTGACTAATGGACTTCTTGCTTGTCTATGCTCAAGTGTATGACCTGTCTGGCTCAGGTGCAAACTGTCTTGCCTTAGACGGAAGAAGCAAGTTCTCGTTTATGAGTGAAAATGATAAGAAAAGAATCCCGGAGGAGACGATTATTGTTTGTTTTTGTGCTTTCAATCTTTTATTTCTTTTTGTGGTTTGTCATAAGAAGATGAGCTTAAGCCTAAACCAAGGGTTAGTAAACTCATCACATCCTCCCTCTGATTAGGGGTAATGAGAATATCTTAAGTGTGAAGTAAACACCTCACACTTAATCACCATGATGTAAGACCTAGATCATTAACCTACTTGCATTTATTTAGATGTTTTTTTGGAGTTTTTGTTTAGTGTTAAGTAATGAATTTAAGCCATAATCAAGGATTTAATGGACCCATTACACCATCCTAATAGAAGGATAATAGATGAGAACATTTAAGCTGAGGAAGGCTCCTCAACTTAATCCATGATTAGGGATTAACTTCATGACAAAACAAAGCCTTTATTTAAGTGGATTTTAGTTAATGGTAAGATTAAGAAGTGGATTTTATGGTTTTTAAGACAACTTGAGGGGGACTTGTCCATTAACACTAGGGTTAGTCCTTCTTAACTAATTAAGGAAGAATTAGAACCCTAATGCAAGGCCCAATTTACAAGCTTGATGTCTTAGTAATTATTAGATGGATTGATTAAGGGATTTAAACACATCAAGGGTTCAACACTTAGGATTAAAGTTATACACTTCATCCTAATAGAAGGATGCAGGTATAAGCTTAATCACAAAGCCTTAAAACCTTTAAGGTTTAGTCCTTGATTTGAGATGAGAAAAGAAGACACAAAGATGACACAAAGGTAAAACTAATGGGGGGACTAATCAAACCCTAATTGTGATCATGCTTGGTTATTCCTACGGTTTATGAAGCTTGCAAGAAGATCTTCAAGGGAAAGCCACCAAGGAAGAAGCAGATGAAAAGAGGGGAAACAGGAGAAGCAAGACAACTTACTTCACTTAAGAAGATAAGTTGCTTGTAGAAAGAAGGTGAAGAGGGAACATGAATGAGAAAGCTCACTCTAGTACAAAGGTAAAATGCAGCAATGGATGCATAAAAGGGATGAGAAGAGATTATGAGAAGTGAAGGCAAATTCACTTCTCAAACACTTACCACCTGAAAAGTTTGCAAAGGAAATGAAATGAAATGAAAATGAAATGAATGCAAGGATGCAAACCAGAATCAGAAGCATATTCATGATACAAATGATGCTATGGGATGATGCAAAAACAAACCAAGAGATGTGAATGATCATACAAAGAATGGGAATGCAAATGGGACATGTAAGAAGCATGAATGTTCATGAATACATATGACATAAATGAAAACAAAAGCATGGCAAATGGATGATGCAATGATCAAACATGATTCTAATATGTCCCAAGATGTCTTATGAGTCATGTGGATGCACTAAATGTCATGTTAAGTTCATGTATGCAAGCATATGAAGAGTGAATGCAAATGAAGGCAAAAATTAGGGTTCATGTACAAGATGCAATGCAAAATTCAAAATCAGAAGAAAATGATAAGATAAAAAAATTGAGAATAGGATCAAAGGTACCCTAAACCTATACAAGTTCACTGCCCAAAGGAGGAGACCTAAGTCTTAACCTAATGGAAGTTATGATTTTCTTAAGTTTGCTAGGGTTTTAAGGCACTTCAAAAGGAAAAATGCAAAAAAAATTGAAAATTAAAGATAAATTCATGCCAATTTTATCCTAGAAACTATATGATATGGGGAATGTAATGCAAAAAGAACCATTATCAAACCCTTCATGGTTAGGCAGAAAAGATTTTTCTAAGTTAGGGTCAAAATATTGATTTTAAAGAACCCTAAATCAAAAGAAAAATGTCAAAATGGGTCAAGGACCAAAAATAAATTTGTATGAATGGTTTGATAATGTCTCTAAATGTGTCAAGATGCAATGTGATTTTTTTGGTGATTTTTAGAAACTTAAATGGTATTTTAATTAATTAATTTCCATTAATTAATTAAAATAAATATTTAAACATTTTAAAAAATACAAATTTTATGCAAAAAATAAAATAAAAATTATTTTCAGAATGAGAAAAATATTTAAAGTCATGATGCAAAAAATAAAATTTTTTAGATGAGTTTTGCTATTTTTAATAAAATGATAAAGAAAATGCAAATAAAATGAAAAATAAATTAATTTAAATGGAAGTCAACTAATCCAAGGGCCAGGGTTTGAAGTTAGGATGCGGGAATTGACCAGCGCGCGCATCTGAATGGCCAGTATTCAAACTTCACTAATTATGATTAAAACCCTAATCTGAGCCCTAATTACTCTCAGGTGACCGGAACAGTGTTCCGGTCATCATCTCCGGCTAGCCTCTCATTCAATCTCTCTCAATACGTAAAATCAAACCACTAAACTCTCCAGATATGTTCCTAACCCCATTCTAAACAAGAATCAGCCATCAAACATAATTTATTTCACATGAACAAAGAGATTCGAAGCAAAACGGAAAATCTTTCAGAAATTTCAGAAGCTTCATACATGCTTAAAACTGAATCATTTTCAAAACCAAAAGGTGCAGTGTGATCAGTGAAGTGTGAAGAAAAATCTAAGAACTTAAGAAATAATTTCTGGAAAATTTGTTCTTGAGGTTACCTGAACTGAAGCTTTCGAAAATGGTATTGGCTGGCTGCTTCTTTGCCTCAAATCAGCTCCAATGATCCTCCTGATGAGTTTGTGATGCTTGGTTGGAGTTTATATGGCCTCTAAGTGATGTTGGCTGAAACTCAGTTCAAGAAATGTCAAAATCGTGTTTTTGATTCAGGGTGTTTCAAGGCAAAGTGAAAGGTGGGAAATGATCAGTGATGATTGTAGAGTTGAATGGTGGAAAAAGTTTGGATGTTAGTTGGCTGAGTTATGAAATTCGAAGGCTTTTGCAAGTTGGAGGGATTTTGCCTATGCTGAGCTATCTGAGGTTTCGGGCTCCAAACTTATGTGAAATGGCTTGCTTCTTTGCCACATAACATGCTGGGATAGGTCAGTGTAGTTGTTGTGGGCTATGCTGATTGGTATGAGGCAAAATGCATAAAGTCAAGAGTTGGTGTACTTGGGGTATGGGCAAGTGGAAGGCTGGGACAGAGGCATCGCTGTGTGCAGCAAGGATCAAGGAAGGCTATGAAATTGGTTTTGAAGCAATTCAGTATGTGGGGATAAAGTTATAGGGTGTTTTGCAATTATGTGAAGTTTTGCCCCCTTTGAGAAATCTTGATGATCAAGGCATAGAATGATGCAATTCTTTGGGAAATTCTAAATTATAGGTCATGTACTATGTTTGTGTAATGGTTAGAAGTGTGTTTGAAGTCATAAAATGCTTTGGCATGTGGTTTTGCAAGTTTCCCTCTTTGGCACATAAGTGAAATTTAAGTGATTTTTCCTAACTTTGATAAGCCATAACTTGAGTTCTAAAATGAATTAGGTCAAGTTCTTGTACTTTTTGAAAAGGGAATGATCTAATATACAACTTTCATGACCAATAATTTTTCATTTGAAGCTTTTTTTGAATCAAAAAGAGGAGGTTGAAAAACTTTCCCAAAATGGCAAGTTTACATTACAAGTCACTTTCCCAAAATGGCAACTTTGCAAATGGCTTGAAATTCTTCAATTTTGTGAACTTCTAAACTCTTCTAAGATCAAATAAAGATCATATACACCCAAAATGATGGAAAAGACCCTTTGGTTGGATGATTGGGGGCCTCAAATGCCCTGATTTTGCACTGACTTGTTCAAGAAGTCATCTATTGATCAGATGCCTTCCCCATTGAATTTCTTCATGAAAATTGGTATGTATGATCCTTATAACATATAGAGACCAATAGAAACAAGAATGGCCAAAAAAATTGGAGTTATGGCCTTTGAAACCAAAACCCTAATTTTAGGTCATCTGTGTAGTTAAGCTTGGCTCTACTTCCATGCCTTCCTCAGTTCTTGTGATTTTCTGACTTCCTTGATCTTGGGAGGATATAATATGATGTTTGAACATACATGGACCCTCTTAAGATGATTGAAGACCTTTGGAGTGGCTCAGATAGCTCATGGATTGCTCAGATCACAAACCCTAGATGTAGGTGACTTAGAACCAAAGCAGTGAAGCAAAAATGCAATATGAGATGTTATGATTGAATTGATGCAAATATGAAAGATCACAAGCCATGGTGTGAACTTAGTGAGGGCAAATTTGGGGTGTTTACACCTGTTAATCCAGGAGCTGGACATACGAGCCCTCATATACTTTGCAAGAACATATGACTTAAGACAAATGAATCTCCTTCGGATATACCTATTACGCCAGGACCGGGATACACTAAAGTCTGTGGGATAGACATGCATAATCAAGGTAGACAAACCCTCTTCATATATTATCCGTTGATATATGGTATAAAATAGACGAGCCTTCTTTGAGAAAACCTGTTACGCCAGGTGCAACATTAGTAATTGATGCCTGAGACAGACGAGCCTCCTTCGGATGTACCTGTTATGCCAGGACCGGTAACCATTTTGACATTTATTCCCACAGTCGGGATTTTAAACCTTTTCAATACAGACGAGTATTGGATGATCATCAAGAGAACACAAACGAGTGCCATAAGTCAATGATACAAACGAATATCAGACGATGATCTAAGAAACACAGACGAGCGCTTCAAGCAATGATACAGACGAATATCAGCCACTGGTACAGACGAATACCATAAATTCAAACACAGACGATCATTTGGAGTAACCATACAGACGAGTGTAAGGGATGATAAAGACGAGTATCCAAACAGTGCAGACGAGCTTCAAACAGGAAATACACAGACGAGTGTCGGAGAATGCAGACGAGCAATAAATAATAGATATCAAACACAGACGAGTGTTGGAAGGTGCAGACGAGAAACAACAAAGTAATCATGGGCCACTGCTGGGGAAAGCAAACGAGCAATACCAAAGTGATAACACATACGAGTGTTGAGAAATGCAGACGAGCGGCAATAAAGTACGAACACAGACGAGTGCTGGAGAATGTTTCCCTGATGATTGGGAATTCCTCAAATATCCACTGTTGGTGACAAGAGTTCTGCCAAATAACCTCTGTGGGGAATGGGCCTCCCACTGCTTGCTGGGTATAATCCATTGGGGAAGATAAACTGCTTGGGCTACCTTCCAAGACTTAGCTAGGGAAAATTCTGCTCGGGAGAATGTGACGCCATCTTGCAACCTGCAACAACAGAAAACACATATATGCCCCGAGGACTTGCATGGTATGATTTGTTCATCCATCGTCACCCGACACTCATAGAAGATTTCAAATGTTCCCCTGCAATGTCATTTTCTTTCAAATTATCACCATGCTTTAAATGCAATGTTATGTTTGCCAAAAATTCAGGACATTTTGCAAACAGAAATAAACACAACACAGCTTTTTGATTGAATATTCTTTTATTGAAAGGCCTCTGAATAGGAAAAGTTTTACATCAGGAAGCAACCACCTGGAAAGAGGTAGCCACCATAAAATTGAGAAAACAAACTATCCTAATGGCAATGGGCACGGCACCCCAATGAGTTCCCTTTCTGCTATGACCAGCATGTCTTCAAAACTCTCCATTCTTGCCTTTGCTTTCTGAGAAGATGAGGGGATTGATTCCTACCCTTATGATATTGTCAGGTTGTAAGAAACGATGATTTGGTTCAGATTACTCGGATCGCAGTTGTTCGCTTATTCCCTTATTTTGCGTGGATCGCCCTTTCGGGTTTTCAATCCACCGGGATACCCTTTTTTGCCTGAGCTGTCCGATGTGGCTTTTCAACTAAGCGGGTGTACATTTTTTATTTATTTTCCCTAACTTTTGCCCGAGCTTTTTATTCTGTTTTTAACTCGCCGGGATGCCCTTTTCTTGCCTGGACTTTAATTTTGTTTTTATGTCCAGCGGGTCTTTTTATGCGAAGTATTTTTTAACTGCGTCCGAGTTAACAGGGGATTGGAAATCTTCTCCATCCATAGTGGTGAGCATCAGTGCTCCTCCTGAGAAAACTTTCTTCACTATGAACGGTCCTTCGTAGTTCGGGGTCCACTTGCCCCTGTGATCTGAACCTGGAGGAACAATCCTCTTGAGCACAAGCTCTCCTACTTGATACTCCTGTAACACGGTGGGAGAACTGACTTTAGTTATGTTGCGGATAGCAAGAGTCGCCACCGACTTTTATTTTATCCAAAGGAAAGGCATAAAAGAACAGGAAAACCTTTTAAAAAGATTTTTGGGTCCGGGGGGTAGGTTATGTAAAGGGAAGGTGTTAGCACCCTTTACATCCATGGTTATCCATGGGCTCTTAGTTACTTAGCTCACTTTAAATTGTTTTTGAAAAGGTGAAGTGTGTGAATAGAAATTTTCATAAGAGTTTGATAATGATCCATGTACGGATGCGTAAAAAACTTGTGTTTGAAAATTGTTTGAAAATTGTAAAGTGTTTGAAATTTGTTTTGAAATAGTGAGCAAGTAACTATGAGGAACCTACCCTAAAGTTTAAGTCTTTCTGTTCTTTATCCTTTAAATGGTAAGACTATCCCTATTATTAAGGAATAGGTAGTCATTACCTTGGATGTAAGGGACATATGAGGGACATCTGTTTATGAAGGCAACTGTGAGGTGTATTAAGCATTTAGGAGGGACTATCATCATTATTCGAAAAGGGACTTGATCTTTAAGGCAACCATTAGGGACTTGATGATTTTTCTTTTAAGGGACTTGCTTTATACACCCCACTTGACCTTATGATTAGGCAACATTGAGGGATAGCCTTAGAAAGTGAGATGGCGATTAAAAATCGACTTATGTATGTGAGTGTTTAATTTAATTTATCTTATAATTAAAGTGATCTACATTCAATTTTTAAAATAGAATACATGTTTACACTCCCTAAATTACTAACCATAGCATAAAAATTAAATAAATTACATATTTACAAAATTACACCAAGAAGCAATTACATAATTATAATAAGCAATTAAAAATAAATAGCAAAAATAAATATAGAAGCAAAATATAAATAAATAAGTAAAAATAAATAAATAAGCAATAATAATAAGGGTTAGTAATAATAATAAAAAAAAATTAAATAGGGTTAGTGAAATAATAATAAGAAAAATAATATCAAATTTAATGGGATTAGTAATAATAATAATAAATCACAATATCTATAAATGGGGTTAGTAATAATAATAATAAATATGAAAATAAATAGCATTAATGATAAAATAAATAAGAATATTAGCATAATAATTACAAGATCAAATTTTTATGAACAATTATTATTTAAGATTGCGAAGAAAATATAAACAATTAATTATCATAAAGTCTTAAATGCTATAAAAATTAAGTTAATTATAAACATATTATGAAAATAAATTATATTAAATTAACAAGTTTTAATTATTTTTTTAAAACATATATTAAAAAATTATTTACATACATAACTAGATTATAAACAATTATAGAATATTTACATATTATAAAAAAAATAAATTAAACATTTTAATTTTTAGATTTTATGTACAAAATTTTAAATTATAAACAATGTAGGTCATATTTACATATTATAAAAATAGGATCAATTATGATTATATTTACAAAATTTAATAAGATAGATACATGAATGAAGATATGATCATACAATTATATTTACAAATTTAAAGATTATAATAAAATTTTATTCACTAATTAAAATATAAACAAGAATTACAATTAGGTTTTTTTTAGAAAAATATTTTAGGGTTTTGAAAATAATTAGGATTTAATAATTTATAAAATTGCATTAGGGTTTTAAAAAGATATTATGATTAAATTAGAGTTTGCAAAAATAAATTAAATTTTATATACAACAAAATATAAATCTAATTATTATTATATACATGTTTTTAATTTTAAATGTATAATTATAAAAACTAAGTTTAGAATTAGAAAACATTTACATGTTATTTTTTATAAAATTATCTAAAAATACTAAACATGATTATATAACAATATAATTAACAAAACAATGAAATAATAAAAAAAATTGAAACTTACCTGGGGCAGGGATTGAACCCAGGATGCCTTGCTTGACAACACCCATGCCATACCACCAGGGTCCTTAGCTTCTTTCATGCGCGTACCAACCACCAGGCCACTTATCATCCTATGAAATAATATACAAACAACACAATAAATATACAAATCAAAATTCAAAAATCTGAAGCGCGCGAAGATTTTCATCTTCAACCTTGGGTTCGCAGGTTTTCCTGCGAATTTATCTACAACTTTTCCTGCGATTATTCCTACAACCTACGAACATCAAACACTATTCAAACAGCACAATTTTATCAAATTAAAAACATCTTTAACTTCCTTGCAACCTGTACAATCCAATCATGTCAACCAAATTCATTTATATTGTGTAAATTGAAGAACCCTAATTTAGAGCTTTAAACCCTAAACATGGTATACTCATGATTCGGCCATAACTCTTCACCAAACTATCCAGACTTCATCTATAGCCAATAACAAACATCAATATATCATTAAAATTCATTATCAATAAGTAAATATGATGATTCGAAAAAAAAATATATGAAGCACATGGATGATTCGGTTCATGCATTATGGAGTGTTTTGGATGCAAATAAGTGTTGGTTTCCACTCAATGAGGTCCAAGGATCATGGTTGTGTTCTCAAATTACCTTCAAATGTCCTGGAAGATTGAAACCGAATGTGAGTTTTTGAGAGGTTTTTTAGTTTATGAAACTTACTCTTGGGAGGCAGAAAATTTTTTTTGTCTTGGTGATTGAGTTGTGTTTAGTACTTATAGGTAAATGAATTTAGGTCATAACATTGAATGGTTGTGTGGAAATTTTGATATGAAAAGATTCAAATTGATCATGCCTTAAAAATCCAATATTCTTGTATGAAGGCTTACTATTTTTGGACCAATCTTGTGATTTCATTCCTCTTCAATTCCAATCATCATTTAAGATCTTCTAGAAACTCAATCTCCATCAAATATTACATTTTCATATTTTATTTTTATTTAAAATGATTTTTAATGAATTAAATCAAAATAAATAAAAATAAAATAATAAAAATTCTGATTTTTAATGGTTTGGGTCGTGCATGAAGTCAATGTATGGATTGGGTCATCATTTGGCAAGCCCATTTGGAAGAAATTGGTTTTAGACCCCCTTTTTCATCATAAACCAACTCAAAATTTCCCAACTTTGCAAGGGCACATATCCTTCAATTTTAATGCTATGAGGGTGTTCTTGGACATTTTGGAAATCTTGAAGAGTCCTCTAAACAACCACACTGGTTTCATGTCCATATCATTTACCAATCTCAAGTTATGCCCTTTTGAAGTTGTTGACTTTTTGTTGACTTTCAAAAGGACCTATAATGTCTTAGCTCATACCTTCCAAATGAAGCATTTTTGGGCTTGACTTGTGAGACACAAAGTTGTATAGAATTCAATTTCCTTCAAAATGAGCTTTGAGTGGAGACTTGGTGATGAAGTATGTGAAAGTTATGGCTGGTCAAAGTTCAGTTGACTTTTACTGAGGAAACCCTAATTTAGAAACTCCTGATTATTGATGATCTGGAATCTCCTTGATGAATCATTATCAACCCTTGATCAAATGATGAATTTTACTTCATATAATTGATGTTGGCAAAAAATCATGAAGTTTGACTTTGGTTTGACCACAGTTGACCTCAGTTTGACTTTTTAACTGCATTGACTGATTTTGACTTATCTGATCATCTGACTGAGCAAACTTTTGAGAAAAGTCTTGAAACTTGTCATGGGGGTTCTTACACACATATAAGATGTTATGAAGCTCACTTGAAGTCTTGGAAGTCCATTTAGCCTGATTAAAGTCAAAACCCTAGTTTTGGATGCACTGCTTAGGAGGTGCATTGTCGGAGGGAATTGTCAACTCTTCTGACCAATTGTGAATTTTGTGAACCTTGTGAACCATCATAAAATGTCTTGTGAACCTCATGGGAGGTATTGTGAACCTTGTGAACCTTGTGAACCTCATAAAGTGACTTGTAGACTTCATGAACCTCATGAAAGGTTTTGTAAGCATTGTGAATCTTGTGAACCTTGTGAACCTTCATAAAGTAACTTGTAGACTTCATGAACCTCATGAAAGGTCTTGAAAGCATTGGGAAACTTGTGAACCTTGTGAACCTTCATAAAGTGACTTGTAGACTTCATAAACCTCATGAAAGGTCTTGTAAACATTGGGAAACTTGTGAACCTTGTGAACCTTCATAAAGTGACTTGTAGACTTCATGAACCTCATGAAAGGTCTTGTAAACATTGGGAAACTTGTGAACCTTGTGAACCTTCTTAGCACACAAAATCTTGTATTGTGAGGGCAAATTTTGGGGTGCAACAGCTGCCCCTGTTCAATTTTCTGAAACCTGAGGGGTTAGATTGGTATATTTGCCAGTCGTGACCTGGAAGGTTGAAGGGGATTGAACACAAAAGCCCAAAAATTTGCACTCACCAGTGCGTAGAGTAATACAGATGGCTTGTTGAATATACTTGAGTGGGCTTAAAGATGCCACTTGGAAGAACTGGAGATGGGCTTAGAGATGCCATCTAAAGAACTGGATATGATGATAGCTTTATGTTGATACTGGATCTCAGTACTAGGTCTTTGTATAGGCCGTCTCTGAATCATTTATGCAACATGATTTGACTTGTTGAATGGACCAGTAGAAATAAATCTTCGTGGCGATTATCTCTTCTGGAAATATCTTGGACTAGGGAGCGGACCTTTATACAGACCGTTTGCCTACTCTCCAAGGTCAAAAGAACGTCAGGATTTGTTCTTAAGAGTCAAAAGAACGTCAGGATTTGTTCTTCTGAAAAAGTCTTGAACAAGGGGTCAAAAGAGCGTCAGGATTTGCTCTTAAGGGTCAAAAGAACGTCAGGATTTGTTCTTCTGAAAAAGTCTTGGACAAGGGGCCAAAAGAGCGTCAGGATTTGCTCTTAAGGGTCAAAAGAACGTCAGGATTTGTTCTTCTGAAAAAGTCTTGAACAAGGGGCCAAAAGAGCGTCAGGATTTGCTCTTAAGGGTCAAAAGAACGTCAGGATTTGTTCTTCTGAAAAAGTCCTGAACAAGGGGTCAAAAGAGCGTCAGGATTTGCTCTTAAGGGTCAAAAGAACGTCAGGATTTGTTCTTCTGAAAAAGTCTTGGACAAGGGGCCAAAAGAGCGTCAGGATTTGCTCTTAAGGGTCAAAAGAACGTCAGGATTTGTTCTTCTGAAAAAGTCTTGAACAAGGGGCCAAAAGAGCGTCAGGATTTGCTCTTAAGGGTCAAAAGAACGTCAGGATTTGTTCTTCTGAAAAAGTCTTGAACAAGGGGCCAAAAGAGCGTCAGGATTTGCTCTTAAGGGTCAAAAGAACGTCAGGATTTGTTCTTCTGAGAAAGTCTTGAACAAGGGGCCAAAAGAGCATCAGGATTTGCTCTTAAGGGTCAAAAGAACGTCAGAATTTGTTCTTCTGAAAAAGTCTTGAACAAGGGGCCAAAAGAGTGTCAGGATTTGCTCTTAAGGGTCAAAAGAACGTCAGGATTTGTTCTTCTGAGAAAGTCTTGAACAAGGGACCAAAAGAGCATCAGGATTTGCTCTTAAGGGTCAAAAGAACGTCAGGATTTGTTCTTCTGAAAAAGTCTTGAACAAGGGGCCAAAAGAGCGTCAGGATTTGCTCTTAAGGTTCAAAAGAACGTCAGGATTTGTTCTTCTGAGGAATGTCTTGAACCAGGGAATGGATCTTTTTACAGACCGTTTGCCTGCTATTCAAGGACATCTTGAGTAGTGTATGGATCACTTCTGATCTGTTGTGAATTGTTGATATAATTTTATCTGCATATAACCTTCCTGCAAGGAGAATGTTAGTTTATGTTATATGTATGCATGCATAGTATGATGCACCTAAGTAAATGTATTATGTACTTATGGATATGTATGTTATGGTATGATGTAAATGATGCATGTATGCATCATGCAGCTTGGAGCGTCTAGATATCTTCCTATAACAACTGCTGGCCAGGGAAAATAAATCCCGATTTGTTGCTGAAGGATATGAGAAACTCGTTCTCGTCTCGCTTGATAATATAGTGAGGAATATGAGGAACTCGTTCCCGTCTTGTTTGATAACATAGTATTCATAACCTCCCGTCTTCTTTTGATAGTTTGGTATCCATAACCTCTCGTCTTCGTTTGATAGTAAGGTATCCATAACCTCCCGTCTTCGTTCGTCGTACTCCTATTGGAAGAATAAATTCCCGACTATCCGTCTGAGGATAAAAGAGATGGATATAAATTCCATGGGAGATGTGACTCGAAGTATTTATGAAGATGGATTTGTCCTACTGGGGGACTTGTAGCTGTCTAGTGGGGATGAACCGGCAAAGCTTCGTTGAATTCCTTCCCTCGTTTGTCCTTGGTAAATACTATTACTGCATTTCATGCATTTCTGGTAAACATCAATCATATTAAGCGTTTATGCATTTCTGGTAAACATCAATCATATTCAAAAGCATACATACATTCAAACACAACCAATGGACGTTCCGCTTAGGTAAATAGGGTAAAAGTAAATCTGGATTCAGAGGGAAAAGTAAAGCTGAACTTGAAAACAGAATCGTTTCAACTTCGAGAGTGTATAACCAATTGGATTTAGAGCTCTTGAGATTCTTAACTTTCCTGAATACCTTCCCAGAAATCCTATAGCTGGATCTGAAGACATGATACTGACACCATCTGATACTACTGACGTGGACAATTAATTTCCACCATGGCTTCTGCTGAGAATCCAATATCAAGGTAATACAACGAGAGGAACGTGTCTTCAAATTGTGATGGACCATATACGCTCCGGGTATTAGATTTGAAAAGAGAGCATTGCCCCTTGGTTGAGGATAAATTGTCCCATAATGGAAGTATCTGAATGTAGTTACCTCAAGAGAAATAAGCAGAATGCCTCACAACAATATGCCCCGGACATCATGAAATTTAAATATATGAGGAGAGCTGCCCCTGGCTATTAAGCATTGTTGAACCTGGACCTGATTGCCCCAAATGAATTGAATAGTAAGTTGGCACGCCCCTTGATTGGGAAACAGTGACTATGCCCCTGGCATTATGAACTTTGTAATGTTACCCCCGGTAATTTAGACAGATGAGGAGATCTGCCCCTGGCTACTTAACCATAATTGAATCCTGTCTTGATTGCCCCAAATGAGTTAGGAAGTATCATGGCCTGCCCCCGATAATGACTATGTCCCTTTGTATACATGAACTTTGATCCAGGAAGCAACTTTGTTTAGGAAAGGACTTTGAACATTCATCCTGTAAGTTTCTCTGTTTATCAAACACTCAAGTATATGCAAACAAATATATTCAAAAATGCAATGCTTATGTTTGTCTTGAAGTTTTGAAAAGAGTTATTTAAAAAAACATTTTTTGTGAACACTGTGATATTAACTCAAGTTTTATGATAAGCCCTAAAGGAGTCAGGATACCTTTTTGTAGCAGTACGCTTTCGAACTAACCATGCTTCAGTTAGGACTTTTAAAGGGTTGTAACGTGGCCTGGTTCACGGTTTAAGAAACAAAGGATAAAGGCTCAAATTTTATTTGTACCCAACCCAATCTCCATGATGTTCTTCAGTCCTATACTCAGTTAACTTATGCATTGAGGCTCAAAGGAGTTTGGAATTGTAACACTGACATTTGTGATGGTTCAGAAACCAAAAATTTATTTGAATATTCAGTCATCTTTCTTTGTTGAGGATTCATAGTGACCTTTTTTTTCTTTTGACTTTGTTATATCTTTTTTTTGCCTGAACTGTTTGTTTCAAAGTTACAGTCAGCGGGATGTCTTGATGTTTTACTAAGTCTCCTTCATAGGTTTTGACTTAGTATGCTTTTCTTTTGCTGGATATTGACTGTTAGGTTTAATGATTACAGAGAACCATCATTAGTTGTATACAACACAGATAATTGGCATATTTGAGTTAACCGAGTAACTACCCTGCCCCAGGTTATGAATATGGGTTTTAATTTGTATGAGAATGAAAAACTCCTACTTCATAGGCTCAAAAGGGTTGACTAGGGATTAACTTCCTTATATCTCCACTGTTTAGGAATTGAAACAATGCCTGTACATCGTCAGCATAGTCTGTTCAAAAGCATACTGCCTAATATTATGGTATTGTTTTCGTCATCCTCCCTCTACAGGCTTATAGCTTTATCAGGAGTTAAATATCACAAGATAGAAATAAGGAGCATAATTCAAAATATAGTGGAACGAATGGATTAATTCAAGACAAACATATGCAATGCATTAATGAAAACAAAAGTTTAACATAATAATAAGTGTTCAAACAAATAAAAGAAATTACAAATGAAAATTCAAATGTTCTCAAAGTCTCTTCCTCTAAACTTGTCACTCCAGTTATCTGGAAGCTTTGATGCTTGATGGACGACAGAAGAACTCAACCTGGCCTTCTGGCGTAACCTCGAGTATTCCTTCGTCAATTAGGTCTTGAATCTTATTCTTCAATGCCCAACAGTTATTTGTGTCGTGTCCGGGACTGTCGGAGTGGTACATACACCTTGCTTTGGGATTATAGCGAGGAGAAGAGGTATTAGGATTTTTAGGAGAATTTTCCAAGGAAATCAGCTTCATCTCCAACAGGCATTGCAAAACTTGTGACATTGGTGTGCTGAACCGGATGAATTGTCTTCTACATTCCTTGTATCGAAGTGGATTAACCTTACAAGGTCTTCTTTCTTCAATTGAAGGATGATCAGGAGTAGCCTGTCTCTTTCCTTCTTTTATCATTATCTTCCTTTCAACCAAGTCGGCTTGTTTCAATGGAGGTTGACTGATGATTAGATTCCTAACTCCGTTATGTCGAAGCTTATTGACAAAGCTTCTCAACTCTTCTTGCCCCTGGGCCAAACTCTGGCTAAGAGCCATTTGGCCATTCATCTGGATCCTCATCTCTGCCATCTCAGTTTGTAGTTGTTTCAGCTGATCATCCTTGTTGTCCTCAGGATTCTTCTTCTTCATGTCCTCAGAGAGGAGTGCGTTCAACTCTTCTTGCCCCTTGGACAAATTCAGAATCACTTCTTGAAACTGAGCATTCTGAGCTTGAAGATCTTTGACAAACTGTTCGAGAGCCATTTCTGCTCAAAATAAACAGCGAGAAGATAAGATACCTGTTCATAAGAAACCTGTGATGCAATGATATGGTATGTAAATGCGTATGCAATATTTTCAAGGACCGCAGGATTTAAATTTGTTTAAACAACCAAAAAGTAAACTTTTATTAGTAATAAATTTGTTTGCCCCTTGGGCTACAATAAAAATGAAATGAATTCAAAAAATGGGGTTTTAAGTCTCCCATGGATGTTTCCTCTTTGTGTTGAGGTATGAGTTGAGATTCCGCTCCTCGTGAAGTTATTTTGTTAGCTCCAGGATTCTTTCTTGACTTGCTTTGTAATGAGTCTCAAAAGTATCTCTTTGCTCCTTCAACTGGATCCAGGACCTCTGTAACTCCTCCATGTCAGTGGGCATGTCTGGATGAAGAATGATGTAGGAAGTATCTCCTTCAGCAACAGGCTCCATGGTAACTGGCAGGATAGTAGGATATGGCATCATAAGAGTCTGAGCACGAGATCGCACCCATCTGAGATAAGGTTCCATAGGAATGGTATACTTGGGTTCCAGAGTCTTGCTGTCAACCTTGTTCACTTTACCCCATGCTCGTATAAACCTTTGACGGTAACCTTAAAGATCGTTATCTTAGTCGAACACAATACCCTGAATCAACATGTCATGAGGACCATCACTCCGAGCGTAACCAAACTGACGTAGAGCTAAAGAAGGATTGTAGGTAATGCCCCCTCTTATGCCAAGGAGTGGCACATTAGGGAACTCCCCACAATGGTCAATGATAGTAACATTCTCCATAGATCTAGAGCACCAATGAATATCTGAATGAGAGAGTGACATGATCCTCTTGGACCACCTGAATCCTTGTTCATTCTTCATCACCGATCGAGGAAGGTGAGAAATAAACCACCTAGACAAGAGAGGTATACAACACATCAGAGTTCCTCGTGCCTTCGTAGTACGGGTATGAAGAGAGTGTAAGATGTCTCCAAGTAATGTAGGCACTAGATTGTGAGTCAGAAATATGTTGATGGCGTGAACATCTATGAACTGATCTGGATTGGGGAACAATACTAAGCCATAAATCAATAAGGCTAAGATCTCCTCAAAAGCATCATAGCTCATAGCCTTCAAGAACACTTGAGCCTTCTCTATCAACACCTTAGAAAGAATACCCTTAACTTCACTCCTCGTTTCTAGGACAATGTCTGATTTCTTCAAATGTAGAGCTGCAACAATGACTTCAGGTTTAGGCTCCTTTTCCAAGCCTGTGAAGGGTTTCTGATCAAGAATAGGTATACCTAGAAACTTGGAGAACTCTTCCATTGTAGGAACCAGCTGATAGTCGGGGAATGTGAAGCAATGATGTTTAGGGTCAAAGAACTGAAACAGAACACTCATCATGTCTTCATTGAACCCTGAAGTGACTAGATCCAGTAGGTAACCATGTCTCTTGATGAACTGGGATTTTTCAGAAACTTGAGAGACCAATTCCTTAAGCTTAGGATGTATTCCTACAAAGTTGATCCTGATAATATTCCTACGAGCAGAAGCCATGACCTGCAACAAAGAACAAAGATAAATCCTTTGGTCCTTGAAATGGTTAGTGAAAATGCTATGCTTATGATGCATGATGATGCTATGATGTTATGCTCAATCACAAACATGTGGCACACACAAACAAGTCACACAATAGCCCTAGGTTTGAAGGCTTGCATGAGGTTTAAAGGTAAGTACCCTCCCCTGAAGTTAGTTGGTTCATCCTGTCCTACAAAACTAACCAGGTTCTAAGGGATCTCAATATCATTGATCCTTCACAAGGGTGGTTGTTCAGTAGGCAACTTACTTGCCAACCAAAACCCTCCAAGTTTAAGATCTCAATGAGCGTAGTATCGAGTGTCAACCAACTTCAGTCTGCACCAAAGCCGGTTACCTCACTACCTTCTAAAGGCCAAGATGGGATAACTAGGGTTCTAAAAGTTAGTTAGTGCATTGACAACATATGGCAGCCTCATATTATCTTCAACTTGACTTAAGGAACATAAGCACCCACCAAGAAGTCACACTAACTATGGCCACCAGATCAACCATATCGATATACGTCGTACAGTTTCCTTGGTCTATTGCCATTTACCTAAGGTACACTAGATCCGGGTTAGGACCTTTCACACATAAGAGCCCAACAAGTAAAGTAAAGCAAACAAGGCAAACAATTTTAAGTGATCTAATTCCTAAGGGTACCCCTCTTTTATTAAATCCCCAGCAGAGTCGCCAGTTCTGTAACACGGTGGGAGAACTGACTTTAGTTATGTTGCGGATAGCAAGAGTCGCCACCGACTTTTATTTTATCCAAAGGAAAGGCATAAAAGAACAGGAAAACCTTTTAAAAAGATTTTTGGGTCCGGGGGGTAGGTTATGTAAAGGGAAGGTGTTAGCACCCTTTACATCCATGGTTATCCATGGGCTCTTAGTTACTTAGCTCACTTTAAATTGTTTTTGAAAAGGTGAAGTGTGTGAATAGAAATTTTCATAAGAGTTTGATAATGATCCATGTACGGATGCGTAAAAAACTTGTGTTTGAAAATTGTTTGAAAATTGTAAAGTGTTTGAAATTTGTTTTGAAATAGTGAGCAAGTAACTATGAGGAACCTACCCTAAAGTTTAAGTCTTTCTGTTCTTTATCCTTTAAATGGTAAGACTATCCCTATTATTAAGGAATAGGTAGTCATTACCTTGGATGTAAGGGACATATGAGGGACATCTGTTTATGAAGGCAACTGTGAGGTGTATTAAGCATTTAGGAGGGACTATCATCATTATTCGAAAAGGGACTTGATCTTTAAGGCAACCATTAGGGACTTGATGATTTTTCTTTTAAGGGACTTGCTTTATACACCCCACTTGACCTTATGATTAGGCAACATTGAGGGATAGCCTTAGAAAGTGAGATGGCGATTAAAAATCGACTTATGTATGTGAGTGTTTAATTTAATTTATCTTATAATTAAAGTGATCTACATTCAATTTTTAAAATAGAATACATGTTTACACTCCCTAAATTACTAACCATAGCATAAAAATTAAATAAATTACATATTTACAAAATTACACCAAGAAGCAATTACATAATTATAATAAGCAATTAAAAATAAATAGCAAAAATAAATATAGAAGCAAAATATAAATAAATAAGTAAAAATAAATAAATAAGCAATAATAATAAGGGTTAGTAATAATAATAATAAAAAAATTAAATAGGGTTAGTGAAATAATAATAAGAAAAATAATATCAAATTTAATGGGATTAGTAATAATAATAATAAATCACAATATCTATAAATGGGGTTAGTAATAATAATAATAAATATGAAAATAAATAGCATTAATGATAAAATAAATAAGAATATTAGCATAATAATTACAAGATCAAATTTTTATGAACAATTATTATTTAAGATTGCGAAGAAAATATAAACAATTAATTATCATAAAGTCTTAAATGCTATAAAAATTAAGTTAATTATAAACATATTATGAAAATAAATTATATTAAATTAACAAGTTTTAATTATTTTTTTAAAACATATATTAAAAAATTATTTACATACATAACTAGATTATAAACAATTATAGAATATTTACATATTATAAAAAAAATAAATTAAACATTTTAATTTTTAGATTTTATGTACAAAATTTTAAATTATAAACAATGTAGGTCATATTTACATATTATAAAAATAGGATCAATTATGATTATATTTACAAAATTTAATAAGATAGATACATGAATGAAGATATGATCATACAATTATATTTACAAATTTAAAGATTATAATAAAATTTTATTCACTAATTAAAATATAAACAAGAATTACAATTAGGTTTTTTTTAGAAAAATATTTTAGGGTTTTGAAAATAATTAGGATTTAATAATTTATAAAATTGCATTAGGGTTTTAAAAAGATATTATGATTAAATTAGAGTTTGCAAAAATAAATTAAATTTTATATACAACAAAATATAAATCTAATTATTATTATATACATGTTTTTAATTTTAAATGTATAATTATAAAAACTAAGTTTAGAATTAGAAAACATTTACATGTTATTTTTTATAAAATTATCTAAAAATACTAAACATGATTATATAACAATATAATTAACAAAACAATGAAATAATAAAAAAAATTGAAACTTACCTGGGGCAGGGATTGAACCCAGGATGCCTTGCTTGACAACACCCATGCCATACCACCAGGGTCCTTAGCTTCTTTCATGCGCGTACCAACCACCAGGCCACTTATCATCCTATGAAATAATATACAAACAACACAATAAATATACAAATCAAAATTCAAAAATCTGAAGCGCGCGAAGATCTTCATCTTCAACCTTGGGTTCGCGGTTTTCCTGCGAATTTATCTACAACTTTTCCTGCGATTATTCCTACAACCTGCGAACATCAAACACTATTCAAACAGCACAATTTTATCAAATTAAAAACATCTTTAACTTCCTTGCAACCTGTACAATCCAATCATGTCAACCAAATTCATTTATATTGTGTAAATTGAAGAACCCTAATTTAGAGCTTTAAACCCTAAACATGGTATACTCATGATTCGGCCATAACTCTTCACCAAACTATCCAGACTTCATCTATAGCCAATAACAAACATCAATATATCATTAAAATTCATTATCAATAAGTAAATATGATGATTCGAAAAAAAAATATATGAAGCACATGGATGATTCGGTTCATGCATTATGGAGTGTTTTGGATGCAAATAAGTGTTGGTTTCCACTCAATGAGGTCCAAGGATCATGGCTGTGTTCTCAAATTACCTTCAAATGTCCTGGAAGATTGAAACCGAATGTGAGTTTTTGAGAGGTTTTTTGGTTTATGAAACTTACTCTTGGGAGGCAGAAAATTTTTTTTGTCTTGGTGATTGAGTTGTGTTTAGTACTTATAGGTAAATGAATTTAGGTCATAACATTGAATGGTTGTGTGGAAATTTTGATATGAAAAGATTCAAATTGATCATGCCTTAAAAATCCAATATTCTTGTATGAAGGCTTACTATTTTTGGACCAATCTTGTGATTTCATTCCTCTTCAATTCCAATCATCATTTAAGATCTTCTAGAAACTCAATCTCCATCAAATATTACATTTTCATATTTTATTTTTATTTAAAATGATTTTTAATGAATTAAATCAAAATAAATAAAAATAAAATAATAAAAATTCTGATTTTTAATGGTTTGGGTCGTGCATGAAGTAAATGTATGGATTGGGTCATCATTTGGCAAGCCCATTTGAAAGAAATTGGTTTTAGACCCCCTTTTTCATCATAAACCAACTCAAAATTTCCCAACTTTGCAAGGGCACATATCCTTCAATTTTAATGCTATGAGGGTGTTCTTGGACATTTTGGAAATCTTGAAGAGTCCTCTAAACAACCCCACTAGTTTCATGTCCATATCATTTACCAATCTCAAGTTATGCCCTTTTGAAGTTGTTGACTTTTTGTTGACTTTCAAAAGGACCTATAATGTCTTAGCTCATACCTTCCAAATGAAGCATTTTTAGGATTGGCTTGTGAGACACAAAGTTGTATAGAATTCAATTTCCTTCAAAATGAGCTTTGAGTGGAGACTTGGTGATGAAGTATGTGAAAGTTATGGCTGGTCAAAGTTCAGTTGACTTTTACTGAGGAAACCCTAATTTAGAAACTCCTGATTATTGATGATCTGGAATCTCCTTGATGAATCATGATCAACCCTCGATCAAATGATGAATTTTACTTCATATACTTGATGTTGGCAAAAAATCATGAAGTTTGACTTTGGTTTGACCACAGTTGACCTCAGTTTGACTTTTTAACTGCATTGACTGATTTTGACTTATCTGATCATCTGACTGAGCAAACTTTTGAGAAAAGTCTTGAAACTTGTCATGGGGGTTCTTACACACATATAAGATGTTATGAAGCTGACTTGAAGTCTTGGAAGTCCATTTAGCCTGATTAAAGTCAAAACCCTAGTTTTGGATGCACTGCTTAAGAGGTGCATTGTCTGAGGGAATTGTCAACTCTTCTGACCAATTGTGAATTTTGTGAACCTTGTGAACCATCATAAAATGTCTTGTGAACCTCATGGGAGGTATTGTGAACCTTGTGAACCATCATAAAATGTCTTGTGAACCTCATGGGAGGTATTGTGAACCTTGTGAACCTTGTGAACCTCATAAAGTGACTTGTAGACTTCATGAACCTCATGAAAGGTTTTGTAAGCATTGTGAATCTTGTGAACCTTGTGAACCTTCATAAAGTAACTTGTAGACTTCATGAACCTCATGAAAGGTCTTGAAAGCATTGGGAAACTTGTGAACCTTGTGAACCTTCATAAAGTGACTTGTAGACTTCATGAACCTCATGAAAGGTCTTGTAAACATTGGAAAACTTGTGAACCTTGTGAACCTTCATAAAGTGACTTGTAGACTTCATGAACCTCATGAAAGGTCTTGTAAACATTGGGAAACTTGTGAACCTTGTGAACCTTCTTAGCACACAAAATCATGTATTGTGAGGGCAAATTTTGGGGTGCAACAGCTGCCCCTGTTCAATTTTCTGAAACCTGAGGGGTTAGATTGGTATATTTGCCAGTCGTGACCTGGAAGGTTGAAGGGGATTGAACACAAAAGCCCAAAAATTTGCACTCACCAGTGCGTAGAGTAATACAGATGGCTTGTTGAATATACTTGAGTGGGCTTAAAGATGCCACTTGGAAGAACTGGAGATGGGCTTAGAGATGCCATCTAAAGAACTGGATATGATGATAGCTTTGTGTTGATACTGGATCTCAGTACTAGGTCTTTGTATAGGCCGTCTCTGAATCATTTATGCAACATGATTTGACTTGTTGAATGGACCAGTAGAAATAAATCTTCGTGGCGATTATCTCTTCTGGAAATATCTTGGACTAGGGAGCGGACCTTTATACAGACCGTTTGCCTACTCTCCAAGGTCAAAAGAACGTCAGGATTTGTTCTTAAGAGTCAAAAGAACGTCAGGATTTGTTCTTCTGAAAAAGTCTTGAACAAGGGGTCAAAAGAGCGTCAGGATTTGCTCTTAAGGGTCAAAAGAACGTCAGGATTTGTTCTTCTGAAAAAGTCTTGGACAAGGGGCCAAAAGAGCGTCAGGATTTGCTCTTAAGGGTCAAAAGAACGTCAGGATTTGTTCTTCTGAAAAAGTCTTGAACAAGGGGCCAAAAGAGCGTCAGGATTTGCTCTTAAGGGTCAAAAGAACGTCAGGATTTGTTCTTCTGAAAAAGTCCTGAACAAGGGGTCAAAAGAGCGTCAGGATTTGCTCTTAAGGGTCAAAAGAACGTCAGGATTTGTTCTTCTGAAAAAGTCTTGGACAAGGGGCCAAAAGAGCGTCAGGATTTGCTCTTAAGGGTCAAAAGAACGTCAGGATTTGTTCTTCTGAAAAAGTCTTGAACAAGGGGCCAAAAGAGCGTCAGGATTTGCTCTTAAGGGTCAAAAGAACGTCAGGATTTGTTCTTCTGAAAAAGTCTTGAACAAGGGGCCAAAAGAGCGTCAGGATTTGCTCTTAAGGGTCAAAAGAACGTCAGGATTTGTTCTTCTGAGAAAGTCTTGAACAAGGGGCCAAAAGAGCATCAGGATTTGCTCTTAAGGGTCAAAAGAACGTCAGAATTTGTTCTTCTGAAAAAGTCTTGAACAAGGGGCCAAAAGAGCGTCAGGATTTGCTCTTAAGTGTCAAAAGAACGTCAGGATTTGTTCTTCTGAGAAAGTCTTGAACAAGGGACCAAAAGAGCATCAGGATTTGCTCTTAAGGGTCAAAAGAACGTCAGGATTTGTTCTTCTGAAAAAGTCTTGAACAAGGGGCCAAAAGAGCGTCAGGATTTGCTCTTAAGGTTCAAAAGAACGTCAGGATTTGTTCTTCTGAGGAATGTCTTGAACCAGGGAATGGATCTTTTTACAGACCGTTTGCCTGCTATTCAAGGACATCTTGAGTAGTGTATGGATCACTTCTGATCTGTTGTGAATTGTTGATATAATTTTATCTGCATATAACCTTCCTGCAAGGAGAATGTTAGTTTATGTTATATGTATGCATGCATAGTATGATACACCTAAGTAAATGTATTATGTACTTATGGATATGTATGTTATGGTATGATGTAAATGATGCATGTATGCATCATGCAGCTTGGAGCGTCTAGATATCTTCATATAACAACTGCTGGCCAGGGAAAATAAATCCCGATTTGTTGCTGAAGGATATGAGAAACTCGTTCTCGTCTCGCTTGATAATATAGTGAGGAATATGAGGAACTCGTTCCCGTCTTGTTTGATAACATAGTATTCATAACCTCCCGTCTTCTTTTGATAGTTTGGTATCCATAACCTCTCGTCTTCGTTTGATAGTAAGGTATCCATAACCTCCTGTCTTCGTTCGTCGTACTCCTATTGGAAGAATAAATTCCCGACTATCCGTCTGAGGATAAAAGAGATGGATATAAATTCCAGGGGAGATGTGACTCGAAGTATTTATGAAGATGGATTTGTCCTACTGGGGGACTTGTAGCTGTCTAGTGGGGATGAACCGGCAAAGCTTCGTTGAATTCCTTCCCTCGTTTGTCCTTGGTAAATACTATTACTGCATTTCATGCATTTCTGGTAAACATCAATCATATTAAGCGTTTATGCATTTCTGGTAAACATCAATCATATTCAAAAGCATACATACATTCAAACACAACCAATGGACGTTCCGCTTAGGTAAATAGGGTAAAAGTAAATCTGGATTCAGAGGGAAAAGTAAAGCTGAACTTGAAAACAGAATCGTTTCAACTTCGAGAGTGTATAACCAATTGGATTTAGAGCTCTTGAGATTCTTAACTTTCCTGAATACCTTCCCAGAAATCCTATAGCTGGATCTGAAGACATGATACTGACACCATCTGATACTACTGACGTGGACAATTAATTTCCACCATGGCTTCTGCTGAGAATCCAATATCAAGGTAATACAACGAGAGGAACGTGTCTTCAAATTGTGATGGACCATATACGCTCCGGGTATTAGATTTGAAAAGAGAGCATTGCCCCTTGGTTGAGGATAAATTGTCCCATAATGGAAGTATCTGAATGTAGTTACCTCAAGAGAAATAAGCAGAATGCCTCACAACAATATGCCCCGGACATCATGAAATTTAAATATATGAGGAGAGCTGCCCCTGGCTATTAAGCATTGTTGAACCTGGACCTGATTGCCCCAAATGAATTGAATAGTAAGTTGGCACGCCCCTTGATTGGGAAACAGTGACTATGCCCCTGGCATTATGAACTTTGTAATGTTACCCCCGGTAATTTAGACAGATGAGGAGATCTGCCCCTGGCTACTTAACCATAATTGAATCCTGTCTTGATTGCCCCAAATGAGTTAGGAAGTATCATGGCCTGCCCCCGATAATGACTATGTCCCTTTGTATACATGAACTTTGATCCAGGAAGCAACTTTGTTTAGGAAAGGACTTTGAACATTCATCCTGTAAGTTTCTCTGTTTATCAAACACTCAAGTATATGCAAACAAATATATTCAAAAATGCAATGCTTATGTTTGTCTTGAAGTTTTGAAAAGAGTTATTTAAAAAAACATTTTTTGTGAACACTGTGATATTAACTCAAGTTTTATGATAAGCCCTAAAGGAGTCAGGATACCTTTTTGTAGCAGTACGCTTTCGAACTAACCATGCTTCAGTTAGGACTTTTAAAGGGTTGTAACGTGGCCTGGTTCACGGTTTAAGAAACAAAGGATAAAGGCTCAAATTTTATTTGTACCCAACCCAATCTCCATGATGTTCTTCAGTCCTATACTCAGTTAACTTATGCATTGAGGCTCAAAGGAGTTTGGAATTGTAACACTGACATTTGTGATGGTTCAGAAACCAAAAATTTATTTGAATATTCAGTCATCTTTCTTTGTTGAGGATTCATAGTGACCTTTTTTTTCTTTTGACTTTGTTATATCTTTTTTTTGCCTGAACTGTTTGTTTCAAAGTTACAGTCAGCGGGATGTCTTGATGTTTTACTAAGTCTCCTTCATAGGTTTTGACTTAGTATGCTTTTCTTTTGCTGGATATTGACTGTTAGGTTTAATGATTACAGAGAACCATCATTAGTTGTATACAACACAGATAATTGGCATATTTGAGTTAACCGAGTAACTACCCTGCCCCAGGTTATGAATATGGGTTTTAATTTGTATGAGAATGAAAAACTCCTACTTCATAGGCTCAAAAGGGTTGACTAGGGATTAACTTCCTTATATCTCCACTGTTTAGGAATTGAAACAATGCCTGTACATCGTCAGCATAGTCTGTTCAAAAGCATACTGCCTAATATTATGGTATTGTTTTCGTCATCCTCCCTCTACAGGCTTATAGCTTTATCAGGAGTTAAATATCACAAGATAGAAATAAGGAGCATAATTCAAAATATAGTGGAACGAATGGATTAATTCAAGACAAACATATGCAATGCATTAATGAAAACAAAAGTTTAACATAATAATAAGTGTTCAAACAAATAAAAGAAATTACAAATGAAAATTCAAATGTTCTCAAAGTCTCTTCCTCTAAACTTGTCACTCCAGTTATCTGGAAGCTTTGATGCTTGATGGACGACAGAAGAACTCAACCTGGCCTTCTGGCGTAACCTCGAGTATTCCTTCGTCAATTAGGTCTTGAATCTTATTCTTCAATGCCCAACAGTTATTTGTGTCGTGTCCGGGACTGTCGGAGTGGTACATACACCTTGCTTTGGGATTATAGCGAGGAGAAGAGGTATTAGGATTTTTAGGAGAATTTTCCAAGGAAATCAGCTTCATCTCCAACAGGCATTGCAAAACTTGTGACATTGGTGTGCTGAACCGGATGAATTGTCTTCTACATTCCTTGTATCGAAGTGGATTAACCTTACAAGGTCTTCTTTCTTCAATTGAAGGATGATCAGGAGTAGCCTGTCTCTTTCCTTCTTTTATCATTATCTTCCTTTCAACCAAGTCGGCTTGTTTCAATGGAGGTTGACTGATGATTAGATTCCTAACTCCGTTATGTCGAAGCTTATTGACAAAGCTTCTCAACTCTTCTTGCCCCTGGGCCAAACTCTGGCTAAGAGCCATTTGGCCATTCATCTGGATCCTCATCTCTGCCATCTCAGTTTGTAGTTGTTTCAGCTGATCATCCTTGTTGTCCTCAGGATTCTTCTTCTTCATGTCCTCAGAGAGGAGTGCGTTCAACTCTTCTTGCCCCTTGGACAAATTCAGAATCACTTCTTGAAACTGAGCATTCTGAGCTTGAAGATCTTTGACAAACTGTTCGAGAGCCATTTCTGCTCAAAATAAACAGCGAGAAGATAAGATACCTGTTCATAAGAAACCTGTGATGCAATGATATGGTATGTAAATGCGTATGCAATATTTTCAAGGACCGCGGGATTTAAATTTGTTTAAACAACCAAAAAGTAAACTTTTATTAGTAATAAATTTATTTGCCCCTTGGGCTACAATAAAAATGAAATGAATTCAAAAAATGGGGTTTTAAGTCTCCCATGGATGTTTCCTCTTTGTGTTGAGGTATGAGTTGAGATTCCGCTCCTCGTGAAGTTATTTTGTTAGCTCCAGGATTCTTTCTTGACTTGCTTTGTAATGAGTCTCAAAAGTATCTCTTTGCTCCTTCAACTGGATCCAGGACCTCTGTAACTCCTCCATGTCAGTGGGCATGTCTGGATGAAGAATGATGTAGGAAGTATCTCCTTCAGCAACAGGCTCCATGGTAACTGGCAGGATAGTAGGATATGGCATCATAAGAGTCTGAGCACGAGATCGCACCCATCTGAGATAAGGTTCCATAGGAATGGTATACTTGGGTTCCAGAGTCTTGCTGTCAACCTTGTTCACTTTACCCCATGCTCGTATAAACCTTTGACGGTAACCTTAAAGATCGTTATCTTAGTCGAACACAATACCCTGAATCAACATGTCATGAGGACCATCACTCCGAGCGTAACCAAACTGACGTAGAGCTAAAGAAGGATTGTAGGTAATGCCCCCTCTTATGCCAAGGAGTGGCACATTAGGGAACTCCCCACAATGGTCAATGATAGTAACATTCTCCATAGATCTAGAGCACCAATGAATATCTGAATGAGAGAGTGACATGATCCTCTTGGACCACCTGAATCCTTGTTCATTCTTCATCACCGATCGAGGAAGGTGAGAAATAAACCACCTAGACAAGAGAGGTATACAACACATCAGAGTTCCTCGTGCCTTCGTAGTACGGGTATGAAGAGAGTGTAAGATGTCTCCAAGTAATGTAGGCACTGGATTGTGAGTCAGAAATATGTTGATGGCGTGAACATCTATGAACTGATCTGGATTGGGGAACAATACTAAGCCATAAATCAATAAGGCTAAGATCTCCTCAAAAGCATCATAGCTCATAGCCTTCAAGAACACTTGAGCCTTCTCTATCAACACCTTAGAAAGAATACCCTTAACTTCACTCCTCGTTTCTAGGACAATGTCTGATTTCTTCAAATGTAGAGCTGCAACAATGACTTCAGGTTTAGGCTCCTTTTCCAAGCCTGTGAAGGGTTTCTGATCAAGAATAGGTATACCTAGAAACTTGGAGAACTCTTCCATTGTAGGAACCAGCTGATAGTCGGGGAATGTGAAGCAATGATGTTTAGGGTCAAAGAACTGAAACAGAACACTCATCATGTCTTCATTGAACCCTGAAGTGACTAGATCCAGTAGGTAACCATGTCTCTTGATGAACTGGGATTTTTCAGAAACTTGAGAGACCAATTCCTTAAGCTTAGGATGTATTCCTACAAAGTTGATCCTGATAATATTCCTACGAGCAGAAGCCATGACCTGCAACAAAGAACAAATATAAATCCTTTGGTCCTTGAAATGGTTAGTGAAAATGCTATGCTTATGATGCATGATGATGCTATGATGTTATGCTCAATCACAAACATGTGGCACACACAAACAAGTCACACAATAGCCCTAGGTTTGAAGGCTTGCATGAGGTTTAAAGGTAAGTACCCTCCCCTGAAGTTAGTTGGTTCATCCTGTCCTATAAAACTAACCAGGTTCTAAGGGATCTCAATATCATTGATCCTTCACAAGGGTGGTTGTTCAGTAGGCAACTTACTTGCCAACCAAAACCCTCCAAGTTTAAGATCTCAATGAGCGTAGTATCGAGTGTCAACCAACTTCAGTCTGCACCAAAGCCGGTTACCTCACTACCTTCTAAAGGCCAAGATGGGATAACTAGGGTTCTAAAAGTTAGTTAGTGCATTGACAACATATGGCAGCCTCATATTATCCTCAACTTGACTTAAGGAACATAAGCACCCACCAAGAAGTCACACTAACTATGGCCACCAGATCAACCATATCGATATACGTCGTACAGTTTCCTTGGTCTATTGCCATTTACCTAAGGTACACTAGATCCGGGTTAGGACCTTTCACACATAAGAGCCCAACAAGTAAAGTAAAGCAAACAAGGCAAACAATTTTAAGTGATCTAATTCCTAAGGGTACCCCTCTTTTATTAAATCCCCAGCAGAGTCGCCAGTTCTGTAACACGGTGGGAGAACTGACTTTAGTTATGTTGCGGATAGCAAGAGTCGCCACCGACTTTTATTTTATCCAAAAGAAAGGCATAAAAGAACAGGAAAACCTTTTAAAAAGATTTTTGGGTCCGGGGGGTAGGTTATGTAAAGGGAAGGTGTTAGCACCCTTTACATCCATGGTTATCCATGGGCTCTTAGTTACTTAGCTCACTTTAAATTGTTTTTGAAAAGGTGAAGTGTGTGAATAGAAATTTTCATAAGAGTTTGATAATGATCCATGTACGGATGCGTAAAAAACTTGTGTTTGAAAATTGTTTGAAAATTGTAAAGTGTTTGAAATTTGTTTTGAAATAGTGAGCAAGTAACTATGAGGAACCTACCCTAAAGTTTAAGTCTTTCTGTTCTTTATCCTTTAAATGGTAAGACTATCCCTATTATTAAGGAATAGGTAGTCATTACCTTGGATGTAAGGGACATATGAGGGACATCTGTTTATGAAGGCAACTGTGAGGTGTATTAAGCATTTAGGAGGGACTATCATCATTATTCGAAAAGGGACTTGATCTTTAAGGCAACCATTAGGGACTTGATGATTTTTCTTTTAAGGGACTTGCTTTATACACCCCACTTGACCTTATGATTAGGCAACATTGAGGGATAGCCTTAGAAAGTGAGATGGCGATTAAAAATCGACTTATGTATGTGAGTGTTTAATTTAATTTATCTTATAATTAAAGTGATCTACATTCAATTTTTAAAATAGAATACATGTTTACACTCCCTAAATTACTAACCATAGCATAAAAATTAAATAAATTACATATTTACAAAATTACACCAAGAAGCAATTACATAATTATAATAAGCAATTAAAAATAAATAGCAAAAATAAATATAGAAGCAAAATATAAATAAATAAGTAAAAATAAATAAATAAGCAATAATAATAAGGGTTAGTAATAATAATAAAAAAAAATTAAATAGGGTTAGTGAAATAATAATAAGAAAAATAATATCAAATTTAATGGGATTAGTAATAATAATAATAAATCACAATATCTATAAATGGGGTTAGTAATAATAATAATAAATATGAAAATAAATAGCATTAATGATAAAATAAATAAGAATATTAGCATAATAATTACAAGATCAAATTTTTATGAACAATTATTATTTAAGATTGCGAAGAAAATATAAACAATTAATTATCATAAAGTCTTAAATGCTATAAAAATTAAGTTAATTATAAACATATTATGAAAATAAATTATATTAAATTAACAAGTTTTAATTATTTTTTTAAAACATATATTAAAAAATTATTTACATACATAACTAGATTATAAACAATTATAGAATATTTACATATTATAAAAAAAATAAATTAAACATTTTAATTTTTAGATTTTATGTACAAAATTTTAAATTATAAACAATGTAGGTCATATTTACATATTATAAAAATAGGATCAATTATGATTATATTTACAAAATTTAATAAGATAGATACATGAATGAAGATATGATCATACAATTATATTTACAAATTTAAAGATTATAATAAAATTTTATTCACTAATTAAAATATAAACAAGAATTACAATTAGGTTTTTTTTAGAAAAATATTTTAGGGTTTTGAAAATAATTAGGATTTAATAATTTATAAAATTGCATTAGGGTTTTAAAAAGATATTATGATTAAATTAGAGTTTGCAAAAATAAATTAAATTTTATATACAACAAAATATAAATCTAATTATTATTATATACATGTTTTTAATTTTAAATGTATAATTATAAAAACTAAGTTTAGAATTAGAAAACATTTACATGTTATTTTTTATAAAATTATCTAAAAATACTAAACATGATTATATAACAATATAATTAACAAAACAATGAAATAATAAAAAAAATTGAAACTTACCTGGGGCAGGGATTGAACCCAGGATGCCTTGCTTGACAACACCCATGCCATACCACCAGGGTCCTTAGCTTCTTTCATGCGCGTACCAACCACCAGGCCACTTATCATCCTATGAAATAATATACAAACAACACAATAAATATACAAATCAAAATTCAAAAATCTGAAGCGCGCGAAGATCTTCATCTTCAACCTTGGGTTCGCAGGTTTTCCTGCGAATTTATCTACAACTTTTCCTGCGATTATTCCTACAACCTGCGAACATCAAACACTATTCAAACAGCACAATTTTATCAAATAAAAAACATCTTTAACTTCCTTGCAACCTGTACAATCCAATCATGTCAACCAAATTCATTTATATTGTGTAAATTGAAGAACCCTAATTTAGAGCTTTAAACCCTAAACATGGTATACTCATGATTCGGCCATAACTCTTCACCAAACTATCCAGACTTCATCTATAGCCAATAACAAACATCAATATATCATTAAAATTCATTATCAATAAGTAAATATGATGATTCGAAAAAAAAATATATGAAGCACATGGATGATTCGGTTCATGCATTATGGAGTGTTTTGGATGCAAATAAGTGTTGGTTTCCACTCAATGAGGTCCAAGGATCATGGTTGTGTTCTCAAATTACCTTCAAATGTCCTGGAAGATTGAAACCGAATGTGAGTTTTTGAGAGGTTTTTTGGTTTATGAAACTTACTCTTGGGAGGCAGAAAATTTTTTTTGTCTTGGTGATTGAGTTGTGTTTAGTACTTATAGGTAAATGAATTTAGGTCATAACATTGAATGGTTGTGTGGAAATTTTGATATGAAAAGATTCAAATTGATCATGCCTTAAAAATCCAATATTCTTGTATGAAGGCTTACTATTTTTGGACCAATCTTGTGATTTCATTCCTCTTCAATTCCAATCATCATTTAAGATCTTCTAGAAACTCAATCTCCATCAAATATTACATTTTCATATTTTATTTTTATTTAAAATGATTTTTAATGAATTAAATCAAAATAAATAAAAATAAAATAATAAAAATTCTGATTTTTAATGGTTTGGGTCGTGCATGAAGTCAATGTATGGATTGGGTCATCATTTGGCAAGCCCATTTGGAAGAAATTGGTTTTAGACCCCCTTTTTCATCATAAACCAACTCAAAATTTCCCAACTTTGCAAGGGCACATATCCTTCAATTTTAATGCTATGAGGGTGTTCTTGGACATTTTGGAAATCTTGAAGAGTCCTCTAAACAACCACACTGGTTTCATGTCCATATCATTTACCAATCTCAAGTTATGCCCTTTTGAAGTTGTTGACTTTTTGTTGACTTTCAAAAGGACCTATAATGTCTTAGCTCATACCTTCCAAATGAAGCATTTTTGGGCTTGGCTTGTGAGACACAAAGTTGTATAGAATTCAATTTCCTTCAAAATGAGCTTTGAGTGGAGACTTGGTGATGAAGTATGTGAAAGTTATGGCTGGTCAAAGTTCAGTTGACTTTTACTGAGGAAACCCTAATTTAGAAACTCCTGATTATTGATGATCTGGAATCTCCTTGATGAATCATGATCAAACCTTGATCAAATGATGAATTTTACTTCATATAATTGATGTTGGCAAAAAATCATGAAGTTTGACTTTGGTTTGACCACAGTTGACCTCAGTTTGACTTTTTAACTGCATTGACTGATTTTGACTTATCTGATCATCTGACTGAGCAAACTTTTGAGAAAAGTCTTGAAACTTGTCATGGGGGTTCTTACACACATATAAGATGTTATGAAGCTCACTTGAAGTCTTGGAAGTCCATTTAGCCTGATTAAAGTCAAAACCCTAGTTTTGGATGCACTGCTTAGGAGGTGCATTGTCGGAGGGAATTGTCAACTCTTCTGACCAATTGTGAATTTTGTGAACCTTGTGAACCATCATAAAATGTCTTGTGAACCTCATGGGAGGTATTGTGAACCTTGTGAACCATCATAAAATGTCTTGTGAACCTCATGGGAGGTATTGTGAACCTTGTGAACCTTGTGAACCTCATAAAGTGACTTGTAGACTTCATGAACCTCATGAAAGGTTTTGTAAGCATTGTGAATCTTGTGAACCTTGTGAACCTTCATAAAGTAACTTGTAGACTTCATGAACCTCATGAAAGTTCTTGAAAGCATTGGGAAACTTGTGAACCTTGTGAACCTTCATAAAGTGACTTGTAGACTTCATGAACCTCATGAAAGGTCTTGTAAACATTGGGAAACTTGTGAACCTTGTGAACCTTCATAAAGTGACTTGTAGACTTCATGAACCTCATGAAAGGTCTTGTAAACATTGGGAAACTTGTGAACCTTGTGAACCTTCTTAGCACACAAAATCTTGTATTGTGAGGGCAAATTTTGGGGTGCAACAACTCCCGAGTACATACTCGTTGGTCGAATGCTCTCTTCATTCTCCTCTGATAAAGCTGACCATGACAGATAGCCGCTAATCTCTTTTCCTCAATTAGACATAGCTGATTGTAACGAGCATGCACCCATTCAGCCTCATCAAGCTTCACATCCATCATCACACGCAATGAAGGAATCTCCACTTCATCAGGCAAGACTGCCTCCATACCATACACCAATGAGAAGGGAGTTTCCCCAGTTGACGTCCTGAATGACGTTCGGTACCTATGCAACACAAATGGTAACATCTCATGCCAATCTTTGTAAGTGACAACCATCTTTTGCACAATCTTCTTGATATTCTTGTTCGCTGCCTCTACTGCACCATTCATCTTTGGTCTGTAAGGAGAAGAATTGTGATGCTGAATCTTGAAGTCCCGACACAACTCTGCCATCATCTTGTTGTTTAAATTAGAACCATTGTCAGTAATGATCCTTTCGGGCACTCCATATCTACAAATGATGTCTCTTTTCAGAAATCTGGCAACCACTTGATGAGTGACATTGGCATAAGATGCTGCTTCCACCCATTTAGTGAAGTAATCAATCGCAACCAAGATGAAGCGATGACCATTTGAAGCAGTAGGCTCTATTTTCCCGATCATGACAATGCCCCACATAGAAAAGGGCCAAGGAGATGACATGACGTTGAGCGGGCTCGGAGGAATATGCACTTTGTCTGCATAAATCTGGAACTTGTGGCACTTACGAGCGTATGAACAACAGTCGGCATCCATTGTCATCCAGTAATACCCCGATCTCAGCAATTTCTTTGCCATAGCATGCCCTCCTGCATGGGTATCGAAAGATCCTTCGTGGACTTCCTGCATCAACAGGCTTGCTTCGTGTCTATCCACGCATCTGAGCAAGACCATGTCAAAATTCCTCTTGTAAAACATCCCATATGTATTCAAGAAGAAGCTAGCAGCAAGTCGCCTTAAGGTCTTCTTGTCATTGGAAGATGCCCCAGCTGGGTATTCTTGATTTTCCAGGAATAGCTTGATATCAAAATACTAAGGTTTCTCATCAGACACGGCGTCTACAGAGAAAGCATGAGCTGGAGCGTCAAGCCTAGAAATGTCAATTCTAGGCACATAATTCCAACACAAGACTTTGATAGACGAAGAAAGAGTGGCCAATGCATCGGCAAATTGATTTTCATCATGTGGTATGTACTGAAGCTTAACTGTCGTGAAGAACGTCAACAGTTTTCAGGCATAATCCCTGTATGGAATTAGGTGCTCTTGATGCGTATACCACTTGTCGGTAACCTGGTTAATAACGAGGGCTGAATCTCCGAATATATCGAGAGTCTTAATCCGAAGATTAATTGCCTCCTCTATTCCCATTATGCATGCCTCGTATTCCGCTTCATTGTTGGTGCAACCAAAAGTAATTCTGGCAGCGAAGGGAAAGTGGACACCTTCAGGAGTAATAAGAACGGCACCAACTCCACGTCCGTTAATATTGACTGCCCCATAAAACATCAACTTCCATTTGGATTCAGGGTCTGACCCCTCTTCTGGAAGTGGTTCCTCGCAATCGTTTGCTTTGAGGTACATGATGTCCTCATCAGGGAAATCAAACTTCATTGGCTGATAATCATCTTCAAGAGGTTGTTGTGCAAGGTAATCTAACAATACACTTCCCTTGATGGCTTTCTGAGAAGTATATTGTATGTCGTACTCTGTTAAGATCATTTTCCACCTAGCAACCCTTCCGGTTAATGCTGGTTTCTCAAAGATGTACTTGACAGGATCCATTTTGGAAATTAGCAGTGTGGTATGGGTCAACATGTACTGTCTCAGTCGGCGAGAAGCCCATACCAAAGCGTAGCAAGTTTTCTCGAGCAGTGAGTAACGGGATTCACAGTCGGTAAACTTTTTGCTAAGGTAATAAATAGCGTACTCTTTTCGACCAGACTCGTCATGTTGGCCTAGAACACACCCCATTGACCTTTCTAGCACGGTCAAGTACATGATAAGCGGTCGTCCTGGAACTGGAGGCATTAGAATTGGAGGCTCCTGCAAATATTCTTGTATCTTGTCAAAAGCTCTTTGGCAGTCCTCATTCCACCTGACCGTTTGCTCTTTTCTTAGCAATTTGAATATTGGCTCACACGTGGCAGTTAGATGAGATATAAACTGTGAAATGTAGTTCAACCTCCCTAAAAACCCGCGCACTTCTTTTTCTATTTTCGGTGCAGGCATATCTTGAATTGCTTTTACTTTTGCAGGATCTACCTCAATTCCTTTCTAACTAACAATGAAACCCAACAATTTCCCGGAACGCACTCCAAAAGTGCACTTGTTTGGGTTCAACCTCAGCTTATAGTTTATCAGTCTATCAAACAACTTCTTGAGGTTGACCAGATGCTCTTCTTCGTCTCGGGACTTAGCAATCATATCGTCCACATAGCATTCTATCTCCTTGTGTATCATGTCGTGGAACAATGTGACCATAGCCCGCTGATACGTTGCCCCGGCGTTCTTCAAACCAAAGGGCATCACCTTGTAGCAGAATGTACCTCACGGGGTGATGAACGTTGTTTTCTCCATGTCTTTCGGCGCCATCTTAATCTGATTATATCCGGAGAAGCCATCCATGAAGGAAAATACCGAGAATTGAGCAGTGTTATCTACCAGCACATCAATGTGAGGTAATGGAAAGTCATCTTTTGGGCTCGCCCTATTTAGATCCCGGTAATCAACGCACATCCGGACTTTGCCGTCCTTCTTTGGTACAGGTACAATATTAGCTACCCAAGGTGGGTAACTAGTTACGGCAAGGAATCCGGCATCCCACTGTTTCTGAACTTCCTCCTTGATCTTCATCACCATGTCAGGACGAGTTCTTCTCAACTTCTGTTTCACAAGAGGACATCCTTCTCTCAATGGTAGCTTATGCACAACAATGTCGGTATCCAACCCTGGCTTATCTTGATATGACCAGGCAAAGATATCCACATACTCATGCAGCATACCATTCATCTCTTTCTTGACTTCGGCCTGCAGATTGGCCCCAATCTTGATTTCTTTCTTCACATCTTCAGTGCCGATGTTAATGATCTCAATTTCTTCCTGATGAGGCTGAATAACCTGTTCCTCTTGTTTCAACAATCTGACCAATTCTTCAGGGAGTTCACAGTCTTCCTCAACCCCTTCATCAGCTTGGTAGACAGGATTATCAAAGTCATGCGTGGTCATAGCAGGAACGTTATCAATGGAATCCGGATGATCAACACTGCACAGATGATGTGCTAATTTCAGAATCTTCTTATTTTCCAAAAGAGACGCAAACACAAAAACAAAAAGGAAAAAAAACATTGCCATTTTTAAATTTTTTGTGAAAAAATTTAAAACAAAAGAAAGAGAACACAATTTGTCTGAAAATGTCCTTTATTTCATGGTAAAATAAGTGAATAACAAACATGGTGGCCCATACAATGGATCCTAGCACCTTGGGTAGAGTGCAGGATTTGACAATGCAACATGATAAAGAAAGGAAACAAATAAATTACTCTGAGTTCCAGGTAACTTGGACGATGTCTTCAGCAGACCGGTTCTTCAGCTCCTCTCGGGGCGCACACGGATGAATCCAGTTGTCCCAGTCAACATCATTGTCTCCCTCTTCATTAGTTGCACAGATTTGGTTGTGGTCGAGCATCCCGACGCTTGTAAAAGTAATAGCTTTACCACTTGGAGACCCATCAGACCCACTAGGCTGATAACCCAAACCAAACTTGTCATTTTTCTTTTCCAATTCCAGCAATTTGCCCCAGCCTTGGGCGCTTCCTGACTGAACCACTCCCTTTGCCTGCTTGTAGGAATGAATGGAAGTACCTTCTTTCTCACTGTTCTTCTCCACTGAAGTCAAAATGCTGACATTAACTGCTTCGAAGGCCTGACACAGCGTCTCGTGGATCTCTCCGTCCATCTCTACATATTTGAAGGTTGATAAGTGGCTCACAAAGATATCTTCCTCTCCGCACACAGTGATTACTTGGCCATCAACCACATATTTGAGCTTTTGATGTAGAGTGGATGTTACAGCCCCGGCAGCATGAATCCATGGGCGTCCCAACAAGCAGCTGTACGCGGGCTGAATGTCCATGACGTAGAAGGTGCTTTTGAATACTTGAGACCTTATTTTCAAAGGTAACTCAACTTCTCCAAACACTGACCTTCTGGACCCATCAAAAGCTTTGACTATCAAATCACTGGGTCTTAAGACGATACCATCAACATTGAGCTTCATTAATGCTTTCTTCGGAAGTACATTAAGAGAAGAGCATGTGTCGACCAGGACATGCGAAAAAACAACACCCTTGCACTCCATAGTAATATGTAGTGCTTTGTTATGGTTACGGCCCTCTAACGTAAGGTCTCTATCTGTAAAGCCCAGCTCGTGGCTTGCATTCACACTGCCCACTACAGCTTCTAGTTGATTAACAGTTATTTCTTGAGGAACATAAGCCATCCGCAATACTTTCAGCAAGGCTTCTCTATTTTTAGGAGAACACATCAACAAAGATAGAATTGATATTTTGGAAGGTGTCTAGTTCAACTGTTCGACCACCTTATAATCACTCTTTTTAATTATATGCATAAATTCCTCGACCTCCTTCTCAAAGGTACCCTGTCCAGCAGCAGGAGTTATCGTTTCTTCAGTCGCTGTATGCTTTCCTTTAGCCTTTGCCGAAGCCTCAGCCTCAGGATCTCCTCTCAGAACTGGGGGAGCAAATAGACAACCACTTCTCGTAAGACCTCCAACCCCTCCGACGTTCACTACAGTCGGGTCAATAGATACTGACTTACTCTCCACTTTATGTCCTTCCACGTACACATCTGAGTCGTAATGCCATGGGATGGCTTTATCATCTGTATAAGGAACAGGCCCAGGCACAGTGATAATCACAGGATTGACTTCAGGAGCATAAATGGTCACAGGTTCTCTTCTAGCAGGCATCTCAGCTGGATCATAGAAAATGGTTATAGTGGACACATCATCAACTTCATTATCAACTTTGTCAAACTGCAACGATCCTTCATTAATCAAATTCTGCAGCCCCATCTTCAGGTCTTCACAACCGTTCACTGAATTCAAACATTTTTCACAATCAGAACTGCATCCTGGAAACACTTGTCCTTTCAACAGCCTCTCTTTCACTACCAACAGCGGAGTCTTCACTTCTTCTATGCTCAGAATCAGACTTAACTTCTTACCACCCTCAACAACATTTATTCTAGCCCCTCCATGATTCGGAATAGGGTTCGAAGTAACATTCGGTGGTGGTGCAAAGTTAATCGCCTTGGAGTCGATCAAATCTTGAACCTTGTGTTGTAGCGCCCTGCACTTCTCAGTCGAGTGCTCGGGTGCCCCTGAATGGAAAGCGCATCTAGCATTGACATCGTACCCCACTGGAAGCTCTCCAGGTGGTGGTGGTGCCAAAGTTATCAATTGTATCAAATTCAGGTCCAGCAATCTTGGTAGCAATGCAGTGTATGTCATGGGAATTGCCTCAAGCACCCTATTAGTCGGACGAGTCTGCCTTGGCTGATAAGGTCTTTGTTGATAGTTGTTACGTTGTGGTTGTTGTTGTTGTTGTTGTTGTTGTTGAGGTTGTACCTGCTGCACAGGATTGGAAGGGATAGTAACAGCTTCCACTTGCTCATATGACCTTCTATATCCTCGGCCCCTTCCTCGGCCAAACACAACATTGGTTTCACCTTCCCTCCTTCTCGGGGGTCTGCTGAAAGCTTTTCTTACTCCACTAGAACTGCTTGCACTCGTATCCTGAATCTTTCCCATCTTTAACAAAGTCTCGACCCTCTCTCCAGCGATTACTATATCATTGAACTTGGTAGCCGAACAAGACGCCAATCTTTCGATAAACACTCCTTGCAGTGTCCCCATGAACATATCAGCCATCTCATTCTCTAGCAATGGTGGTTGCACTCTGGCAGCAAGCTGACGCCACCTTTGAGTATATTCTTTAAACCCCTCCTTAGTAGTTTGAGACATGTTTTGCAATTGAGTGCGATTTGGAGCCATGTCCAAATTGTACTGGTATTGCCTCACGAAAGCCTCTGCCAAGTCCTTCTAGCTCTTAATGTTGACCCTACTTAGCTTCATATACCATTCCAAGGAGGCCCCAACCAGGTTGTCCTGGAAATAGTACATCCATAACTTTTCATCATCAGTGTGGGCAGCAATCCTTCCTACAAAGGACTGAAGGTGCGTCTTTGGACACGCTGTGCCATTGTACTTCTCGAAAGTTGGGACCTTGAACTTGTAAGGGATTCTAACCCCTGGAACCAAGCCCAAGTCAGTAATGTCGAATCCCAAAGAGTTCTGAGATTGAATAGCTTTGATCTGTTCTGCCATCTCCTCAAATTTCCTGTTCATTTCAGCCCCCTGGCCTTCAGTTTCGTTCAGCAAAGTGAACTGTTCGTCTTGATCGTCCATCTGTACGTTGTTCAGTCCATCATTGATTATGGTAACCCCTGACTGTGTTACAGGGATTTCAACATGACGGGAGCCCGCACCGTTACGATTACCTCCATCAGCAGTACCGTTGTTCCTGGCTTTACTATTTTCAACCAACTCACGCAGACGTTCCTGATTCTGACCCATTCCTTCCATAAGGGTCATAAAATTGTCCATCCTCAACCTCAAGTCAGCTAAATCAGCCTGCATTTGATCCATGACTCTTTCTCTATTGACTCTTGTGGGATATCTGTGTATGACTGGCTGTTCTCGAACTTTTCTGGGAGCTATAGTGCCTGAAACAACATAAACATTAGAAACTGAAGCACTACCTGCAAAACAAACAAACACGTCATATGCATGCAATGTAACTGCTCATGTTCCCAAGTTTTAAGCATTTGCATGCCCCAGTTCTGGTATTTACTCCAGACAGCCACTTTGAGTATTAGTTTTCAATCTTTCCCTTTTGAAGAATGTTCAGATCTTAGCAGTATCAGACAAATAAGTCTTGCATATTCAGAAATGGTAATTTGCATACTAACACTATATATCATGGACAACCCACTACCGGCCAAAACTTAGAGCACCAACACAAATATTCCCCGAAGGGTTACAAGTCATTACATGAATAGAAGACAAAACAAATAAAGCAAGACTCCTACAACAAGTCTGTAGGTAGTCTGGAAATAAACTAAACTAGAGACCCAGACTCCTCTGCAACCACCTCTGCTCTGTTCTTCTTTACATCTGCTCTCAGCTTGAGCTCCTCAATCTCCTTCCGTGCCTCCTCTAAGGCTAACTGGCTTTGTGCTAACTGCTGAGTCTTTTCCCTCAGTATGTTGTGGACTTTCTCCACCTCCTCCTTCTTGAAGGCCATTTGCACCTCGAAAAACTCTTCTTTTTCTTTAAACTTCTTTTGCTCTTCCTCCCTTTGGCCTTGCAACCAAACGATGGATTGGCGAGCTTCCTTGAGAGTCTTCAAAGTCTTTTTGCATTCGGCTTCTCTTTTTGCCTCCATCATACCCAACCTTTGGAAGTGAGCTTCCCTTCCAGCAAAGTCTTTCTCTTTAGCTTCCAAAGAGGCTTGGATCTTCTGCAGCTTTCCCTCTGCTTCATTTTTGGCCCGGTTGGCAAGATGATACAGGCTAACCATTTCAGCATTCTCCACTCGAACTTCATGCAGCTGAGCCTCCAATTTCTTGTACTCTTCAAGGGAGACAGTACTCTGGCTTGCCACTTCTTTGGGATAAAGTGGAGCTTCTACTGAGAAAGGCATGAGAACCTCTTCTACATGTTCTTGCAACCATGTAGTAAAAGGAGGATACGTCTTGGGATCTACTCTGCCAAAGTCTTTCTTACCCTTCCTTATCCTATGAGCCCAAGCTTGAGATGCTTGTAGAACTAACTCCTTGTTTCCTTCCACAGGAAAATACAAAGACCCAGCAAACTCTTCCATCCGTGGTGGATCTTTCAAAGGGTAACCAAATTGCTTCCTGGCTAATGTTGGATGATAACTGATCACACCCTTCCTTCCCAGCAAAGGCACTCCAGCAACACTCCCACAGCTGACCAACAACTCTTTTCCCAGCAGATCTCTGTCATATCCCCAGGCTATATCCTCAGCAGTTAGCCCCATCAACCTTCTAGACCATTTCCACTCATCCTTCATCTCCTTGAAAGCACCTGACTTTGGAAGTTTTCTGGCAAACCACTCAGCAAACAATGAAGCACATCAGCCTACTGGTCCACCTCTACCTTTCTCATTCCTGTAATGAGCGTTGTAGTAGAAGTCTCCCAACAGAGTTGGCACAGGATTGCCTTTAGCAAAGATAGAGATCACTTCCAAGCTCACAAATTCCTTCTCTCCTGGGAACAAGCTAGACCCATACACCATCAAAGCCAATAAATCACCAAAGTCACCCCATTTACCCTCTTTAGCATATTCCTCAGCCTCTGGTATGAGCACACTCCAAGGGAGTCCTTTGCCTTCACTATCCTTCAGAGCCTTCTTGACTGTAGCAGCTGGTAAACGACAAACTTTGGCTATGTCCTCTTGCTTAAGCATCACCTCAGACCCATATAAAGGCAAGGTATCTCTGACTGGAATATTCAGAATGCTGGAAATCTCCTCCAAGGTAGGAGCCAAGATGTAGTCTGGAAACACAAAGCACCGCAGCAGGGGATCATAAAACTGAAGCAAGGTATGCAAACTGTCCTTATGGTCTGCAGTAGGTTTGTCCACATACTTCAATATCTGGCCATATCTCTTTCTGAAATTTCCCAAGACTTGGTCATTCATCAGACCTGCTAATTTCTGAACACTTCTGACTTCAGGTTGAAGAAAAGTATAGTGAACATTCTTTTTCCTTGGAATTCTTCTGATTTCTGCCATCTGGAGATAAGATTTACCAGAACTGGGAGCTGACTATGAACAATAACCTGAAAAATGGAAACATAAACAGTTAACGCAAGAATGATGCACATGCAAATGCGATGCAGGAATATGATCAATCTGGGACCATCTGGATACTGGACATTGAACATAAGGACCCTCTGATCAACTGCAAATCAAAATCCTCTGAGTCACAACCCTCTGATAGAAAATCTCAGAACCATAGTACCAAGAAAACCAGAACACCAGAACCATAGGACCAAAATCATAACAGGGACCACTGATAATGAGGGTATGTAGAGGCCAAGGGTTCCTGCAAACCTGTAAACCCCTCCCAATCTCACTGGCATGCTCCGGGTCCAACATCACATACTCTCAAAGCCGAATAGAAATAGTACTTTCACCATTTCCGAGAAATGGCTCATGACCAAAACAGGGAATCGGTTTGGCATTATATACTACGCAGGGAGGCCTCAGCTGAGTCCGGGAAACAAGGTCATCCTATGTAAGTCCCAGGTGGGCCCTCGGATGCGAATGGGTTTGCCACACAATGTGGTATGCCACTGTCATCACTAGAGAGGGATGTTTCCACAAGGTTCTCAATAATCGGTCCCCAACTGCACATAACTGTCAAGGTTATGAAATGAGAGAGGAAAATCCCCAAATCAAAACATTTCCAAGACGGTCGCAAATCTAGGCGTGGAACTCACTACTACCCCTATGACAAGATCTCATGAGGCCAAAGTGGAACCACTCTAAGTCCTAAGGTGCACTCGAGCCGTGGTAATGAGCTCATCTCTCAGAAACAGTATCACCCAAACCCACCAAACTGAAGATCCAGTCCAGACAGTCCAGTATAATATGATGCAAAAAATAAATACTAAAAACTGTAAATAAAGCTGTAAATAAACTGTAGTAAAATACAACACACAACAGCAAACAGTCAAAACCCAAAGAAACAGAAACAAACAAACGCTAGGAGAGACTCACAGGGGAACCAGAGATTCTGGGTTCGATCCCCAGCATAGTCGCCAGCTGTCGCTCCCCGGATTTCCATCCTGGTACAAACGCGAAAGTGGCGCAGAAAAGGTAGAGTCTCCAGCCAAGCATTTTTATCCCGAAGGAACGGGAATGGTAATGCTGCACAAACCAGAAGAAAGAAGAGGAAGGACACGGGTCCTGCGAACCAAAGAGACTGAGTTCGGGAGTCGGTTACGACCTGGGAAGGTATTAGCACCCAGATCGTCCGCCGTACCCGACGGGATCCACGCTTGCAAAGAAATCTATTTCAAAGGGTGAAGAAATGAAAATTGCTGCAAAAGAAAAGGAATCAGAACTAGAAAAGGAACTGAGAAAGAAAACAAAGAGAAAAAAATGTAGGGAAAATAAAGATTGTGCTCGAACGGGCCCTACCCCGCTGCCTACGTACCTCATCTGGAAAATGAGGATCAGAGTCGCCGTAGTTCCCCTAACTAGGGGTAGAAAAGATTGCTTGTATCTTAAGGCTTGAACTGCCTATGTCAATGCTCAGGTGTTGCAGACTCGGACGACGAGTGCGTAACCGTCTTGCAAAGTGACAAGTAGTAGCAAGTTCGCGTATGGAGCGAAGGAGATGAGAAGAGAATTCCCGAAGGAAAGACGCTTATTGTTTGTTTGTGTTTTTTAGAAGCTTTTTTATGAGTGTGTCACAAGGAAGTGAACTCAAACTCTTTTCCATGGAATGTGTACTTGCCACTACATTCCAAGATGGAATAATAGAACAAGCACACTCAAGTAAGGAGAAGATCCCCAAAACTTGAACCCAGAGATTAGGGATTAAGCTCACTAACTCATTAACTTATTAAGTGTTTTTGGTATTTACAGTGAAGAAGTGTTTTTTATGATTTTCTTGGTGAAGGTGATATCCTGATCAGACTTGTGCATCACAAGACACGCTTGTACTATCCCAAGATGGGAAGACTACAAGTGTCTCATGGGATAAGGCTATTGCTCAAGGTATCACTTCAAACTTTATTAAGTGTCTTCTTTGGAGTTTTGAGATGAGAAGAGAAAAGAAACAAAAGGATCACAAAGGCAAAAGTCTAAAGGGGGACTAATGAATCCTAAGTGTTGTCATGCATGGAAATCCTAGGTTAGCGAGACTTACTATCCTAAAGAAGAAAGAAAGAAGAAGAGAAGAAGAAGAAGAGGAGGAAGAGAGGAAGTGAGGCCTAAGCCCAACAATCACAAAGTTAGCACAAGTAAGAATAAGAAGAGAAAAGATGAGATTTGGAGATGTGGGAATCACATCCACACCTCTCACTTACCATAGCCCTTGAAATGGTTAGTAACACAAGTGTAAAAGCAAAACAAAATGAACATAATTTCATACCAACATCATACAAACAGAAGTGAAGTCATACACACAAATGCTCAATGCAAATGCAAGTCACAAGAATGAGAAAAGAAGCATACAAGTCAATATGAGGCAACATGAATCACATGGAAAAGCAAAGCAAACTTAGTGAGATGCAAAGCAAAATAAACAAAACACAACCTCAAGGCAAAAGACCAGAACCATAATCAAGTTAAAGAAGTGCTTAAGAAGCAAGAGAGATGAAGAGAAGAGAAGCACAAAGCTAAACAAACACATTATGGGAAGAAAGAAACAAAGGAAGTGAGATGGATACACAAAAGAAAGAAAGAACTTCAAAGGTAAACCAAATACAAAATATCCAAAACACAAACCCCAACCCAAGATCAGAAAGGTATCCATGCCCTAAAAAGACCCCAAATAAGATGAAGAAGTTGGCACAAGTGCCCTTCTAAGCTAAGGAGAGGACTTATGATAAAAAAGAAGCAAAATGAGACAAGTTAAGAGCTAAAATTCAAATCAAATCAAATATACATCCAAAAATTCCACAACCTTGGACAAAAGATCTTCAATCATGATATAACAACATGCCAAAAGGATAGGAAGCAATTCAGAAGCCAAGCAAGTCAAATGAGGAGTCAAACAACAATTAGGGTTAAGAAACTCCCCCCCCCCCAAGTCAAGGACCAAAACGAAATAAACAAGCTTCTAAAAATCAGGGCAAAAATCACACATGAAGTACACTCTATTAAGAGTCAGGAGCAAAAAGAACCAATCAAAAATTCAAAATGAGGATCAATATGGAAAATGAACAAGACATCATGCTTAAAAAAGAATTAAAATAAATTAATTACAATGAACAATTAATATCCACGTGTCAAAATAAAATAAATGGAAAATAAAAATACTAAAAATTAAAGAAAACTCAAAGTGACATCCATGAATTATTTCATAATTTTTTGAAACTTAGAACTAATTTTAAAAATTAAAAAGCAAAGCTGAAATAAAATATGATAAAAAAAAGAATTAAAATGAAGAGAGGCCAGGAGGTGCAAATAGAAGGGAAGATCAGTTCAAATGAAAGGGCCTATGCGCATGGGGGGTGGGATTAGCAACCCAAGCCCACCCAATTCCCAGTGCAACACACAATATAAGGGTGGATATTCAGAAAAATATGAAAAAACGTGGACCACTGGATCAAAGGAAAAGCTGGGATTAGTCAACTCATTTATTCAGGTCAGCAAGGCAATTGGTCAAGAGAGAGAGAACACACTAATTAACATGGGGTGCGTAACACATTGAATTATCAGAATGAAAATTAAAAAAATAAAAACACGTGAGGGGGAGCATCTCATTAAATGATGTGGCACAACCATGCACGTCCAGATGACAAGATCCAATGGGCATGAGACCTTCTTCTTCGTCCAAACCCTAAAGTGAACCAGCCCAGAATCCGGTGACCGGAGCTAGGGCTCCGGCACCGGAAAATGAATATGATGAACAAACACTAATGAAAACACATCAAAAGCTCCAGACCAAATGATTGAACCATGCTGATTTCGAATATGATAATGAAATTCACAATAAATCAATGAACAACCTGGATCGAAGACAAACAATTTTAACTATGAAACTTCAAATCCACAATACATCCTCAATTCTCAAGCATTTTTAGAATTAAAACGTGCAGTGTAATCATCATACATCAAAGATCAAAATGCACACCTCAAAAACCATTTCCAGATCCAAGGATTCAGAAGCTTACCTGAGATGGAGACACCTCAAAAACACCAAGAAAATGCTCCAAAGGCTGCAGATCTACCTCTTGTGATCTCCTCTTGCAAAATAAATGCAAGAGGAAGCTTGATGGAACTTGAATCTGAAGCTTCAAAGCAACCTACCTTTGAATGGCACCCTTCTATTCTTGCACCTTTAGCTTAAATGAATGATGGAATCATGATCTTTGTGACTCACTGAACAAGAATATGGAAGAAGTTTGTGAAGAGAGTGAGAGAATGAAGAGATTCAAAAGAATTTGCTTCTGGTGCAAAAACTTGAGAGTGATGAAAATGGAATGGATCTGAGGCAAGTTAAAACCCTAGCTTCTTTTATATGAGATCATGAAGCAATGCTGAAAACATGAGGGCCTTTGCACGTGGGAAGAGAGTGTGTGAGAGAATTTGCACAATTTGCAAATTTGTTGTGATAGCATGAAACACTCATGCATTGCCTTCCTTCTTTCCCATGTGCATTTACAATCTGGCCCTTGATTTCAATCCAAAAAGATCATGGCCTTTGGATGCAAGTATCACACCTTTCTCATGATTATGCAAATATTACACTTATGGAATAAACTTCTCATCATGCATGAATTTGATGTCATTCTTGGAGCAAAATGGGCCATTTGTATTGCATTGTAACATTGCAACCTTATTTGGTATGTACCAACACCCAAAAATAAGTTTCAAGCCTTTTTGCTTTTGTGTACAAATGAAAAATCAAGCTTTGCCCTAGTTTTACACTAATTTTTTAGGGCCTCATCTTCTTAACCATGAAGGCTATGAAAAATTACTTGTACTTTTTGAAAATGGGAGTCTTTAATCTCCAAATTTCATGTTTGACTTTGGTCCATTTGAAGAAGTTTTCGCTACTCACTTGAAAATTAGGGCAAAAACTTGCTAAAAATGACATTTTCCATAACCAACTTTACACCAATTTTGCAAAACACCTAAAAACCTCATGATTCTTGATCTTTGATTTTTCCAAACCTCTTTTATCATTATAAGAACATCACTTGGCTAAAAAAAGGGGGTTGGACCCCTTGAAATCTCACAGTTGACTTTTCTAAGGCTCAGTTGACCAGTTTCTTCATTTACAAGCAACTGAAGAAATACTTGACTTCCACAAGGAATTTTCTCACCAAATTTCATCCCTAGGATCCTCTTAACATTTAAAAGACTTTGCCCAAATTAAATGTCCAAAGTCTTGAGGTTTTCATGCTTGAAACTCAAACCCTAATTTGGGATCATTGTGTAGGAGCTTTGCCCTAGCCTGGATTCCCTGATGATCTTCCAACCTTCTGAGCTTTTGTAAATGAACTTGAACTTGTGAATACAATATAGACCCCTCATAGGACTTGTACAAATCCATTGGGCCCCTTGTCATAGCTTGTGATGCTTCAAAATCCTCCATAGATGATCATATGCCTAATGATAGGTCATGAGAGTGTTATGCCTCATCTTTCCATGCTAAGATGCCAAGAATATGATATGTTCATGATGAATATGATTTGATATGGTGCTTAAAAAGAAGAGGGCAAATTTGGGGTATTACACCTACCCAATGCAACTTCTACCTAGAAATCAATATCTAGATATGAGAAATCACCATTTCACTCCCCCTCAATCACACATTGTGATTAACAATCAATTTTAAAGAAAACAGGAGATCACTCTTCCAAAATACAACACCTTGATCTTGCTTAAAAGCTTTGATCAAGAACAAATACTCATGCTTAAAAAATTAGAGTGGACATAATTACAACTCAAAAATCAGTCCAATTAAAACATCTAGGTGATGTATGAATGGCTCACAAATAAAACACACGCAAAAACAAACCCCTAACACTCAAAAAAGAACTTTGCTTTACACAATATTTCGTACAGAGAAATTAAGTTAAACATCAATAATAAATAATTCTGAATGGGCTTGGATCTGATCAAAAACTTCCTCAAATAGATCACATGAATCAAAGAAGAAAAGATCTTCAACAATTCTCCCAAAACTAACGCATAACAACTTCTGATTTTGACAACAACACTCCCTTGATTTCCGCACATCCTAGAGCAAAACAAAAGACCAAATACCTGCTAAAAAATATACAGAAATTAAATCAATACTTTCTTTATTTAGAAAGTCCCAGAACTGTCAAGACAGATGTTACAACATCTAATCTGACATCACAAAAGCATTGTACACCAGAATATCTTCAAGCATGTCCATAACATCATACAAAAGACATCAAGACAAAAGATAATGTTTTTCTACATATGCAGCCAAACCAAGAACCTTCAATCTCCCCCTTTGGCAAGTTTTGGATAAAAATATTATCAACACCACCAGTCAACCAGAAGAAACCAATCATCAGAGATCCAAGTTGCAACAGAACAAAGAGACAACATTTTGGTTGCACATAATAGAACACCTGGTAACACAACACCTAATCAGAACAGAAGCCCACAACACCCCTCCTTATCCACTCAACTAGACACAACATCAGAAGAGATAAAGAAACTTTATCTAACTCTCCCCCTTTTTAGCCATAATGTAACAACCACACCAACAGTTGATGCCCCATAACATAGGATCAGTACTCAACACACACAGAGACCACACAAACTTCCCATATTAGTATTAGAAGCAAGATCACCAGTGTTTATCTATTTTAGACATGAATATCACCGAGTCTCGATTCACTATAATGAATCTAGTATCCATTCCGATGAATCGTTACCTAAATATAGTGTAGTCAGCCTTTATTTTGTCAACTTTTCATAATCATCCACGTTTTCATTTTCATTTTCGTACAATACATTTCTTTCTCCTATGTAACTGCCTCATATCATAATTCAACATACATTAGTAAAGTATAGTACCTCTCACACCTTACTTCCATAGCCACTCGGAAACTGCAGAATCATACGAAGCAACGTGATGAAAAACTTTCTATGCAAGCTTTAGCCTGAAATGATCGTCTTGGTTTCCTTTAAGAAATTCCAGAAGCGCGGGGTAGTCTTTCATATCAACAACTACCAAAACATCTTTGTGATTTTGCGCATATACAATTCCTTTATATTCTAGAATTCAGTGTATTAAGCTAACAAAATATTTTCTGAACCATTTCATATTATATTAAGATGAAATTTTCAGTCAAACAAAAACCCTTTGTAGCAGCTTGAATCATGGCTGGACCACCAATGTCAATGTTTTCGATTCCATCCTCAAATTCAATGCCTCCGACCAGCTGATGTAACTTTATCATAAAACGGGTACAAGTTCACCACCACAACATCAAAAGTACCTAAAATGTAAAACTTTTAGCAAAGCAATGAAACATCTAAATCTCACAAACCGAGAGAACCACATTATTTTACACGGCATCACTATGCTATTAGTATTTTCCAACGCTTTGCACTAAATGAGGATTTGTTCAAATTCTGCTATGTTGCAGCCGCTATTTGACAACACAGAGCTGATAACATAATAACTTACCGATTCCATGTGTACTAAGAGCATCAATATGATGTTTTTGATCTCTTCAAGCAAGAATGCCTCTGTGTATGTTAGGGTGAAGAGTTTTGACACGACCATCGAGCTACGTAGAAAATCCATTCACTCATTGTAAGCAATTCTGCTAAAAATCACACAACCCGAATTTAAACAAGATTTCAAAGCCGAATCAAAGTACACTCACCATTTCAGGGAAATGAGTAAGTTTCTTAACTTTAGTGACAACCACTCCAACACTCTCCAATGTAGAAGTTGTTCTTCCAATTGAAACAATAGTAAACCTAATATTCAAATACAGAATAATCATTGTAAAGAAAAAACACGACACTAATTGGGATATTAATTTGAAACAATAAACATATTCAATAAGCACAAACGGAAAACCTCGTATACTTAACGCGGAATACAAAAAATATTGACTGAACTAATGCGAAAGAGGACGGATTGATGAAGAGATGAACCATGCGATTTTGAGAGAGGTTTTATGAAAATTGGACCAAAGTCTACCTTGATGCTTCAACACTTTAATAATTTTGTGATAGGTGATGTCTCGAGAGGGTTTCATATAATTGGCTAAGGCATGAAGGGAAACATAGAAATCAACATTGCTGAGATGGTCGAGTTTTACAATAATCATAGTTGAAGAAAGGTTTGAGAAGAATCGAAGTCGATAAAGGATTTGAGATGAATCGAATCCAATGAAGGGTTTGAGATGAATCAAAATTGATGTAGGGCTTTGAGAGGAATCGAAGTGGATGAAGGGTTTGAGAGGAATCGTACCCGATGAAGGGTTTGAGATGAATCTAAATCGATGAAGGATTTGAGATGATTTTGTGTGAATTGCGGTGTAGAAGGGTTTCACGCATGTTTTTTTGTATCGTGTAGTTCTAGGGTAAGAAAAATAGAATTAAAAAAAAGTGAATATGTGAATTTATTTTTTAAAAGAGACGTAATATATATATATATATATATATATATATATATATATATATATATATATATATATAATGTCAGGTGTAAAATTTTATTAAATAGTTGCATAAAAACTAAAATATTTTTTTAATATGGTTAATAATGGCCTTAAAAATTCTTGTAACATACACTGTTAATTAATAAATTTAATACTGTTAATAATGGCGGTTAAAAATGTCATAATAAACCAATAATAATGGCGTCTTCCAAAATCGCCGTAATATACTGTTAATAATTGTGGTTTTTAAGACCGCCTTAAAATAACCACCGTAATTCTCGTGTTTTTTTGTAGTGTAAGTATATAACCAACCCCCGAACCTTAGATTCCCAACAATTAGGTTTTTTTTACGATATTTTTCCTTTGGATAAATTAAAGCTTAGTGGTGAACATAAAAGTTTTGCGATTCAAGCTCATTCAACAGCTTGACATTCGATTCTCACCATGACACCTTTGCGTCATATAAAGCCTTTGAAGCCCTACTCCATTTCAGCCACCAAACTTAACTTCAATGGTTTTCACCCCCTTCTATTTCTCCATCATAATGTATTACGGACCCAAGGTATTTAAACGGTATAAAGGGATGTTGTGGTCTATAACTTTCACCTCTAGATTAGAAACATTTATTCTTTTGGTGAACTTACTTTCCATATAGTTCGTCTTACTTCTGCTTAGGTGAAAAACATGTGTTTCTAAACCCTCTCCAACTTCTTATTTAAATTCTTCTTCGACTCTCCAAGTAGGAATATATCATTTACGAAAAGCATGCATCTCGATGCTAGCTCTTGAATGTGTTCCTATATCCAAAATTAAGATAAGAATGTAAGGGTTTAGGTTTAAACCTTGATGTAAACATATTATAATGTTAAAATGATTTGTATTTTCACATTATGTCTGCACAATAGTCGATATTTCTTCATATATATCCTAGATAGCTCAAATATATACAATCCTAACCCCTTTCTTCTATAGGACTTTCCATAAAATCTCTTTAGACACTATATCATATGCCTTCTTCAGATCAATAAAATTTAAATACAAATCGTGTTGGTCTATCTGATACTCCTTCATCACACGTTATTATATATATATATATATATATATATATATATATATATATATATATATATATATATATATATATATATATACATATATATATATACATATATATATATATATATGTATATACATATATATATATATATATACATATATATATATATATATATATATGTATATATATATATATATATATATATATATATATATATATATATATATATATATATATATAAATATATATATGTATATACATATGTATATATATATATACATATGTATATATATATGTATATATATATAATAACGTGTGATGAAGGAGTATATATATATGTATATATATTATCAATATATATATATGTATATATATATTGATAATATAATCTAATGATTGTTGTTTATTCCTCTCATCTCTCATTTTAAAATCACTCTCACTTGATATATATATATATATATATATATATATATATATATATATATATATATATATATATATATATATATATATATATATATATATATATATATATATATATATATATATATACCATTTTCATAATAGATCATTTTCATATATATACCATTTTCATATAAACCTAAATTAATTCTCTGTGATACTTTTAATTATTTATTCATTCTATTCCTATTTATAAGCAAATTTTGATTTATATATTCATTGAATAAATAATGTATTTGGACTATATATAGGTCAGATACATCAATTATTTAATGAATCTAAAAAGTTAAAATTTGCTAATAAATAAGAATAGATGGAGTACTTCTTTTTAAAATGAGTTTAATTGTTATGCATTTACCGTGTAAAAAGTTTTACATTGTCAACGCATTGTCATCATCCGTCTGCAATAAAACTGCTTTTACCCTCTCGGTGCATTCCAATTATTTTTTTTAAAACACCTTAACGAAGTTTTACATAATTCTCAAAATCAATTTATAAAATTACACTAATAGTCAATAAATTTAATATTAAAATTATTTTCTTAAAATTTTATAATTAACTCTAAAGAATATTATATTTAAGCATGAGATAATAATTAAATAGGCCACTTTATGGAGCATTAAAATAATAATAATTATTATTTTTTATGTAAAAAAGTAACATTTTAGTATTTAAAAAATTAAGAAATTTATTAATATGAAAAATTGTGTACTATAGTTTATAATTTACGATATACTCAATCCATCCAATATATAGAGAACATATATAGAGAGGTTTAATGAGGTTTAATGCGAATTTTTAAAATAAAATTTTTAATTTTAATTTTAATACTTTTGTAAGACTTGATTATTTATTAAAATACACTAATTAATTTTATTAATTTTTGTTTTTAATCCGACTAATATAATTTTTTTGAGACATTATAAAATCATTATATAAAATGGTAAAGATGTCTTTATATTTCTTATAGGCTTTTTCAATTTTATGTTTTGTTATTTCTCTTTTCAAACCAATGTGAAACAAAACTGTCTTAAGAAAAAAAGGACTTGGTGAAAAGACAAAATTGACCAATCCGCGGATCAGTTTACATTCTCATCTTAATCCCAAAAACAAAACAAACATCTCAAAGAATTCAAAGAATATGAACAAACACAAACATTTACAACATCATGACCTTAAACTCCTCAAAACTTATTTTCCCATCCCCATCTAGATCAAACTTAGAAATCATACGTTGACATTCCTCTAAACTTCTAGAATCACCTAACTTACTAAGCATTTTCTCAAGACTCCTAGGTGTTATGCAACCACTTCCATCCATATCATATAACTTAAAAGCCTCTTTTAAATCGTTCACCTTATCTTCCTCTTTTACTTCTTCCACAAACTTCAAAAAATCATCAAATCCCAATAGTCCATCACCATCCGAATCCATATTTGTCACCGCCGTCTCCGCATCTTCCGCCGATAGCTTCTCGCCACCGATGGCTTCCACGCACTGCCGCAGCTCAGCGGGCGATATCTTGCCGTCTCCGTTTTCATCAAAGCGGTTGAACACACGTTCATATTGACTTACCTTGTCCATAACAACATAACACAAATAATACAATTTCTTTTTACATAGGAATTGAAGCACGTTTATGTGTATATATAGATAAAATCGTAGCAACCAAATTAATATGCTTTTTATGATATGAGAACTTAGAAGGAAAAAAATAATACAAGTTTTCCTGATTTGCTCTAAAAGATGCTCTAAACTTTGAAGGATGCATTTTGGGTAAAGTATTTATAGGTATTAAATGCGCGTGGCGTAATTTGACCAATTTATTATTTTGTACGACTAAGTACCTACATTGGAAAATTCTAGAAACTTTCTTAATAAATATAAATGTGACGTGGATATATAGAAAACCACTTAAATGAGATTTTTGTATGGTGAGATCTAGAGTGCTAATTATGATAATTTATTTAATAATAATTAAAATTATTTAATTTGAATAAGTAATTTCTTTTATAAACAAAAAATTCATTGATAAGGCATATTAGGAGTACACCAACTATATTACAAAATATATGCATCAATTCACCAACACACAAACAAAGACAAGATGCAATCAAAGACTAAAAGAACTCTTATTTCAAAAAATCTAAAGGAGTCTTGTCCTAATTATAAAAGTTATATTTTGTTTTAGATTCAAGCTTTTAACCCAACCAATATCAAGAGGTTTGAATCACCCTCATAAATAAAGATATATTTTTGTTTTACAATCATACAATTGAAAATGATTTGATTATGCATTCACCAAATAGACCAATAAGTCGTGATCCACATAATACAAGTAGTAAATTTTGAGGATTTCTTCACCACTGTTAAGAACCATTCTAAGAAGTGGTCACAAGCAATACTCTCTTCTATCAAAGGAATATCCACTCAATCTGTTATCTTACGCTAAACAAGAACAATGCACTGCCACAAACATAAAATGTGATTGATATTGTTGAAAAAGAATTACAAGTGTGAGTAGTGTGGATAATAGTCTCACATTGGATATGAATGTGATGACTTGAGCATTTATAAGAGAAAAAACTCATTCACCTATCACCTTAAGGTTTTGGGTGAATATGTGGTGTATCTCTCACAAAAGTGTTGCTCCAACAAAAAGAAGTCCAACAATGTTCAATGCTCCCTAGAGAAAAACTCCTCTAACAAATGGTATCATGAGCCTTTGGTTCGAGAAAGAGAGCAACTTACTTGTATCAAAAGTATCCCCACAGGTGGTGGATAGAAGTGTCAAGTTGAAGACTTTCAACGACGATACAAGTGTATGTGGAAGAAAGAGCTTCCACTTGATGGGGAGTATTGAAAAAGAATTACATGTGTCAGTAGTATGGATAATAGTCCCACATTGGATATGAATGTGGTGACTTAAGCATTTATAAGAGAGAGAATCCACCCACCTATCAGCTTAAGGTTTTGGGTGAATATGTGGTGTGTCTTTCATAAAGGTGTTGCTCCAATAAAAAAAAGTCCTGCAACGTTCAGTGTTCCCTAATGAAAAACTCCCCCAACATATATCTTCAATAACATTGAAGCCAAAAACACAAACGACGTCATAAGAATCCGAGATTATCCCCCTGGCCGCCAGAGTAGCTCTTGTTGGAAGTCTATCCCAAACAACCCTCCAACCAAAAACTCTTACTTTTAGAGGAACATTTGTTTTCCATAAGATTCCAAAACAACCATGGGAGAAATCTCCATCTCAGGGGAAACAACATGAAGTATCAATGAGTTATAGCAAAAATTGATAGTAAAATAACTCAGACTGCCATTTTTTCAAAGAAGCTTGTCTGTAACACATATGCACGGTGAAAAGTCTAACAACGGGATTTTCAATTCTTGGAACTCCTCCAATAAATCCAAAGGCGGGTCTTGGCTCATAATGTCAAAGTTCCAATACCACATTCCCTTCTCCCAGACACTCATATCCGATACAACAACATTTTTCAATGCAAAAAATTTAAAAAGATTCGAAAATAAAGATCGAAGTGGAACCTGCCCTAACCAACAATTGTACCAAAATGATATGAGAGCACTGCCACCAATAATGCATGGTAGTTGATCCAAGAAATCACCACTTAAGATGGACTCCCTCCATTCTCTTTTATAAGAAATTTTTGACTTTATATATTTATTGAATAAATGATGTATTTAGACTATAGATAGACCAAATACATCAACTATTTAATGAATGTAATAAGTTAAAATTTGCTTATAAAAGAGAATGGAGGGAGGAGTCTCCTAGGATCATAAGATCCTTCCACCATAAGGACTCCTCCCGCCGGCCTCAACCTTTGTTTGCACAGTATTCTAGAAAATAAACAATCATATCTACACTCCATTAGTCCACGTCAAATAGCAGAGGGATCAGTGATAAAACACCAAAGTCATTTCGAAAACAAAGCAACATTGAAGTAGCGAGGTCCTTGATACCCAAACCACCACCAATCTTATGTAAGTATATTTGTTCTCAACTAATCCAAGCAACACCAAGTTTATCCAAAGAGCCGACCGCAAAAACTTCCTTTGAATAGCCATCAAATCCTTCAAGTAAATTTAGAATTTTTAATTAAACTCAAAGATATTTTTAAATTCAAAGAAAATATCACTAGTTATTTTTGAGAAAAAATAGATTATTATTAGTATTAATATAGCCGTTTTAAGTTTTAAAAATTTACTTCAATACAATTTAATTGTAACAATTATAGATTATGTATGACCGTCTTTGTTCGTACTCAAATGCTATGAGTATTAATTTTTCAAACGAAAGTTTATTAGAAATATCTTGTTCTTATTCAATTACGTGTAGAATGAGGAACCGTCAAAGGTTTGTGCGACACATATTAAACACAACATGATTCCCATGGTATTTATATTCTATAAAACGAGTGAGAACATAGACTCAGTATTGAAAGATTTGGTGACCAACTTTGGAAATACTCTATTCTTTGTAATAACTTATAAAAAGCACATTATTTTAAAAACATGTATCACATGTATTGTTTAATTAAATTTCTTTCGTTTTTTTAAAGTAAATAACACAATTTTTAAAGTGCAATTATTTTTTTAATATTAATAGGTACATTTAATATCTTGCAATTTTTTATAAGTATATTTGATAAAAAAAACATTCAAAAAGTAATAAGTAACAATTTTATTGATTTTAATATTTTGTTTTCCTTTCTTGATTTGAGAAGGATTTTTCAAGGAGTGAATTGTGGATTTTTTTTTTTAAGGTCTTGATGTTCTTTTGTATGGGTTTGGTTTTTTTTTTTTTTTTTTTGGAAATCAATTGATATATTAAATGAATAAAGGGGTATTCACCCAAATACAAACAAATGAAGCTACAACAAATTCACCACCAACTCAAACTACCTTAAGAAACAAAAGGATTCAAATCAAAAGCTAAGAAATTTGAGTTGGTAGGATGAATTTCACTTAAGCTAATCCATTTCCAAACCAGAAATTTAATATCCCAAACAATGTTGTTTACGACCAAATTATGATCTTTGAAAATTTTATCGTTTCTGACCCTCCATAACGTCCAAACTACAACCATCCAAATGTTAATCAATCTCTCTTTCTTCATAGAGCTCTTCAATATGAATGCGACGCCTAATCAACAATGCCTTTGTTGGCAATCTTGACCAAAAGAACCTCCACCCGAACACTTTAATGTTTTCCGCCAATTTTGATTTCCAAACACTTTTGATAGCCAACAAATGTTCAGAACTGATGTTAACCACATTTTGCGAACAATGCAGAAATTTCTCACAGAACCTGCGGAAAAATCTTGGCAGTTTCCTAGTTTCCAAGATAGGCCATCCTTTTCATACTGTCTAGGACAGTTGAAACTCAATAAAGATACTAGACAGTCAACGGTTGCCGGTAACTCATGGCCATCGAAACCTAAATCTCCCCACACCCACTCATTTTCAGGAAAGCTCCCCATGTTAGAGACATAGGAACACTTCTTAGAGCTGTTCAAGAATAGTTCAGGAAATTGGTCCGCGAGAGCAAAATCGTTTATCCATTTCGCTGTCCAAAATGGAGTCACCCGACCTTCTCCAATCTTATGAAAAATTGTACCTGCAAAAGAGAAAACGTCGTTAGAAGAACCAACCTCTATCTTTAACACATCCTTCCACCAATACGAAGCCAACTTTGGCGACTTTACTATCCCCCTAACAATCTTGTCCTCCACCGCACCATATCTCCCACAAAGCACCTCCTTCCACAATGACGACTTATCTTCCAACATCTTCCATTTCCACTTTGCCAACAACCCTATATTCAGATTACAAAAATTTAACACTCCCAATCCTCCCTCTTCTTTAGTTCGACACACAACATCCCAAGCAACCCAATAGATCTTAGAATCAACCTTAGTGCCACCTCACGAGAAACGACTATGAATATAATCAATCTTTTTCAACACCGTTACCAGAACTTTAAAAAAATACAACCAAAAAATGGGCAAACTAGACAAAACTGAATTCATTAAAGTAATCCTACCCGCCATAGATAAATATTTACCCTTCCACCTTTCCAACATTTTCCTAAATTTATCAATGAGAAATTTCCATGAGTTTACTCTCCTAGGATTGCAACCTACCATAACTACCAAGAACTTGAAAGAAGAAAATTCAAGCTTACAAGACAAGTAATTAGTTGTTGTTACAAGAAAATGGTTACTAATGTTAATAACTATTAAGCTGCTCTTATTGAAATTCACCTTTAAATCCGATACAAGTTCAAAAACACGCATCCCCAATTTAATGCTTCACAAATTATTCCAACCTCCTTCTCCTATTATGAGAGAATCATCCGCAAATTTTATTATCTCCACCTTCAACGATGGATTAACACAAACCCCCTGAAAACACCACAAGCCGACACCTTATTCATGATTTGAGTGAGACCCTCCGTGACAAGAACAAAAAGGAATGGCGAAAGAGGGTTTCCTTGCCGAAGACCACGTTCCACTTTGAATTCCTCCGTCAGACTCCCGTTCACCAATATAGAGATATGACAATTGAATATACACGCCTCCATCCACTTTCTCCATTTAATGCCAAAACCCATGGTGACAAGAAAATGACGAAGAAAATTCCAATTAACACAGTCGTACGCCTTCTCTAAATCCGTTTTGAATAAAATACACTCCTCGTTATCCCTAGTTGCCATATCAACCACCTCATTTGTAATCAGAACACCTTTCAATAGCTATCTTCCAGGGACAAAAGTCGTTTGATTCTTCGAAACACCTTATCGTTTAAGTCAATGACGATTGAGAATGACAGATTTTATAGTTACAATAGTAAACATGAATGTGAGGTATTTGTTAAACTTTTATAAAATGACTCTGGATATATGTCACAAGATTTCTACAAAATTTATTTGTCTCTCCTTCTCTTTTAAAGGTTCATCTTAAGCTTTAGTATTAGAATTTTTTGTTGATCAAGTGACATTAAAAACGAGAAGAAAATGAATTATGTTATTTAATTTTGAAAGTTTTTTAATAAAATATTGATTTTAAGGTTGGTAAATTTTAATAAGTAAGATGCAGCAAAGAAATACAAGTGGGAAATAAAATTCACAAATAAAATAAGATACAAAAAAGAGGTATCAGACTATAATTTATATTGGTTCCTCTTGAGATTTTTATTAATCTACTTTGAGCATTTACTATATAGGTTCAACCAACAACTTTCTTACACTAAGGTTTTACACAGGTTTAATTTGAAACCTTTATATCACAACAATGTAACAAAAGAACTAAGCTCTTGAATTACAATTACATCACAATATGACCACAACAATATAATCACACAACTCAACCTTAATTTTCTTACTATCTGATCACTAATATAATGAAATATGTATAAATCTTTTTGCTCTCTAATCACTAAGATAACGAAAAGTGTATAAAGATAGTTTATATAAAAAAAATTGAGTGACAAAGAAGACTAATATATAAAATTCAATTTAAATTCACTTTTCTCCCTCACATATTGACCTATTATATTGTTGTCACAATTTTCATCAAAATGGTTGGACACTTGTTCATATTAGCTTACCTTGCCCATAACATTGATAGAAAATGGAACCACAAGAGTTTTGATTTCAAATACGGTGTGTGCGTATGTGTACACGTGAGTCGCGTGCGCGTGAGCGTGTGTGTTAGTGTATGTGTGAGTGTGTGATAATTGCTATTACTATTCCCTGATTTGTGAAACATCATTGTGTCCTTGTTCTGACATGATTCTTATTCTTTTGAGATTCTTGTTTAGTTCTTTGTTTTCTTCTTACTATCTTCTCGTTTTCTTTTTCTTTTCTTTCTTCTTGGTTGTGTGTTGAACTAACCACACCTAATATGAGTACCTCAATTAATTCTCCTTTGAATCAGCTAGTTATCATCAATGAAAAGTTTGTGGATTTTGATGAGTTACTTAAGATTGGTTTCAACTTCTGGAAGACCGTATATAAACAAGGATGAAATGGCTACTTTGAGATGCTTTGTGGTTTCACTTATCCAAGTATTGTCAAAGAGTTTTGGACAAATGCTTCCATTGTAGAGTTGAATCCAGAGTATGATATTTTGTCTAAAGTAACTGGTGTTTCTATTACAGTAACTTCTAAAGTATTGCTAATGTGATCAATTCTGAAGAGATTGGTGAAATCCAGGAACTCTTGTTTGGGACTACTATCTTCCTACTAGACATATCTTTGTATATCCTTCTAAAACATCAGAGGTCTCAAATATTCTTCTTGAAGCTTTTGTTTGGTGTCAAATTCTAAATTCAAACTTACTTCTTAAGGATAAAGATTAAGACTTAGTGGACCCTATAGAACAAGATATGCTTCTACTTCTTAATTAAGATTTTAAGATTGATCTTCCTTAAGTTATGTTTGATCATCTGAAGAGGTCTCTTTCTTCTTTTCAAGAGGGAAAAACTTTCTCCATTCTTTATATACAAGTGATTTATGAATTACTTGTTCAGCAGGGGGTTAAAATAAGTTCTAAGGCTAGTTCATCCAATAATTGGAGAGACAAGTTTAAAGTTATCTATGAAAGATTCTGATGTTGGGAGTTTGTTCAGAAAATTTAAAAGATTAATTTATGAATGTACTTGCATGCAAACGAAACTTGCTTTAAAGTAAAACGAATCATAATTGACAGTTAATAACTGATCAAACATTTTGAACAAACAAAAATTAAGTGAAACGAATCAGAATTGACAGTTAAAAACTGATCAAACATAAACTCATAGTCATTAAAATAATCTTAAATAATTTAGATTGTTAGATACAGTTTCAAAGAGTGATTATTAAATTATTAATAGGATTTGATCAATACTTAAATAATTTTAAACTCAAAACAATGTATACAATACGTCTATAAAAGGAACTCAAGTAATTGCCATTCTTCCCTATCAAACTCCAAAGCATATTTCCTCAGTTGCTCTCTACATCTGGACCTAGAACAACTTTTTCTTATGTGTGTCTTCACATAGGATGCTGAAGAGGGGAGTGCTTTTGAAGTTGTCTCTGTGTTTGCAGATTCTTCAGTTGTTGCTTTGTCCTTGTTTGATTGAGTTGTTGCATTCAGTATTGCTTCCTTTCTGAGATCTCTCTTTGGAATCCATATTTGCTTTTTCTTATACATCTTAGTGTTCTAAGGATTAAGTGATGATGAAAGAAAGCTTACTTGAGTCCTTTTTATAGACGTATTATATAAATTGTTTTGAGTTTAAAATTATTTAAGTATTGGTCAAATCTTATCAATACTTTAATAATCACTCTTGGATATTGTATCTAACAATCTAACCTATTTAAGATTCTTTTAATGACTATGAGTTTATGTTTGATCAGTTCTTAACTATCAATTCTGATTTGTTTCACTTAATTATTGTTTGTTCAGAAAATTTAAAGGATTAATTTCTGAATCTACTTGCATGGAAACAAAACTTGGTTTAAAGTAAAAAGATTTCATTAATCAAGAAAACAAAGGATTACAAAAGATTTTCAAAACAGTACAAAATGTTCCTAGACTAGACTAAATCCCTATCTATTGCATCTTTGTAGTAACGGTTTCCACTATTGCCATAGGCTATCTCTTCATCCTTAGAATCAACATCTTCTTCTTCTTCTTCTTCTATAATTGGGATGGAGTAGTCAAACCTCTTGACTCTTCTTCTGTTTATCTTTTTCATTTTCTTATTCTATGAATTCATAGTAGAACGTGAAGAAACTTCATCTGAAGGTTGTTCAGCTTCTGTAGACATAACTTCGTCAAAAGGTAGATGTGACTTAGGCAGATGTTCATTTGTAGAGGACTCAAATTTTGATCGCATCTAAATTAATTGGTTCTCAGAATTTGTAGAGTTATCAATCACTTTTATAATAACAGAGGAATATATGACTGTCACTTGAGGATTCCATGTTCTAAAAAATGGTGTTGATAAAAAGTGATTTAGAGGTTGTCTACTTTTATAATGGCTTTTGTGCATACTAAGAGACAGATATTAATCCTTGCTTGATTCTTGGAATTGTAACAACCACTAAGGTTTGAATGCATGCACTGTAGAAATAATAATCACTTTTATTACTTGATTAGTCTTCCTTTTTGGGAATTGATCCAGTAATTATGATTTGACTTACATTTATTGGGTATTTTTTTTCCTTTCTTCTTTTTTTTATTTATTTTCTTCTTTCTTTTTTAGTCTTTTTGATGTGACAAAATGGGGAGAAAATAATAAATATTTAAGTGGAAATTGAACTCATTGAATACCCATTAAGTTGTACATATTGGTCATTTATTTTTTTGTCTTTTTTTTTTGTGTGACCACATGTCCGTGCATATATTTTTAACTTTCTTGTACATAAGTCTAAGGCTGAGCTTATAAACCTCTGACTTGACTTATCAGACTCAGAAGGAGATTAACAACCTCATATTCTAGTGTTTCTAAAGATGGTTAAAAGGAGAAACATATTTTAATTCTCTTCTGTTGCACCCCAAAATTTGCCCTATGATTTTTCTAACTTTAACTGGTTTTTCGCTACATATTCATATTCATCTTCATGAGGTCATAACTTCGCATCATGCATTTCAATAGGCTCCTATGACATAGTATCAATGTCATATGAAGAATTAAGGTTTCACACCCTATTTTTTTGGTTATCAGGAGAATTCAAGGTTTTTGCTTAGGCAATCATTAGTAACATCATCTTCTTATGTTGCTGCCACTTGATTAGGGTTTATTTCCCTATTAAATGATATTCAGGGATTTCACGTTTGAAGACTGTTCACTGATTCATCTGACCCATCATCAGGCAATGAAGTGTGAATTAGAGGTTTTTTTCTTCATCAAGTTACAAGGTTATTCTTTTTTCTCAACATCTCAAAAGAATTGGTTTCAAGTTAGTGTGGCTATTTAGTTATAATCCAATTCAGATGGATGTTTAACTTAATCTTGGTCAAACTATCAAGAGATTGTTTCAATTTCAAGTTATATCGTTCAGTGGTTTATTTCTTAAGTAGTGTGTATCTAAGGCAGAGTTGTGGAGTTCATCGAGTTATCAAGCGATAATTCTCGAGGTTTAATTTCAAAGTCAGGATCTTCGTAGAGGTTTTGAAATTTGTCTTCAAGTTAAGATTGGTTATATTTCAGTTTGATGCATCAGTGGGTTTCAACAATGATTATTCAAGGTGTTGGAATTAAAAGTTAAAGGTGGTGGCCATTATTCAGTGACGAGTTGTTTAGTGATTCGAGAGATTCATTTTTTATCCGAAGATGTTGGAAAAGGTCGAGTTTGGTTTAAATACAATCTCGGTGCGCGTCATTGAAAAATATTGATGGAGGGTTTATTCAAATTAATCATAATTCAAATCCAAATCATAAATTACTATCTATTTCATATCCATTCATAATCCAAATAACCATTATTATTGTTTCATTTATATTCATTCAATAACCAATTCAATTACTCATACTCACATCCTTTTAACCAGATATTCAAAGTCAAATTCTATTATTAAGCCCATCTATTCGTTTTAAGTCCATTTACATTTTATGATCAAATGACAAAAGAAACTACATAGCTCTGACCAAATTAACATCCTATACAAATACTTAAAGTCTACTTGCCATTCCACAAACACTAGCCACGCTGACTCACAAAATATCCTAGCCTACAAGCCTTTCCCAATTACGTTTCCATAAGCTGCGCATCAACATAAGCCAGACTCCAAGCATCAACCATCACACTAGCAGCTCAAAACCAACACAATAACACATAAGAGCAAGATCACATGAAACCTAGCTGCTCACGCTGATGCTTCACACGCATTTCACAAGCCTTCACAATGATCATCTTGTAGCATCAAAATGACACATCCATGAATAGACTTTAAATTTAAATAGCATTTTTCACTTGGACCTCACCTACAAATAAGGCCTTGATTCCTCACTTCTATTCAAGCTTAGAGTCTAAAATCACTCTGCAAAAACTAATTTCCAACACCAAGATTCAAACTCATCCTTCAATTCAAGCTTCAACATTCTTTCACAATCTCCAATTCTTCTTCCAAAAACCTTGACTCAGATTCAAACTCTTCTTCAATAACCTTGAAACACTTCCAAACAGACCTGCATAAACACAAACCCATACACCACACAATAAATCTTCAACAACAAAAACTCATCACACACCTCTGTTAGAAGCAAATTTTCCAAGAGGATATGATATTAGATTAATTATTTAATTAATCAATTATGAATTGACATAATTAATAATTAATTAGTTATATTATGGTCTATTGTTATTAAACACTAAAAATATGAATTGTTTGATTGGATTTTATGCCTGAATGTACCGTGATGAGTTGGATCATTTAGTTAAACCCAATGAGAGGTTCTGCCCTCAGCCGTTTAGCTATTTAAGTGTCACCCCATTAGACAATAACTATATTCTGGAAACCCTATATTCTGGAAATCTTAAACGGTAATGAGGGTAGTAATCCTCTCATATCTACTATCTCCGACGGTAATCTCTCCGGTCTAACAAGGTACACCGTTCTTATTATTTTTAATCATTCTTGACATAATAATATGCTATAATTTGTATTTATTGATTCAATTAAATTCATCAATTGATATCAGAGCCTCTTAGATACATATTATGGCTATTGCTAATATAGATGTCCTAATTATTTAACACTCTTAAATTTTTTATTGTGTATCATGGGCAAAATCAATTATAAGGTTGTATTAATTTTGTTTACGATAAACAAAACCTTTAAAATAGATGCAACGTGAGTAATTTGTGAATGAATTAATATGAAGCTATCATGTTGATGAAAGAGTTATATTTTCCCTAAATGATGAATTTCACCATTATATAAAATAGTGTATCCTCTTTATTCCTATTAAATCTCCAAGATAATAGTAATGGTGAGAAAATAGCATTATCTTCTTTATTCCTATTAAATCTTCCTAAATAATAGTAATGGTGAGAAAATAGTGCTAACAATTTATTAATAAAACTAATTTTATATGTGCTGGATAGTACAATATTTTTATTTACAAAACTAATTTTATAATATTATTAAAATAATTTTATATATAGTATAATATTTGTATTTATAAAACTAATTTTATAAAACTAGTTTGTTATATTTCACTGCTAATGTTATTATAAAAACTAACTTTATAAAACAGTATTATGTGACAATATATATTGTAGATTGTCACTATTACTTGACAATAGTTTACAAAATCATATTTTTTTATTTTGAGATATATTATATTATTTTATTCAATTAATAATTATTATAAATAATAAAATTTGTCATAGTCTCTTATGTATAAATATTGTTGACTCATATGATTATAATCTTGTCTATCATAAATATATTTATATGAGTTTTATGTGTTGATCATATGAGACTGAGTTCGAGTGATTCAACGATCCAAACTGAGAGTAAAGAGAGAACTGTGGCATGATGTTCTTTGAAAGAGTGACATGGCACCGACGGGATAGTGAAGAACAGAGGAAGCTGAAACACAAAATCAATGGAAGAATTAAGTGAAGCTATGACTGACGACAAATATTGATAGTGATTGGTTTGGCCGGTGTTGGTTCAACAACGAGAGAGAGGGAGAGTGGTTGATGATGGAGCGATTTACTTTTGAGAAGAAGGAGAGGAATTGAATTTTTGAACAGTGACGACGGTGAGTTCCACGATTGAAGAGGAAGATTGTGAAATATGAGTTTTATTTTTACCTAATTTCCATCACTTTAAAAAAAAGAGAGAAATAATTGTTGTATGGGCCTAGTGTTATCATTGCTTGGGATGATTTTGCGATTGATACTCCCTGGTCCATCGTTGCACCTTTTTCTTTTTAAAAACTTCATTTCCATTTATTTTCAATTAATTGTTTTTATTGGTCTTTATTTCCATTTTTTCTTTAGTTTTTTTTCATTGATATTTTCTTTTGATTTTATTTTCTTTGGATCTTGAATGTTTGTTGGTGATGGATCATAAATATTAAATCCATCTTTCTCTTCATCTTATTTTCTTTTTGGTGGATGAGATCTCTGAATCGACGATTGTTGATTTTCAAAGATGTTTAATCTTCATTATTTCAAATCTATTGGATGAATGATCATTTGGATCATTCTCCATACTTTGGAATCGTGATTGATTGACTTTGATAAATCAATGTGAAATCTCGATTATGATTAGACCGTTCCCATTTTTATCTTCGTGTGTGTAATACCTCAAAATTTGCCCTCTCATTTGCTCAACATTTTGCATAGCATTTTGCATACGTAGATTCATAAATAATAAAAAACATTGCATCATGTATAGCATGGCTGAGGCATAGGTATGTGATCAATGATTGGAGCAACTGAAGGAATTACAAAGGCAACCAAAGGGCCACAAAGCTTCTCAACCTTGTGCGAAGGTTCACAATATCCCACAAGTCTTCATTGGAAGCCACAAGCCATGGGAAGATTTGGTTTGATCAAAGGAGGCAAGCAGTGCAACATTTCCTGATGAAAAGGGCCAAATTAGGGGTTCACTTCTACTGGGCTTCTGCATGAAGTTTTGATTCAAAGTGGATTCCTTTGTCTTGTATATGATGTCAAGTGCCTAGGGTTCAAATTTCGTCCACAAATTCATTTTGGAAGAGGTTCGACTGGCCAGATGACTGAAAATCGAAGAATCGGGGAAAAGGCAACCGAGCTAAGTAAAAAGGGTCGACTCCTGACTTTTAAGATCGAAATCATGAAATTAGGGTTACAATGATCCTATGGCTCCAATTTGGTCAAGAAATGATGGAGGAATCATAAAAAATCAAGAGAAAAGAAAAATCATTTGAAAAGTGGTTGATTTCACATTTCCCTCCACTTTTCCTTCCACTTTCCTTCCACACTTCCTTTCATTCTTTCCCTCTTGTTTTTCCATTTCAATTCCACTCCATTTCCCTTGGAAACTTCTACCATGTTCTACCATCTTCTAGAATATTCCTTCTCTAACCCTAACCCTAACTAACTACTAACCTAACTCCATTGCTAAGTCCTAATCTCATTACCAAACCATAATTTTGGATCCCAAGCCTAATTTTTGGGCTCCAAACCTAAACCATATTTAATTCATTTTCATCCAAACCAAAGGGGTTCCCAAGTTTCCAAATTTTTCACTCTCTCACAATCACTTTTTCTCTCTCACTTTTCCTCCATTTTCCCTTTTCACCAAAGCTTTTTGAAGAAGCTCTTCAAGTTTCACATTGAAACTTGAAGATCTTGAAGCTTAGCCTCCAACCTCCATTGATTTTGTGGATTGTGGAAGAAGAAGCTACTGATTTTTGTGAGGATTTCGGCTTATCGGAAGTGCACGAAGGTTCAAGCATCAAGAACGCATTTATTTTGCGGATTCACGATTTTCTTGGTTTTCTCTTCGATCAAGCTCCGATCCTTGCAACATCCACCAAAGAACTTCTCCACTTCGTAGGTTGGTGATCTAAATCACTTCTCCTTTAAGTTATTCTCTTCATCTTGCCACTTTTGGCGTTCTTTAATTGCTTTTCGTTTTGCTTGCGATCAATTTCGTTTCCATTATGTGTTGCTTGCGATTTATGATTTGTGATGGATTAAAAGTTAAGGTGTAGGTAGATAGGTTCTAGCATGTGTAAATAAGCCCCAATTAAGTAGAAATTAGTGTTAACATGTTCCTAGGTATGTTGGAGTTCATTAGAAGTGAGTTTGTGGCCAAAAGCACTTATTTCTTAACTTTTTTCACATTCTGGATCAGTGTTAACCGGTTAACTATTTGGTTAACCGGTTAACACATGCGTTTTAGCCACAAAATAATGCAATTTTAGGTCCATTAACCAGTTAACCATTTGGTTAACCGGTTAACGCTGTTGATTTTTGAGATTTTTGCTTATTTGATAGCTTAGTCTTGATTTCTAGTGCCTCTAATGTTCATACATGTTTAAGTATTGATTTTAAGGAATTTTTTAGGTTGGTTTCGACATCTCATTCCCCTATTTCGAGTCGTTTCGACGCGTTTCCGTTCATATCGCATATTAGGCGTTTTGTGTTCCTTTGTGTATAGCTTGATTTCTTGCATTTTGTTGCCATATTTATGCATCATTTGGCATGTGAATAATCATATTACATTCTGTTTTTACATCTTTTGCATTGTATTAAATCATTTTGCATTTCATTGTATCAAGATATGTTGCATTTCACATAATCATGTATGCATGTGCATTTGGTTGCATGCTTGATCATATTATGCATATCAATTCAATTCTGAATTTTGCATTGAGTTTGGCATTCTTGTTGATCAATCATATTGCATGTTCATAATCAATGATCATTATGTTCGTATGCCATATTCATGTGACACATTTTGCATACTTGTTGCATAATCAATCATGTGATGTATTCTTGCATAATCCCAAAAATGTTCATGTTCTTTCATTTGTGTATGTTGATCTATGTTCAAATACATGTTCATGTGGAATTTGGTACATGTTTCATTGAGTTTGTGCATAAAAAATGAAAATAATCAAATCTGTATTTTACATTTCATAGATGACTTTGCATATAGGTGCTGTAAAATACATGTTGTGTGTCATGTTTGCATGTTGTATTTGACTTTTTACACCTACCTTTTCATGCTGCGTGCTGGCTGTAGAAAATGGCATTGTGTTATGCATTGTTTTCATAGTTGTTTGTGTGTTAGGGGCTGTAGTAGGTGCTGTATTTTTGTCTTAGCATTTTTTTAGTTCTCTAGAATTAAAATAGAATTTAGATTGAGTCCTAGAGTCATTAGGAATTAGTGTATGTTTGCTTTTGTTATTTTAAATAAAAAATGCACACTAACCTTTGTTTTGTAGGGAGGGAAAGGTATGTTTCCTTATACCTTATCCTTTTATTTTTTATGCATTTCTTTATGCATTTAATTCATCCTTTTATTTCCATACTTGTGATTGGTAGGATCTCCCCATTGTTAGGACCAACTTATCTTCCTTAGGAAGTAAGTTGCATCCTTTTTCCTTTTTCTTTTCCTTTTCTTCCTTAGGATTAGAAAACCTCACTAACCATTAAGATCTCCCTTTTGTATATAATAAATAACTTAGGGTTGTGTTTTAGTCTCCCATAGTTTTTCCCTTTTCCCATTTGAGTCTTCTTTCTCATCTTCAAACAAAATCCAAAAAGACTTAATAAATGTATGAAAGGATCCCTTGTGTATAGCCTTATTCCATGGGGCACTTGCATTCATTCCATCTTGGAGTGGTGTAGGCTTGTCTAGCATGATGTACAAGTCTCATCAAGGGATTGTTTCACAAAGAAAACATAAAAGACACTTCTTCACAAAAGCAACAAAAACACTTAATAAAGTTCAACAAGCTAGTGAACTTAAACCCTAATCCTTGGAAACAAGTCTAGGATAAATTCTCCTTGCTTGGTGTGCTTGTTCTATTATTCCATCTTGGAATGTAGTAGCAAGTACACATTCCACGGAAAAGAGTTTGAATTCACTTTCCCGTGCCAAATTCATACAAAAACTCATAAAAGACAAAAACAAACAATAAGCGACTTTCCCGTGGGAATTCTCTTCTCATCTCATTCACTTATAACGCGAACTTGCGCCGACTTGTCTCGCATGCAAGACGGTAAACACACTCGTACCAGACGAGCCTGCAACACCTGAGCATAGACATAAGCAGTTCAAGCCATAAAAAACACAAACACATAGTTCCCGCCTGGTTAGGAGAACTACGTCGACTCTGATCCTCATTTTCCCGATGAGGTACGTAGGCAGCGGGGTAGGGCCCGTTCGAGCGCATTCTTTATTTTCCCTACATTTTCCCCATTCTTTCTTTTTATTCTCTTTTTGTTCCCTTTCTCATTTCAATTCCAGTTCCACTAGTAGTTCATTTGTTCAGCAATAGCTTTATTTTCTCACCCTTTGAAGCAAATAAACAAGCGTGGATCCCGTCGGGTATGGCAGACGATCTGGGGTGCTAATACCTTCCCAGGTCGTAACCGACTCCCGAACCCAGATCATTGGTTCGCAGGACCTTGTCCTTTCCTTCTTCCTCAGGTTTGTGCAACATTACCTTTCCCGTTCTTTCGGGATAAAAATGCATGGCTGGCGACTCTACCTTTTCCGCGCCACTTTCGCGTTTGTACCAGGATGAAAATCCCGGGAGCGACAGTTGGCGATTCTGCTGGGGATCGAACCCAGAATCTCTGGTTTCCCTTGTAGAGTCAATCCTAGCGTCTGTTTGGTTTTGTTTCTTTGGGTGTTTATCTGTTTGCTGCTATGTGCTTTAGTTTAGCTTTACTGTTTTTATTTACAGTTTTTACTTTACAGCTTTACTTTACCGCATTTATTTACTGCTTTCAGTATTTATTTTCCATGCATCATATTATACTGGACTGTCTGGCTGCTTATGATATTTATATATGTTGATCGTGCTTTCTTTTGCGTATGAATCAATGTGAAAAACGGTTGCATGAGACTGTATTTACTAGGCAAGGAAAACTGAGGAGAATGAGAGAAATAAAGGAGAGTGGAGATAAATTCTCCAAGGAAGTAGGTGGCGCAGACCACCTCTCCCTCTCTCCTAAATCAGTGGTGGGCTCCACCCACCTTGTGCCTTGTGCCACATTTTGTTTGGTGGTGGGCCCCACCCCTATATTTTATTTTATTTTTTTTCATTTTCTTTTCTCTTTTCTTTCCTTTCCATTTCCTTCCTTCTTCTTTATTTCTTCCTTATTTATTATCATACAATAAAATCGTAGGCAAAATCGTAGGCTACCTGAAAAAAATAAAATTGGTAAATAAATTAGTACATAAATGCATATAAAATAGAGATATCTTAATATAAATTCATGAAAATCGAGTCGATTAAACGATATAATTTCGCGTTATCAAACTCCCTCACACTTGAACTTTATCTTATCCTCAAGCAAATAAAACATAGTAGGCATGAATTTGAAACAAAGACACATATTAAATAGTGATGCTAGGCTTCCGTCAAGAAGATAGGTACTGAATATCAATACTAAGGATACCGTAATGACACGAAATTACAAAATGTAACCAAAAACTCTTATTTTATGCAAACAAATCCGAATTATGTTATAATATCTTAACCCATACTTTTCTCACCTCTCTCATTCTAGCGCAATCACATTAAGCCTGTTATCCCTGCACGCCCATGGTAAGTAAACTTGTTAGTGTTTAATGATATCATTTTTCAAATTACTTTGCATTATTCTTTTTCTTTTAATTTCAAATTTCAAGAGTCCGATCCGTTGGGATAAATGGTCGGGTAAGGACTATAACACCTTAATTTTTATAAGTTAGTTTTATAAAATAATATGGAGAGTTTGGAGTATAATTGGGATAATGATTAAAGCATTAGTTTGTTTTAAAATAATAATATGATAATGAGGTGGTATATTAATATAATATTGTTATTTAAATAATAAAATAATTAGTTGGAGGTCTAAGGGGCAATGGTGTAATTTGAGTATGTTATGAAAAGGGAGAACACGATAGATTTCTCATTATCGTGCATTTTGACGAAGAACAAAGAGCTCTGGAGAAAAGGGAGAAGAAGGGGAAAATCAAGGATCGTAGATTCCAAGGTCAAGAGTTCGGAAAAACTTCGTCCAATTTAGAGGTAAGGGGGGAGAAAGGGTTTATATGGGTGATCTAACATGGAAGGGTAATTGGGAGGTCCTTACTCCTTTAGGGTTTATGCGTTATAATTGAATTGGATGAATTTGTGATGTTAGATGAATATTATGATGGAGGATTATGTGTGTGAATCTTGATATTGAATTATGATTGAATGTGATGAATCCTTGATGCAATTGTGAATAGAATGATGATTGTTGGTATATGTTTGGGTCTGAATGTTAAATTGCTTGGGTATATGTGTATGATGTGAATTGGGTTATGGGATAATGTTAGATGGTTGGAGAAGACGAAGAGAAACATAATTCTCCTAATTTGATCTGTAAATGTTAAGATAGATGATGGGTTGATGTTAGAGGTATAAGTGATGATAAACTTGACAATTGGACTGTTTTGAGTGCTAGAAACAAATTAAAATGAATTGGAATTGGATAGGTGTAGATAGGAGAAAGAAAGGCAATTTTTGTAAAAAACTCTAATTTTTGACGCAGAGCCTCTGACACGGGCCGTGTCACACGACACGGGTGGCCGTGTCAGACCCCTGAATAATGGTTTTGGAGAGGTTTGGACTCAGAGGGTGTGACACGGGCCGTGTCACACGACACGGGCGGTCGTGTCACCCTTATGGACTTTGGAAAGTGTTGATTTTGTGAGCCACACCTCAGGCCACCTGACACGGGCCGTGTCAGGCCTCTATATTTTGGGATTTTGCGATATTTTAAGTCGGATTTGACCCGTTCTTTCCATTAAGGTCTGTATCATTAGTCTAAGGCTATAAGAATAAAGTTTAGTAACAACCATATGACCTGACCACTAAATGTAGAGAATGAATCCTAGATGAGTAAGTGAATAATATAACTTGATGATGATTAATTGATTGGTGTTGACTATGATAGTGTATGATATATGTTTTGTGTAGATTATGTGATGAAATGCTTGTTGTTTAATGGGGATCATGAGGATCGTGTTGTTATGACTATATTCATATGTGGTTTGAAAATGTATGTTGTAATCGAGTTTGTACATATGCATACATGTTGGGGAAGTAATCACGTCTCGGGTGGAGCGTAAGTGATTGTTTGGATTCATTGGGAATCAATGGGTGGGGGATGATTGTGTCTCAGTAGGAGCATAAGTGATGCATCCGGTCCGAATCGATGGACATTTGATGAAGTCGGTATCGCATTTGCATTGTGTCATTGAGTCACTTGCATTGATATGAATGAATGATTGATGTCGTGTGATATATTTGGTGTGTGTGAATTACCTCTTCATATATGTTATTTGCACTGTTATATTATGAACTTGTTTCTCACCTCTTTGTTTGTTTTGTGGCGTCCGCGCTTCTTCGGAAGTACAGATAACTCAGGTACCTGAGAAGTGCTTGGTGCTGCTTGTTCGAGTCCTAAGAGCTCTGATACGTAACAGGAATGGGGATTTTTATCACTTTGTTTTATTTTATTTTTTCAATACTTTGTTATAGTTACGTATCGATTTAAGGAACTAGAAGAATAGTTTTACGTTTTTGAATTATTATGATGTCGAGCACATTGATGTTGAAATTATTAATTTCGCTGCTTATGTTATGCAATGTTTGTTTGATTTTGATGAGTAATCACTCGCTTTGTTATGTGACTCTGATTTTTAATAAGAACTTATGTTAATTTTGAAATTGGGAAAAATGGGTGTTACAAGGACCACCTAACTTAGAAGGAATATATCTTTAGTCCATTTTTGGCATTAAAATCACTCAATTACTTATTGAGATCAAACATATATTTGCATCGGCTTATTACTTTGGTTGTGCTTTAGGATGGTGCTGGCTCCTAGTATAAACTACTCAAGAGGTTGGTCTCGACATAATAAGTATTCAAATTCATCTACATAATCAATGGGTTCAATATGTCAAGACGGTACCAATATTATTAACTCTTTCCCAAGTCTTTCTAACTTGGCCTAAATAAACTTTTTCAAACGTTGTGTCATGTATCAAACAAACATAAAAAAAATTTCTGGCTCAAGAAAGATGGGAGAATCTAAATAGTAACATAAACTATGTGTAGAGACTCGACAATACATGAATTCTTTATTTATTGAAACTAAATAGAAAACACACTAAGGGAGAAAATTTTAAATTTACCTAGAAAACATTAAAACAAGTAATAAAAGTAAACTGGAAGTGATAAAGATTCCTCCCCCACACTTATATTGAGCATTGTCCCCAATTCAATAACGTGAGGTGGAAAAGGAATGAGAATCCTGGAGTGTCGAGCTAATGGTTGCCTCCTCCTTGGGTTCATGATCGCTCGATGTTTCGTGGACGTTGGTTTGAAGCACCCACATCTGCATCAGAATCTTGTATCTGAAAAGAAATACCAGCCATCCCATGGATTAATTATGACATGTTGTTCTTGTTGTGTTGTATTTGTCTGATGACTTGCATCATCTCAGTTTGTTGTGCCATGATGCTTTGTATCTTTTGATCGCGTAGAACTTTTTCTTCACTTTGTTTCATCATCTCATCATAGATTTCGTCGATAGTGGCATGTGTGCCTTCTTCTCTTCTTCTTGATGATGTACCTGCAACAAATTCAAAAGACATACATGTTGTGTGTGATGGTGGGTTAGCTTAGTTATTGTCTCCGCCAACATCAACATTTTGAGGAATATGCGTGGGGACTGGCTCATAATAACAAAAGTATTTCTCGTTTCTTACATCAATGCGACTTGGGTTAGGTAAAACAAATCCCAAAAAAACATTATTATCAATCATTAAATCAAAATTTCCATCTCTACGTTTCTTCACTAATTTCATACTTTTTTACCATATCTATGCCTATAGTTCGATGCGGGAGAGGTGTTAGAGATGAAACTTTGTTATCTAGTTTAAGGGACAGGCTAAAGTTGTTATTAAACCGCTAGACACAATGGGGTCCGATTTAGCGGTGGCGATGGCTTTCATGTGAGAGAATACGAAAGAGGCAGTGTTAATTTTGTAGGGTACAAAGATAGAAAATAAATAGAGAAATATTTCCTCATTTACCTTATTCGAATTTAGCCGACCAAAAATAGTGGAAGCCAACAGTTGGAAAAAAATAGCATATTGTCGGATTCTGGATCAATGTGCCTCTGTTACCCTCAAAATTGTGCATGTTCGTCCATGTTATCGATCTCCAGAAAATTTCGTAAGCATCAAGCCATCCCAAATGAGTCGGTACATCATATAATACTCCCTCTCCATGGGGGAAATGAAGTAAAACCTCTAAATTCATACTCTTTGTTTAATATAAAAAAATTGAATACATCCATCAACATCGTATATGAGCGAACTGAGAAATTCTACAGTTGGTTGGACAAATATAAGATCTTGAAAAGATAGAAAATACATTAAGCTCACTTTTTCTATCATATATTCAACATTATCTTTGATCCCAAGAGCTTCTAGTCAAGGAATATCAACATACCTTGTGGACTCTATTTCTCTATTTAGTAATTTTGCATAGAGGCTTGCTTAATTTTGCCATGCCTCACCTTCTCTGAACATGATTTGGTAGCTCTCCACTGCAAATACTGCAGCACACAATTTTTTCTTTTGTTAGGTGGAAATGGGGTAGTAAGAAATATTGAAAAGAAGTTGGGGGTGGTATAAATGAAGGGTGAGTTTATAGTGGCGATAAATAAATTGGTTGAGAAAAATTAATAAAGTTGGTGGAATGAATTAAGGTGGTCTAAGTTATAAGAATTATATGGTTACGTGGCAGACATGCTTTGCATGGAGGGGGCATGTGGCGCAAGCCATAAGGAATGGGAGAAGAGTGGCGCGTGTCACATGCATTTGGTAGAAATATTCTCTTTATTTTTTTTTCTTTTCAATGCTTTCATGTGACAATGATACTTTCCATAAATTTTGACCATGCAATAAACTCATTTGTTGACTAGAATAAAATAGGAAGTATGATGAATTAGTAAATTTATTTCAGTAACGTTCAAGAAATTAATACTAATATAGATATTGATATTGATATAAATAGCAACAAATGATTATAGTTGTAAGAATTTAATACTGATGCCGAAGTAACTGAATACTGAAGAAGATAATAAAACAAAAATAATTTTACTAAAACAAAATTGTAGATGTTTTGATTGGCTATATTTTGTGGTAAAACTCTTGTGTGTTTCAGGATGTCATAAGCAATGTTATGACATGTGATTTAAACATTATGCAGGTGTGTAGTATGTTTGTGCAACTGTTTGTTTTCAGGATGTCAAGATTGATGTCATGACATCTATGACTGGGCCTGAAGACCTAGTTGAATCCTAATTTGGGCGTGCATCTTGTTGTCTTTATTGCTGAGATTTTATTGTGGTTTTTAGCGCGTTTTCTTCAGAAGGAAAAGGAAGATACAATTTGGTTTTGTTATAGCATAACATTTGTTCTTTCTATTTTTGTTCCTGTAATTTAGGAACTATTTATTCTTAATTGTGTGCAAGTTCAGCAGGCCCAATGCCCATTGGAGTTTCTATTTAAAGCTGCTCAACCCTAGTGTGAACATATGGAAAAGGATTGTATTTTCAGTGTTTTTCACGTGTGTGTTAGTTTTTCTTATGAGCCAAGCAATTTTCTTTTGATGATTGTTTTGGACTAGGTGTTCATTTGTATTTTTTCCACTCGAAGCTTTTAAGCAAGAGTGTTTGTATTTGACTGAAGCTTTTAAGCAGGTCAAAGATTGTCTTGAAGAGTGTCTTCATTTTCTTGGTGTTGTTATTTAAGATTACTAACTGTGATTGTATATAAAGTGATAGGGGTCTCATATCTAGGAGTTCCTAGGTAGAACTGTCATTGGGTAGGGATTAAGTGAAAAGATTGCAAACTGTAGGTGTTTGCTGTGGATCTTTGAATTGATACTACTGATAATGAAGTTTCTTCCTGGCTTGGTAGCCCCCAGAGTAGGTGTGATTGCACCGAACTGGGTTAACAACTTTCTATGTCTTTTATATTATGTCTTTGTCATTTACATTTTTATTGTTGTTAAGTGTCGTGACATCGTGTTAGACATTGTGTGGTTGTTGCCAGAATTTCAATATGCATTAGAGCAGGCACCCTGCATGTTTTACTGGGTGAGATCCAGGGACAATATTCTGGTACCATGGACAAGGAAGAAGGATTTGGACACAGACTACCCATTCTGGATGGTTCTAACTATAATTACTGGAAACCTCGCATGATTGCCTTCTTAAAGTCTCTAAATAAGATGGAATGGAAAGCTTCAGATAGAGGAGGGGATCGTCCTACCATCATTGATAAAGATGGGAATATAACTTTGAAGCCTGAGGATGATTGGATCAAAGAAGAGGATGAGCTGGCACTATGGAATTCTAAAGCACTGAATGCCTTATTCAATGGCATTGATAAAAACATATTCAAACTCGTGCGTCATTGTCAAAATGCCAAAGAAGTTTGGGACATTATCAGAATCACTCATGAAGGAACCTCTAAAGTCAAGATGTCAAGACTTCAGATGCTTACCACCAAATTTGAGAATCTGAGAATGAAGGAAGATGAGATTGTTCATGATTTTCACATGAACATTCTGGATATTGCTAATGTCTTAGGAGCCTTAGGAGAAAATATGTCTGATGAAAAGATAGTGAGGAAAATTCTCAGATCGCTGAGATTTGCTATGAAGTTGACTGCAATAGAAGAATCTCAGGACATTTGCAACATGAAGGTAGAAGACCTCATTGGATCCCTTCAGACTTTTGAAATGGGACTCAATGATGTGCCTGAATAGAAGAATAAAAGCATAGCTCTTGTGTCAAATACTGAGAAGGGAGCAGAAAGAGGTGAGATGGAGGATGAGGAAAGTCTAAAAGATGTTGTTGCCATGATTGGAAGACAGTTCAACAAGGTCATGAAGAGGATGTATGTTGGGTCAAGATCAAATGTTAAGAACATTGCTTCTGACATTAGCATATCAACTGAGTCAAACACAAAGGTTGAAGAGAAGTAAGTCAAAACAGAAGAGTTCATTGCCATGTGTAGCACCCTAATATTTGCCCTAAGTTTTCTTCGCATTTTCATATGCATCTTGCATACAAACAAGATCACACTGGTTGCTCGGTTCGTCTCGGGTTAGGTTTATGCCTCACGGGGGATCACCGTTGTCTTTAATTACTTTATTTGTTTATGTTTACTAACCATTAATCAAAATACAAAAATATTTTGTTTCCTTTTACTAACCTTTTTCAGGAAGAGGAACCATTGAAAATGCCAAAAATAGCAGTCCTGCAGCTCGAGTAAAATTTTCACAGACAAAAGTTGAAGTGGATCCGCAAATAATTCAAATTTATCTAATCAAGTATTTCCCAAATTAATTGATTCATTCAAAGGATTTCCAAGGTTCATGTGTTTATTTCCATGACTTCTTCGGCGTACAAAAAGAATCGGGCCACAACAACCAAGCAACCACATTTGAATAAAATATTCAAATTTTGGCTTGGTTAACCGGTTAACCATATGCGTTAACCGGTTAACCTGTGCGAAATTTGAATATTTTATTCAAATTTAGCACTATTAAATCATTGATATAATTGGAATATTCTAGATCCATTGGTTCCTAATTTCTCTACATCACTTTGATCATTTCTTACCATAAACCCTCACTAATCACCACTCTTTTCCATTTCCCACCAAATTTGCAATTACCAAGCCTAATTTTAATTACCAAAGCAAGCTCCATTCCACCAAATTCCCATACCTAAAGTCTTTAAATAGGACCATAATTTCATTCATTCACCAAGCTTTTGAGAGCCAAAAAATCCCTTGCAAAACATTCTCCCAAAACCAAAAATCTCACTAAAGATCTTTTCCTCTTTGAAGTTATCAAGAATTCACATTGAATTCTTGACTAAATTGAGCTAAACCTTCATCCTACTCTTTCTTGTTCATCAATTTCAGTAGATCTAGCTTGATTTGGTCCAATTTGAAGAAGTGCTTTTGGTAATTCATTCTCTCCATAAACCCATATTCACCATCAACATTCAAGATGTAGATCTTTGATGCCTTTGTTTCTAGATCCTTTGGATCTTTATTTGTTGTTTGATTACATGGATTTCACTGCATTTTGGTTTTAAAATTCGTGCAAATTCAGATCATGATCATCAAATGTTTGTAAGAAGGTTTTAAAATAGATCATGCTGAATTTTCTTCATTTGTCTGCTACTGGTATAACGTTAACCGATTAACCATCTTTAAAACTGCATAGGTTTTCTTGCATTAACCGGTTAACCGAATTGGTTAACCGGTTAACACAAGTCAGAATGGTGTTTTTCGCTTGTTTTAAGCCCCTTTTTGGTTCCTCTTTCTTCTTCTTCCTCCTCCTTTTTATTTTTACCTTGGGAAGCCCTTTCGGGAGTAATTTCTCCTTAATTTCAATGAACTTTAGGTGTAAACTAGAGTAGTTAATGTTCATTAGTTCAAAACTACCTTTAAGTGGATTATTCAATTCATTTAAGGTACTTTGAATTAGTGATACATTTTCATGCTTGAATCCACCGAGATGAGTAATTGAACTTAAGGATGGAAGAATACCATAAGTGCGGTTCAATTTGGTATTCACCTTTAGTTTTGTGCAGTATTGCGTCCGGATAGCGATTTACATATCGTGTATCTCGCATGCATTAGAACTAACATTATGCACCTTAATTGGCGGTGTCCGGCCTCATTTGTAGGGTAATTACTTCGTAAATTACTCGGCGATTGCTTAACATAGACCTAAATATTTCCCTAATTCGGAATAAAAATCTAATTGGGTACTTGCACTTTCGTGGACCGGATCTCTTGTTGATCGTGTAATCCCAAAGTGATTAATCATATTGCATTAATAATCGAGACTTATGAATGTTTGATGCGTAGGTGCTTTGGGTCTCCCAATCGCCTTTCAAATTTCATTGAATTTAGTTTGGTTTGCCTTGATTAATCGCTATAGTGTAAGATACTAAGCGGATCCGGTTGCCTTTTGATTTTGGTTACTTTTTTGGCTGTGGTTGATTAAGTTCACCATACCACTCTTATGTAAATATTATTATACTATTATTATTTTTATTAATATTTTAGATTCTTGCACTTTAATTGCTTTTGCTACTAACATTTAATTTCTTGCACTTTTATTGCTTTTATTTTATCTTGCTTTATTATGCTTTATTCATCCATTATCATGTTTATTATTTGCTCTTATTTTGTTGTTGATTTTCCATTTTTCCATTTGGATACAAAAACATTAATAAAGGATTGAACCTCTAAAAAACTTGTGACTTTAATTTGTAGACTATTGGTTACTATCCTTGACCTTGGAATGAAGATTGTACTTAGATTCTTAGGACACATTTCCGTTGCCTTGATCTTCATGAAGTTGGAATTTTCCTTTATTTGGCCATTTGTTAGCTTATAAGGATGGAACTCTTATGCTCATAATTTGAAGTATCATCAAGTTTGGTTAGATCTTTCTTCCCTTATCTCCTTATTTTCTTTTTTATGATAATCCCTTCATCTCCTCCCCTTCTTTAATTTTCAAAATCTTCTCATTTTTTCAAAGGATTCCTTCTTTTTAAATCATCACCTCTTTAATAAACAAAACCTTGACTTTGTCAAATGGACTTTTACCCTTTTTATTTTCTTTTAAAAACCAATGAATCTAACCATATTGACCTTAATTCAAAAAATAAATAAAAATCATACTCATTCAAGTTGTTTTGTGCCTTTGTGCACTTTTGTTTATTTTCTTTAAAAGAGTGTCGATTATAAGTCATTATTCTTTAGTTGGGTGTTAGTCTTTCAATCTCCATGGTTGTAGTTTGATGTAATTGAGTCTCTTGTCATTTGTGGGGGTTTAGTGGCATACTCGTTGGTTTTATCCGAGTTGGCGCCCTCCCCACAATGATGTATGAGTCCATGCCTTCATTCTCATGATAGTTTGTTTGGTCATCCACTTGAAGATGACGAATTCTCCTCACTTAATAAAATTAATCATAACCCACCCTTTTCACTATTTGTACCACGAACTACGGGGTTTTGATCTCGCATTGCACTTTGTGGGTACATAGGCATGAGGTGGTAAACCTCTCCAAACACAAAAATATTAAAAAATAATTCTTTTCTCATCCCTCCACTCTCATTTAACAAACCTTTTTTCAAACCAAAAGCAATAAATTTTTCAAAGGGCTCCCTCGGAGTACCACAAACATTTTGGGTGCGTAAACCTTCCCATTGTGTGACCTATCCCCTTACCCGATTCTCTGATGTGTTTCTTTAGCTATTTTTGATTTTAGATTCATTAGGATTTATTCTATCTTTTTTCCTTTTCCTCTTGGAATAAAATAAAAGCACGGGGGCGACTCTGTTTACTTTCAGTTAAGTTAACTAATAGCTTACAGTCATGTTTTTACCGCTACAGAAAAGTGGAGACTCTGCTGGGAAGTAATCTCTAAGTGGATTCCGCCTACTATGATTTATTTACTGCTTTGGTTTGATTTGTTTGTTATTTGTTTGTTCTGTTTCAATTTTGGTGATCCTCTGTGAGTGAGATAGATTCTAACCCGGATTTGAGTTGAACTTATGATAGGACGGCGATATTCGAAGCGATAAGCGATGGAGTAGTCCAAAGCTATATCAATTTGATAATCTCCACTCGGTTAGGCTCTCTTGGATTATCAATGTCATGATGAGTAATCATACATGGCATTATTTTTCAACCATGAGCTGATCATACTGAGGACCGTAGAACCTTTAACCCATCCAAGCCAATTTAGGAACGTAGTGCGGAAACTATCTAGGTGTAAACCTAAGGTGGTTGTCATACTACACTCGGACGAGGTCTATTTTAAGAATTTTATCATTTGGGGAGTAATCTAATGTACCGATAATATTCTAAAGATGGTTGTTAACTCCGGGCACCTCTGTTAGCACCCTTTTGGTTTTCTGCAGGCCCAATGAAGACAAAACCTTAGTACTTACCTGTGTGGGTTGGTGTTCTGTTACCTTGACTTCATGCTCGTGACTCGGAACCTAGACCTATGTGCTTTGTGTGATCTTGTTTGTGGTTGTTGCATACATTCACTCATGCATTCATGAGCATTGTTCTTGAGATTTCAAGGGACTCATAAGATACTATTGCAAAATTTCAGATGTCTATGGTTATAAATTTTGAAAGAAGGAACACAAAGAAGTACAATTTCAAGAATCCTAATCTAATAGAGCTAAGAAAGTTAGGCGCTTTGGTGGTTGACACCTAGGAGTTCCAGAAATGTTATGGAAAGATCTTGTTTATTTTGGATACTGATGTACCAGAGGGGATACTCCCTACCTTGGCTCAGTTTTATGATTCGTTGCATCATTGTTTCACCTTTCCTGATTATCAACTTGTGCCGACCTTAGAGGAGTATTCTCATTGGATGGGTTTGCCTATTTTGGACAAGGAATTTCTTTTTAGTGGTTTAGAGAAGGCGCTTACGACCAAAGTCATCTCCAAAGCCCTTTCTCTCAAGGAGTTCGATCTTAATGGGAAGTTTCTTCCAAAAGGGAGTGTCCTTGGTATTAATACCAAGTTCTTGATGGGGAAAGATTCTACTTCTCTTACTTTGGGACATAAGGATGCATTTGAGGCTATTCTTGCTTTGCTCATTTATGGGATTGTTTTGTTTCCTAACTTAGATGGTATTGTGGACGAGAGTGCCATTCAGATTTTCTTGAAGAGAAATCTGGTACCTGCTTTGCTTGGAGATATGTATCATGCCTTTCATTATAAGACCTCCAAAGGTGATGGGGAGATTGTGTGTTGTGCACCTCTTTTCTATAGGTGGTTTATTTCGCACCTATCAAAGTATGATGTCTTCAAGGATAATAGAGAGAAGCGAAGATAGTCTCAAAGGATTATGTCTCTTCCTCATAAGGATATGAGTTGGTATTGTTCCTATTATGATACTGGAGTGCTTATTGACAGTTGTGGAGAGTTTAATAATGTACCTCTTCTTGCTACACGTGGGGGAATTAGTTACAACCATATTCTTGCTAGGCAATAGTTGGGATATTGCTTGAAGGACATACCAAGCAACCTTTCATTATCCAGTTTCTTCTTTCTTAATGGTGCAAATAATGTAGAAATGAAGAAAAAGATTACTCATTCTTGGCATGCGGTTCATCGGAAAGAGAAGAGTCAATTAGGAAGACAACACCTTGCTCCCTCCGAATGTTACATCCAGTGGGTTCGATCTAGGGCTTCCAAGCTCAAGATTCCTTATCCACCTGAAGAGCCTTTGTTTCCTATACTACCATTGTCCACTTTTCTTCCTCCCATTAATGAGAAGGTTTCTCTTCGAGAAGAATTGGACAAGATGAAGAGAGAGAAAGAAGAATGGCTACTTGAGAAGACGATGATGCCAGAGCAACTGAAGGAGAAAGATGATCTCATTGAGTTACTTGAGCGGCGTGTTACGAAGAGGCCAAGAGAGAATTTATTTTCCTCTAGTACTCCATCTACTACTCCTCCTACATCCGGTGCTTGGAAGACCATTGTTGACCAATTGGTGAAGGATAAGGAAGACATGGAGAATTGGTACAAGAAAGAGATTAAGAGGATTCACATGAAGTACCAGTCAGGATTTGGATCTTCTTCAGATATGATCCCCTAGGCCTAGTTTACTTTTCTCTCATGTATTAGGATTGTTGAGACTTGTACTTCACTTGTAATCCTTACTTTGATTTTAATGAGAATGAGTTTTTAAGTACTTCAAAAAGTATTCTTTATAAATATTGCAATTTATCGTATAGTCCTTTGAAATCTTTGCATGTGTATACGCATACCATGCATCATACCCGCATTTGTCTTGCTTCTTGAGTGTTCTCCAGGGATCTTATGTTGTTTCTTGGTCTTCATTTAGTTCTCCTGTTAAGTTGACTCACAAGGTTGATACTAGATCTAATCGGAAGAAGATGTCAGAAGCTTTATAACAAGAGAATCGTGAGCTGTGTGAAAAAGTTGCATATCTGAAGGATAGCTTGGAAAGAGTTACTGCCATGATGGAAAGCTTAGTGGCTGCTCAGAATCAGCCACCCCATCCTCCTAATTCCCCGGTACAACATACAGTCATCTTCTAGATTGTCACTGCATCGGTCCCTTCTGAAGCTGTCATTTCTCCTCGCTACCGCATGCCTCCTGGTACACCATAGGGTATGCCGGCTAATTTCACTCCTGTTGGTTATCATCCTCCTCCTCCTAAGACTGATGCATTTAATACTCTTCAGCCAGTGATGACTACTGCACCGCCTATGATGCACACTCCTCCGCACCATGAAGAAGTGATTTACCATGCTGAGCCTAGTGAAGACGCTGGTGTGATTGAAAGACATGATGATTTTCAAGGCCATTTTGTTGAGTTACAGAGAGAGATGAGAGCCTTGAAGCATAAATATTTATCTGGTAAAGATGCTTATAATCTCTGTTTGGTTCCTAATGTCAAGGTTTTGTACAAGTTCAGGCTTCCTGAGTTCGAGAAGTATAAAGGCAACACTTGTCCTCTGAGTCATTTGACTATGTATGCTAGGAAGATGTCTGCTCAAACAGATAATGATCAGCTGCTGATTCATTATTTCCAGGATAGTCTGACTGGTGCAGCCATGAGATGGTACATGAGTTTGGATAACATCCAAATCCATACTTTCAATGATTTGGGAGAGGATTTTGTTAAGCAATACAAGTATAATGTTGATATGGCACCAGACAGAGATCAACTCTGTGCTATGTCCCAAAAGGACAAAGAAACTTTTAAAGAGAATGCATAGAGATGGCGCGAGCTAGCAGCTTAGATTGTTCCTCCTCTAGAAGAGAAAGAAATGACGAAGATCTTTCTGAAGACTTTAGGTTCTTTCTATTATGAGAAGATGATTGCAAGTGCTCATTCTGATTTCACTGAAATGGTGAGTATAGGGATGTGTTTAGAAGAAGGTGTCCGTGAGGGACGGTTGAGAAAAGAGAGTAATACTGGCTCAAGCTCTAAGAGGTTAAACTTTGTTAAGAAGAAAGAAGCTGAGACTAATGATGTGTCTCGTGAAAGTTACAGAAGACCTCGAGGTCGTGAGAATCATCGTCATCAGTAGCATGTAGCTTTTGTAACTCCAATGATTAATGTGACTCCAACTGTGTCGGCAGCTCCAAAGTACCAGTCTTGTTATCAACAGCCTTCTGTGCAACAAAGTGGAAATCAACAGGGTCGTGCTAAGCCAAATTTTGATCCCATTCCGATGTTGTATGCGGATTTGCTTCCATCCCTGATTGAGAAGAATCTTGTGCAAACACGATCTCCGCCTCCAGTTCCAGAGTCTATCCCATGGTGGTATAAGCCCAAAGCTCACTTTGATTTTCATCAAGGTGCCCTGGGGAACGATATTAAGAATTGTTATCCATTGAAGTTTGAAGTGCAGAAATTGATAAGGAGCAATGTTCTGTCTTTCAATGATGTTAATCCAAATGTGAAGACAAATCCGCTTTCGAATCATGGTAATACGTCTGTGAACATGGTTGATGGTTGTCCTGGTTTGTTCAAGATTTATGAGGTCCGTCATATTCGAAGGTCTTTGGTTGAGATGCATGCTTTTTTTAAGTGAATATCACGATATTGACCACAATTATGCTGGTTGTTGCATTTGTTCGGTGAACCCTCGTGGTTGCGTGATTGTTAAGAGAGACATTCAAAAGATGATGGATGATAAGTTGATTGAAGTGACAACGAAATGAGATGAGTATGAAAATGAAGTGAATATTATTGTGCCTCAGTTCAATATTCTTGAGAAGGTTGTTCCTGAGAAGGTGGTTATTTCTTTTGATAACCGCAAAAATGTTGTTACTCCATTGGTGATAAATTTGCCTGGTCCAATGCCATATGAGTCTGAAAAAGATGTTCCCTACCGGTATAATGCTACAATGATAGAAAATAGTAAGGAAGATCATATTCCTTCTCCAAAGTTTGTGGTTAGCATTGCTGATGTGACAAAGGTTACTCGAAGTGGTAGAGTTTATGCTTCAGATCCTCCAAAAAGAGCTGAAGATACAAATGCGAGTAAATAGATTGGGGATGTTGTTGCCCGATCAGGTCAATTTGGCGATTCCAGTAAGATGAGGTGTTGAAATTGATAAAGAAGAGCGAGTACAACGTTACTGAGCAGATGTTGCATACTCCGTCGAAGATATCAGTTTTATCACTCTTGATGTGCTCTAAGGCTCATAGGCAGTCTTTGCAGAAGATTCTTAATCAAGATTATGTTGATCATGATGTGACTGTTTATCAGTTTGATAATATTGTGGCTAATATCACATCATGCAACAATCTGAGTTTCTGTGATGATGACTTGCCTGAAGAAGGAAGGAACCATAACTTGGCTTTGCATATTTCAGTGAACTATCAGGAAGATGCTATGTCTAAGGTGTTGGTTGATATCGGATCTTCTCTGAATGTGATGCCAAAGTTGACTTTGTCAAGGCTTGCGTACCAAGGCGCTCCCATGAGGCATAATGGGATTATTGTGAAAGCTTTTGACGGATCAAAGAAAATTGTGATTGGAGAAGTTGATCTTCCTATTCTGATTGGACCGTTTATATTCCAAATTACTTTTCAAGTAATGGATATACGTCCTGCTTACAGTTGCCTCCTTAGAAGACCCTGGATTCATGAGGCAGGAGCTGTGACATCTACTCTCCATCAGAAACTGAAGTTTGTGAAAGATGGGAAATTAGTGACCATCGGCGGTGAGCAGGCGATGCTAGTGAACAATCTGTCGTCTTTCTTCTATATTGATGTTGAAGAAGAGGTGGGAACTTCATTCCAGGCTCTTTTTGTTGTTGATAATACTGCTAAGAAGAATGTTATGCCTATGTCTTCTCTCAAGGATGCTCTGCGTGTACTCGAAACTGGTCGATCTGACGGTTGGGGACGAATTATTGATGTTGTTAACAACAAAGAGGGATTTGGTATTGGTTTTGCGCTAGGTGTGGCTCTCAATGACCCGAAGATTATTCAGGAAGGATTCCGAAGTGTTGGGTTTATCAACGATCATTCCGCCGCTGCCATCATTGAAGATGATAAAGATGAAGAAATTCCTAACTTTGTTACGCACGAAAAGATTTGAAAGAACTGGATTGCTATTGATGTTCTTTCTGTTATTCATGCTTCAAAGTAATTTGTTTTATTTTCTTTCAAAAAATCCTTTCACTCTGCCCAAGGTGAAAGTGATGTTTGTCGGGCTTTGTTTCAAATTTTATCATCATCAATAAAATGTTATTTTGTTATTTCCGTATGTGTTTTTCCTTTTTGCTTTATTATGAAAAACGGTAACATAAAAAACCCAAAATAAAAATAACCACTGTTTATCTGCATGATGTTTGCACTTTTGTTCATACTCTAAAATAAAAATAAAATCATTGTGCAGATTGATTGATAAACCCATTGAAAACAATGATCATATGCCCTCTCCCAACTTTGAATTCCCTATGTTCGAAGCTGAAGAAGAGTATGTTGAAGAGATTCCTGATAAGATTTCTCGGTTGCTTGAGCACGAGGAGAAAGTTATTCAGCCTCATGGAGAGTCTATAGAGATGGTCAACTTGGATTCTGAAGATGATAATAAAGAAGTCAAGATTGGAGCATTGCTTGGTCCTGGGGTTAAGAAAAGGATGGTTGAGCTTATTAGAGAATATGTTGATGTATTTGCTTGGTCTTATCAGGACATGTCAGGTCTTGATACCGATATTGTGGAGCATAGATTGGCGCTGAAGCCTGAATGTCCATCTGTGAAGCAAAAGTTGAGAAGAACTCATTCTGATATGGAAGTAAAGATCAAAGAGGAGGTTAAAAAGAAGATTAATGCAGGTTTTCTTGTGACATCTAATTATCCTCAATGGGTGGCCAATATTGTGCCTGTTCCAAAGAAAGAAGGAAAATTACGAATGTGTGTTAATTATAGAGATTTGAATAAAGCCAGTCCAAAAGATGATTTACCATTACCACACATTGATGTGTTCTCTTTTATGGACGAATTTTCCGGTTATAATCAAATTAAGATGGCACCTGAGGACATGGAAAATACCACATTTATTACACCATGGAGAACATTTTTCTACAGAGTAATGCCCTTTGGATTGAAGAATGTTGATGCGACATACCAAAGAGCTATGACCAAGATTTTCCATGATATGATGCACAAATAAATTGAGGTATATGTTGATGATATGATTGCTAAGTCGAGGACTAAAGAGGATCATGTTGAACATTTGTTGAAGTTGTTTTAGAGGTTAAGGAAGTTTAAACTTCGTTTGAATCCGAACAAGTGCACATTTGGTGTACGTTCTGGAAATTTGTTAGGCTTCATTGTCAGCCAAAGAAGAATTGAAGTTGATCCTGATAAAGTGAAAGCTATTCGGGAAATGACTGCTCCAAGAACTGAAAAGCAAGTAAGAGGTTTCTTGGGTCGTTTGAATTATATTTCGAGGTTTATCTCTCAAATGACTGCCACATGTGCTCCAATCTTCATGTTGCTCCAGAAAGACCAAGGTTGTGTCTGGATAGATGATTGTCGGAAGGCGTTTGAAAGTATCAAAGAATATCTGCTTGAACCTCCTATCTTGTTTCCTCCGGTGGAAGGTAGACCGTTGATTATGTACTTGATTGTGTTGGAAGATTCCATGGGTTGTGTGCTTGGTCAGCAAGATGAATCTGGAAGAAAAGAATATGCGATCTACTACTTGAGTAAGAAATTCACTGATTATGAGTCTCGGTACTTCATGCTTGAAAAAACCTGTTGTGCCTTAGCTTGGGCTGCAAAGCGTCTTTGCCAGTATATGCTGAATCATACAACTTGGTTGATCTCTAAAATGGATCCAATTAAGTATATCTTTGAAAAGCCTGCTTTGACTGGGAGGATTGATCGTTGGAAAATGTTATTGTCAGAATATGATATCGAGTACCGAGCTCAAAAAGCTATAAAAGGTAGTATCTTGGCTGACCATTTGGCATATCAACCGATTGATGATTAATAGCCTATCAAGTTTGATTTTCCAGATGAGGATGTAATGTATTTGAAAATGAAATATTGTGATGAACCTTTGATTGAGGAAGGGCCGGAGCCTGGATCTCGATGGAGTTTAGTTTTTTTTATGCTGTAAATGCACGCGGAAGAGGAATTGGGGCAGTGATCATTACTCCCCATGGTTCACATATTCCTTTTGCTGCAAGGTTGATTTTCCCTTGTACCAATAATGAAGCTAAGTATGAAGCATGTATTATGGGTCTTGAGGAAGCTATTGATTTGAGGATTAAACATCTTGATATGTATGGAGATTCTTCCTTGGTAATCAATTAGGTCAAGGGTAAGTGTGTAACTCATCAACCTCACTTGATCCCTTATAGAGGTTATGCCAGGAGGATATCAACTTTCTTCACTAAAGTTGAGTTTCATTATGTGCCTCGCGATGAAAATCAGATGGAAGATGCTTTGGCAACTATAGATTCTATGATAAAGGTGCACCATTGGAATGACGTTCCCATGATCAGAGTGATGCGGCTTGAAAGACCAGCTCATGTGTTTGCAGTTGAAGAGGTCCATGATGACAAGCCTTAGTATCATGATATTAAATGTTTTCTCCAGAGTCAGGAATACCCACTTGGGGCATCCGATAAAGATAAGAGGACTTTGAGGAGATTGACAGGAAATTTCTTCCTGAATGGAAATGTGCTTTATAAGAGGAATTTTGACATGGTCTTGCTTAGATGCATGGATAGACACGAAGCAGACATGTTAATGAAAGAAATTCATGAAGGATCTTTTGGTACTCATGCTAATGGGCATGCAATGGCTAAAAAGATGCTGAGAGCAGATTACTATTGGCTGACAATGGAATCTGATTGTTGCAAGTATGTGAAAAAGTTCTTTAAGTGCCAAGTGTATGATGATAAGATTCATGTGCCACCAACTCATCTCAATATGATTTCTTCCCCGTGGCTTTTCTATATGTGGGGAATTGATATGATTGGAATGATTGAACCCAAGGCTTCGAATGGACATCTTTTTATTCTTGTGGCAATTGACTACTTTACCAAGTGGGTGGAAGCGGCATCATATGCTAATGTGACCAGGCAAGTTGTGGTTCGGTTTATCAAGAATAACATTATCTGCAGATATGGTGTTCCGAATAGAATCATTACTGATAATGGTTCGAACATGAATAATAAGATGATGAAAGAGCTTTGTGAAGAATTCAAGATTCAACACCATAATTCTTCTCCTTATAAACAAAAGATGAATGGGGCTGCTGAGGCTTCAAATAAGAACATTAAGAAGATCATTCAGAAGATGGTTGTGACATATAAGGACTAGAATGAGATGCTCCCTTTTGCTTTGCATGGGTATCGCACATCTGTCTGCACTTCAACAGGGGCAACCCATTTCTCCCTTGTCTATGGTACATAAGCAATGCTCCCCGTCGAGGTTGAAATCCCATCAATGAGAGTTCTGATGGAAGCCAAGTTGACTGAGGCTGAATGGTGTCAGAGTAGATTTGATCAATTAAATTTTATAGAGGAAAAGAGAATAACAACTTTGTGTCATGGTCGGTTGTACCAACAAAGAATGAAGAAAGCTTTTGACAAGAAGGTCAAACCTCGTGTATTCAGAGAAGGCGACCTCATGCTCAAAAAGATTTAGTCTTTCATTACAGATTCTTGGGGAAAGTGGACTCCGAACTATGATGGCCCATATGTTGTTAAGAAATCCTTCTCTGGCGATTCATTATTTCTTGCAACAATGGATGGTGAGGAGATCACTCGTCCTGTGAATGCGGATGCAATCAAGAAATATTTCGCCTAAAAAATAAAAGAATAACTTGCTAAGTTGAAAACACGAAAGGGCGGCTTAGGCAAAAATGAGTGTCTCGGTGGATTGAAAACCCGAAAAGGCGGTCCAGGAAAAAAATTAGAGACATAAACATAAATGATTATCTCGGTAGATTGAAAACCTGAGAGGGCAATCTAGGCAAAAGTTAGGGATCATGGAAAATAACTGCATCGACAGACTGGATCACTTGTAACAACAGAGGATTTAAGATTTTATCCCTCAGAAGAATTGCCCATCAAAGAGTCTTATTCACTCATACTTGATTGAAGTTTCGGACACAGTGGAATTCAAATTTGATAGGGAGAATAGTGATCATTGTATTTCAATGTAGCCCTTTTCATGTATTTACCATTTTCCAAACTTGTAAAGATCCATGGGGTCATGCCATTTGCTGACTACCATTCTATTAATGAATTTGAGATTTTATCCAATTGTTTGCAATTATTTATAGTGTTTCTGTTTACAAAATTTCAATTTATTGTTGATGAAGATTTTTGAAACAAATTTAATAAATTTAAACTTTGAAGATTATTAAAACATTTTTCTTTTGATATGTGAACAAAGAAAGGATATAAATAGTGATTCTAGAGATGGTAAAGTTCGGATGTGTGTAACTTGTCTCTCCCAAAGCAAGGTTTGATCCGATTATGTCCCTACAAAATTCCTGAATAATCCTGGCATTTTGATTTTAATGATGTGTTGTGCCCCACCAGCATGAAAGGGTATTATAAATGCTCATAGATATGTTTCCTTCCCCAGAAGAGTTGTTTGATCTCTTCCTCAGTAGTTTACCTTTGACTTGAGAAGTATTGGGAATCCTCAGTCGAGTTCTTGTTCCTCAGCATGAGTTGGTTGTATCCCATAGCAGAAGTATAGGTATAACAATTAGTTTAGAGGTTTTCTTTCACCTGTTGGTGGGTATTGATTTAAAATCCCTTGTAACTGTGTTTTGACTATTGTAATACCTCGAAATTTGCCCTCATATTTATTATCCACTAACTGGCTTACGCTTCACATTCATCTGCATTTCTCATTAGGTCATAATATTCATAATCACACATTTGCATTGAACTCATAAGGCATGGGATCAAGTATTCTCTGGTGACTTGAGTTTTCCTATTCCAAGGTGTTTCATCTGGCTATTACACTCGAGATTGAGACAGAGGTTGAGCTCACATTATCATGGGAACATTCTCATGCTGAAGTTCATCAAGTACCCGAGTTATCTTCTTCAAGATTCCTCAGGAATGTTAGATGTTTAGGGTTTTAGTCATGTTAATAGCCCAAGTTATTGGCCTCATCGGGGAGCACTCAATACAAGTTGTTCAAGGGCTCTTATCTCTGGTATGGATTGTTAATGTTAATCAATGGAGAATGAGTTTCAGGGTTTCATATCAAGTGTATCATGATATTCATGGTAGAGGAGATCCAGTGGGGGACTCATAAGATAATCAGGTCATTATGGTTCTTTCGATTGCTCATTGTTTGTGGTACAATTTGATAAGGTTCAAGATTGAAGTTTACTGAAGTTTAGGGATTCATTAAGAATAAGTTTGATTTGGGTTGGAATATTGTGGTAACCTATTAAGATTGATTGTGTAAGCCATTTGAAATCCACACATGTCTATGTTTACCATCATTACTTTCTCTAACCATTTTTTCCATAATCCATAAAACCACATCTCAAATTTTTCTTTTCTTATTACCATTAAAATCACCATTTATGGCCCCTTAACCTTTCTTTTGTTCATGTTAAAACCACATCTCAAATCTCTCTTTTCTTATTACTATTAAAATCACCATTTATGGTCCCTTAACCTTTCTTTTGTTCATGTTAAAACCATAACAAAGTAGAAATAAAAAGGAACCATTTTTTCTTAAGAGAAAAAAAGTTACAGTTACATATACAAACTGCATAATTGATAACAAAGGGAATTGAATTTCGGTTATAGGGTCTAGGAAGAAATTCAGTCACTCTTGAAGAAAACTCTAACAGAAGAATTGAAGAAATTGAGTTACACAAAAAATTCGATAACCCAGAATACTCAGTTACATGGTTCTCTAACAAAAAAACTTAGAAAAATTTCAATATAAATTCAGTTACAAAGGCTCAGAAAGGGGATAACTGATACGGTTGCAAAAAGGGATAACAAAATTTATCCAGAAGAAACCTCTTCATCAACATCAATCTTTTCCCCTTCAATTTTCCACTTTTTCAACATCTTCCATCGTCATCACTATCTTCCAAAAAAAAAAGTCTCCTAGAACTTCTCTCTTAGAATCCTGCATCAATCTACCTCTATCTTCAATCAACAATCACTCTGCAAATAGTCTTCATCTTTCTTCTTTAACTTCTTCATCACCATCGCACATCTTCATCAATAAAGAACAAGTTGCATCCTACAAAATTCAGAAAAAAACAATTCAGCAAACAACAATTCAACTCACTCAAATCGAAGCAAGAACGCATCACAACAATGGGACAACATATCAATTGCGATTGACAAAGGAATAAATGAGGTAGAAGAAGGAGAAGGTCGCAGTGGAACAGAGAAGAAGATTCCAAATTCATACCAAGAAAGGAAATCGAGCAACAATTCTTTAGCCGTGTCAATCTCTACTTCAATCTTCAATCGTAAACAATTCCGAGAATTATTCTCGATCTCCGCAGTTCTTGAGCAACGAGAATTCCACCAAAGAGAAATCAACATCCAGAACGTCATCAATCTTTGATTGAGCTCCCCCACAGATTCACGACGTCGCGTTATCCTCATTCACGGCTTCGCAGCGGTCCATCAACAAGAACCTATAAAATATCAAGAGCCGAAAGTTCATCGATCGCAACAACTCAACATAGCAGAAATGAAATTGAAAGAGGGAGAAAGTATCAAGGCTCACATCAAGATTCGTAACAACACCGTCAACAATTTGTCAAACACTCGCACTTGCGGATTGCATCAGTATTCACCGCAAATTCTTCATAGCATTCAACATCAATACCTCACAACAAGAGGAGTATTCATTTTGCAAATTTCAGATGCCGCAAAACAATCAACTCCTTCATCAATCAGATTCAACAATAAGTGAAGATCTGTGAAATCAATAAAAACGTGTACAAAGATTAATATACTCCAGAAGACCAAAACATTCACAAGCTAATAATATAAAATAAAAAAAATCTAACCCTAGCCAATTTCATAACTAACTCATAACAGAAGATAACAACTTCCTAACAGAATTCTTCCAGAAGTTTCACCTGATATTTCTACGCAAGCTTGAGCCCCTCTCTATAAATCAGAACCAATCCTCTTCCTTTTTCAGGTTCACCATTTTCTTCAATCTTCCCACTCCTGGATTTTAGCTCTCCAATTCTCGTTTTCTTCTTCACCATCCTTTCTCACCATTCCTTCTCTCTAATCTTCTTCTCTCAATCCAGATTCTTATTCCTTCAAACCTCTCAAATTCCAAGTCTCATTCATCTCCATTAATCTTCCTTCAGCCATTTTTCGTCACCTTCACCCAATTCTCTTCATCAATTGCCCAAACACGCTCTGCAAAAAAGCCGGGAATTGATATCAATAACCATTGATTTTGCATCAAGAACGCGAGAATGTTGCAACGAATCCGAAAATCCTAATCAACAAGTCAAGATTGCAGAGATTAAATCAGAGTTACAATAGAGATAGTGAAATTCTGTGATCAGGTATGAGATGTCCTAAGAGATGTATCCCAACACTTGACAGATTTAACCAAAACTTAAATAGCAAGAAAAGTAAACAACACAGAAATTTGTTAACCCAGTTCAGTGTATAACCACACCTACATCTGGAGGCTACCAAGCCAGGAGGAAATCCACTATAAGTAATATTAATTCTAGACTTAAACCACCCTGTTTAATCTATCACTTAATAACTACCCAATGCAATTTCTACCTAAGACACAACTTAGATAAGAGTACCCTATTCACTCCCCCTCAATCACACAGTGATTTTGTTTACAAGTTTAATGAAATTGAAGTCATACTTCAAACAAAATAGCTTGATCTTACTTCACAGTTTCAATCAAGTCACAAATACACTTTTGCTTAAAAGCTCATAAAGTGGTACAATAAAAACAACCTGCTATTAAAACACTAGACACCCTATTTGGTCTTCTGAAATTCGTACTCAATTCTGTGAGTTTTTGTTGATTAAATAGGTGTCTATAATTTGGGCTATCTGTAGAATGATCCAGCCCTAATGCGCATGCATCTTCCACCTTGAATTAGGATTTGTTACTTCCTAGATTCTAGGTGATTTAGGTCTTCTGTTTTAATCTGAATCCTCAATATAAAACTCCCTACAGATGCGCCTTGTTCTGTTTTTATCCATCATTAATTAATTCCAGATAACTCTCCTTAAATATCTCTGATCAGTTAGTCATTAATTAATTCTGGTAGCAGGTTTGAGATGTCTCAACATCTGTTGGGACATCCTGAAAAACTGAACTTAAGTCATTTACACAATGTCCCAACATCTGGTGAGACATCCTGAATTAAGTTCTTATCCTCTATTTGATAATGTCCCAACATCTGATAGGACATTCTGAACTGAATTCAACATTTCTTGTTGGTCAAAAATTCTGCCAATTCTTAAACATCTACAAACTCCCCCTTTGGCTAATTTTTGGCTAACATCTTTTCTGGTTTTCAGAGTGCAGCAGAAGATCTTTTATCAGAGTATAGCATTACTTTTCTGTTGAATCATATTTGAGATTACTCCCCCTCAAACATACATGTATCCAATCTTGTTGCAACAGAAAAAAAAACACACTTATTCAGTTCAGAAGCAAACAGATTTTTCATTCATAATCAAACAGCATTACATATTGTTGTTGGTGTTGTTCTCCCCCTTGTTAGACACAAATTTTGGGGCCAAAGAGACTAAATCTAAATTACAATGCAGCTGTCATACATTTTTCCTCACATACAATGATCACTCAGACTCCTCACTTTCAGTTTCTTCATCATCTTCAGTTTCTTCATCAGAGGCAGCTTTCTGATCTCCTTCACTCTCCAGCCTTTGGATGATTTCCTCAAGCTTCTGCTTTCTTGCTTCAAGTTCTTTGCAAGTGCTCTTCAGTTCAGCAATTAATGCAGTCTTGGAGATTGGAGTCTTAGCAGTTGAAGGACCTGCAGATGTCCCAGAAGGTGCTTCAACATCTGCTGCATGATGACTGAGGAACAGTTTGTAATGAAAAGCCAGAGGGCTTTCTCTTTTGCAGACTGTGTCCTTCTCAGTGAGGATTCCAGGGTATTGATTGAGCACTATACCACACAGCAAGGAAGGAAAAGCTATTGGCAACTTTGTTGCAGATTAGCTAGCATGCTTCAAGGTCTGATCAAATATGTAAGCACCATAATCCAGCTTAGTCTGAGTTCCCACAACATAGATAAACCTGCCCAAGCCAGTGGATATTGAAGATGTGTGATTGGTAGGCACCCAGTTTGCTGTACCAATCCTGTTCAGCATGGCATATTTTCTTGTCAGCATGCTCACTGAGAGCTTTCCTTTCACTGGCCAAGCCTTGACCTGGTTTGCAGTGATAACCTTGCAGACCTGGTTATCAGTCTTCCCTAGCTCATTTGGACCATCTGTTTCTCTTCCAAGGTATTGATTGATGATCTGAGGAGAGAACTCTACACACATGCCTCTAACAAAAACTTTTCTAAATTCAAAAGACTTACCATTGGCACAATCTTCCTGAAGATTGACTATAAATTCTTTGACAAGAAGCTCATAGCAGGGAGAGAGATTAGAGACTGTTTTGAAGAGGCCAGCAGCAGATATGAGGTCAATTAGTTCAGTGCACTCAAGTGCATTACTGCTCAGCTCTCTTTCAAGTGCCACCCTTCTTTGGTACACAAACTTCCATCTGTTTACACTTGAAACATGATGAAATGAGATGTTGTCCAAGGGAGCTTCTGGAATAGCAGTTGATGCCCTAGAGGGTGCTGGTTTCTTCTTTGGAGGAGATGTTGGGACATCTGCTTCAACATCTGAGTCTGAAGGAGTGACAGCTTTCCTCTTCTGGGTTTGGACTTTACTCCATTGTTTTGTTGGACCAAAGGCAGCTTTAGCTTTGTCTTTCTTTGGGGTAGCTTTCTTCTTCTCAGGAATTTCAAGTTCTGCTTGCATCTTTCCTTTCCTAGACCTGAGCCTTTTGGCTATGCTAGGTCTTACAGAGGCTATGATCTCTGTATCAGAATCCTGCTCCAGGTTCACCACAGGAGGAGATTGAGCAGTCTCCTCTTCAGCTGGTTGATCAACAGAGATATGATCTTCAGATGAGGCTTTGGTCTGATCCTCAGAGTCTTCTTCATCACTTTCATTTGAGGCCTTTTTCTGGTCCTCAGTTTGTTCAATATCAGCATCAGATGAGGTCTTTTTCTCATCCTCAGATGTTCCAACATCTATTGGGACATCCTGTTGAGCAGGAGTGTCCTTTGCAGCTTGAGCTTGTTCTTCTTGAGGGGCAGGCATGGTGTTCAGAGGAATAGAAATCCCACTAACCACTCTCTGTTCAAAAAGAATCTTGTTAACTATCTCCTTGATGGAAGCATCCACATATTCAGAAGATTTTGGGGGCATGTTAGTTGGTGAAGGAATGCCTTTGGATTTGCTGCAGACTTGATCTTTTGCTCTTTTTGGAGTTCTTGGCTTTTTAGCATGAGAAGCACTTCCTCTGATTTCGTCCAATGGGGTTGATTTCATTGGTACCACAAAGATGGGGGTTGCATGAACTACATCTTCTTTGTTGAGAACTTCTTCAGGAGTGTTAGGGTTTTGAGACATTGTCAAGGAAGATGGATGAAGAGTTTTAGGGTTGATGATTTCTGAAGAACAGCTAGATAATATGATTCGCTTTTGATAGAGTGATGAGAATATTGATAGCTGATTATAAGCTGTTACTAAATAAGTAGCCGTTACATTGCAAATTATTAGGAATGGAATACCCAAGGTTCTTGACCAGACTGGTGTTGCCATCTGGAACTTATGCCATACAATGTCATATGACATGTTGGCACATCTCATTAACTGCTAAATCTCACATAAACAGATTCCCAGTTTGCCCCTTAAGTTCTCAAATTGTGTAGCATCCAATGCTTTGGTAAAGATATCAGCCAACTGCAGATTTGTAGCTACATGTTCCAATGAAATCACCTTTTCTTCTACAAGATCTCTGATGAAATGATGTCTGATATCAATATGCTTGGTCCTGCTATGTTGGATAGGATTCTTTGATATGTTGATTGCACTTAAGTTGTCACAGTACAATGTCATGACATCCTGTGGGACATTGTACTCAGTGAGCATTTGCTTCATCCAAACCAACTGAGAACAACTGCTTCCAGCTGCTATATATTCAGCTTCAGCTGTAGATAGAGATACACAATTTTGCTTCTTACTGAACCAAGAAATCAAATTGTTTCCTAGAAAGAAACATCCTCCTGAAGTGCTTTTTCTGTCATCAGCACTTCCAGCCCAATCAGCATCACAGAAGCCAATGAGAATTGGTTTGCATCCATGAAAGTACATTATGCCATAGTCACAAGTACCATTAACATATTTAAGAATTCTCTTGACTTGATTGAGATGACTGACTTTTGGATCAACTTGATATCTTGCACATACACCTACTACAAATGCTATGTCTGGTCTGCTAGCAGTCAAGTATAACAAGCTTCCAATCATGCTTCTGTATAAGCTTTGATCTACATTCTCACCCTTTTCATCTTTAGTCAGCTTTAAATGTGTGGGGGCAGGAGTTCTCTTATGAGTAGCATTTTCCATTCCAAATTTCTTGACTATGTTCTTGGTATACTTGCTTTGGGAAATGAACATGGAGTCTTCCATTTGCTTTATTTGCAGACCAAGAAAGTAGGTTAACTCTCCTACTAGGCTCATTTCAAATTCAGATTCCATCTGATTGACAAAATGTTTGACCATCCTATCAGACATCCCACCAAAGACAATGTCATTTACATATATTTGTGCAATCATGACATTTCCTTCTTCATCTTTAACAAACAAGGTTTTGTCAATTCCACCTTTCCTGTACCCTTGCTTGATAAGAAAAGTAGTCAGTCTTTCATACCATGCCCTTGGAGCTTGCTTCAGACCATAAAGAGCTTTCTTTAGTTTGTATACATGATTTGGACAGCTTGGATCAACAAATCCTTTAGGCTGTTCTACATATACCTCTTCATTAAGATAACCATTTAAAAAAGCACTTTTCACATCCATTTGAAATAGCTTGAACTTTAAGATACAAGCAATTCCCAAAAGTAGTCTGATTGATTCAAGCCTTGCTACTGGTGCAAAGGTTTCATCAAAGTCTACTCCTTCAATTTGTGTGTATCCTTGAGCTACAAGTCTAGCTTTGTTCTTTGTAACAACTCCTTGTTCATTTGACTTGTTCTTATACACCCATTTTGTTCCAATCACATTTATGTCATCAGGTCTAGGAACAAGATTCCACACTTCATTCCTTGTGAATTGACCTAATTCCTCTTGCATAACACAAATCCAGTATTCATCAGTAAGAGCTTCCTTGATGTTTTTAGGTTCTATTTTAGAAACAAAACAAGAACCTGAAATCACTTCTCTTGATCTAGTGCTCACACCTCTGTTGGGATCACCAATTATCAAATCTTTGGGATGATCCTTCTATATTCTGATGGAGGGAGGTTTGCTGGATTGTTCTGTCCTTGCATCAGTTTGAGTGAAGTCATAATGATCACTCTTTTCTTCAGCTTCAGTCTTGATATCAACAGATGTTCCAACATCTTCTGGGACATCTGTAGGAGCATCATCAATTATCACATTTATGGACTCCATGATGACCTTGGTTCTGGAATTAAATACTCTATATGCTCTGCTGTTTATAGAGTATCCAAGAAAAATCCCTTCATCACTTTTAGGATCCATTTTTCTTCTTTGCTCCCTATCTGCCAGAATATAACAGTTACTTCCAAACACATGGAAGTACTTAACTGTGGGTTTTCTGCCCTTCCAGACTTCATAGATTGTGGACAAAGTCCCTTTCCTTAGGGTAACTCTGTTGTGGATGTAACAAGCTGTGTTCATAGCTTCAGCCCAGAAGTACAAAGGTAACTTTTTAGCATGGATCATAGCTCTTGCTGATTCTGGAATAGTTCTATTCTTCCTCTCAACAATCCCATTCTGTTGAGGAGTGATAGGTGAAGAATATTCATGATTGATTCCTTCTGAAGAGCAGAAATCTAAGAACTTTTGGTTCTCAAATTCTTTTCCATGATCACTTCTTATTCTGATCACACAGCTGGATTTTTCCCTTTGTATTCTTTGGCATAAGTCTTTGAATACTTCAAATACATCAGACTTTTCCTTGATAAAATTTATCCATGTATACCTTGAAAAGTCATCAACCACCACATAGGCATACCTCTTGCCACCAAGGCTTTCAACCTGCATAGGTCCCATAAGATCCATATGCAATAGTTCCAAAACTTTGGAAGTTGTTAGATGTTGGAGCTTTGGATGGGACATCTTGGTTTGCTTGCCTATTTGACATTCACCACATATTTTGCCATCATCAATCTTCAGTTTAGGAATACCTCTTACAGCATCCATAGATATGATCTTCTTTATGCCTCTGAAATGAAGATGACCTAGTCTTTGGTGCCATAGTTTCACTTCTTCTTCTTTAGCTAAAGAGCAAGTTGAAGTGAGACTGAAGTCTTGAGGTTCCCACATGTAACAGTTGTCTTTAGATCTGGCTCCTCTCATGACAACCTCTTGTTCTTTGTTAGTCACTATGCATTCTGTTTTGGTAAAGTTTACACTGTATCCTTGATCACATAATTGACTTATGCTGATCAGGTTAGCAGTTAAACCTTTAACTAGCAGAACATCATCTAGTCTTGGAACATCTTGACAGTCCAAGGTTCCAACTCCCTTGATTTCTCCTTTAGCTCCATCTCCAAAGGTTACATACCTGGATGAATATGACTTTAAGTTTACTAGCAGATTCTTCAATCCAGTCATGTGTCTTGAACATCCACTGTCAAAGTACCAGTCTTCTTTAGCTGATACTCTTAGTGATGTATGTGCTATATATGCAGCATTTTTCTTTGACCATTTGAGTTGAGATTTCTTTTGATGCCTCTGCCCTGTGTGTTGTTCATCAGTGGATCTCCAAGATTGATTGTTGATCTTGTTCTTGGGTATGTAGCTTTGATCAACATCAGGATTAGCTTTTGGTCTCCATACCTTCTTTATGACCTCTGTCTTTTGCTTAGGAGGTTGCTGATTTCTTTGATGTTTATGCAGCACTTTCTTGGTAACTTCTACTTTCTGCTTAGAAGGTTGCTGATACATCTGATTTGGATATCCATGCAGCTTATAGCAATGAGGTTTGATATGTCCAAATCTTCCACAATGATGACATCTCCATCTTTGATATTTCTTCTTCATTTTATTCTTTTCAGAATGTTGAGACATCTGTTGGAACATTATGTTTGACTTTGTGTTCTTTTCCTGATGTTGAAGCATCTGTTGGGACATCTTGTTTGACTGTATGGATTTTGAAGTAGTTTTGCTAGAGCTAGCTTCATCTTTATGTACTCTGTTAAATCCTAGTCCACTTTTATCCCCTGAATGCTTATTGTTGTTGAGAATAACATCCAGTGTATTTGAGCTGCTGTTCAACATTCTAACAGATTTGGACATGTGTTCCAATTTGGAGTTGAGAAGACTTACTTCACTTTTCAAGGTGTCAATGATTTCTTGATCACTTGCTTTTTCATCTTCTAGTGCCTCATTCTGCTTCTTTAGCTTTATAACCTCACTGCATATTTCAGTGCTTCTTTTGTATAGATCTTTGAATGCTTGCTCCAGTTCTTCAAAAGTAAGCTCCCCATCACTGGATTCACTTTCAGATTCACATAATCCAGCTAGAGCAGTGATATGCTTAGCTGATTCTTCTTCTGAATCACCTCCTGAGTCTTCATCAGACCAGGTTACAGAGAGTCCTTTCTTTTGCCTTTTTAAGTAGGTAGGACATTCATTCCTGAAGTGTCCATATCCTTCACATTCATGGCATTTAATTCCTTTTTCTTGACTGGTCTTTTCATCATAATTTGATCTTCTGTTAGCATCATAAGATCTTTTGTTCTCAGAAGAGTTTGTGAATCTTCTACTGGGTTTGGATTTGCCTCCCATTTCTATGAGAATCTTTTTGAATTGTCTTCCAAGCATAGCAATGTTGTCTGATAAGCTTTCACCAGTTTCTGATTTATCATCTTCTTCTTCATCAGTATTTGTCACCAAGGCTATGGTTTTGTTCTTCTTTACATTTGTATCATTCATTCCCATCTCAAATGTTTGAAGGGAACCAATGAGCTCTTCAACTTTCATTGTGCATATGTCTTGAGCTTCTTCTATTGCTGTGACTTTCATGTCAAATCTTTTTGGCAAAGATCTGAGAATCTTTCTTACAAGCTTTTCATCAGTCATTTTTTCTCCCAAGGCTCCAGAAGTATTGGCTATATCCAAGATGTTCATGTAGAATTCATGAATTGACTCATCTTCCTTCATTCTCAAGTTTTCAAACTTGGTGGTGAGAAGTTGAAGTCTTGACATTTTTACCTTTGATGTTCCTTCATGAGTTGTTTTGAGAGTGTCCCAAACATCTTTGGCCAGCTCACAGTGATGCACAAGTCTAAAGATGTTTCTATCAATGCCATTGAATAAAGCATTTAGGGCCTTTGAGTTGCCTAGTGCTGAATCTTCTTCCTCCTTACTCCATTCTTCTTCAGGTTTCAGCACTTTTGATCCATCTTTAGTGTCTTGGACAGGATGATCCCATCCAATGTTGACTGCTCTCCATGCCCTGTTGTCAAGTGATCTCAAGAATGCAATCATTCTTGGCTTCCAGTAGTCATAATTAGATCCATCCAGTATAGGTGGTCTATTTACTGACCCTATATCTCTGTCCATGTTTCCAGAATTTGTATTCCCTAGATCTCACCCAGTATAAACAGGCAGGGTGCCTGCTCTGATGCCAATTGAAATTCTGTGATCAGGTATGAGATGTCCTAAGAGATGTCCCAACACTTGACAGATTTAACCAAAACTTAAATAGCAAGAAAAGTAAACAACACAGAAGTTTGTTAACCCAGTTCAGTGTATAACCACACCTACATCTGGAGGCTACCAAGCCAGGAGGAAATCCACTATAAGTAATATTAATTCTAGACTTAAATCACCCTGTTTAATCTATCACTTAATAACTACCCAATGCAATTTCTACCTAAGACACAACTTAGATAAGAGTACCCTACTCACTCCCCCTCAATCACACAGTGATTTTGTTTACAAGTTTAATGAAATTGAAGTCATACTTCAAACAAAACAGCTTGATCTTACTTCACAGTTTCAATCAAGTCACAAATACACTTTTTCTTAAAAGCTCATAAAGTGGTACAATGAAAACAACCTGCTATTAAAACACTAGACACCCTATTTGGTCTTCTGAAATTCGTACTCAATTCTGTGAGTTTTTGTTGATTAAATAGGTGTCTGTAATTTGGGCTATCTGTAGAATGATCCAGCCCTAATGCGCATGCATCTTCCACCTTGAATTAGGGTTTGTTACTTCCTAGATTCTAGGTGATTTAGGTCTTCTGTTTTAATCTGAATCCTCAATATAAAACTCCCTACAGATGCGCCTTGTTCTGTTTTTATCCATCATTAATTAATTCCAGATAACTTTCCTTAAATATCTCTGATCAGTTAGTCATTAATTAATTCTGGTAGCAGGTTTGAGATGTCTCAACATCTGTTGGGACATCCTGAAAAACTGAACTTAAGTCATTTACACAATGTCCCAACATCTGGTGAGACATCCTGAATTAAGTTCTTATCCTCTGTTTGATAATGTCCCAACATCTGATAGGACATTCTGAACTGAATTCAACATTTCTTGTTGGTCAAAAATTCTGCCAATTCTTAAACATCTACAGATAGGTTTGCACAAAATTGACGATAATCAAAGAGAGGGAGTAGAACCGAATCGAGTAAAGATCGCGTGCATACCTAAGACTGTGGATTTGGATTCGTCTTTGAAGCTGTAGCAGAGTGACTCTAATAGACCTTCGAGTCATCATCACCAATCACAATCGGCTTTACCGTTCAACTCCAATCATTCTCTCGGCATCGTCTTCTACGGTCTTTATTCATCAACAAGCCCGAGACCGCGATTGCACGTCTTCAACAAACCTCCGGCCGAAGGGGCGCCTCTGTCGAGTATGACCGTCATCAAGCGGCATCACATCGTTCCTTCGTCAAGGTACGAAATCCTCTCCTTCCCTCGTAGTTATGGCGATTCTTAGCGCGGATTGCATCATTGTGTTTTGGTCTCTGTTAATCCGTTTTGAGTGTATGATAATTCGTTAGGAGAGAATGTCTTCGGATTCGGAGGAAGAATAAGCTAGGTTAGGAAGAGGATTTAGGATTAGAGTTAAGATTGAGTGGTAGGATCCTATTTCCATGTTCGGTTTGTTGGTTAAAGGTGATGGTGGTGGCGTCACAGAGAGAAGAAGGTGATGGTGGACGAGGTGATAGCGATGGCGGCGGAGGGAATGAGACGAGGAACTAGTGTTTTAGTTCACCCCTTTAGTTCTTAGGTTTTATAATTTCGTTTGTTTGTTTTTTTGTTTTGTTAATTTTGACTTCCCGACCACTCCGGCGGTGACACTTATGCTTTTGGGATTCCCGGCCACTCCGACGGTGACACTTGTCACCGTCCGGTAGGTGGTGCCAGCGGTTGATTGTATACGCATGGTTCATCGTAACTATCACGTGTCTGCATCTTTAAGCCACATGATTTGAATACCATAGGAAGAGTTGAGATCGTGCGGCCCATGATGAAGTCAAAATTGTTGACTAAGTGTCCATAATGCACCTCCAAGAACCTGCTTTTTGGGCCTTGTCTTTCGCTTTCTGCACCCCCTTTCAGCAAGCCCATTTAAATATTAACTTCAAAATAACTGCTTTTCGCACCTCTCCTTTTATTTCTTTCTTATTTTTTTTAGTTTTAGCATAGTTATAATTAAATCCTTAAAAAATATTAAAGTGATCAATAAAATTCTATAAAAATTCCAGTAGCTTTTTAATTCATTTTAGAAATTTGTGACATTTTTACTTTCTGAATTTTGGCTTTTTGTGATTTAATTTCGATTTTCCATGTAATTAGCATTTTATTGAATTTCTTTAGTTGCACATAATTTTGTTCATTTTATTTCTCCCACTTCCTGTAGGATTTTTAGCCCATTCTTTTTACTATGATTAGAAGTTTGATAATAGAACTTAGGATATTTTTTGGTAGATTTTTAGACCATTTTATCCACTGTTTTGGTAGCTTAATTCATGTAAAATTGTGATTAGTCCTTAGGTAGATTTAAGTGACTTTTAGGCATAGTTAGGTTCTGAATTTTTAGGATATTTTTTTAGCAAAATACTATAGTCAGGTTAAGGACCTTAGATAATTAATTTCACATTTTTCCAGGACGTTTACTATTTTTAGTGCATTAATCTTTAGGCCATTGTTACATTGTAAAATCCATTTAGTTTAGCTTAGGTTCTTATGGTTCATTAAGGATTAGCTTAGTTAGGTTTAATCTTAGAATTTTAAATTATTTAGTATAGTTTAATTACTGATTTTAGGATGATGATATTAGATAAATTCCCTTAGTTTTATGACTTAGGCTTAGAATTTCTAATAAATATGTTTAGGTGAAGTTTAGGCTTGCTTTTGGTTTTATGCCTTAATATGCATTTTTTAGAATTTACTTCTTATTTCAATTTTAATGCTTTTGCCTTATTATTTGAATTTCCCATTTGTATAGGCTTCCCCATGTTTCTTAGAATCAACTTAACATTCTTAGGAAGTAAGTTGAATTCTAGTAATTCTAGTTCCCTTTTATTCATTAGGTTTAGAAAACTCCACAAACCATTAGGACCACTTTTGAATAAATAACTAAAATTAGGATTGAGTCTTAGTCCCTTAGTTTTTACCTTTTTCCACTTGAGTCTTTCTTTCTCATCTCATAAAGAAAATAATAAAATACCTAATAAAGGTTGAATGTTCTTATACGCCATGAGACTTTGTTGCGGAGTACTTATACGCGTCCTGTTTCAGGGCGAGGTGTAAGTATTTACCACGATGGATAGGTCCTAGTATGAGAATGTTCACAAACAAATTCAAAACACTTCTCATAAAAGACAAAAAACAAACAATAAGCGATTATCCTGCGGGAACTTCTCTTTCTCATCTCATTCATTCTGAATGCAAACTCGCGACGACTTGTCTCGCATGCAAGACGGTAAACGCACTCGTACCAGACGAGCTTGCAACACATGATCATAGACATACGAAGTTCCAACATTAAAAAAACACAAACAAATAGTTCCCTCCTTAGTTAGGCGAACTACGTCGACTCTGATCCTCGTTTTCCCGATGAGGTACGTAGGCAGTGGGGTAGGGCCCGTACGAGCACATTCTTTATTTTCCCTACATTTTCCCCATATTTCCTTTCCATCCTCTTTTTCAGTTCCCTTCTCATTTCTCATTCCCATTCCAGTTAGCAGTTCATTTGTTCAGCATTAGTTATATTCTTTTACCCTTTGAAACAAAACAAACAAGCATGGATCCCGTCGGGTACGACAGACGATCTGGGATGCTAATACCTTCCCAAGTCGTAACCGACTCCCGAACCCAGATCTTTGGTTCGCAAGGCCTCGTACTTTCCTTCTTCCTCATGTTTGTGCAGCATTACCTTTCCCGTTCCTTCGGGTTAAAAATGTCTGGCTGACGACTCTACCTTTTCCGCGCCACTTTCACGTTTGTACTAGGATGAAAATCCCGGGAGCGAAAACTGGCGACTCTGCTGGGGATCGAACCCAGAATCTCTGGTTTCCCTTGTAGAGTCAATCCTAGCGCCTGTTTGGTTTTGTTTCTTTGGGTGTTTATCTGTTTGTTGCTGTGTGCTTTAGTTTAGCTTTACTGTTTTTATTTACAGTTTTTACTTTACAACATTACTTTACCGCATTTATTTATTGCTTTCAGTATTTATTTCCCATGCATCATATTATACTGGACTGTCTGACTGTGTTGGTTTTCATTTTTTCTGTGGGATGGGAGTTACTGTGAGATAAGCCAAATACCTGGCTTGAGTGCACTATAGGATTAGCATGGACAAACATTGTACTTCCATGGTATCTCACCGTGATGAGTGGCGATGTGCTCCACACCCAGATTGCGACCGTCTTAGAACTATTCTGTGTGGGGATTACCCCACTTCAGGGTACAATCTTGATAGTTAAGTGCATCTGGTGACCGATCTTCGAGGAACTTAATGGGAATACCCCTCTCCAGTGATGACAGTGGCAGACCACATTTGTTGGCAAACTCACTCGCATCCGAGGGTCCATTGGGAACTCGCATAGGATGGCCTGGTTCTCTCATAGGAATCCAGTTAAAGAAAAATGTTCGTATGACAATAGTATTGTACCCTTCGGGATGAATGTACTATTGTTTCTCGATTCAATGCTTGAAGCTGAGAACTTATGAGGGATGCTTGTTTTTCCGGACTCAGCTGAGGCCTCTATAGTAGTACATAATGCCAAACCGATTCCCTGATTTGGTCATGAACCATTTCTCGGAAATGGTGAACGTATTATTGATATTCGGCTTTGAGAGTCCGTGATGTTGACTCGGGTAGCATACCCGTGAGATTGGGAGGGGTTTGCAGGTTTGCAGGAACCCTAAGACCTTCAACACACCCGCTTTGCCATTGGTTCAATTTTGTAAACTGGTTCTCTTGTACATTGGTTCTAAGATATGGATCCCGGATCAGAGGGATTGTTATGGTGATATGGTGATATTATGGCCTTGCACCGACACCTGATTATATGATTGGCACATCACAGGCACTTCACTGATCACATGCCTTGCATTGCATAAGCATCATAACATCATTAATCATTTGTGTTCTTTTTATTCTCAGGGTTCGCACTACTCCCAGTTCCTGGTCGTACACTTGCTTCAAATATGGAAGATATCAAAAAGAAGAATGTTTTCTACAAAGTTTTTGATACCAAGGTGGATTTGCTCAAACAGATGGTGTCTCTTATTACCCCGGGTCATTTGGGATTTTTCAAAGAGCGATATGGTGATATTCTGGACATGGTGTTCAATCTGGATAGTTCACAAAGGAGTGCCATCCATACCTTGCTACAGTATTATGACCCTAGACTCCCATGTTTCACATTTCCTGATTTCCAGCTAGGTCCATTGCTAGAAGAGTATGTTGAGATTTTGGGAGTGCCTATCAAAGATCAAATTCCTTTCAATTCAGAGATGACAAGACCGACTCATTCTGACATCGCTAAAGCTCTTTATTTGAGCTCGTCAGAGATATCGGCTAATCTGGTTGCCACCAAGGCAGGAGTACTTGGTTTTCCTTTAGAGTTTCTGGTCAGAAGAGCTGAAGTACGTGTCGTGGAAAAACAGTGGGATTCAGTTTGCGACATCCTGGCATTATCTGTATATGGGATAGTTTTGTTTGCTGACATGGAGAAGTTCTTGGATATGAATGCCATTCATTTGTTTGTAATGAAAAATCCCATACCCACTCTCTTGAGAGATTTGTATTATTCAGTACACTATAAGAATGAGAAGAGACGAGGTGGCCTAGTTAGGTGTTGTGCCTCGTTATTCTACACATGGTTTATGAGATACATCCCCATTATTGGAGTATTCACTGATCCCAAATTAATCTGGTCGCAAAAGCTAAGCACGCTGACTGCCAAATAAATTAGATGGTTCACCTTAAGGCTAAAAGGGAAAGAGCTCATCTCCAGCTGTTGAGGGTATCCTAATGTTCCCCTCTTAGGAGTAGCCGGGGGCATTAATTACAACCCCATACTCTTGAGAAGACAATTAGGATATGCTCTAAAGAATGTGCCCAAAGATTCGGAGTTGGCTCGGACTTTCTATTTCCCTGTGAAGAACAATCTCCCATTGGTTCGAGAAGTTGCAGGTTCTTGGAAATTGATTAATAGAAAAGGTATAGAACGCTTGGGCAGGAGTAATAATCAAATGTTTCCCGAATTTGAAACTTGGGTAAGAGAGAAAGCTCAAGTAACTCTAATCCCTTTCTCTGCACCGTTACCACCACCTACCACAGTGCCTTTGGAAGATTACCAAAAATTGGAAGCTTTGATCAAGCAACTTAGAGTTGAGAATCAGGAGGCTTACAATTCTTGTCAGAAATTGATGATTCAGAACCAGCAGTTAGAGGATAGAGCTCTCCGAGCTGAAGAGGCGGTTTGGCTTAAGAAGAAGGACTTTGAGGAAAGAGAATTATACTTTAGGAAGAGAGGATTGGCTGAGATCCATAAGGCGAGTCAACGCTGAAAGGATAAGAAATAACTGAATGAGGCTAATGAAGCCATCACACTTTGGCAAGAGAAGTGGAGCGATAATCAGAAAAAGCAAAAGGAGGTAGAAGTTGAATTTGAGTTGAAGATAAAGAACCTTCAGGATGCCCTGGTTGAGCAAGGGAAGTTAGTTCAAAAGGCACAAGAGCAACAAAGAGAATACCTTCATAAGATGACAAAGAGTCAACAAATAGCTGAAGATGTCCAGAAGGAAGTTGAAGAGCTGAAGCTTCATGCTGATGTGAAGAGTCAAAGGCCGAGTCGGGTCCGAGCAAAGAGAATGAGATGGATTTCCTGCAGCAGATTGAAGAGTTACATGCTTCCTTTGTTCTAACGGATCTCCTCATCCAGAGACTAATCCAGGAGCCTGATCATCCGGATATAGCTCAGTTGTTCCAGAATGTCAAGCGTCTTAGCTGGAGGCTGCAGGACTTAGAACTCAGAGTTTAGTTTCATGCTATTGTACTTGGATTACCCACAGGGTTATTGTGGGATTCCTTTTATTGATATACTTTTTTGTTCTTTTGATTGGCACCCTTCGGGGGTTTTGTTGTTTCAAACTTTAGTTTATGTGATTGACTTGCTTTGAATCTCTTGTTTGTTATCTATTGCACTGACACGGGGTAATAAGAACCAATTCTCCACGACCGTCACGTTATTTGAACATCATATGGGTCTTCTTCCCAATTATTATCCTCTTAATATCAGGACGCGAAAAGGGAAAAAACCTTGAGGATAAAAGGAACGCATTGCATTGCATACACATCATTTGCATGTTCTTCTTTGTTTTTGCAGGTTTTCTACAATATGTTTAACTTATTTGTGTTTTAGGCAAAGATTGCGAGAGCTGCCAAGACCCGAAATCTCCGACAAGATATCCCACATCGCTACGCAACTCGCAGCAACCAGAGGACAATCATGGACGCTATGCAAACTGAGCTTAATGAGTTTCACACCAGAATGGGAGAATTCATGGTCATGATGTAAGGGATGGCTCAGGGACAGCAAGAGTTAAGAAATGCAATTCAAGGGCTCAACCCTCCTCATACTAATCCTCCTATAACCACTCCTGACGTGCAAGTGACTTCTCCCAACACCAACAATGGCCCAGGTGGACCTCAAGTTCCATAACAGGTCACAACAACTTTCATTCCGGTACAAGACAGGTAGGAGGATCAGTTCTCTCCTTTTAACAACGACATGGGGTTCGGCGGAGAAGGAAATCTTCAATACTTTTTGATGCTTGCTGAGAAATTCAAAGCCCTCAAGTGTAGAGACACTTTGGGGATAGATGTGTCTGACATAGGCCTAGTCCCTGGGGTGGTTATTCCTCACAAATTTAGGCCGCCTACTTTTGACAAGTATCACGGTAGCTCCTACCCTAAAACTCACTTGCAGGCATTCTACTGGAAGATCGCTGCCCATACTAGGGATGAAAAGCTCTGGATGTACTACTTCCAGGATAGTCTCTCCGTAGGGTCCTTGGAATGGTATATGAAGCTAGAGAGAAGCTCTGTAAGAATCTGGAAGGAATTGGGAGAGGCATTCCTCAAACAGTATCAGTATAATATCGACATGGCGCCCAGTCGCACTCAACTTCAGAGTCTGGCTCAGAAGAACTCTGAGAGCTTCAAAGATTACACACAAAGGTGGTGTGAAGTGGCCGCTAGAGTGCAACTGCCTTTGTTGGAGAGAGAAATGGTAGACCCGTTCCTAGATACCCTCCCTGGGCATTTCATGGAAAGGCTAGCTGGATGTTCCTCAAGTGGATTCTCAGATATCATCTTGACTGGCGAGAGGATAGAAAGTTGGATCAAGCAAGGGAAAATTCAGAACGGAGGCGCTTCAAATTCTGGTATCAAGAAACCCTTCGTGAAGAGGAGAGAAGGAGAGACCAGGGCAGTGTACGCGCAGAGGAGAGGAAGTAACAGAGGGTTTTATCAGCAACTGGCCCCTGTCACTATCTCAGCTCAACCTGTTCAACAACAAGTCCAACCACCGCAGCCGCCACGACAATAAGGGTATCAACAAAGAGCTTATCGTCCACACTATTCTCATAGGACCAGAGAAAGGCAGTTTGAAACTCCTCCTATGTCCTATTCACAACTTCTGAAGAATCTCCTCCAACTCTAGTTGGTTCAGCTTAGAACTTTGCAACCCCCGAAGCCGGGGAAACTTCCTGAAGGTTATGATACAAACGCTAGATGTGAATTTCATTCCGGAGCCCTCGAACATACCACAGAAAACTGCAAATCCTTGAAGTATGTAGTCCAAGAACTAGTAGATTCCAAAGCAATCAACTTTGCTCCTACTCCTAACGTAATTCAGAACCCCATGCCTCCTCACGGAGGTACGATTGGGGCAGTTGATGAATGGGAGAATATAAACTTGGTGCGTGATGTCAACAACCTGCAGACTCCGTTGAATGTTGTTAAAGTTTGCTTGTCACAAAAGGGTGTTTTCCTGGGTGTGAAGTTGGTTGTCCAGGATGTGCTAAAGCTACAAATGGTTGTGAGCAGTTGAAAGCAGGGATCCAGAGCATGATTAATGAAGGAGTGTTGTAGTTTGACAAGGTTGTAAAGGAAAGCGAAGTCTCTACAGTAACCATCTTCTACGATCCATCTCAAGTTCCTCCACGGGCTAAAGTGGCACCGATAACCATCACCACTACAGGACAAGTAATGTATCAGAGAGATAAAGTCATTCCCTGGAATTATGGTGGCAAAGTGTAGTGTAACGACCAGAAGCAAGAGTTGGCCACGTCTAGTACAACCCCAACTCAAGTAGAAAATGTTGGAGTAGGGGGCTTTACTAGAAGTGGAAGGTTATTTGCGCCGGAAATACTAAGAAATAGTGTGATACCACCCAGAGACACCGCAGAAGCCCAGGCTAAAGCAAGGGGGAAGCAGCCAGTGGTTGTCAATGAGCCCGCACCAGTAACTAATCCAGACATCACCTTTGATAAAGAAGCTGAAGAATTTCTGAGAATTATCAAAAAGAGCGATTACAAGATTGTGGACCATCTGCAGCAGACTCCGTCGAAGATTTCTATCTTGTCCTTGCTAATGTGTTCTGACTCCCACAGGAAGGCTCTCTTGAATATTCTGAACAAGGCTTATGTGCCTCAAGATATTTTGGTAAATCAGTTGGAAGCAGTGGTATCTAGTGTCAATGCCAACCACAGATTGGGCTTTACAGACATGGATCTAACATCTGAAGGGCGTGCTCATAATCGGGCGCTGCATATCTCTTTAGAATGTAAAGGTGCAGTACTTTCTCACGTGTTGGTAGATACCGGATCGTCGTTGAATGTTCTGCCCAAGAAAGCATTGATGAAGTTGGATTGTGATGGAGTAGTTCTAAAGCCTAGTGACCTGGTAGTAAGTGCATTTGATGGGTCGAGGAGATCGGTGTTCGGGGAGGTGGAGTTACCAATTAAAGTAGGTCCACAAATCTTCAATACCACATTCTACGTAATGGATATACAGCCTGCATACAGTTGTTTGCTGGGAATGCCTTGGATACATTCAGCAGGAGCCGTATCGTCCACACTTCATCAAAAGCTAAAGTTCATTTGGGAAGGCCAAATTGTAACTGTCAGTGGGGAAGAAGACATTTTTGTTAGTCATATGGCTTCATTAAAGTATGTGGAGATGGATGGCGAAATAGTTGAGACTCCATGTCAGGCTTTTGAGCCCCTGAAAACTGAACAAGCGTCTGCATTGGCGACTTCTCCTGAAGAACCAAAGAATGGGGTTTTCGTGGCCTTTTATAAGCAAGCTCTTGAGTTGGTAGAGTCGGGGGTGCGAGAAGGCTGGGGAAGTCTAGTAGAAATGCCAGAAAAGAAAGATATGTTCGGAATTGGTTACCATCTTGGGCAGTCATCATCTGGACCGAGTGCTCAAGGTCGTCAAAGCCTGATTACTTTCACGAGTGCGGGAGTGGTGGATTATGGAAGCATCAGTGTCGTGCAGGATGACGCAGTTGATAGTGACTGTGACTTAGATGAGTGGATCAGGCCTGCTGTTCCAGGGACTCAACTTAGCAATTGGACATCTGAAAGGCTTATCTTAGTCACCTCCTTCGAAGAGTAATAATCTTTGTTTTTTTTCTTTCCTGTACTCAAGCACTATGTCTTGCCCGGGGCATAGTAGCTTTTTGTAAGGGTTCTTTTGTTCCTAACACAATTCATAATCATAAATAAAGCTGACGTTTCACATTCATCCATGTTGTTCTTTGTCTTTCATTTTTTGCTTTTGTTTTTCAAAAAGAAAGAAAAGTTTTAAAATGGCAATGTTTCTCATTTTCTCAAGTTTTGCTAAAGCCTTGCATGAATCACCATTCATGCAGGCCCTCGTCACCAGATCTTATCAATGACGACCCTGTTATGGCTGAGTATGACTTTGACAATCCAATTTATCAAGCCGATGAGGAGGGTAAAGAAGATTGCGAACTACCTGAAGAATTGACCAGACTGCTTAATCAGGTGGAGAAGATGATTCAGCCGCATGAAGAGGCCGTCGAAGTGATAAACCTGGGTACCGAAGAAGACAAGAAAGAAGTCAAGATCAGGGCCTCCTTAGAAGAATCTATCAAGACTCACCTAATTGCTATGCTTCGAGAGTATGTTGATGTCTTCGCACGGTCCTACCAAGATATTGTTGCACCCCAAAATTTGCCCTCACAATACAAGACTTTGTGTGCTAAGAAGGTTCACAACACCTTTCATGAGGTTCATGAAGTTTACAAGACACTTTATGAGGTTCACAAGGTTCACAAGACCTTTCATGAGGTTCATGAAGTTTACAAGACACTTTATGAGGTTCACAAGGTTCACAATACTTACAAGACCTTTCATGAGGTTCATGAAGTTTACAAGACACTTTATGAGGTTCACAAGGTTCACAAGGTTCACAAGGCTCACAAGACCTCCCATGAGGTTCACAAGACATCTTATTAGGTTCACAAGGTTCACAAAGTTCACAAATAGTCAGAAAGTTTGACAATTCCCTCAGACAATGCATCCTCCTAAGCAGTGCATCCAAAACTAGGGTTTTGACTTTAATCAGGCTAAATGGATTTCCAAGACTTCAAGTGAGCTTCATAACATCTTATATGTGTCTAATAACCCCCATGACAAGTTTCAAGACTTTTCTCAAAGGTTTGCTCAGTCAGATGATCAGATAAGTCAAAATCAGTTAAAGCAGTTAAAAAGTCAAACTGAGGTCAACTGTGGTCAAACCAAAGTCAAACTTCATGATTTTTTGCCAAAATCAAGTATATGAAGTAAAATTCATCATTTGATCAAGGGTTTATCATGATTCATCAAGGATATTTCAGATCATCAAGAATCAGGAGTTTCTAAATTAGGGTTTCCTCAGGAAAAGTCAACTGAACTTTGACCAGCCATAACTTTCACATACTTCATCACCAATTCTCCATCCAAAGCTCATTTTGAAGGAAATTTAATTCTCTACAACTTTGTGTCTCACAAGCCAAGCCAAAAAATGCTTCATTTGGAAGGTATGAGCTAAGACATTATAGGTCCTTTTGAAAGTCAACAAAAAGTCAACAACTTCAAAAGGGCATAACTTGAGAATGGTAAATGATATGAACATGAAACCAGTGGGGTTGCTTAGAGGACTCTTCAAGCTTTCCAAAATGTCCAAGAACACCCTCATAGCATTAAAATTGAAGGATTTGTGCCCTTGCAAAGTTGGGAAATTTTTGGTTGGTTTATGAAGAAAATGGAGGTTTAAAACCAATTTTTTCTAAATGGGCTTGCCATATGATGACCCAATCCATACCAATACCTCATGCACGACCCAACCATCAAATATTCAGATTTTTTTATTATTTTATTTTATTTATTTTGATTTTATTCATTTAAAATCATTTTAAATTAAAATAAAATAGAAAAGTCAAATATTTAAATGGGATTTTGTTTCTAGAAATTCATTAAAGTGATTTGGATCAAATTGGTATGAGAATCATGGTGATTGGCTTGAAATAGAAAGGACTAATTCTCAAATATTTGAAGTTTAAAGCTTGATCTTTTTCAATCTTTTTCAATCAATTTCTTCACACAACAATCAATATTTTTTGACCTAATCCATTGCACTATAAGTATAGATCACAACCCTATTCATTGGACACGAAATTCAGCCTCCAAGAGTAAGTTCAAGTTTTCAAAAATTCATCACAAAACTCAAATTCGGATTCTTCAAAGTTGTGGTTTTTCAGGTGATTTGAAGGTTCAAACATGATCCTTGGACATCATTAATCGTATCCCAATCATCATTTGCATCAAAACCATGTTGAAAAGCTCAAACCGAATTGCTCTTGTTCTTGAAATTTAATTTTTCGATTATGACTTTTCATGCATTACTAATGAGTTTTGGTTGTATTTTATTGTTTGTGAGGTTCTAGGGATTGATTCTGGACAAAAACATGGAAGTTTCATGGAGTAATCCGTCTATCACCATAGTTAGGGTTTATCCCTTTGAATTGGGGCTTCTTAATCCAACGCATATAAATGCATTCTAAGACCGTAGATTGATTGAATGAACTGTTTAGATCACAATGGTGTGCTCAATTGGATGAAATTGTACATGTTTGGCATAGTTTGTGTTTCGCAGGTTTATGCACGCAGGAGAAATCGTAGGAAATCTCCCAGGAAATTTCGCAGGAAAACCTACGAATTCCAGAGGAAGAAGACGATGATCAGTGGCGCGAAATTTTGGTTTAAAATTTAATCTTAATATTTTATAAATTGTTTCTGTTTTGTTTCACAACAGCCGTGTTGGCCCAGTGGTAGGGAGCACTTGTGTTATACCTGGAGGTCTTTGGTTCGAATCCTGGGTTCACCACCCTTTTCTTATTTTTTCAGTTAATTAGCAATCTTAAAATATAATGAATTGTGTTGGTAATATTGACAGATGCGCCCTCCCGGCTGGAATGGTAAGTGTGTTTGTGTGCATTGCAAAGGTCCTGGGTTCGATCCCTCCCCAGGCCTTTTGTTTTGTTTATTTTTCATGATTTTTTCAGGAACAAACAACAAAACCAAGTGAATCCTTTCCTTGTCACCTGCGCGCAGGCTAGCCCAGTGGATGGAGGCTTCTTCAGGTATTGGGAGGTCCTGGGTTCAAAACCAGGCCTCCCCTTTTCTTTTACTTCATTATTTTTGTTTTTTATTTGTTTATTATTATTATTAATTTGAATTAAAATTATATTCCTAATTAACAAATCCTAATATGTTTTCATAAACCAAGGTTAACTATAATTTTCTAAAAAACCTAAATATTTCTATAAAACCTAATTATTTTATAAAACCCTAATGGTAAATATTAATTTATTTGTTGGTTATAATTTCTAAGTTATTTATTTATAAAACTTAATTATGTAATTTGTTTATAATTATGCTTTAATATAATTCTTGTATGCTAATAATTTTAAATATGCTTAAAATAATCAGAATTCTTAACTTAATTTTTGTAAATATAATAATATGACTATTTAATTATAATTAATCCTATTTTCATAATATGTAAATATTCTTTAAGTTGTTCATATTTTTAATTTTGTATATAAATAATCTTTAATGTATGTTTAGAAATAATTAAATCTATGCTAATTTAATTTTGTAATTATAATTTTCATAATATGTTTATAATTAATTTAGCTTTTATAAGTTACATATAATTTAAAACTTTATAATAATTAATATAATTGTTCATATTTTCTTAATTAATCTTAAATCATTGTTTATATAAAAATTTGATCTTTTAATTATTCTAATATTTTTGTTTATATTATCTATTATGTTTATTTTCTTATTTATTTATTACTAACCCCATTGTGATTTATTATTATTACTATTATTTCACTAACCCAATTATTATTATTATTTATTTTTGCTTATTTTTCTTTAATTATTATTATTATTATGTAATTGTTCCTGGATGTAATATTTAGTAATAATGTTTAAATATTTATTTTATGCTATGGTTAGTAAATAGGGAGTGTAACATGTTTGTATATTTAAAATTAATTTAGCTCACTAATTTAAAAGATAAATATTAAAATTGTACACTCACACACGTAAGTCGATCTTTGATCGCCATCTCACTTCCTTAGGGATACCTCTCATGTTGCCTATTACAAAAAGGTCAAGTAGGGTGTATAAAGCAAAAGTCCCTCATCTCACATCATCTAGTCCCTTAATAGATAAAAGATCAAGTCCCTTTCGAATGTTGCCTTCATAATGATCAAGTCCCTTTCGAATGTTGCCTTTTAATAGATAAAAGATCAAGTCCCTTTCGAATGTTGCCTTCATAATGATCAAGTCCCTTTCGAATATTGCCTTTGTAATGATCTCGTCCCTTTCGAATAAAGATGATAGTCCTTTCGAATTGCTTATACACCCTACAGTTGCCTAAATAACAGATGACTCTTCACTTGTCCCTTACATCCAAGGTAATGACTACCTATTCCTTAATAATAGGGATAGTCTTACCATTTAAAGGATTCAAGAACAGAAAAGACTTAAACTTAGGGTAGGTTCCTCTTAGATACTTGCTCATTATTCAAAAACTTTTCAAACACTTCACAATTCCAAACAAAATTTTCAAAACAAAGGTTTATACGCATCCGTATATGGATCATTATAAACATTTAAGAAAATTTCTATTCACACACTCCACATTTCAAAAACATTTTAAAGTGAGCTAAGTAACTAAGAGCCCATGGATAACCATGGATGTAAAGGGTGCTAACACCTTCCCTTTACATAACCTACCCCCCAGACCCAAAAATCTTTTAAAAGGTCTTTCCTGTTCTTTTATGCCTTTCCTTTGGATAAAATAAAAGTCGGTGGCGACTCTTGCTATCCGCAACATAACTAAAGTCAGTTCTCCCACCGTGTTACAGAACTGGCGACTCTGCTGGGGATTTAATTTTAAAGAGGGGTACCCTTAGGAATTAGATCACTTTAACATTGTTTGCCTTGTTTTCTTTATACTTACTTGTTGGGCTCTTATGTGTGAAAGATCCTAACCCGGATCTAGTGTACCTTAGGTAAATGGCAATAGACCAAGGAAACTGTACGACGTATACCGATATGGTTGATCTGGTGGCCATAGTTAGTGTGACTTCTTGGTTGGTGCTTATGTTCCTTAAGTCAAGTTGAGGATAATATGAGGCTGCCATATGTTGTCAATGCACTAACTAACTTTTAGAACCCTAGTTATCCCATCTTGGCCTTTAGAAAGTAGTGAGATAACCGACTTTGGTGAAGACTGAAGTTAGTTGATACTCGATACTACACTCATTGAGATCTTAAACTTGGAGGGTTTTGGTTGGCAAGTAAGTTGCCTACTGGACAACCACCCTTGTGAAGGATCAATGATATTGAGATCCTTTAGAACCTGGTTACTTTTGTAGGACAGGATGAACCAACTAAACTTCAGGGGAGGGTACTTACCTTTGAACCTCATGCAAGCCTTTAAACCTAGGGATATTGTGTGACTTGTTTGTGTGTGCCACATGTTTGTGATTGAGCATAACATCATGACATCATCATGCATCATAAGCATATCATTTTCACTAACCATTTCAAGGACCAAAGGATTTATCTTTGTTCTTTGTTGCAGGTCATGGCTTCTGCTCGTAGAAACACTATCAGGATCAACTTTGTGGGCATACCTGCTAAGCTTAAAGAGTTGGTTTCTCAAGTGTCTGATCATTCCCAGTTCATCAAGAGACATGGTCACCTATTGGATCTAGTCACTTCAGGGTTCAATGAAGACATGATGAGTGTTCTGTTTCAGTTCTTTGATCCTAAGAATCACTGCTTTACGTTCCCCGACTATCAGCTGGTTCCTACAATGGAAGAGTTCTCTAAACTTCTGGGTATACCTGTTCTTGATCAAAGACCCTTCACAGGCTTGGAGAAAGAGCTTAAACCAGAGGTCATTGCTGCAGCTCTACATCTGAAGAAGTCTGACATTGTTCTAGAAACGAGAAGCGGAGTTAAGGGTATTCTTGCTAAGGTATTAATGGATAAGGCTCAAGTGAGCTATGATGCTTTTGAGGAGATCTTAGCCTTGCTGATTTATGGCTTAGTATTGTTCCCCAATCCAGATCAGTTCATAGACGTTCATGCTATCAACATATTCCTGAGTCACAATCCAGTACCTACATTGCTTGGAGACATCCTACATTCTCTCCATACTCGTACTACAAAGGCAAGAGGAACTTTTATGTGATGCATACCTTTACTTTCTAGGTGGTTTATTTCTCACCTTCCTCGCTCAGTAATGAAGAATGAGCAAGGGTTCAGATGGTCCAAAAGGATCATGTCACTCTCGCATTCAGATATCCATTGGTGCTCCAGATCTATGGAGAATGTCACTATCATTGACCGTTGTGGGGAGTTCCCTAATGTGCAACTTTTGGGCGGCATCACTTATAACCCTTCCTTAGCTTTACGATAGTTTGGTTACGCTTGGAGTGATGGTCCACATGACATGTTGATTCAGGGCATTGTGTTTGACTACGACAACGATCTTCAAGGTTACCGTCAGAGATTCATACGAGCATGGGGAAAAGTAAACAAGGTTGACAGCAAGACTCTGGAGCCTAAGTACACTATTCCTATGGAGGCTTATCTCAGATGGGTGCGATCTCGTGCTCAGACCCTCATGATGCCATATCCTGCTATCCTGCCAGTTACCATGGAACCTGTTGCTGAAGGAGATACATCTTATACCATCCTTCACCCAGACATGCCTATTGACATGGAAGACTTACAGAGATCCTGGATCCAGTTGAAGGAGCAAAGGGATACTTTAGAGGCTCATTACAAAGCAAGCCAAGAAAGAATTCTGGAACTAACAAAGCAACTTCACGAGGAACGAAATCTCAACTCATACCTCAACACAAAGAAGAAACGTCCATGGGAGACTTAAAACCCCATCTCTTGTATTTCATTTCATTTTCTGTAAGCCCAAGAGGCAAAACAAATTTATTACTAATAAAAGTTTACCTTCTTGTTTGTTTAAGAAAATTTAAATCCCGCGGTCCTTGAAAACATTGCATACGCATTAACATATCATATCATTGCATCACAGGTTTATTGTGCACAGGTTTCTTATCTTCTCGCTATTTATTTCAGCAATGGCTCTTGAACAAACAGTTAAGGATCTTCAGGCACAAAATGCACAGTTCCAAGAGCTGATCCTGAACTTGTCCAAGGGGCAGGATGAATTGAAGACACTGCTGGCCAAGAAGACTAAGAAGACTAGAAGGTCAGGTGGCCTGATCAACATGGGAAGAAGGTTCAAAGGTCTTGCCAAGACCAAAGAACCAGTTGAAGATTATGAGTCTGAAGAGTCTGAAAAAGAGGGAGGCAGTCTCCACAACACTATGGGGGACTCTGATTCTCAAGCCAACTACTATCATGAGCCTAATGAAGATAAGTTCAAAATGCTGGTGGATAGAATGGATGCTATGGAGTTGCAAAAGTCTTCTGGGCTGGATTTTGAAGATTTGAGTCTGATATCTGGGGTAGTCATACCCATTGGTTTCAAGGTTCCTACTTTTGTTGTTTATGATGGGGTCTCTTGTCCCAAGCTACATCTGAGGTCTTATGTCAGGAGAATCCAACCTCATACTGCTGATAAAAAATTATAGATCCATTTCTTCCAAGAGAGCTTATCTGGAGCTCAATTGGAATGGTACTATCAGTTGGAGAGTGTCAACATCCGTGATTGGAATGATCTTGCTGAAGCTTTCTACAAGCAGTATCAATACAATGCTGATTTAGCTCCCACTCGCATGCAACTTCAAAGCATGTCTATGGGTGCTAAAGAAAGCTTCAAGGAGTATGCTCAGAAGTGGAGAGATTTAGCTGGAAGAGTACAACCCCGTTTAACTGACAGGGAGTTGGTTGATATGTTCATGTGTACGTTGAATGGTCCTTTTTACAGTCATCTCATTGGAAGCTCATCATCTGGCTTCACTGAGTTGATAATGACAGGAGAGCGCGTGGAAAATGGTATAAAGAGTGGCAAGATTAAAGTGGGTACTTCTTCATCAGGTGCTGCAAAGAAGCCTCCCAGTGGAAAGAAAGAGTCAAATGTTGTTTATGGTCAACCTGATCGTAATAGAAGGCATCAGTCTGTGAGCGCAGTTCATATCTCAAATCCAACTCCTACAACACCAGAGCAGCCACAGGGCAACCAACAGAGGGCTAGAAGGCAGTTCACAAAGATCAACATGTCAATGGCTCAGGCATTGCAACACTTGTTGAAGGCTGAACTTATCACTCTGAAAGAGGCTCCTCAGAATCCTAATGTTACCTCTCCCAGGTACAATCCTAATGCACGATGTGCATATCATTCGAACTGTCAGGGACATGATACTAATAGTTGCTGGGTTCTGAAGAACAAAATCCAAGATATGATTGAGGCCGGAGAAATTGAGTTTGACCCTCCGGGTACTCCAAATGTGATTACTGCTCCCATGCCAAATCATGAGAAGACTGTCAATGCAATTGATGAAGATTCACATATTTATTCAGTTGCAGAGTTGACCACACCATTGTCTGTCATTAAGAAGAAGCTAGTACAAGCTGGGTTCTTTCCAGGTTGTCGTGAAGACTGTTTGTATTGTACCTATAAGCCGGATAGTTGCTGGAGATTGAGAGATGGAATTCAACGTCTCATGGATAAATACACCATAGTGTTTGAGAGGACTCCATCTTCTGTAGAGAGTATGGTGGATCATATTACTAAAGGTAAGAAGATTGAAGAGTTGGATATGGTTGATAAAGTACTGGTAAGGATCACTTCCAAGGGACCTGTTAAAATCACTCATAAGGGTTCAATTAAGATTACTGCTGAAGGCCCTGTGAAGATTGTTGCTGAAGCCAAAGTGGCTCCTATGGTCATTACTACTCCTGGTCCTATTCCGTATACATCTGATAAAGCTGTGCCTTGGCATTATGGGTCTGATGTTCATATCCATGGTGTTAAGCAGGAACCCTTAGCTGATATTCCTGTTGATGTTGATAATATTGCTGGATCTAGTAAGATCACACGAAGCGGGAGAGTTTTCTCTCCTCCAGTTACCTCCAAAAATGCAGTTACTCCAGCTGCTACCTCCACCACTGATGCGCGGGGCAAAGGTCCTGTTATTGGACCTATACCTACTGATGTGCCAGCTGCTGATGATCTCTCTAAGCAGATGGAAGAAGTATTGAAAATCATTCGCAAGAGTGATTATGACATTGTTGATCAGTTGGGGCATACTCCCTCCAAGATTTCTATGCTGTCTTTGTTGTTATGTTCTGAGGCTCATGCCAAAGCTTTGATCAAGTTTCTGAAGACTGCTCATGTACCCAATGAGATTTCTGTTGACCAGTTTGAAAATTGTGTTGCCCATCTGACCTATGATAATGGGTTAGGTTTCTCTGATGCTGATTTGACTCCTGCCAAGAGGGATCATAACAGGGCTCTGCATATCTCAATTGAATGCAGGGGCACTACCCTGTCACATGTATTGATAGACAATGGTTCCTCTCTGAATGTGTTGCCCAAAGAAGTCCTGAATAAGCCGAGTCCTGAAGATGCTGTGCTGAAGCCTAGTAATATAGTGGTGAAGGCTTTTGATGGTTCGAGAAGAGTGGTGCATGGAGAAATTGATCTCCCAATCAAAGTTGGTTCTCAGGTTTTTAATGCTACATTTTATGTGATGGATATTCGTCCTTCGTACTCTTGTTTGCTTGGTCGTCCCTGGATCCATGGGGCAGGTGCTGTAACCTCTACATTACATCAGAAGCTGAGATATCCGGTAGAAGGGAAGGTTGTCACTGTTTATGGAGAAGAAGGATATGTTGTTAGCCATGTGAACACCTTCAAGTATCTTGAAGTGGAAGGTGAATACGTTGAAACTCCGTGTCAGACATTTGAAGTGGTTCCTTGGATTGTTAATGATTATGAAGCTCCTCCGGTTGACAAGAAAGTTCCTGTGGTTACCAGAGTACCTCCTACAATGGCCTCCCTCAAAGATGCTAGAGCTGTGGTGGATGAAGGTGGTTGTACTATTTGGGGTCAGCTTCCTGATATCCCTTACAAGTCTGACAAATTTGGTTTGGGTTTCACTGCAGAGTCCCAGAAGGCTGTTCTTCGTGCTCGTGATGTTCGTATCACCAATCGAGGGGTTATGAAGAACCAGATCAATGCTGTGGGTAACTATGATGAAGACTACAACTTGGATGCTTGGATTTTTCCTACTGTGGGTGCTGGACTCAATAACTGGAGAGCTGAAGATGTTATTCCTATCTCCTTTAGTCAGGAGTAAATACTATTATTGTGTTGTTGCTTTTTAAGTTTGTAATTTCTTGAACAATTAAAACTCTCAAGCCTTGTGCCTTACCCGGGGCACAATGGTGTGCTTGTTACGAGCTGTCATTTCATTTGCATACTTCATTCAATAAAAAATCAGTGGACGTTTCGTTTTCGTAAATATTGTGTTCCTTGTCTTTCTTTTCTTTTATTTTTGTTTTATCAGCTATGTGTTCTTACACACACCCACATCACTAAAATGCAGATCCTCATCCACTCTGGATCCTGTTGATAACAGTTCTACTATTGCCAATTATAATTTCGAGAATCCGATCTATCAAACTGAAGACGGAAATGAGGACGATTGTGAAGTACCTGTAGAGCTTGCTAGGTTGTTACAACAAGAAGAGAAAGCTATACAGTCACACGAAGAGCCAGTCGAAGTTGTGAATCTGGGAACTGAAGAAAACAGGAAAGAAGTCAAGATAGGGGCTGAATTAGAGGATAGTGTCAAGAGCAGACTGATTCAGATGCTACGTGACTATGTGGAGATCTTTGCTTGGTCTTATGAAGATATGCCAGGGTTGGATACAGACATTGTGGTTCACCGTTTACCAGTAAAAGAAGATTGTCGTCCAAAGAAGCAGAAGGTTCGTCGCATGCGTCCTGAAATGTCAGAAAAGATCAAAGAAGAGGTAATGAAACAGTTTGATGCAGGGTTCCTAGCTGTGACTTCTTATCCTCAGTGGGTTGCAAATGTGGTACCGGTACCTAAGAAAGATGGTAAGGTACGTATGTGTGTGGACTACAGAGATTTGAACAAGGCCAGCCCCAAAGATGACTTTCCACTTCCTCATATTGATGTTCTGGTAGACAACACTGCTCAGCATAAGGTATTCTCTTTTATGGATGGTTTCTCTGGTTACAATCAAATCAAGATGGCACCTAAAGATATGGAGAAGACAACATTTGTTACACAGTGGGGCACCTTTTGCTATAAAGTGATGCCATTTGGTTTGAAGAATGCAGGGGCAACATATCAGCGTGCTATGGTGGCTTTGTTTCATGATATGATTCATCATGAGATAGAGGTATATGTGGATGATATGATAGCCAGGTCTCAGAATGAAGAGCAACATCTTGATCATTTGCATAAATTATTTGAGAGGTTGAAGAAATACAAGTTGAGATTGAACCCAAACAAGTGTACTTTTGGAGTTAGATCTGGTAAACTTCTGGGTTTCATAGTCAGTGGAAAAGGTATTGAAGTGGATCCTGCAAAAGTAAAAGCTATACGAGAGATGCCAGCTCCCCGTACTGAGAAAGAGGTTAGAGGTTTCTTGGGACGATTGAATTATATTGCAAGGTTTATTTCCCAATTAACTGCCATCTGTGAACCAATCTTCAAGTTGCTGAAGAAAGATCAGGTAATGGAGTGGAACGATGAGTGCCAGACTGCCTTTGATGAAATTAAGAGATATCTGCTAGAACCTCCAATTTTGATGCCACCAGTTGATGGAAGACCCTTGATTATGTACTTAACAGTGCTAGAAAATTCAATGGGGTGTGTATTGGGACAACATGACGAGTCTGGTCGAAAAGAGCAGGCAATATACTACCTTAGCAAAAAGTTTACCGACTGTGAAACAAGATACTCACTGCTCGAGAAAACTTGCTGCGCTTTGGCATGGGCTGCTCGCCGACTAAGACAGTATATGTTGACCCATACTACCTTGTTGATTTCAAAGATGGATCCAATCAAGTACATATTTGAGAAACCTGCTCTCTCCGGAAGAATAGCAAGATGGCAAATGATCTTGACAGAATATGACATACAGTATACTACTCAGAAGGCTATTAAAGGAAGTGTTGTAGCTGATCACTTGGCTCATCAAGCAGTGGATGATTACCAGTCAATGAGTTTTGAGTTCCCTGATGAAGACATTATGATTATTACCAAAGAACCTGGACAATATGACGGACCTGAACAAGGATCCCGATGGACTATGGTTTTTGATGGTGCCTCTAATGCACTTGGTAATGGTGTTGGTGTTGTGATTAGTTCCCCTGAAGGTTGCCATACCCCGATTACTGCCAGATTGTGTTTCTATTGTACCACTAACATGGCTGAGTATGAGGCATGTATCCTGGGTATTAAAGCTGCTATTGATATGAAGATTCAGTTCCTTGATGTGTATGGAGATTCAGCCCTGGTAGTAAGTCAAATTAAAGGAGATTGGGATACCAAGCATGATAATCTCATTCCATACAGAGAACATGTGTTGTCTTTAATCCCACATTTTAAAGAGATTACCTTTGGAGATATTCCACGGAGAGAGAATCAGTTGGCAGATGCATTAGCCACCATGGCATCTATGTTTGAGATCAGTTGGGATGATGAAGCTCCCAAAATTACTATTGATAGATTTGAGAAGCCTGCATATTGCAATGAGATTGACACTGAAGGGGCAGAGGAGAAGCCTTGGTTCTATGAAGTAAAAAGATATCTTGAAGCTCAGGAGTTCCCTGAAGGGGCATCTGTCAAAGATAGGAAGTTTTTGAGAAGGTTTTCTGCTAAGTTCTTTTTGAGTAATGGGATCCTGTACAAGCGCAATCATGATTCAACTATGCTTCGTTGTGTGGATAAGAAGGAAGCAACAGAGATTATGGAAGATATGCATGATGGAATCTTTGGCACCCATTCTAGTGGTCATACTATGGCAAAGAAAATATTGAGAGCAGGTTACTATTGGTCTACCATGGAAGCTGATTGCTATCAACACTCCAGAACATGTCACAAGTGTCAAATTTATGCTGATAAAGTACACATACCTCCATCCATTGAATGTGTTGACTGCTCCTTGGCCTTTTGCCATGTGGGGCATTGATATGATTGGTGAGATCAAACCTACTGCTTCTAATGGGCATCGTTTCATCCTGGTTGCTATTGATTACTTCACGAAGTGGGAAGAGGCAGCTTCATTTGCATCTGTTACTAAGAATGTTGTGGCTCGATTCATTAAGAATAATATCATATGTAGGTATGGAATCCCTGAAAGGATTATTACTGACAATGGCTCTAATCTGAACAACACTATGATTACTGATCTCTGCACGCAGTTCAAGATTAAGCATCACAACTCTTCGCCGTATCGTCCAAATATGAATGGGGCAGTTGAAGCTGCTAATAAGAACATTAAGAAGATTGTACAGAAGATGACTGTTACTTACAAAGATTGGCATGAGATGTTGCCATTTTCTCTTCATGGTTATCGTACTACAATACGTACTTCAACGGGGGCAACCCCATTCTCCTTGGTCTATGGTATGGAAGCAGTTCTGCCCATTGAAGTTCAGATTCCCTCCTTAAAAATTATGAAGGATGCAGGCTTGGATGAAGATGAGTGGATTCAAACCCGACTTGACCAGATAAATTTGATTGATGAGAAGAGGTTAGCAGCAGTTTGTCATGGCCAGATGTACCAGAAACGAATGATCAAAGCTTTTAATAAGAAGGTTAAGCCAAAGGTATATCAGGCTGGTGACTTGGTAATCAAGCGTATCATATTACCACAGGGTGATCCTAGGGGCAAATGGACTCCTACATATAAAGGACCATTGGTAGTCAAGACAGTATTTTCAGGAGGTGCCATGATACTCACTACTATGGATGGTGAAGACTTCCCACAGCCTGTAAACGCAAACATAGTTAAAAAATACTACGCATAAAAAGAAACCCGCTAGGTTGACTGACCTAGGCAAAAATAAGGGCATCCCGGCAAACCAAAAGGGTTTGGGCAAAAATTAGGGATATATATAAAAAGATGTACACCCGGCAAGTTGAAAACCTGAAAAGGCAGCTTGGGCAAAAAAGGGTATCCCGGTGGATTGAAAACCTGAAAGGGAAATCCAGGCAAAAGTTAGGGATTAAAGCGTATGACTATGTCTCGTTTGGATCACTCATGAAACTGCAACCAGTTGTGTTACTTACTCAAGTTTGAACAGATAAAGCTCAATCCAATCGTTTGCGTCTCAACAGCAGAAGATGAGATACTTGAAGATAATGGAAATAGTAGAATTGAAACTCAATAGGATTATTTCCCACATAGCTGATTTTCTTTGTTTTGTAAAAAAAAATTTACGACGAATTCCTCTTACTAGGATTTCTGTCTCCTTGTACAAACTCACCCATGTATGGGTCACTTGTTGATATAAATAAAGTTTTATCTTTGAATCCAGATTTACTTTTACCCTATTTACATAAGCGAAACGTCCATTGGTTGTGTTTGAATGTATGTATGCTTTTGAATATGATTGATGTTTACCAGAAATGCTTAATATGATTGATGTTTACCAGAAATGCATGAAAATGCAGTAATAGTATTTACTAAGGACGAACGAGGGAAGGATTTCAACGAAGCTTCGCCGGTTCATCTCTACAAAACAGTTACAAAATCTCAAGTAGGGCAAATCCATCTTCATAAGTACTTCAAGTCACATCTCCCTTGGAATTTATATCCATCTCTTTTATCCTCATACGGATATTCGGGAATTTACTTTCCAATAAGAGTACGACGAACGAAGACGGGAGGTTATGTATACCCTACTATTAAACGAAGACGGAAGGTTATGTATACCTTACTATCCCCAGCAGACGGGAGGTTATGTATACCTTACTATCGAACGAAGACGAGAGGTTACGTATAGCCTACTATCAAACAAAGACGGGAGGTTATATATACTATATTATCAAACAAGACGGGAACGAGTTCCTCATATTCTTCAGCAACGAATCGGGATTTATTTTCCCTGGCCTGCAGTTGTTATACGAAGATATCCAGACGCTTCAGGCTGCATGATGCATACATACATCATTTACATCATATCATACATATACCTAGATACATAATACATTACTTAAGTGCATCATATTATACATGCATACATAATGCATAAACTAATATTATCATACAGAATGTTATAATCTTGTTTTTCAGATTAATTCTCCAGCAGACAGACTTCATTAACAACTTGTGACTATTGGGCCGTTGTTTATCTTCCCAAAAGTTATTATCTCCTCAGGACGTTGTTTATCCTCCTGAAAGCATATTATCTCCTCGGGACGTTGTTTATCTTCCTGAAAGCTATCATCACTTCCTCAGGACGTTGTTTATCCTCCTGAAAGCATATTATTACCTTGGGCCGTTGTTTATCTTCCCAAAGGTTACATTATTCCCTCAGGACGTTGTTATCCTCCTGAAAGCATATTATTACCTTGGGCCGTTGTTTATCTTCCCAAAGGTTACATTATTCCCTCAGGACGTTGTTATCCTCCTGAAAGCATATTATTACCTTGGGCCGTTGTTTATCTTCCCAAAGGTTACATTATTCCCTCAGGACGTTGTTATCCTCCTGAAAGCATATCATGACTATCGGGACGTTGTTTATCCTCCCAAAAGTTATACTTATACCTCAGAACGTTGTTTATCCTTCTGAAAGCATATCACTTCCTCAGGACGTTGTTTATCCTCCTGAAAGCATATTACTACCTCAGGACGTTGTTTATCCTCCTGAAAGCATATTACTACCTCAGGACGTTGTTTATCCTCCTGAAAGCATATTATTACCTTGGGCCGTTGTTTATCTTCCCAAAGGTTACATTATTCCTTCAGGACGTTGTTATCCTCCTGAAAGCATATCATGACTATCGGGACGTTGTTTATCCTCCCAAAAGTTATACTTATACCTCAGAACGTTGTTTATCCTTCTGAAAGCATATCACTTCCTCATGATGTTGTTTATCCTCCTGAAAGCATATTACTGCATTGGGCCGTTGTTTATCTTCCCAAAGGTTATCTCACTACCTCAGGACGTTGTTTATCTTCCTGAAAGCATATCATTACCTCAGGACGATGTTTATCTTCCTGAAAGCTATCCCCATTACCTCAGGACGTTGTTTATCTTCCTGAAAGCTATCACCATTACCTCAGGACGTTGTTTATCTTCCTGAAAGCTATTATTATATCTTCATATTTTGGACTGCTTTATCCTCCAAGAAATGTACCTGAAGAACCTTTCTCCAAGTGGCATCTTTAAGCCCACTCAAGCATACTCAACTAGTCATCAGTATCACTCTACGCACCGGTGAGTGCAAATTTTTGGGCTTTTGTGTTCAATCCCCTTCAACCTTCCAAGTTACGACTGGCACATATACCAATCTAACCCCTCAGGTTTTAGAAAATTGAACAGGGGCAGCTGTTGCACCCCAAAATTTGCCCTCACAATACAAGACTTTGTGTGCTAAGAAGGTTCACAAGGTTCACAAGACCTTTCATGAGGTTCATGAAGTTTACAAGACACTTTATGAGGTTCACAAGGTTCACAAGACCTTTCATGAGGTTCATGAAGTTTACAAGACACTTTATGAGGTTCACAAGGTTCACAAGGTTCACAATACTTACAAGACCTTTCATGAGGTTCATGAAGTTTACAAGACACTTTATGAGGTTCACAAGGTTCACAATACTTACAAGACCTTTCATGAAGTTCATGAAGTTTACAAGACACTTTATGAGGTTCACAAGGTTCAAAAGGCTCACAAGACCTCCCATGAGGTTCACAAGACATCTTATGAGGTTCACAAGGTTCACAAAGTTCACAACTAGTCAGAAAGTTTGACAATTCCCTCAGACAATGCATCCTCCTAAGCAGTGCATCCAAAACTAGGGTTTTGACTTTAATCAGGCTAAATGGATTTCCAAGACTTCAAGTGAGCTTCATAACATCTTATATGTGTCTAAGAACCCCCATGACAAGTTTCAAGACTTTTCTCAAAGGTTTGCTCAGTCAGATGATCAGATAAGTCAAAATCAGTTAAAGTAGTTAAAAAGTCAAACTGAGGTCAACTGTGGTCAAACCAAAGTCAAACTTCATGATTTTTTTGCCAACATCAATTATATGAAGTAAAATTCATCATTTGATCAAGGGTTTATCATGATTCATCAAGGATATTTCAGATCATCAAGAATCAGGAGTTTCTAAATTAGGGTTTCCTTAGGAAAAGTCAACTGAACTTTGACCAGCCATAACTTTCACATACTTCATCACCAATTCTCCATCCAAAGCTCATTTTGAAGGAAATTTAATTCTCTACAACTTTGTGTCTCACAAGCCAAGCCAAAAAATGCTTCATTTGGAAGGTATGAGCTAAGACATTATAGGTCCTTTTGAAAGTCAACAAAAAGTCAACAACTTCAAAAGGGCATAACATGAGAATGGTAAATGATATGAACATGAAACCAGTGGGGTTGCTTAGAGGACTCTTCAAGCTTTCCAAAATGTCCAAGAACACCCTCATAGAATTAAAATTGAAGGATTTGTGCCCTTGCAAAGTTGGGAAATTTTTGGTTGGTTTATGAAGAAAATGGAGGTTTAAAACCAATTTTTTCTAAATGGGCTTGCCATATGATGACCCAATCCATACCAATACCTCATGCACGACCCAACCATCAAATATTCAGATTTTTTTATTATTTTTTTTTATTTATTTTGATTTTATTCATTTAAAATCATTTTAAATTAAAATAAAATAGAAAAGTCAAATATTTAAATGGGATTTTGTTTCTAGAAATTCATTAAAGTGATTTGGATCAAATTGGTATGAGAATCATGGTGATTGACTTGAAATAGAAAGGACTAATTCTCAAATATTTGAAGTTTAAAGCTTGATCTTTTTCAATTTTTTTCAATCAATTTCTTCACACAACAATCAATATTTTTTGACCTAATCCATTGCACTATAAGTATAGATCACAACCCTATTCATTGGACACGAAATTCAGCCTCCAAGAGTAAGTTCAAGTTTTCAAAAATTCATCACAAAACTCAAATTCAGATTCTTCAAAGTTGTGGTTTTTCAGGTGATTTGAAGGTTCAAACATGATCCTTGGACATCATTAATCGTATCCCAATCATCATTTGCATCAAAACCATGTTGAAAAGCTCAAACCGAATTGCTCTTGTTCTTGAAATTTAATTTTTCGATTATGACTTTTCATGCATTACTAATGAGTTTTGGTTGTATTTTATTGTTTGTGAGGTTCTAGGGATTGATTCTGGACAAAAACATGGACGTTTCATGGAGTAATCCGTCTATCACCATAGTTAGGGTTTATCCCTTTGAATTGAGGTTTCTTAATCCAACGCATATAAATGCATTCTAAGACCTTAGATTGATTGAATGAACTGTTTAGATCACAATGGTGTTCTCAATTGGATGAAATTGTACATGTTTGGCATAGTTTGTGTTTCGCAGGTTTATGCACGCAGGAGAAATCGTAGGAAATCTCCCAGGAAATTTCGCAGGAAAACCTACGAATTCCAGAGGAAGAAGACGATGATCAGTGGCGCGAAATTTTGGATTAAAATTTAATCTTAATATTTTATGAATTGTTTCTGTTTTGTTTCACAACAGCCGTGTTGGCCCAGTGGTAGGGAGCGCTTGTGTTATACCTGGAGGTCTTTGGTTCGAATCCTGGGTTCACCACCCTTTTCTTATTTTTTCAGTTAATTAGCAATCTTAAAATATAATGAATTGTGTTGGTAATATTGACAGATGCGCCCTCCCGGCTGGAATGGTAAGTGTGTTTGTGTGCATTGCAAAGGTCCTGGGTTCGATCCCTCCCCAGGCCTTTTGTTTTGTTTATTTTTCATGATTTTTTCAGGAACAAACAACAAAACCAAGTGAATCCTTTCCTTGTCAACTGCGCGCAGGCTAGCCCAGTGGATGGAGGCTTCTTCAGGTATTGGGAGGTCCTGGGTTCAAAACCAGGCCTCCCCTTTTCTTTTACTTCATTATTTTTGTTTTTTATTTGTTTATTATTACTATTAATTTGAATTAAAATTATATTCCTAATTAACAAATCCTAATATGTTTTCATAAACCAAGGTTAACTATAATTTTCTAAAAAACCTAAATATTTCTATAAAACCTAATTATTTTATAAAACCCTAACGGTAAATATTAATTTATTTGTTGGTTATAATTTCTAAGTTATTTATTTATAAAACTTAATTATGTAATTTGTTTATAATTATGCTTTAATATAATTCTTGTATGCTAATAATTTTAAATATGCTTAAAATAATCAGAATTCTTAACTTAATTTTTGTAAATATAATAATATGACTATTTAATTATAATTAATCCTATTTTCATAATATGTAAATATTCTTTAAGTTGTTCATATTTTTAATTTTGTATATAAATAATCTTTAATGTATGTTTAGAAATAATTAAATCTATGCTAATTTAATTTTGTAATTATAATTTTCATAATATGTTTATAATTAATTTAGCTTTTATAAGTTACATATAATTTAAAACTTTATAATAATTAATATAATTGTTCATATTTTCTTAATTAATCTTAAATCATTGTTTATATAAAAATTTGATCTTTTAATTATTCTAATATTTTTGTTTATATTATCTATTATGTTTATTTTCTTATTTATTTATTACTAACCCCATTGTGATTTATTATTATTACTATTATTTCACTAACCCAATTATTATTATTATTATTTATTTTTGCTTATTTTTCTTTAATTATTATTATTATTATGTAATTGTTCCTGGATGTAATATTTAGTAATAATGTTTAAATATTTATTTTATGCTATGGTTAGTAAATAGGGAGTGTAACATGTTTGTATATTTAAAATTAATTTAGCTCACTAATTTAAAAGATAAATATTAAAATTGTACACTCACACACGTAAGTCGATCTTTGATCGCCATCTCACTTCCTTAGGGATACCTCTCATGTTGCCTATTACAAAAAGGTCAAGTAGGGTGTATAAAGCAAAAGTCCCTCATCTCACATCATCTAGTCCCTTAATAGATAAAAGATCAAGTCCCTTTCGAATGTTGCCTTCATAATGATCAAGTCCCTTTCGAATGTTGCCTTTTAATAGATAAAAGATCAAGTCCCTTTCGAATGTTGCCTTCATAATGATCAAGTCCCTTTCGAATATTGCCTTTGTAATGATCTCGTCCCTTTCGAATAAAGATGATAGTCCTTTCGAATTGCTTATACACCCTACAGTTGCCTAAATAACAGATGACTCTTCACTTGTCCCTTACATCCAAGGTAATGACTACCTATTCCTTAATAATAGGGATAGTCTTACCATTTAAAGGATTCAAGAACAGAAAAGACTTAAACTTAGGGTAGGTTCCTCTTAGATACTTGCTCATTATTCAAAAACTTTTCAAACACTTCACAATTCCAAACAAAATTTTCAAAACAAAGGTTTATACGCATCCGTATATGGATCATTATAAACATTTAAGAAAATTTCTATTCACACACTCCACATTTCAAAAACATTTTAAAGTGAGCTAAGTAACTAAGAGCCCATGGATAACCATGGATGTAAAGGGTGCTAACACCTTCCCTTTACATAACCTACCCCCCGGACCCAAAAATCTTTTAAAAGGTCTTTCCTGTTCTTTTATGCCTTTCCTTTGGATAAAATAAAAGTCGGTGGCGACTCTTGCTATCCGCAACATAACTAAAGTCAGTTCTCCCACCGTGTTACAGATATGCCTGGTTTAGACACTGACATTGTGGTGCATAAGTTGCCTCTGAGGGAAGACTGCCCTCTAGTGAAGCAAAAGTTGAGGCGCACTCGGCCTAATATGGCAATCAAAATAAAAGAGGAAGTACAAAAGCAATTTGATGCTGGTTTCTTGGCCGTGACCAGTTACCCTCTGTGGGTTGCTAATATTGTGTCGGTCCCTAAGAAAGACGGTAAGGTCAGGATGTGTGTAGACTACAGGGATTTGAACAGGGCCAGCCCCAAGGATGATTTCCCTCTGCCTCACATAGATGTGCTTGTTGATAATACTACTCAGTTTTCTATGTTCTCTTTCATGGACGGGTTTTCAGGTTATAACCAGATCAAGATATCTCCCAATGATATGGAAAAGACAACCTTCATCACGCCTTGAGGCACTTTTTGTCACAAGGTCATGCCGTTCGGTCTGAAGAATACTGGGGCCACTTACCAACGGGCGATGGTGACGCTATTTCATGATATGATTCATCATGAAATTGAGGTTTATGTTGATGATATGATAGCAAAATCCCAAACAGAAGAAGAGCATTTGGTCAATCTAGCAAAGTTATTTGACAGACTCCGGAAGTTCAGATTGAGGTTGAATCAGAATAAGTGCACCTTCGGGGTCCGTTCCGACAAGCTACTTGGTTTCATTGTTAGTGAGTAGGGAATTGAGGTTGATATAGCCAAAGTGAAAGCCATCCAAGAGATGCCTGAGCCAAAGACTGAAAAGCAAGTGTGTGGTTTCTTAGGGAGACTAAACTACATTGCACGGTTTATCTCTCACCTGACGACCACGTGTGAGCCAATCTTTAAGCTTCTGAGGAAAAATCAGGCAATAAAATTAAATGGAATGAAGACTGCCAGCAAGCCTTTGACCGAATCAAGGAATACCTGTTCGAACCTCCAATTCTCATGCCTCCAGTGCCAGGGAGACCTTTGATCATGTATCTTACTGTGCTCGAAGGATCAATGGGATGTGTGCTGCGTCAGTAGGACGAGTCTGGTCGAAAAGAGCACGCCATTTATTACCTTAGCAAAAAGTTTACCGATTGTGAGACACGCTACTCACTACTCAAGAAAACTTGTCGCGCTTTGGCATGGGCTGCTCGTCGACTAAGACAGTACATGCTGACTCACACCACTCTCTTAATTTCCAAGATGGATCCTGTGAAATAAATTTTCGAGAAGCCGGCTCTGACAGGAAGGGTAGCCCGATGGCAGATGATACTAATAGAGTATGATATCCATTACACTTCGCAAAAAGCAATCAAAGGGAGTGAATTGTCAGAATACTTGGCTCAACAGCCAATCGATGATTATCAACCCATGAAGTTCGAGTTTCCGGATGAGGACATCATGTTCCTCAAGTTGAAAGACTGTGATGAACCACTTCCGGAGGAGGGGCCAGACCCTGAATCCAAATGGAAGTTGATGTTTGACGGAGCTGTGAACATGAACGGAAGTGGAGTAGGTATTGTTGTCATCTCGCCAAAAGGGATCCATACACCTTTAGCTGCTCGATTGACTTTCAAATGCTCTAACAATGAGGCAGAGTATGAAGCTTGTATCATGGGGGTTGAAGAGGCAATAAACTTGTGAGTCAAGAACCTCGATATCTTCGGAGATTCTGCTCTGGTGGTGAACCAAGTCAACGGAAAATGGTTAGTTCATCAACCTCACTTGGTTCCTTATAGAGATTATGTCAGGAGGCTATTAAGTTTCTTCACCAAAGTCAAGTTGAATTATATTCCTCGAGATGAAAACCAGTTCGCCGATGCTCTAGCAACTTTGTCGTCTATGATTAAAGTTTGTCAAGAGAATTTTGTGCCTCGAATCATGGTCTCCCGTCTTGAAAGACCTGCTTATGTCTTTGCAGTTGATAGTGGTGAAGATAACAAACCCTGGTATCATGATATCAAGCAATTCTTGAAGGCTCAAGAATACCCTACTGGGGCATCCAATAAAGACAAGAAGACCCTCAGAAGACTAGAAGGTGGTTTCTTCTTGAATCAAGATGGTGTGCTATACAAGCGAAACTTCGACATGGTTCTGCTCAGATGTGTGGATAGACACGAAGCGGACCTGTTGATGCAAGAGGTTCATGAAGGCTCCTTCGGTACCCATGCTGGGGGACATGCTATGGCCAAGAAATTGTTGAGATCGGGATATTATTGGATCACCATGGAATCTGATTGTTGTAAATACTCCCGTAAATGTCACAAGTGTCAGATTTATACCGATAAGGTCCATGTGCCTCCGAATCCATTGAGTCTCATGTCTTTACCATGGCCGTTCGCCATGTGGGGCATTGATATGATTGGTAAGATCGAATCGACAGCTTCCAACGGTCATCGCTTCATCCTGGTTGCTATAGACTACTTCACGAAGTGGGTCGAAGCGGCATCTTATGACAATGTTACTAAACAAGTGGTAGCCCAGTTTATTAAAAGAGACATCATTTGCCGGTATGGAATTCCTGAAAGAATCATTATTGATAATGGTTCTAATCTCAACAACAAGATGATGGCTGACTTGTGTCGGGATTTCAAAATAGAACATCACAACGCTTCTCCATATCGCCAAAAGATGAATGGCACCATCGAGGCGGCCAACAAGAACATCAAAAAGACCGTGCAGAAGATGGTTGTAACATAAAAAGACTGGCCTGAGATGCTACCATTTGCATTGCATGGGTACAGAACGTCAGTGCGTACTTGAACAGGGGCAACCCCGTTCTCACTGGTGTATGGTATGGAGGCAGTCCTACCAATTGAAGTGGAAATCCCCTCATTGAGGTTAATGATGGACATTAAGCTAGATGAAGCTGAGTTGCTCCGGTCCAGATATAATCAATTGAGCCTCATTGGAGAAAAACGTCTAGCAGCTGTATGCCATGGACAGTTGTATCAGCGGCGGATGAGGCAGGTTTTTGATAAGAAGGTACAACCACAAAGATACATACTAGGTGACCTGGTGCTGAAAAGGATTCTTCCTCCTCTTAACGATCACATGGGCAAATGGACACCTAACTATGAAGGACCGTTCGTGGTTAAAAAGGTTTTCTCAGGTGGAGCCTTGATGCTGACAACCATGGACGAAGAAGACTTCCAATCCCCTCTCAATGCAGACGCAGTAAGAAAATACTTTGTGTAAAAAGGACCCACTGGATAAAAACAGAATAAAGATCCAGGAAAAAATGGGCATCCCGACGAGCCAAAAACTGAATAAAAGGCTCGGGCAAAAATTAGGGAAATCTCGAAAAAAATGTGTACACTCGCTGAGTTGAAAAGCCACATCGGACAGGTCAGGAAAAAAGGGTATCCCGGTGGATTGAAAACCTGAAAGGGCGATCCACGCAAAAGAGGGACTAACACGAACGAATGCGATCTGCGAAATCGGTAACCTATCTACAACTGAGGTTATTCTAAGGGTTGAAGATCAGTTCAATTACCTTTCTCAAGGGGTAGAGCGAGCGGATTGTCTCGAAGATATGCGAGTCATAACTGGGTTGAAACTTGATGAGATCCACTTATTACATTGCTAATAGGATAGTTTGTTTTCCTTTTTGGTTGTTTCCTCTTTCCAGGGAACTCCTTCCTTTGTAATGCCTATTTATGGCCATTTTTCCGAATCAATAAAAACTAAACTTCAGTCAACTTGTGACTATCTGCTTGTCGTTTTTGTTTTTCATCTAGCATTGATTGATTGCGAAAACGTCCAGCAAATTGTGATTTATATTGTGTTGTGAACATTTGAATGCTTTCTAACTCATGCAGGAGGACATAAACATTTAATACAACTTTGAAAGGGTGTCAAGATGCCCAGATAATGGTTCATGCTACGAGCCTGGGGCATACAGGTCCCAAACTAACTCCCCATGTTTCAGGCACTATCGATTGTGTTTATGCAGGTACAGGTACATGTGTTGCTAACAAAGCTAAAAGCAGATTCCCAGGAGGAACATTTCTTTATGCTTGAACAAGAACAGGTGTCTTCCAGGGTGTCTCCAGTCATCCCTAGTAAAGTTGGAAGTTGAAATCTCTCCCAGCAAGGCAGCAGAATGTGGGTGTCCTCCCCAAGCAGAAATTTTCCCTTCAATATAGGGGCAATCCCCAACAGTATAAGGAGTGTCTTTCCTCCCCAGCAAGTTGTTTCCTCAGCAATGTCATGCCTCTGGTTCCCAGCCAAGTCAGGAGGTCTCCACTTCCCCACCAGAATGCAAGAAGGGTCCATCTCCAGCAAGGTCTTGGCACTCCAATCTTAAAGTCCAATTTATTTTTGGCAACGATGGTCGTTCAGAGCCGGTGTATCATTGACAGCTTTCCCTGCAGACTTGTCTCCTCCTCATCAGGATGGATCAGATCAGTACAGTGATCATCAATTCTTCCCAGCCAAGCCATTTAGGATATTTGCAGTCTCCTTTCGGGAGATCCTTTGCATTTGCATACGCATAATCATCATTGCATTTGCATCCTCCAAAGCGTAGCATTTCCATCCTCAAGGAGCATTACGCCATAAATCCAAGCATATGCATGCCAGCATGGGCCAATTTTGAGGTGTTGCATACAACCTATAACATCTTTTCAACCTGAAGTATTCCCCACAGAAGATACTTATACCATTTGCCAGACGTCTTGGTCTTTCCAAGTCAATGTTGTTTTCTTGGTGACTTGGTCCTGCCAAGCAGTCATATTGTTGAGTTCCATTCTGCTAATGGTCTCGTTAAGCCTTATTTCGCAACCAGGCACCTTCTGTGGCTTGGTCCTGCCCAACAGTCGCGTATTTTCTTTGTGACTTGGTCCTGCCCAGCGGTCATATTGTTGAGTTCCATTCCGCTAATGGTCTCGTTAAGCCCTGTTTCGCCAACAGGCACTTTCCGTGGCTTGGTCCTACCCAGCAATCGCGTATTTTCTTTGTGACTTGGTCCTGCCCAGCAGTCACATTGTTGAGTTCCATTCCGCTAATGGTCTCGTTAAGCCCTGTTTCGCCAACAGTCACCTTCCGTGGCTTGGTCCTGCCCAGCAGTCGCGTGTTTTCTTTGTGACTTGGTCCTGCCCAGCAGTCATATTGTTGGGTTCCATTTCGCTAATGGTCTCGTTAAGCCCTATTTTGCCAACAGGCACCTTCCGTGGCTTGGTCCTGCCCAGTAGTCGCGTGTTTTCTTTATGGCTTGGTCCTGCCCAACAGTCATATTGTTGAGTTCCATTTTGCTAATGGTCTCGTTAAGCCCTATTTCGCCAACATGCACCTTCCGTGGCTTGGTCCTGCCCAGCAGTCGCGTGTTTTCTTTATGGCTTGGTCCTGCCCAGCAGTCATATTGTTGAGTTCCATTTCGCTAATGGTCTCGTTAAGCCCTCTTTCGCCAACAGGCACCTTCTGTGGCTTGGTCCTGCCCAGTAGTCGCGTGTTTTCTTTATGGCTTTGTCCTGTCCATCAGTCATATTGTTGAGTTCCATTCCGCTAATGGTCTCGTTAAGCCCCGTTTCGCCACTAGGAACCTTCCGTGGCTTGGTCCTGCCCAGCAGTCGCGTGTTTTTTTTGTGTCTTGGTCCTGCCCAACAGTCACATTGTCAAGTTCTGTTTCGCTAACGGTCTCGTTAAGTCCTGTTTCTCCAACAGGCACCCTCGTTGTGGCTTGATTTGCTCAGCAGTCACAGTGCAAGTTATTGCATTGATTCTATTCCACCTGGTTCTATTTCTTCTACCTATTCAGAGGTCAAAACATAAAATATAAATAAAGGGCAGATGGCATTTCTATTATCCACCGAGTTCTAATTTCCAGGTTTTATTTGAGTATTCAATCACTCCATACCTTTAATGTCTAAAAGCTTTTGCAATTATTCATTCAAGCTTGCAGATGATTGAATAAGGGCAGCTGTAATACCTCGAAATTTGCCCTCATATTTATTATCCACTAACTGGCTTACGTTTCACATTCATCTGCATTTCTCATTAGGTCATAATATTCATAATCACGCATTTGCATTGAACTCATAAGACATGGGATCAAGTATTCTCTGGTGACTTGAGTTTTCCTATTCCAAGGTGTTTCATCTGGCTATTACACTTGAGATTGAGATAGAGGTTAAGCTCACATTATCATGGGAACATTCTCATGCTGAAGTTCATCAAGTACCCGAGTTATCTTCTTCAAGATTCCTCAGGAATGTCAGATGTTTAGGGTTTTAGTCATGTTAATAGCCCAAGTTATTGGCCTCATCGGGGAGCACTCAATACAAGTTGTTCAAGGGCTCTTATCTCTGGTATGGATTTGTTAATTTTAATCAATGGAGAATGAGTTTCAGGGTTTCATATCAAGTGTATCATGATATTCATGGTACAGGAGATCCAGTGGGAGACTCATAAGATAATCAGGTCATTATAGTTCTTTTGATTGCTCATTGTTTGTGGTACAAGTTGATAAGGTTCAAGATTGAAGTTTACCGAAGTTTAGGGATTCATTAAGAATAAGTTTGATTTGGGTTGGAATATTGTGGTAACCTATTAAGATTGATTGTGTAAGCCATTTGAAATTCCCACATGTCTATGTTTACCATCATTACTTTCTCTAACCATTTTTTCCATAATCCATAAAACCACATCTCAAATTTTTATTTTCTTATTACCATTAAAATCACCATTTATGGCCCCTTAACCTTTCTTTTATTCATGTTAAAACCACATCTCAAATCTCTCTTTTCTTATTACTATTAAAATCACCATTTATGGCCCCTTAACCTTTCTTTTGTTCATGTTAAAACCATAACAAAGTAGAAATAAAAAGGAACCATTTTTTCTTAAGAGAAAAAAAGTTACAGTTACATATACAAACTGCATAATTGATAACAAAGGGAATTGAATTTTGGTTATAGGGTCTAGGAAGAAATTCGGTCACTCTTGAAGAAAAATCTAACAGAAGAATTGAACAAATTGAGTTACACAAAAAATTCGATAACCCAGAATACTCAGTTACATGGTTCTCTCACAAAAAAAAACATAGAAAAATTTCAATATAAATTTAGTTACAAAGGCTCAGAAAGGGGATAACTGATACTGTTACAAAAAGGGATAATAGAATTTATCCAGAAGAAACCTCTTCATCAACATCAATCTTTTCCCCTTCAATTTTCCACTTTTTCAACATCTTCCATCATCATCACTATCTTCCAAGAAAAAATAAGTCTCCAAGAACTTCTCTCTTAGAATCCTGCATCAATCTACCTCCATCTTCAATCAACAATCACTCTGCAAATATTCTTCATCTTTCTTCTTTAACTTCTTCATCACCATCGCACATCTTCATCAATAAAGAACAAGTTGCATCCTACAAAATTCAGAAAAAAAACAATTCAGCAAACAACAATTCGACTCACTCAAATCGAAGCAAGAACGCATCACAACAATGGGACAACATATCAGTTGCGATTGACAAAGGAAGAAATGAGGTAGAAGAAGGAGAAGGTCGCAGCAGAACAGAGAAGAAGAGTCCAAATTCATACCAAGAAAGGAAATCGAGCAACAATTCTTCAGCCGTGTCAATCTCTGCTTCAATCTTCAACCGTAAACAATTCCGAGAATTCTTCTCGATCTCCGCAGTTCTTGAGCAACGAGAATTCCACCAAAGAGCAATCAACATCCAGAACGTCATCAATCTTTGATTGAGCTCCCCCACATATTCACGACGTCGCGTTATCCTCATTCACGGCTTCGCAGCGGTCCATCAACAACAACCTGTAAAATATCAAGAGCCGAAAGTTCATCGATCGTAACAACTCAACATAGCAGAAATGAAATTGAAAGAGGGAGAAAGTATCAGGGCTCAGATCAAGATTCGTAACAACATCGTCAACAATTTGTCAAACACTCGCACCTGCAGATTGCATCAGTATTCACCGCAAATTCTTCACAGCATTCAACATCAATACCTCACAACAAGAGGAGTATTCATTCTGCAAATTTCAGGCGCCGCGAAACAATCAACTCCTTCATCAATCGAATTCAACAATAAGTGAAGACCTGTGAAATCATTAAAAACGCGTACAAATATTAATACACTCCAGAAGACCAAAACATTCACAAGCTAATAACAGAAAATAAAAAAAATCTAACCCTAGCCAATTTCATAACTAACTCATAACAGAAGATAACAACTTCCTAACAGAATTCTTCCAGAAGTTTCCCCTGATACTTCTACGCAAGCTTGAGCCCCTCTCTATAAATCAGAACCAATCCTCTTCCTTTTTCGGGTTCACCATTTTCTTCAATCTTCCCACTCCTGGATTTTGGCTCTCCAATTCTCGTTTTCTTCTTCACTATCCTTTCTCACCATTCCTTCACTCTAATCTTCTTCTGTCAATCCAGATTCTTATTCCTTCAAACCTCTCAAATTCTAACTCTCATTCATCTCCATTAATCTTCCTTCAGCCATTTTTCATCACCTTCACCCAATTCTCTTCATCAATTGCCCAAACACGCTCTGCAAAAAAACCGGGAATTGATATCAATAACCATTGATTTTGCATCAAGAACGCGAGAATGTTGCAACGAATCCGAAAATCCTAATCAACAAGTCAAGATTGCAGAAATTAAATCAGAGTTACAATAAAGATAGGTTTGCACAAATTCGACGATAATCAAAGAGAGGGAGTAGAACCGAATCGAGTAAAAAATGTGTGCATACCTGAGACTGTAGATTTGGATTCGTCTATGAAGCAGTAGCGGAGTGACTCTGATAGTCCTTCGAGTCATCATCACCAATCGCAATCGGCTTTACCGTTCTACTCCAATCATTCTCCCGACATCGTCTTCTACGGTCTTTCTTCATCAACAAGCCCGAGACTGCGATTGCGCGTCTTCAACAAACCTCCGGCCGAAGGGGTGCCACAATCGAGTAGCACCGTCATCAAACGGCATTACATCGTTCCTTCGTCAAGGTAAGAAATCCTCTCCTTCCCTCATAGTTATGGCGATTCTTAGCGCGGATTGCATCATTGTGTTTTGGTCTCTGTTAATCCGTTTTGAGCGTATGATAATTCGTTAGGAGAGAATGTCTTCGAATTCGAAGGAAGAATAAGCTAGGTTAGGAAGAGGATTTAGGATTAGAGTTAAGATTGAGTGGTAGGATCCGATTTCTATGTTTAGTTTGTTTGTTGAAGGTGATGGTGGTGGCGTCGCAGAGAGAATAAGGTGATGGTGGACGAGGTGATAGCGATGACGGCGGAGAGAATGAGACGAGGAACTAGGGTTTTGGTTCACCCCTTTAGTTCTTAGGTTTTATAATTTCGTTTGTTTGTTTTTTTGTTTTGTTAATTTATTAAGTTGATTTAGGGAATAGATTAGGAGATAATAGGTTAATGAAGGTCATTAAGAACATTAAAACATAATAATTCTCATGACCCCCATAAAATTTGTACCATTGGGAGATGCTAAGAGATAAGGATGAAGATGCTTTTGGGATTCCCGGCCACTCTGGCGGTGACACTTTTCACTGTCCGATAGGTGGTGCTAGCGGTTGATTGTGTATGCATGGTTCATCGTAACTATCACATGTCTGCATCTGTAAGCCACATGATTTGAATACCATAGGAAGAGTTGAGATTGTGCGGCCCATGATGAAGTCAAAATTGTTGACTAAGTGTCCATAATGCACCTCCAAGAGCCTGTGTTTTGGGCCTTGTCTTTCGCTTTCTGCACCCCTTTTCAGCAAGCCCATTGAAATATTAACTTCAAAAAAATTGCTTTTCGCACCCCTCCTTTTATTTCTTTCTTATTTTTTTTAGTTTTAGCATAGTTAGAATTAAATCCTTAAAAAATATTAAAGTGCTCATTAAAATTCTATAAAAATTCCAGTAGCTTTTTAATTCATTTTAGAAATTTGTGACATTTTTACTTTCTTAATTTTGGCTTTTTTTAATTTAATTTCGATTTTTCATGTAATTAGCATTTTATTAAATTTCTTTAGTTGCACATAATTTTGTTCATTTTATTTCTCCCACTTCCTGTAGGAGTTTTATCCCATTCATTTTGCTATGATTAGAAGACTGATAATAGAACTTAGGATATTTTTTGGTAGATTTTTAGGCCATTTTATCCACTTTTTTGGTAGCTTAATTCATGTAAAATTGTGATTAGTCCTTAGGTAGATTTAAGTGACTTTTAGGCATAGTTAGGTTCTGAATTTTTAGGATATCTTTTAGCACAATACTATAGTCAGGTTAAGGACCTTAGAGAATTGATTTCACATTTTTCCAGGACGTTTACTATTTTTAGTGCATTAATCTTTAGGCCATTGTTACATTGTAAAATCCATTTAGTTTAGCTTAGGTTCTTATGGTTCATTAAGGATTAGCTTAGTTAGGTTTAATCTTAGGATTTTAAATGATTTAATATAGTTTAATTACTGATTTTAGGATGATGATATTAGATAAATTCCCTTAGTTTTAGGACTTAGGCTTAGAATTTCTAATAAATATGTTTAGGTGAAGTTTAGGTTTGCTTTTGGTTTTATGCCTTAATATGCATTTTTTAGAATTTATTTCTTATTTCAATTTTAATGCTTTTGCCTTATTATTTGAATTTCCCACTTGTATAGGCTTCCCCATGTTTCTTAGAATCAACTTAACTTCCTTAGGAAGTAAGTTGAATTCTAGTAGTTCTAGTTCCCTTTTATTCATTAGGTTTAGAAAACCCCACAAACCATTAGGACCATTTTTGAATAAATAACTAAAATTAGGATTGAGTCTTAGTCCCTTAGTTTTTACCTTTTTCCACTTGAGTCTTTCTTTCGCATCTCATAAAGAAAATAATAAAATACCTAATAAATGTTGAATGTTCTTATATGCCATGAGACTTTGTTGCGGAGTACTTATACGCGTCCTGTTTCAGGGCGAGGTGTAAGTATTTACCACGATGGATAGGTATTAGTATGAGGATGTTCACAAACAAATTCAAAACACTTCTCATAAAAGTAAAAAACAAACAATAAGCGACTATCCTGCGAGAACTTCTCTTTCTCATCTCATTCATTATGAACGCGAACTCGCGACGACTTGTCTCTAATGCAAGACGGTAAACGCACTCGTACCAGACGAGCTTGCAACATCTGAGCATAAACATACGCAGTTCCAGCATAAAAAAAACACAAACAAATAGTTCTCGCCTTAGTTAGGCGAACTACGTCGACTCTGATCCTCATTTTCTCGATGAGGTACGTAGGCAGCGGGGTAGGGCCCGTTCGAGTACATTCTTTATTTTCCCTACATTTTCCCTATTCTTCCTTTCCATCCTCTTTTTCAGTTCCCTTCTCATTTCTCATTCCCATTCCAGTTAGCAGTTCATTTGTTCAGCAATAGTTATATTCTTTTACCCTTTGAAACAAAACAAACAAGCGTGGATCCCATCGGGTACGACGGACGATCTGGGGTGCTAATACCTTCCCAGGTCGTAACTGACTAGCGAACCCAGATATTTGGTTCACAGGGCCTTGTCCTTTCCTTCTTCCTCAGGTTTGTGCAGCATTACCTTTCTCGTTCCTTCGGGATAAAAATGCCTGGCTGGTGACTATACCTTTTCCGCGCCACTTTCACGTTTGTACTAGGATGAAAATCCTGGGAGCGACAACTATGATGTTAACTTCTAGTATTCCCACATGAGTCAAAAAGCCCAGATTTTTCAGGGGCAAATGATCTCCATTGATCTTTTCCATAGATCCCCAGTAGTTCTGCATGTGTTGGTTTCCAGCAGATTCCTATTTGATCCTCAACAAGTCTTACACTCTTTCCCTAAGAAGAGCAAGAGTGGCATGACTCTTTCCCCAAGCAGAGCAAGAGTGGCATGACTCTTTCCCCAAGTGGAACAGGAATGTTATGATGATTATTCCCCACAGGAGTTCGATTCTTAATAAGAACACTTATGTCCCCAGCTAGGATCATGGAAGCTTTCCCCATCCCCGACAGATTATTACTTTTCCTCAACAAGGCGATGTCCCTACACAAAGTTGATGTTTGATGTTTGATACTCCAGTAGAATATGCTTTATTTGCATCCCTGGTAGATTTGTATCTGGTTTCTCCAAACATAGTTGTAAAGATATTTGTCCCCATCAGTGTTTAACAGGGATATTTCCCTCTTTCCCCAAAGAGTGGAAGATGTTGTGCTGATTGGTGTTTCTCCAACATGTTTTCCTTTCAGAGTGGAATTTCTGGTGTTATCTTATGGATTTTTGAAGATTTCTTTGTGGATTGGATCCCTAGCAGTTGTTTCCCTAGTCTGAGTTATGCCTTGTAGTAGGATTTTAATCCTTTGATGGATTTTGATGTTCCCATGCAGGATTTCGATTCAAATCTCTAGAATGGTCCCTGGCCTTGTTGCCTTGTTTATCCGAGTATCCAATTGTTGTGGTGTTTATGTCACCTGTTGCTTATCTTTATGTCTGTTTTGTCATCATATTCATACGCATAAGCATAACATCGTTTGCTTTCATTCTTGCATTTATCTTTGTTCCCCGCTCTTTGGTGTGATTTTTCCCCACAGAAAGTGTGTGTTGTATTCCTCTCAAGTTTAGAGTGTTGACCATTAAGCAGAAAGTGTTGATCCTTTCTATTTCCCCACTGAGTTTGTTTCTCATGGATGATTTTGATTCAGTTTCCTCCTCAGTTTATTATCTGGATGGAATCTCCCCAGTTGAGATATTTCCTCCTCGGGATGAGTCTTGTTTGACCGTTTCTCTCCAACTTGTTCTTGTATTGAAGTTTGGTCCTTTTGGTGAGTTAATATTTTCTTTGGAATTAAGCTATCATCGTTTGATAGTGGGCAATATTTCCCCAGCTTGAGTATATTACCTTGGAATTAAATTATCAATTATTCGATAGTGGGTAATATTACCAAGTTAATCAAGCTCTATTGCTTTTGCTCCTACCCAGTAAATCTGGTAGTCGAGAGTTCTTCTTTCTACCCAGTAAAAAGGTAATATAAGTTATTTCCCTTTGCTTGAGCTCCTACCCAGTAAATTCGGTAGTTGAGAATTCTTTTAACCCATACAGATTTTCTACCTAATAAAAAGGTAGCAGAGGTTATCTCTTTTGTTTGTACTCCTACCCAGTAAATCCGGTAGTTGAGAATTTTTCTATCCAGTAAACAGGTAGTAGAGGTTGTCCCTCTTTGTTTTGCTCCTATCTAGTAAATCGATAGTTGAGTACATCATTTTCATATCTTCTACCCAGTAAACCGGTAGTTGATGATTCTTTTCCAACTCGGTATTTCTCCATCTTTGGACTCGAATACATTGATTGGATATTATTCCCTGGAAGAGTGTTTAATCTCCCTCGTTGAATATTTTACCTTGATTGTATCATTGAAATTTTTTCTCATGTAGAGTCAGCTATCCGGTGACTTATTTTCCTGGTAACTCTTTTGGTATCTTTCGTTTTCCCCGGTGGGATTTTCTTCTGTGTCCCCAAACTTTCGCTTTCCTCTGGTGGTCTTATTTTCCCCACATAGATCTTGGGTTTGCATATAATCTCATATTCATATCATATCATGTTCTCTTAGGAGAAAAATTGGGTTTTCTGTATTTAAGTCTCTCCCATCTTGCAGAGATGAAGATTTCAATCTTCATATCTTCATATTGAAGAAACTTAAATAGGGGCAGCTGTAGAACCCTAATTTTTTCCCTAAGTTTTCTTCTCATTTTCATATGCATCTTGCATACAAACAAGATCACACTGGTTGCTCGGTTCGTCTCGGGTTAGGTTTATGCCTCACTGGGGATCACCGTTGTCTTTAATTACTTTATTTGTTTATGTTTACTAACCATTAATCAAAATCCAAAAATATTTTGTTTCCTTTTACTAACCTTTTCAGGAAGAGGAACCATTGAAAATGCCAAAAATAGCAGTCCTGCAGCTCGAGTAAAATTTTCACAGACAAAATTCGAAGTTGATCCGTAAATAATTCAAATTTATCTGATTAAGGATTTCCCAAATTAATTGATTCATTCAAAGGATTTCAAACGTTCGTGTGTTTATTTCCATGCCTTCTTCAACGTACAAAAAGAATCGGGCCACAATAACCAAGCAACCACATTTGAATAAAATATTCAAATTTTGGCTTGGTTAACCGGTTAACCATACGCGTTAACCAGTTAGCCTGTGCGAAATTTGAATATTTTATTCAAATTCAGCACCATTAAATCATTGATATAATTGGAATATTCTAGATCCATTGGTTCCTGATTTCTCTACATCACTTTGATCATTTCTTACCATAAACCCTCACTAATCACCACTCTTTTCCATTTCCCACCAAATTTGCAATTACCAAGCCTAATTTTAATTACCAAAGCAAGCTCCATTCCACCAAATTCTCATACCTAAAGTCTTTAAAAGGACCATAATTTCATTCATTCACCAAGCTTTTGAGAGCCAAAAAATCTCTTGCAAAACATTCTCCAAAAACCAAAAAACTCACTAAAGCTCTTTTCCTTTTTGAAGTTATCAAGAATTCACATTGAATTCTTGACTAACTTGAGCTAAACCTTCATCCCACTCTTTCTTGTTCATCAATTTCAGTAGATCTAGCTTGATTTGGTCCAATTTGAAGAAGTGCTTTTGGTAATTCACTCTCTCCATAAACCCATATTCACCATCAACATTCAAGATGTAGATCTTTAGTACCTTTGTTTCTAGATCCTTTGGATCTCTATTTGTTGTTTGATTGCAGGGATTTCACTGCATTTTGGTTTTAAAATTCGTGCAAATTCAGATCATGATCATCAAATGTTTGTAAAAAGGTTTTAAAATGGATCATGCTGAATTTTCTGCATTTTTCTGCTACTAGTACAATGTTAACCAGTTAACCATCTTTAAAACTGTGCAGGTTTTGCTTGCGTTAACCGGTTAACCGAATTGGTTAACCGGTTAACATAAGTCAGAATGGTGTTTTTGGCTTTATTTAAGCCCCTTTTTGGTTCCTCTTTCTTCTTCATCTTCCTCCTTTTTATTTTTACCATGGGAAGCACTTTCGGGAGTGATTTCTCCTTAATTTCAATGAACTTTGGGTGTAAATTAGAGTAGTTAATGTTCATTAGTTCAAAACTACCTTTAAGTGGATTATTCAATTCATTTAAGGTACTTTGCATTAGTGATACATTTTCATGCTTGAATCCACCGAGATGAGTAATTGAACTTAAGGATGGAAGAATACCATGAGTGCGGTTCAATTTTGTATTCACCTTTAGTTTTGTGCGGTATTGCGTCCGGATAGCGATTTTCATATCGTTTATCTCGCATGTATTAGAAATAACATTATGCACCTTAATTGGTGGTGATCGGCCTCATTTGTAGGGTAATTACTTCGTAAATTACTCGGAGATTTCTTGCATAGACCTAAATTTGTCCCTAATTCGGAATAAAAATCTAATTGGGTACTTTCACTTTCGTGGACCGGATCTCTTGTTTATCGCGTAATCCCAAAGTGATTAATCATATTGCATTAAGAATCGAGACTTATGAATGTTTGATGCGTAGGTGCTTTGGGTCTCCCAATCAACTTTCAAATTTCATTGAATTCGGTTCGGTTTGCCTTGATTAATCGCTGTAGTGTAAGATACTAAGCGGATCTGATTGCCTTTCGATTTTGGTTACTCTTTTGGTTGTGGTTGATTAAGTTCACAATACCACTCTTATGTAAATATTATTATATTATTATTATTATTATTATTATTATTATTATTATTATTATTATTAATATTTTAGATTATTGCACTTTAATTTCTTTTGCTTCTAACATTTAGTTTCTTGCACTTTTATTGCTTTTATTTTATCTTGCTTTATTATGCTTTGTTTATCCATTATCATGTTTATTATTTGCTCTTATTTTGTTGTTGATTTTCCATTTGTCCATTGGACACAAAAACATTAATAAATGATTAAACCTCTAAAAAACTTGTGACTTTAATTTGTGGACTATTAGTTACTATCCTTGGCCTTGGAATGAAGATTTGGACTTAGATTCTTAGGACACATTTTCGTTGCCTTGATCTTCATGAAGTTGGAATTTGCCTTTATTTGGCCATTTGTTAGCTTATAAGGATGGAACTCTTATGCTCATAATTTTAAGTATCATCAAGTTTGGTTAGATCTTTCTTCCTTTATCTCCTTATTTTCTTTTTTAGGATAGTCCCTTCATCTCATCCCCTTCTTTAATTTTAAAAATCTTCTCCCTTTTTCAAAGGATTCCTTCTTTTTAAATCATCACCTCTTTAATAAACAAAACCTTGACTTTGTCAAGTGGACTTTTACCCTTTTTCTTTTCCTTTAAAAACCAATGAATCTAACCATATTGACCTTAATTCAAAAAAAAAATCATACTCATTCAAGTTGTTTTGTGCCTTTGTGCACTTTTGTTTATTTTATTTAAAAGAGTGCCGATTATAAGTCATTATTCTTTATTTGGGTGTTAGTCTTTCAATCTTCATGGTTGTAGTTTGATGTAATTGAGTATCTTGTCATTTGTGGGGGTTTAGTGGCATACTCGTTGATTTTATCCGAGTTGGCGCCCTCCCCATAATGATGTATGAGTCCATGCCTTCATTCTCATGGTAGTTTGTTTGGCCATCCACTTGAATATGACGAATTCTCTTCGCTTAATAAAATTAATCATAACCCACTCTTTTCACTATTTGTACCACTAACTACGGGGATTTGATCTCGCATTGCACTTTGTGGGTATGTAGGCATGAGGTGGTAAACCTCTCCAAACACAAAAATATTAAAAAATAATTTGTTTCTCATCCCTCCACTCTCATTTAAAAAACCTTTTTCAAATCAAAAGTAGTAAATTTTTCAAAGGGCTCCCGTGGAGTACTACGAACATTTTGGGTGCGTAAAACCTTCCCATTGTGTAACCTATCCCTTTACCTGATTCTCTGATGTGTTTCTTTAGCTCTTTTTGCTTTTAGATTCATTAAGATTTATTCACTCTGTTTTCCTTTTCCTCTTGGAATAAAATAAAAGCACGGTGGCGACTCTATTTACTTTGAGTTAAGTTAACTAATAACTTACACTCATGTTTTTACCGCTACATCATGGGTGTGATGGTTTTGGTCATATTAGAGCTGAATGTCCGACCTACCTGAAAGGGAAAAAGAAAGGTTTATCCATTACATGGTCTGATGGAGACTCTGAAAGTGACTTTGAAGAAGAATATGCTAAACACATCACTGTGTTAACAGAGACATGTGTATCTGATGAAGACTCTAGTGGAGATGAGTTATCATTTGAATAACTAGCTGATACTTATCAAAAGATGTGTATAAAGTGTACTCAAGTTATACAAGATGGAGAAAAACAGAAAAAGATCATAGTTACCCTGGAGGCTGAAAAGAAAGAATATCTAGCAACAATATCACATTTGTTTGATGAGATCACCATGCTAAACTCCAAAATTGATCAAATGAACAGATCCATCAGGATGCTTAACAATGGATATGAAGCTCTTGACAACATTCTACAGGCTGGAAGAAGTGCAGGAAATATATTAGGCTTAGGCTTTGATGGCTTTGTCAAAAGTGGCCAACCTGAGTTCAAGAAGGATGTCACTGAACAGATGTTGAAACCTGTGACTCAACATTATGAGCCAAGGAGACACACTCATCAAAGAAGAAAATATCAAAGATGGAGGTGTCACTACAATGGAAGGTATGGCCATATAAAACCCTTCTGTTTCAAACTCCACGATTATCTTAATCGAGATCCTCAGACCAAACCTATGTAAAACGTCATTATCAAAAATCAACAAAAGGTTCCTGAGAATGTTGCCATGTTGGTGTGTACTTCTCTTAAAAAATTAACTAAAGAGAACTGGTATTTTTATAGTGGCTGCTCTAAGCATATGACTGGAATAAAAAATCTAGTGGTTGACATCAAACCACATTCCACCAGTTATGTCACCTTTGGCGATGGAGCTAGAGGAGAAATCAAAGGGGTAGGAAAGCTAGTTTGCTCAAGTGTTCCAAATCTTGATGGAGTTCTACTAGTGAAAGGTTTGACTTCTAATCTCATCAGTATCAGTCAGCTGTGTGATCAATGGTTCAGAGTCAACTTCACAAAGGTAGAGTGCATTGTCACAAATGAATAAAATGAAGTAATCATGAGGGGAGTTAGATCTAGAGACAATTTCTATCTTTGGATAAATCAAGACATCGACTATACATTTGTTTGCTATCTATCCAAAGAAGAGGAGGTAAAGTTATGGCATCAAAAGATAGGTCATCTTCATCTAAGAGGGATGAAACGAGTCATAACTTTGGAAGCAGTAAGAGGAATTCCCAAACTTCAGATTGATAAAGTTAAGGTGTGTGGTGAATGTCAAGTAGGCAAGAAAACCAAGATGTCACATCCAAATATTCGACATCTCACAACCTCCAAAGTTTTGGAGTTACTTCACATGGATTTGATGGGACCTATGCAGGTTGAAAGGCTATGAGGAAAAAGATATGCTTATATGGTGGTAGATGACTACTCAAGGTTTATATGGATAAACTTTGTCATAGAAAAATCAGATGTCTTTGATGTGTTCAAAGATCTATGTCACATAATTCAAAGGGAAAAAGATAGCTGTGTGATAAGAATCAAAAGTGATCATGGTAAAGAATTTGAAAATCGGAAATTCTATGAATTTTGTTCTTCTGAAGGTATAAGTCATGAATTTTCTTCTCTTATTACTCCTTAGCAAAATGGGACTGTGGAAAGGAAAAACAGAACCATTCAAGAATCAGCCAGAGCCATGATTCATCCCAAGAAACTTCCTCTGTACTTTTGGGATGAAGTTATGAACACTGCCTGTTATGTTCATAATAGAGTCACTCTAAGAAAGGGAACTCCTACCACTCTTTATGAGATATGGAAGGGAAGAAAACCTAATGTCACATACTTTCATGTTTTTGGTAGTAAATGCTACATTATGGCAAACAGAGAGCAAAAAAGAAAGATGGATCCTAAAAGTGATGAAGGAATATTTCTAGGTTATTCTACTAACAGTAGAGCCTACATTGTTTTAAACTCTAAAACCAGAGTCATGATGGAATCCATAAATGTGGTTATTGATGATCTGTTCAAAGAACCAGATGTCACATATGATATTGGAACATTCTATGATACTCCTGTAGAAGTTGCTGACAAAGAAGATGATACCAGTCCAACTACACCTGTTACTGAGCCAGAATTAGCAGACAAAGTTCCATCAATCAGAATTCAGAAAGATCATCCTAAAGACCTTATTATAGGTGACCCCAACAGAGGAGTTGTAACTAGATCAAGGGTAATTGTCTCTAATTCGTGTTTTGTATCCAAATTTGTGCCTAAGAACGTCAAAGAAGTATTAACTGATGAATTTTGGATTAATGCTATGCAAGATGAGCTACTGCAGTTCAAGAGAAATGAAGTATGGGAACTGGCACTAAGACCTGAAGGAACCAATGTCATTGGCACAAAATGGGTGTACAAAAATAAGTCTAATGAATAAGGAATTATGACAAGGAATAAAGCCAGACTTGTTGCTCAAGGATACACTCAGATTGAAGGTATTGATTTTGATGAAACGTTTGCTCCTGTGGAAATACTTGAATCTGTAAGATTACTTCTAGGAGTTGCATGCATTCTGAAGTTTAAGCTAAACCAAATGGATGTAAAAAGTGATTTCTTGAATGGATACTTGAATGAAGAAGTTTATGTGGAACAACCTAAGGGATTTGTTGATCCAAATCTTTCTGATCATGTCTACAGGTTGAAAAAGGCCTTTTATGGATTAAAACAAGCTTCAGGAGCTTGGTATGAATGGTTAATAGAGTTTCTCCTCAAGAATGGATACAAGGAAGATGGATTTGACAAAAATCTATTTGTCAAAGATGAAGAAGAAAAAATTATGATTGCTCAGATTTATATGGACGACATAGTGTATGGTGGAATGTCAGATGAATGGTCCAACATTTTGTCAAACAAATGCAGTCTGAATTTTAAATGAGTCTTATTGGTGAATTAACCTTTTTTTTTGCCTACAAATTAAACAAATAGAAGACTCCATTTTTCTCTCTCAAAGTAAATATGCCAGAAACATTGTTAAGAAGTTTGGAATGGAGAATTCCAGCCACAAAAGAAACATTCTCCCACTCATTGTAAGATTACTAAAGACGACAAAGGTGTTAGTGTTGATCAAAGCTTGTATAGAATCATGATAGGAAGTCTACTATATTTTACTGCTAGTAGACCTGATATTGCCTTTGTTGTTGGAGTATGTGCCAGATATCAGGCAAAACCTAAAGTCTCTCACATCAATCAAGTTAAGAGGATACTAAAATATGTGAATGGTACTTGTGACTATGGAATGTTGTACTCTCATGGTAGTGATCCTATTTTATCTGGATACTGTGACGCTGATTGGGCTGGAAGTGCAGATGACATAAAGAGTACTTCTGGTGGATGTTTCTTTGTAGGTAACAATTTTATTTCCTAGTTTAGCAAGAAGCGGAACAATGTCTCCTTATCTACTGCAAAAGTTGAGTATATAGAAGCTGGTAGTAGTTGTTCTTAGTTAGTATGGATGAAACAAATGTTATCTGAAAATAATGTCACTCAGGATGTCATGACATTATATTGTGATAATCTCAGTGCTATCAATATCTCCAAAAATCCTATTCAACACAGTAGGAGAAAACATATTAATATCAGACACCATTTTATTAGAGATTTTGTGGAAGATAAGGTAATTAAGTTGGAGCATGTTGCTACTGAACTACAGTTAGCTGACATATTCACAAAGGCCTTGGATGCTACTCAGTTTGAAAATCTAAGAGGCAAGTTGGGGATATGTTTATATGAGGGTTTGTAGCAATTAGCTAAGCCTGTTTGTCCAGTCAGAGAATTTAGATTGAAGAAAAATTTACAAATGACTTGGATGGTGATAAAGAAGAAGTTATTGTTTGTGGTTACTGGGACTCTTAGTTACCTAGCCTAGTTTCGTTTTGTGTACTTATGGTTTTATCTGTTTCTTTTGCTCTATGATTGTGTTTATGTTTGGCCAAATTTTTGGCTAAAAAGGGGGAGTAGAATTAGATAGACTTTCTTGCTTGTGTGCTGATAAATACTATTTATTTTAGTATTGTCAATTGGTGTGTTGCAGGGCTGGTGTTTACAGGTTGAGGGGGAGATGAAATCTCTCTGGTTTTTCTTGGTGCAGCGGATGGTACAATTATATTTTGATGAGTTTCTGATGTGTGCACAGGCCTTGTTCTAATGCTTTTGCTGCTGTGTTGATGTTGTGTCTTGTGTTGTACTCTTACAGCTGTTGTTGAGGGGGAGTCCTCAATTTTGTGCTTCTGCTGGATGCTGTGTTTATTGCTTTCTGATTTGTTTTAGATGATAATGCTTAAATTGTTTTAGCCAAAAATCTGCCAAAGGGGGAGTTTGTAGATGTTTTGATTGGCTATATTTTGTGGTAAAACTCTTGTGTGTTTTAGGATGTCATAAGCAATGTTCTGACATGTGATTTAAGCATTATGCAGGTGTGTAGTGTGTTTGTGCAACTATTTGTTTTCAGGATGTCAAGACTGATGTCATGACATATGTGACTGGGCATGAAGACCTAGTTGAATCCTAATTTGTTAGCATATCTTGTTGTCTTTATTGCTGAGATTTTATTGTGGTTTTTAGCGCGTTTGCTTCAGAAGGAAAAGGCGGATTCAGTTTGGTTTTGTTATAGCAAAACATTTGTTCTTGCTATTTTTATTCCTGTAATTTAGGAACTATTTATTCTGAATTGTGTGCAAGTTCAGAAGGCCCAATACCCATTGGAGTTTCTATTTAAAGCTGCTCAACTCTAGTGTGAACTTGTGGAAAATAAGGATTGTATTTTTAGTGTTTTTCACGTGTGTGTTAGTTTTTCTTGTGAGCCAAGCAATTGTCTTTTGATGATTGTTTTGGACTAGGTGTTCATTTGTATTTTGTCCAGTCGAAGCTTTTAAGCAAGAGTGTTTGTATTTGACTGATGCTTTTAAGCATGTCAAAGATTGTCTTGAAGAGTGTCTTCATTTTCTTGGTGTTGTTATTTAAGATCACTGACTGTGATTATGTAGGAAGTGAGAGGGGTCTCATATCTAGGAGTTCCTAGGTAAAATTGTCATTGGGTAGGAATTAAGTGAAAAGATTGCAAACTGTAGGTGTTTGTTGTGGATCTTTGAATTGATACTACTGATAGTGAAGTTTCTTCCTGGCTTGGTAGCCCTCATAGTAGGTGTGACTGCACCGAACTGGGTTAATAACTTTATGTGTATTTTATATTCTCTCTTTGTCATTTACAATTTTATTGTTGTTAAGTATCATGACATCGTGTTTGACATTGTGTGATTGTTACCAGAATTTTCAAAAACAGAATAATACTAAAAGAAAAAAGACCGATAGTTACTGATATTTGTATGGTATCAGTAAGCAAGTAACAAGTACTTAAATGAAAACTGAAAATGGTATAAAAATACGATAAAAGCAAAATATTAATCTAAATTAAAAACTGGAAATCCCAATTAATTCTTTCTTCCCCCACACTTAAAATAAACAGTGACCTCACTATTAAAGTGTTGGAGTCGGAATGCAGTAAAATCTACTTGCTTAGCTACGGTGATTAGAAAGTCCGACGGAAAAGAGTTGTTGATGGAAATGGTCTGGATGCTCTGATACTACATCTATGAATCCAAAGAAATCAGTGCGCAAAGTTTTGATATTACATTGAAGGTTATTCACTCTGTTCTCTAGAACATTAATGGAAGCAGTGAAATCGATGGGTGGAGCACCGACTACAATAGGTACGCTCGAGTTAGCATAAAAAATATAGTCATCATAATGATCATAAATTTGCGGTGTCTCGGAAGGTGATGGTAGAGCATTATGTGGTTCATTTAAGTCATATAGTCAATTATTTTGGTTATGGACACTGGTTCGTTCATGGTTTGGTAAGGTGAATAGGCGGACGACCTCATTATCAATTAGGTAGTCAAAGTTATCTGGTCCAAGGTTTCCTATGATGCATCGATTGAAGGAGAAATCAATGTTCATGGATCAGATGCCACCTAGAGGGTTAATCCTGTTAAGTGGTTGTCTCAGTCCTATGGAATTTGCTTTCATTGTCACTAAATCGCCTATTAAGATTAGCTATCATAAAGGTAGCAACATTAACCAGACAACCTTGGTAAGCACATAATAAGGTGAAGAGTTCATCTCTGGACATTGAGGTATTGGTTTCCTCTTTTCCAAACACGGTATGGGCTATGATCTTATGAAAGTATTGCATTGTAAGGTTGTGGATGTTCTCAAAAAACATTTGATTGGGTTCAGGATCCTTATTCCTAGCGATGCTACCCCAAAAATTGTTCAATTCAAGGTCCATGAGTAGTTCTTCCGTGATGACGGTAAACACAAATGAACCACTAGGGAATCCCTATGAGTTCATCCATTTCTCCATGATTATAACTATATCCATTACCAAACAACCTAAAAGTAATAAACCCTCTATTAAATTTGTAACTGTGGTCAGGCAGGTAAACAAGAGAGCTTAGGAACTCAAGGGCGAGCTTAGGATAGGAAGTAATCCTTCTTTTGATAGTAGCATTTTCCCACCCTAATTGGTTAAATAAAAACAAAATACAATCTCGGATACCTAGCGTATCCATGGTGAATCCATCATAGTAAATGGCCAGTGTCATATCCTTCCGAGCTAAAACGTCAAATCTCCTTCTCTGAGCTCTGCCTCTAAAAACAATGTCCATGTAGTCTACTTTCAACGTGAATGTTAGTAACTAACTAAGTTAAGTTAGATTGTAAGTGACTAGATAGTAGTATGAAGATAGTCATGAACATGTAAATTGTGGCATTAAGAATGGAGACGAAAGAGAGAAATTAGGAATGCAAACAAAAATAAAAATAAGAATAATGAAGGAATTCAAATAAAAATAAAATCAAAGTACTAAAAATGAAAATGTGGGTTGCCTCCCACCAAGCAATGTTTTAACTTCAAAAGCCCGACAAAGCTCTAAATCAACGTCAATTTTCATAATGAACATGCATCTCTACTAGCTTTAAGTTAGCTGAGTAGTCTATATTGTCTACGCTATGTTTTAAACGCTTCCCATTTACGATAAATGGTTGACTAGATTTACTTTTTATTTCTACGACACCACTTGGAAAGACTTTTGTTATTATAAAAGGACCCAACCACCTAGATCTTAGTTTTCCTAGGAAAATTTTAAGGCATGAATTAAATAAAATTACTACGTTGCCTTCATTAAACTCTTTTCGGGAAATAAGTTTATCATTCCATTTTTTAGTTCGTTCTTTGTATATCCTAGCATTCTCGTATGCGTCTAGTCTAGGTTCTTCTAGTTTGTAAATGTCTAAGATTCTTTTCTCTCCTGTGGCAGTATAGTCTAAATTCAGGGTCTTAATAGCCCACTAGGGTTTATACTCTAATTCTACTGGAAGATGGCATGATATACCATAAACTAGCTTAAATGGTGTGGTTCCTATTAGAGTCTTATAGGTTGTCCTATATGCCCACAGAGCTTCATGTAGTTTTGATGACCAATCTTTCCTAGATGTTGCTATAGTCATTTCTAAAATTTGTTTAATTTCTCTATTCTAGACTTCAACTTGCCCACTGGTTTGTGGATGATAAGGTGTTGCTATATAGTGTCGGACTCCATACTTCCGTAGAACACTTTCAAAGATCTTTGATATAAAATGGGAGCCACCGTCGCTTATGACAAGTCTTGGCACACCAAATCTAGGGAAGATTATGTTCTTGAAAATCTTAATTACCACTCGTGTGTCATTTGTCGGAGAGGCTACAGCCTCAATCCATTTTGAAACGTAATCAATAGCAACGAGTATATTTTTATTACCGAAAGAAGATGAGAATGGTCCCATGAAATAAATCCCCCACACATCAAAGACTTCTACCTCTAAAATTCCTTTTTATGGCATCTCATCGCGCCTAGAGATGTTGTTAGTGCGTTGGCACAGGTCTTAGTTTTATATCGCGATATGGACATCTTTCCATAGATTAGGCCAAAAAAGGCCAGATTCTAAGATCATAGCGCAAGTCTTTGAAGTGCTTGCATGTCTACCATAAGGAGCAAAGTGACAATGAGAGATTATGTTTTCTATTTCATCTTCGGGGAAACATCAATGAAAAATACCATTGACACCTCTCTTAAAAAGTAGAGGTTCATCCCAGTAATATTGTCTAAGGTCGTGAAAGAAATTTTTCTTTTGTTGGTAGGTTAGATCTGGTGGAAGTACTCTGATAGCTAGGTATTTGACAAAGTCAGCATACCAAGGTAGTGTGATATTTGTTTAAATTTCATCCACTAATTATTTTGCTTTGTTATTATTTAAGGTCAGTTCAAACATATTACTTTTCAGTTAGGCTATGAGTCTTTCATATGGGAAATCGTTATTGATAGGCACTTGGTCTGGCTTAATCCCTTCTATTCGTGATAAGTGGTATGCTACTACGTTTTCAGTTTCCTTCTTATCTTTTATCTCTAAATCAAATTCTTGTAAGAGTAAGATCCATCTTAAAAGTCTTGGTTTGGCATCTTTCTTACTTAATAGGTATCTAATAACGACATGATCCATGTAGACAATTATTTTCGCTCCTACTAAGTAAGAACGAAATTTGTCCAGAGCGAACGTGAAAACTAGAAGTTCTTTTTCTATAGTGGCGTAGTTCATTTGGGCAAGATCTAAGGTTCTACTTTCATAGTAGATTGCATGAAGCTTTATGTCCCTTCTTTGTCCTAATACTATGCCTACGACATAATCATTGGCATCGCACATGATTTCAAATGGTAATCTCCAATCAGGAGGTTGCATGATAGGTGCGGTAATGAGAGCCATTTTCAATTGTTCAAACACTTTTAGACATTTCCCATCAAAGATAAAGTCAGCTTCTTTCATTAATAAACCGGTCAGCGGTTTGGTAATTTTTGAGAAATCTTTAATGAATCGTCGGTAAAAACCGGCGTGTCCTAAGAAACTTTGTATTTCTCGTACGATTTTCAGAGGTTGAAGGTTTTCTATGATTTCTATCTTAGCTTTGTCTACTTCAATCCCTTTGTCAGATACTACATGTCCTAGCACGATTCCTTGTTGGACCATGAAATGAGATTTCTCCTAATTTAATACGAGATTCACTTTTATGCATCTTTCAAGTACCATTTCTATGTTCAATATATATCCTTCAAAACTCTACCTACAAACAGAAAAATCGTCCATAAATACTTCCATAATGTCGTCTATAAAATCAGAAAAGATTGATATCATGCATCTTTGGAATGTTATGGGAGCGTTACATAGTCCAAATGGAATTCTTCGATAAGCAAATGTTCCATAAGGACAAGTGAAAGTTATCTTTTCTTGGTTATCAGGATGAATAGGAATTTGAAAGAATCCAGAATAACCGTCTAAATAGAAGAAATGAGAATGTTTAGGCAATCGTTCCAACATTTGATCAATGAATGGCAATGTGAAATGATCTTTTCGAGTGGCTTTGTTTAGTTTTCTATAGTTAATGCACATTCTACTTCCAGTTACGACTCTTTGTGTTATATATTTTCCTTTTGCGTTCTTAACAACTGTAATGCCTCCTTTCTTCAGTACGACATGTACTGGGCTGACCCATTGACTGTCGGAGAGTGGGTATATGATTCCTACTTCTAATAACTTTTTCACTTCATCCTTGACTATAATGCTTAAGTTTGAATTGATCTTCCTCTGGTGTTCTCTGGAGGTTTTACAATCTTCCTCTAGCATAATGCGATGCATACAGATAAAAGGACTTATTCCTTTTAGGTCAACGATGTTATAGCCTAAAGCAGTTATATATTTTCTTAAGACATCTAATAATTTTTCAGTTTCCATTTGTCCTAAGTCTATGTTGACTATCACTGGTCATTTGAGCTCTTTGTCTAGGAATTCATACCTTAGGTTATTAGGTAGTGTTTTAAGTTCTACAGTTGGTATCTTTGGGCAAGGCATATGATCGGGTGCAAGTGCTAGGCATTCGCTTAGACTATCATCTTGGTAAGGTTCACGCCAATCATCATCTTCAAAAATTGGAGGGATTTGGATTTTCATTATATCTTAATATATGGTTGGTTCCATCTCCATTTCTCTTACGCACTCGTGTATGAGATCTAGCAGATAACAAGTATCATCTATAGTTGGAGCTTGTAATAATTGTGCTAAGATGAATTTGGCTTTCTCTTCTCTAACTTCAAATGTTATCCTACCTCGCTTTACGTCTATAATGGCTCCGACGATAGCTAAGAATGGTCTTCCTAATATGATAGGGGTTATGGAGTCTTCTTTAATGTCCATGATTATAAAATCAATAGGAATATATAATTGTCCAATACAAATTGGAACATTCTCTAGTATACCAATGGGATATTTGATAGAGAGGTCAACTAGTTGAACAGACATCTTAGTTGGTCTTAATTCTCCCATATCAAGCCTTTCGCATATAGATAAGGGCATTAAACTAATATTGGCTCCTAAGTTGCATAAATCTTTGTCTACAAAGAACTTTCCAATTACACAGGGTATGGAGAAACTACCTGGGTCTTTCATCTTAGGAGGCATGTTGTTTTAGATTATTGCGCTACACTCAGTAGTAAGTGTAACTGTTTTGTTATCCTCGATCTTTTTCTTATTGGATAAGATTTCTTTTAGGAACTTAGCATATGATGGCATTTGGGTGATAGCTTCTATAACACCCAAAATTCCTCTGAATAATTTAATCAAAAAATCAGAGTAAAATGAAACAACTCAGAATAAAAGTTATTAATATCAACATGAACTTGCTCATAAATAAGGCATGTGACAGATAATAATTATAATTGCAACTTTAATTCAAAAATAAATCTTTATTACACAACGAAAATTATTTATTTTGGATAACAATATATAATTATTTCACTTAATCAAACTAGTTTTCGCATGATAAACAACTAAGGATTCTTTTACAAATAAAAATATGAATAAGCGTTTCCGACACCCAATGTTACATATCAGAGCAAACTCCAAACTAAAGTGAAGCATATAGTCTTCACTACTTCAACTTCTAAACTACTCTACATGTTACCAACGTAGAGGAAACATTAAAAAAGAAGGGGTGAAATTCTTAAATCAACGAAAGAGAAAATGATATAAATACAAGGCATACATCATCAAGATTTTCACCATGTCTTAACATCCAACAAGAATCACACACCTCAACTTATTTACTAACAATCATCGTTAATCATACAAGACATCACACAATACAACCAATAAGAGAATGCAAATGAGACCCAACTAGACTCAATGCATGTGGTACCAATACAGACATACCAAACACAAAATTATATTACAAAATGAAAGGAATTTCATGTAGATTTCAGAACTTCAAGAATCGCTTAAATCAGAGTTACAAGTAAAAAAGTTATCGCCCTTGCAATGGAGGTTGATCCAGAAATCCCGTATACATACTTTCACCAAAATCAACATCATACCCAAATATTCAAACGCGTTTTTCACTCTCTTCAAAAATATGCCGAAGATAAAATTTATATGCAAACTGTAGGGAATTTTATAAGCTTTACAAAAACTCCAAATTCGCTTCCATCGGAGTTACGAGTGAAAAGTTATGCCCTTTTTCTTAAGATTGTTCCATAATTGCGAAAATGAAAATTGAAATTGATGAACATGAGTTCAACCTCTCTCTCTCTCTCTCTCTCTCTCTCTCTCTCTTGCTTCCAAGATCCTCCAACTATCCTTGCTTTTCACTCAACTCTGAAAATCATCCGACTTCAATCCAATTATACTCAAGACATACTAGTCTACCAGTTGATCAATCAAATTATCAATTTCCTTGGAGTGGATCATTATTCTCAATCATCTCTTTAATTCGCTGTCAGTAGTCTACGCACATCTCATATAACCGTTATCACACACATGCACTTATATAAGCTTCATTCTCTAAAAGTTACCTTACTCGCTTAGCAAACAAAACATCATTTCTTATCTGTCTTCAAACTCTGATTTACACTCCAAAGGAAAGTTGCAATTATCGGCTCGTCGTCCCTCAAAGGCATCTCAAACTTGACCGATAGGTAAGAATCATTAAATCGTACTCTCGTTGGTTCGCAACAACACTTGTACTCTTGCAATCAATATCACCTTGAACCAACTCATCATACCATAAAAATCTCTGTGAAGCAAACTTCTCCCCCACTAGTTCCAAACTAACTCCTGGAGACAAACAATTAGAAACTAATAAGCAAGTATTGACAGTGTTTCACACACATGTCACATACTAAGAAATTAACAACACTAGACAACTTGGTCGGACGGACGGACCTACTCTAATACCACTTTGTAACACCCAAAATTCCACCGAATAATTTAATAAAAAAATCAGAGTAAAATGAAACAACTCGGAATAAAGGGTATTACTTTCAACATGAACTTACTCATCAATAAGACATGTAACATATAATAATTATTATTTCAACTATAATTCAAAAATAAATATTTATTACACAACATAAATTATTTATTTTGGATAATAAAATATAATTGTTTCACTTAATTAAACTAGTTTTCGCATGATAAACAACTAAGGATTCTTTTACAAATAAAAATATGCATAAGTGTTCCTGACTCCCAATGTTACATATCATAGCAGACTCCAAATTAAAGTGGAGCATATAGTCTTCACTATTGCAACTTCTACACTACTCCAGATTACCTTCACATTATCCACATAGAGGCAACATTCAAACAGAAGGGGTGAGATTCTTAAATCAACGAAAGAGAATATGATATAAATACAAGGCATACATCATCAAAATTTTCACCATGTCTTAACATCCAACAAGAATCACACACCTCAACTTATTTACCGACAATCATCGATAATTATATAAGGCATCACATAACACAACAAATAAGAGAATGAAAATGAGACACAACTAGACTATGTGGTACCAATAACTATCCCTATTTCATGATCCCAGTTCTCTTCGCAACTCTCGGCCCCTGTTTCATGGTCTAGTATGACCCCTATTTCATAATCGCACCCACAACCCCAGTTTCATGGTCACGTATGATCCTTATTTCATGACCGCACTGACAAATGTGATTTCACCCAATCACGCCAACAACAACAATTCCGTCAAGGAATTCAGAGAGAAGATAACACCCCATCCGGGCTCGCCATCCCATAACTTATGCACATGCCAATGAACCATCAATGACATCATGCAACAACAACTAAATGAACACATATATTATTTCATCACCACACCAATACCATTCAATACTCAACATGCATTTATCGAAACATACATCGCTATGCAACTACAACATCAACACATATTTGCACCATTTATCATGTATTGCACTTTATCACATCAAACATCAACAAAACATGCATATAACTCACCAATACATGCCTTCGACATAGCATGCCATAACAACTCAACGACATCATCACAATACCATATAAGCAATATCTAATGCATTTACAATTTATGGCACAACAACTCAACAACAACATTAAGCAACATCATAAGCAACAACCACAACACATATTCCTACGACTAACTCCCACATTTCACAATTCAACATATAGGAACCTACACGAAAAACATATATGGTGCGTCGAATAGTTGGAAATCTATCATTAAAAATAATTTTAACATAAAGTACATGAAGTCAGCTTTCCAACGATTCGAACGGCGACCCAAACAGACTTACGAGTCAAAAGTTATGAATTTTAGAAGTTTTTAAAATCAAGTTGCCAGGGGGGACCTCACTAAGCAAGCTGGAGCTGGCTAAGCGAGCCCTGCGAACTAAAAAAAAATTTATGCAATGACAACACTTCTCCCACTATGATTCTACACACTTAAACTTCCTTTTTAACCCCAATAATCCCAATTTAAGTCAATAAAACCCCTATCTATCACACATACATTATCCACAACAATTAAAACACAACAATTTAGTCAATTCCAAACATCTAGTTATAGATTCTTCCTATCAACCCTAATTAACCTACAAACAACAATCCATGGCATCAACCTAATGATTTCTACCCATATACCTACATCATCTAACCTTTGAGTGATTCAAGAAATCCCATCCTTACCTCATAGTGATGAGCTTTCTTTATCTTCAATGGGTTCTCCCTCTTCCTTCCTCTTGCCCTAGCTCTTCTCTTTTTCTCCCTTTCCTCTTCTGCTTTATTCTCCCTTTTTGCCTTCAAATTTCTTTCACTTTTAGGTACAATGAGAATAACCTTCATTCCTCACTCTTTATATACCCCTAAATATGATTCACCTCTTTTACCCTTACTTATTCCTACAAATTTACCACATTATACTTACACCCTCCATACTTCTAATATTCCAACTTATTCTATTTATTTTATTTTCATTATATTAGTACTATCACTTCCACTTATGAAATAATTAAAACAATAATATTTTCCACCACAACTCTAATTATATATATTCTACACTATGATTAACAAATTTTAAATTAAAGTAACTGAGTTAGTCTTTACTCTCCACACCACCAATTTCTACATTATTAGACATACACCCCTACTACCTTCAAGATTCACTGCTTAAGGTCACTACCCCTCATCATGTACACAAAACACGACGAATGCATAACAAACACACAATTATTCACAAATAATAATTAAAAAGGAAAATAGGGCGTTACAACTCTCCCTCACATGCCATGAAAGGTAACACCATGAATAACATAAAACAACAAACTACCTTATCAGTGACAACAACAACAAGATGCAATGCTCACACAATGCACTCGACGGCCAACTTAAGACACAAAGAATAACCAAGTTAAGAACACACATGTTCACTACAAACCAGAACACAACATGATCGCTACCATCACCATAAAACCACTCCCCTAATTCCGTATCATAGGAATTATCTACTCACACTCTAACCATCACCATAGGTTAACAAGGAAACAATAAATATAAGAACACAAAATCCCATAACACAACATCAATTTAACCAAACTACCAACATCATTGTTACCTTCGTATGAACAAATTTCTCTATACCATGCTTCTGTTGCACACTCTAAGTACTCGCAACTATCAAATCTACCAAGTTCACAACAGAATTCCAACCATCAAAGCAGACATAAGAAAAGAATTTTGACTTAAATCATCGGGAATTCCGACCAAACGGGTATTCTACGCTCTTGTGATTACTAAACGCTTCGAACCCAGATCCATTAAAATAATACCTCTGAATATTCAACACAATTACAACTGCATCCAATTCCAAATATTGAATAGGATAGATGTTTCCATGAATCCCCAATTATCGTAAATCATAAGCTACAACTTTACCATCTTGTATTAACATGTTGTCCAGACTCATCATAAACACCTACCGATACCATAACAACAACAATACAACATTCAAGCTACACATGTCCAATTAATTTCAACAAGAAAAATCATCTTTTTCACTCCCAGGCCTTGCTAAGTGGCCACCATCCCCGCTAAGCATGCTCGTTACTTCCTGGAAGAGGCGAAAATTTTCAAGACCTCCCTAAGCGGTCTAGGTCTCGCTAAGCAGGAACTGCGATTTTTATAGAAAATCCCTACGATAAAACTCATACTCTATTGTGATTTAACATTACCCAATCAGTTTTAATACCAATTAATCACAAAAAATTCATCAATACTCCACACCTAACCTATGCACATTAACCAAATCAATCCAACAAACCAATTCATCAATTTATATTCATACTAACTTAATTCTTCATAAACCCTCATCTGAATTAACACAACCAAGTAAACTCATCTTTACTAACCAAAGATAACACTTTGATAACTTAACATATAACTTCACTTCTTTCAAAACTTGTAACTCAATTTTCAAATACTATACGCATTCTTCTTCTGATTTTATAACACATCAGAACATCCACAATGAACACCAGTTCCAACTTATCCAAACCAATATGGAAGATACAGTTCATACCCCTTATATGCACTTTAAGACATACTAGCCATTACTATTCTCTATCAGACATCCTTGGCCAAATCATGGTCTTACATTTCCATTTACTTCCTCCTTGGATCATCTCTATGATGCTTCAAGTCTCATGCCAGTCGGATTCTCGATTCATCACAAATCAAAACTCAAGTTATCCAAAACACAATTGTGAGTTTCTATACTACTCACCGATCAACTCGCAACCTCATGATATCATCCTCGAGTCGGCCTTATCTTTCTATATATAAATCTGCATCGACTAATCAAAACAATCCTTAAGCACTTGGCTCAATTCCAAACAATTAACTGTACATAAAATCCCAGTTGGCAAGACACGTCTATTCCATCCAACATGATTCCGTCTATTATCAACAAGGGATTAAGGGTGATCAGTTCCTCAATTTGTCAATAGACAGCCAACAACAATAACAGTGGCATAAATCATCATTACCTAACTACAATAGCGTCCTCTACCTAGCACTCAAACTTACCTAAGCATATTGATCCATTATCACTCTAAGGCTTACAACCGGTTTTTTAGTTTCCTTCTTTTCATCCTCGTAAATGATACCAAAAAAGCCCAAAATACAATACATATTCTCCAATACATACTTGTAGCACAACACAATTATTAAATATCCTCCTAACACCGGAATTGCTATTACATCAAGTACAATCCAAATCGGTTTGCTCCAATTGAAACCTTCATTCAAGTTAAGAACTTTCACAACACTAAAAAATCCTTCATCTTTCCTTTAATCTCAAAACCTCTATAATCCATATAGTTTCACACTTGGTCCATATTTAAATCAAAATCTCAAGAGTATCGTCTCATCATCTTGTTGGTAGTAGAAACACTCCAACAATTTTCACGACACATGTCGACACCATATCATCAATAATACACAATTTGCCTTACTATCTAACTTTCCTCAAAGACATATATATTCTAATAATTCTCCACTAGAATATGCCGCATCTCTATGTGCTCCTTTGATACCCTTATCTCCTTCCTATTTCCAAACATTTTACACTTGATCTTATCTCACTTATCTCTAACAAGAATCGTTCAACTTCAAACACAATTATCTCCTTCAATAAAGACCTCCCAAACACAATTATATTGCAAAATTAAGGGAATTTCATGTAGATATCAGAACTTCAAGAATTGCTTAAATTAGAGTTACAAGTAAAAAGTTATCGCCCTTGCAATGGAGGCTGATCCAGAAATCTCGTATGCATACTTCCACCAAAATCAGCATCATACCCAAATATTCAAATGCTTTTTTCTCTCTCTTAAAAAATATGCCGAAGACAAAATTTATATGCAAACTGTAGGGAATTTTGTAAGCTTTCCAAAAAATCTAGATTTGCTTCCATCGGAGTTATGAGTGAAAAGTTATGCCCATTTTCCTTAAGGTTATTCCATAATTGCGAAAATAAAATTGAAATTGATGAACATGAGTTCTACCCCTCTCTCTCTTTCTCCCTCTCCCTCTCTTGCTTCCAAGATCCTCCAACTATCCTTGCTTTTCACTCAACTCTGAAAAATCATCCGACTTCAATCCAATTATACTCAAGACATACTAGTCTACCAGTTGATCAATCAAATTATCGATTTCTTTGGAGTGGAACCTTACTCTCAATCATCTCTTTAATTCGCTGTCAGTAGTCTACGCACATCTCATATAACCGTTATCACACACATGTATTCATATAAGCTTCATTCTCTAAAATTTACCTTACTCGCTTAGCAAACAAATATCATTTCTTAATTATCTTCAAACTCTGATCTAGACTCCAGAGGCAAGTCACAATTATCGGCTTGTCCTCCCTCAAAGGCATCTCAAACTTGACTGGCAGGTAAGAATCATTAATTCTTACTCTCGTTGGTTCACAACAACACTTTTACTCTTGCAATCAATGTCACCCTGGACCAACTCCTCATACCATAAACATCTCTGAGAAGCAAACTTCTCCCCCACTAGTTCTAAACCAACTCCTGGAGACAAACTGTTAGAAACTATAATAAGCAAGTACCGACAGTGTTTCATACACATGTTGCATACTAAGAAATTAACAACACTAGACAACTTGGTCGGATGGACTGACCTTCTATGATACCACTTTGTAACACCCAAAATTCCCCCAAATAATTTAATCGAAAAAATCAGAGTAAAATGAAACAACTCGGAATAAAGGGTATTACTTTCAACATGAACTTGCTCATAAATAAGACAAGTAACAGATAATAATTATTATTGCATCTTTAATTAAAAAATAAATCTTTATCAAGCGGAAATTATTTATTTTGTACAACAAAATATAATAGTTTCACTTAATCAAACTAGTTTTCGCATGATAAACAACTAAGGATTCATTTACAAATAAAAATATGCATAAGAGTTCCTGACTCCCAATGTTACATATCATAGCAGACACCAAACTAAAGTAGAGGATATAGTCTTCACTGCTGCAACTTCTACACTACTCCAAATTACCTGCACATTACCCACGTAGAAGCAACATTCAAACAGAAGGGGTGAGATTCTTAAATTAACAAAAGAGAAGATGATATAAATACAAGTCATACATCATAAATTTTTTCACCATGTCTTAACATCCAACAAGAATCACACACCTCAACTTATATACCGACAATCATCGATAATCATACAAGGCATCACATAACACAGCCAATAAGAGAATGCAAATTAGACCTAACTAGACTCAATGCATGTGGTACCAATAACGATCCCTATTTCATGATCTCAGTTCCCATCGGAACTCTCGACCCCTGTTTCATGGTCCAATATCACCCCTATTTCATGATCACACCCATGACCCCAGTTTCATGGTCACGTACGATCCTTATTTCATGACCACACCAACAATTGTTATTGCACCCAATCATGCCAACAACAACAATTCCATCAAGGAATTCGGATAGACATAACACCCTATTTGGGCTCGTTATCCTACAACTTATGCACATGCCAATGCACTATCAATGACATCATGCAACAATAACGAAATGCACATATATATATAGAATTTCATCACCACACCAATACTAGTTAACACTCAAAATGAATTTATCAAAACATACATCGCTATGCAACTACAACATCAACACATCTTTGCAGCATTTTATCATGCATTGCACTTTATCACATCAAACATCAACAAAACATGTATATAACTCACCAATACATGCCTCCAACATAGCATTCCATAACAACTCAACGACGTTATCAAACTACCATATAAGCAACACCTAATTCATTTACAATTTATGCCACAACAACTCAACAACAACATCAAGCAACATCATAAGCAACAACCACACCACACATTCCTACGACTAACTCCCACATTTCACAATTCAACATATAGGAACCTACACGGAAAAAGTATATGGCGCATCGAATAGTTGGAAATCTATCATTGAAAATAATTTTAAAATAAAGTACATGAAGTCAGCTTTCCAATGATTCAAACGACGACTCAAACAGACTTACGAGTCAAAAGTTATGAATTTTCGAAGTTTTCAAAATCAAGCTGCTAGGGGGGACCTCACTAAGCACGTTAGAGCTGGCTAATCGAGCCCTGTGAACTAACCAACAATTCCTGCGATGACAACACTTCTCCCACTATGATTCTACACTCTTAAACTTCATTTTTAACCCCAATAATCCCAGTTTAAGTTATTAAAACCCCTATCTATCACACATATATTATCCACAACAATTCAAACACAACAATTTTGTCAATTCCAAACATTTAGTTATAGATTCTTCATAACAACCCGAATTAACCCACAAACAACAATCCATGGAATCAACCTAATGATTTCTACCCACATACCTACATCATCTAACCCTTGAGTGATTAAAGAAATCCCACCCTAACCTTATAGTGACGAGCTTTCTTTATCTTCAATGAGTTCTCCCGTTTCCTTCCTCTTGCCCTAGCTCTTCCCTTTTTCTCCCTTTTCTCTTCTACTCTATTCTCCCTTTTTGCCTTCAACTTTCTTGCACTTTTACGTTTAATGAGAATAACCTTCATTCCCCACTCTTTACATACCCCTAAATATGATTCGTTTCTTTTACTCATACTTATTCCTACGAATTTACCACATATCCTTCCACCATCCACACTTCTAATATTCCAACTTATTCTATTTATTTTATTTTCATTATATTAGTATTATAACTTTCACTCATGAAATAATTCCAACAATAATATTTTCCGCCACAACTCTAATTATATATATTTTACATTATGCTTAACAAATTTTAAATGAAAGTAATTGAGTTAGCCTTTACTCTCCACAACACCAATTTCTATATTATTAGACATATACCCTTTCTACCCTCAAGATTCATTGTTTAAGGCCACTACCCATCTTCATGGGTACACCAAACACAATGAATGCATAACAAATACACAATTATTCATAAATAATAATCAAAAAGGAAAACGGGGCGTTACAACTCTCCTCCACTTAAAATATTTTGGCCCTAAAAAAATTACCTGATACGAACTATCCCAGACACAATCTCGCATCTAAATGGTCAACTACCATCCCATGAAAGACAACACCACGAATAACATAAAACAATAAACTACCTTATCAGCGACAACAAAAACAAGATGCAATGCTCACGCAATGCACTCGACGACCAACTTAATACACAAAGAATAACCAAGTTAAGAACACACATGTTCACTACGAACCATAACTCAACATGATCACTACCATCACCATATGCAACACTCCCCTAATTCCTCATCATAGGAATTAGCTACTTGTACTCGAACCATCACCATAGGTTAACAAGGTGTTGTACCCCAAAATTTTCCCTCCCATCATTAAGATAATGTGTCTCACGAGGTCTATCAATGGTCACAAGATTCTCAATTGGTCAAAGGGATTGAAGGTTTCATCAGACATAGCCTCCTCCTAAACAATGGATCTAGAACTAGGGTTTTGAGTTTTCCCAATAAAAATGGACTTCCAAAGCCTCAAGTGGACTTCATAACATCCCACATACCTTAAAGAATCCCCATGACAAGTTTCAAAGCTTTCCCAACAAGTTTGGCCAATCAGATGCTCAAATACCTAAAAATCAGGTAACTTGGTCAACAAGTCAACTGTGGTCAACCTAAAGTCAAACTTCAAGATTTTTGGTCAACATCAAGGTTTTGAGGTAAAATTCATCATTTGATCAAAGGTTGATCATGATTCATCAAGAAAACCTCAGAATCATCAAAAATCAGGAGTTACTAAATTAGGGTTTTGTGTAGGAAAAGTCAATTGAACTTTGACCAGCCATAACTTTCACATACTGCATCAAAAATTTCCCATCCAAATCTCATTTAGAAGGAAATACAATTCTCTACAACTTTGTGTCTCACAAGCCAAGTCCAAAAATGTTTCATTTGAAAGATATGAGCCAAGACATTATAGGTCTTTTTGAAAGTCAACAAAACGTCAACTTTTCCCAAAGCTCATAATTTAAAAATGGTAAATGATATGAACATGGGAAAAAAAGATTTGATTAGAGGACACTATAATATTTCTAAAAAGTCCTAGAACACCTTCATGGGATCAAAATTGAGGAAGTTATGCATTATGGAAGTTCGACAATATTGAGGAGGTTTATGAAGCAAAAAGGGTCTAAACTCAAGATTTTGTCAAATGGGCTCATAATATTCCAATCCAAACTTAAAGATGAGGTCATGCATGACCTAATGGCTAATTGTTATGATTTTTATTATATAGTTTATATTATTTTGGATTTTAATCATTAAAATTCAATTTTAATTGAAATCAAATATGTAAATCAAATATTTGATCTAATACCTATTTTTGGATCAAATATTATGTGATTAAGATGATTGAAATCATTCAAAATTTATGCAAGACCATTATAGCATGGATATATTTGATTTTTTTGACAAAATTGGCAAGGTGGTTTCTACACATGCAAGCAACTCAAATACATACAATAGAGGCCCAAATTTTAACCTAAAAACATTCTATTACATATACATAACAAGGAGACAAGGATTGAACACAAAAATTCAGAGAACAAATCACTTCAATAACTTCAAAATTTCACCACAAAAATTCAAATTCGGTTTCTTGTTTGCAGGCTATTTCAAAGGATTTTAAAGGTCTTACTACATTCTTGAGGACTTTTGGAACGTGTACACATCTTCAATATCATCAAAGCATCAAGAATTCGTGCAAACTGAATTCATATTTCTTCCATATTTGAATTTTCGATTTTTATTATACATACATTATTCATTGAATTTGATCTTATATTTTTGTTTGTGATCATGTTTAAAAACTTTCTGGATGGTTTGATTTGATTTTAGGTGCAAGAATGAAGATCCACCGTTATTAGGGTTTTGACTTTCAAATTGGGGTCTCCCTCCTTAGGCCATTTAAATACCTTTTAAGACTGTGTTTGGATTATATGAGCAATGGGAAATCGTTTTGTATTATTAATTTAACCTGATTTTGCATGTACTTTGACTGATTTTTGCATATCTGATCATCTGACTGGGCAAGCTCTTGGGAAAGCCTTGAAACTTGACATAGGGATTCTTGAAGACATGTAGGATGTTATGAAGCTCACTTGAAGCCTTGGAAGTCCATTTATCCTGATGAAATCCAAAACCCTAGTTTAGGATGCATTTCTTAGGAGGATGCATTGTCTGAGGGGATTGTCAAACTTTCTGACTAATTGTGAACCTTGTGAACCTCTTGAGATACCTTGTGAACCTTGTGAACCTCTTGGGACACCTTGGAACACATTTTCTTGACTAGGGGAGGGAAAATTTTGGGGTGCAACAACTGCCCCTGTTCAATTTTCTGAAACCTGAGGAGTTAGATTGGCCTGTGTGCCATTCGTGACTTGGAAGGTTGAAGGGGATTGAACACAAAAGCCCAAAAATTTGCACTCGCCGGTGCGTAAAGTAACCCTGATGATTGGTTGTATATGCTTGAGTGGGCCTGGAGATGGGCTTATAGATGCCATCCATAATATCAGGAAGTGATAGTATCAAAAGGTTGTCACTGGATATCAGAACTTCGTATAGACCGTCTCTGAATCATTCATGTAACATGGTTTGAGTTGAATGTCAGCACTAGATCTTCGTATAGATTGTCTCTGCATTATCTCTAGGGGAAAAGAATATCCTTCATTAAGTGTCAGTATTTAGATCTTCGTATAGATCGGCTCTGAACTATCTTTAGGAACATACTTTAATTTAAGCATCAGAATCAAATCTTCGTGGCGATCTTTTCTGAATTGCTTTTGGTAATATCTTGGGCTAAGTACAAGATCTTTGTATCGATCATTTATGTACCATCCCACAAATAAACTGTTGCATAGACCATTAGAAATAAATCTTCGTAGCGATTATCTCTTCTGGAAATATCCTGGATTAGGTAATAGATCTTCGTATAGACCGTTTACCTACCATCCCAAGGATAGAAAGAATATCAGGATTAAATCTTCGTGACGATTATATCCCTTGGAAATATCCTGGATTAAGCACCAAATCTTCGTATAGATCATTTACGTACCCCTCCAAGGACAAATTGAGTATTGATCATCAGAAATGAATCTTCGTAGCGATCATCTCTGAATTAAGTATCAGCACTAGACCTTCGTATAGATCGTCTCTGAACTGTTTTGAGTTTTTGATAGTGTTTTATCTTCCTGTAACTATCCTGAAAAGAAAAGGTTAGTTTATGCAATATGTATGCATGTATGGCATGATGTACCTAAGTAAATGTTTTATGCATTTATGGATACGTATGCTATGATATGATGTAAATGACGTATGTATGAATCATGTAGCTAGAAGCGTCTGGGTATCTTTGTATAACAACTACTGGCTAGGGAAAATAAATCTCGGTTCGTTGCTGAAGAATATAAGGACTTTGTTCCCATCTTGTCTGATAGTATAGTACTTATAACCTCCCGTCTTTGTTCGTCGTGCTTTTATTGAAGGAATAAATTCCTGAGTATCCTGACTGAGGATAAAAGAGATGGACATAAGTCAAAGGGGAGATGTTACTCGAAGTATCTATAAAGATAAATTTGCTCTGCTGGGGATTTGTGGTTGTCTTGTGGGGATGAACTTGCGAAGCTTCGTTGAACTCCTACCCTCGTTTGTCTTTAGTAAATACTATTACTGTATTTTATGCATTTCTGGTAAACATCAATCATATTCAAAATCATACATACATTCAAATACAACCAATGGACGTTTTCGTTTATGTAAACAGGGTAAAAGTAAATCTGGATTCAAAGACGAGATTTTATTTATTTTTAGAAAGTGGCTTATACACAAGCAAGTTTGTACAAGGAGACAAAAATCCTAGTAAGAGGAATTCGTCGTAAAAACATTTTACAAAACAAAGATAGCTATATGAGAAATAGTCCTATTGAGTTTCAATTCCACTATTGCCATTATCTTCAAGTATCTCATCCTCTGCTGTTGAGATGGAAATGATTGGATTGAACTTAATCTGTTTGCACTTGATTTAGGTAGTACCACCAGTTGAAGTTAACATGAGTGATCCAAACGAGACATAGTCATACGCTTTAATCCCTAACTTTTTCCTGGATTGCCCTTTCAGGTTTTCAATCCACCGGGATACCCTTTTTTGCCCAAGCCTCCTTTTCAGGTTTTTGACTTGCCGGGTGTACACATTATATATATATATATATATATATATATATATATATATATATATATATATCCCTAATTTTTGCCCGAACCCTTTTGGTTCGCCGGGATGCCCTTATTTTTGCATAGGCCAGTCAACCTAGCGGGTCTCTTTTTATGCGTAGTATTTTTTAACTATGTATGCGTTTACAGGCTGTGGGAAGTCTTCACCATCCATAGTAGTAAGCATCATGGAACCTCCTGAAAATACTCTCTTGACTACAAATGGTCCTTCGTATGTAAGAGTCCAATTGCCCCTAGGATCACCCTGTGGTAATATGATACGCTTGATTACCAAGTCACCAGTCTGATATACCTTTTGCTTAACCTTCTTATTAAAAGCTTTGATCATCCGTTTCTGGTACATCTGACTGTGACAAACAGCTGCCAACCTTTTCTCATCAATCAAATTTATCTGGTCCAATCGAGTCTGAATCTACTCATCTTCATTCAAGCCTGCATCCTTCATGATTCTTAAGGAGGGGATCTGAACCTCAAGGGGCAGAACTGCTTCCATACCATAGACTAAGGAGAATGGGGTTGCCCCTGTTGAAGTACGTATTATAGTACGATAACCATGAAGAGCAAATGGTAACATCTCATGCCAATCCTTGTAAGTAACCGTCATCTTCTGTAGAATCTTCTTAATGTTCTTATTAGCAGCTTCTACTGCCCCATTCATTTTTGGACGATACGGAGAAGTGTTGTGATGCTTAATCTTGAACTGCATGCAGAGATTAGTAATCATGGTGTTGTTCAGATTAGAGCCATTATCTGTGATAATCCTTTCAGGGATACCATACCTACATATGAGATTATTCTTAATGAATCGAACCACAACATTCTTAGTAACAGATGCAAATGAGGCTGCCTCTACCCACTTTGTAAAGTAATCAATAGCAAACAGGATGAAACGATGCCCATTAAAAGTAGTAGGCTTGATCTCACCAATCATATCAATGCCCCACATGGCAAAAGGCCAAGGAGCAGTCAACACATTCAATGGAGCTAGAGGTATATGCACTTTATCAGCATAAATCTGACACTTGTGACATGTTTTAGAATGTTGATAGCAGTCTGCTTCCATGGTAGACCAATAGTAACCTGCTCTCAATATCTTCTTTGCCATGGTATGACCACTAGAATGAGTGCCAAAGATCCCCTCATGCATGTCTTCCATAATCTCTATTGCTTCCTTCTTATCCACACAACGAAGCAAAGTCAAATCATGATTGCGCTTGTACAAAATTCCATTACTCAAGAAGAACTTAGCAGAAAACCTCCTCAGGAACTTCTTATCTTTGAAAGATGCCCCTTCAGGGAACTCCTGAGCTTCAAGATATCTTTTCACTTCATAAAACCAAGGCTTTTCCTCTCCTCCTTCAGTGTCAATTTCATTGCAGTATGCAGGCTTCTCAAATCTATCAATAGTGATCTTGGGAGCTTCATCATCCCAGCTAATCTCAAACATAGATGCCATGGTGGCTAATGCATCTGCCAATTGATTCTATCCTCGTGGAATATGTCCAAAGGTAATCTCTTCAAAATATGGGATCAAGGACAACACATGCTCTCTGTAAGGAATGAGATTTTCATGCTTGGTATCCCAATCTCCTTTAATCTGACTAACTACCAGGGCTGAATCTCCGTATACGTCTAGGAACTGAATCTTCATCTCAATGGCAGCCTTGATACCCATGATACATGTCTCATATTCAGCCATGTTTTTAGTACAATAGAAACAAAGTCTTTCAATAATTGGGGTATGACAACCTTCAGGGGAAATGATCACAACACCAACACCATTGCCAAGCGCATTAGAAGCTCCATCAAAAACCATAGTCCATCGGGATCCTTGTTCAAGTCCGTCATATTGTCCAGGTTCTTTGGTAATAATCATAATATCTCCATCAGGGAATTCAAAATTCATTGACTGATAATCATCCACTGCTTGATGAGCCAAATGATCAGCTACTACACTACCCTTAATGGCCTTCTGAGTGGTGTACTGTATATCATATTCTGTTAAAATCATTTGCCATCTCGCTATTCGTCCGGAGAGAGCAGGTTTCTCGAATATGTATTTGATTGGGTCCATCTTTGAAATCAACAAGGTAGTATGAGTCAACATATACTGTCTTAGTCGGCGAGTAGCCCATGCCAAAGCGCAACAAGTTTTCTCGAGCAATGAGTATCTTGTTTCACAGTCGGTAAACTTTTTGCTAAGGTAGTATATTGCCTGCTCTTTTCGACCAAACTCATCATGTTGCCCCAACACACACCCTATTGAGTTGTCTAATACTGTTAGGTACATAATCAAGGGTCTTCCATCAACCGGTGGCATCAAGATTGGAGGTTCTAGGAGATATCTTTTGATTTCATCAAAGGCTGTCTGGCACTCGTCATTCCATTCCATTACCTGATCTTTCTTCAACAGCTTGAAGATTGGCTCACAGGTAGCAGTTAGCTGGGAAATAAATCTTGCAATGTAATTCAGTCGTCCCAAGAAACCTCTAACTTCCTTTTCAGTACGGGGAGCCGGCATCTCTTGTATAGCTTTTACTTTTGCAGGATCCACTTCAATACCTTTTCCACTGACAATGAAACCTAGGGGTTTACCAGACCTAACCCCAAAAGTACACTTATTTGGGTTCAATCTGAGCTTGTATTTCTTCAACCTTTCAAACAGCTTATGCAGATGATCAAGGTGTTATTCTTCATTCTGGGACCTGGCTATCATATCATCCACATATACTTCTATCTCATGATGAATCATATCATGAAACAAAGCCACCATAGCACGCTGATATGTTGCCTCAGCGTTCTTCAAACCAAATGGCATCACCTTATAACAAAATGTGCCCCACTGTGTGACAAATGTAGTCTTCTCCATATCTTCAGGGGCCATCTTGATCTGATTGTAACCCGAGAAACCATCCATGAAAGAGAATACCTTATGCTGAGCAATGTTGTCTACCAGAACATCAATATGAGGGAGTGGAAAGTCATCTTTAGGGCTGGCCTTATTCAAATCTCTGTAATCCACACACATGCGTACCTTACCATCCTTTTTAGGTACTGGTACCACATTTGCAACCCATTGAGGATAGGAAGTCACGGCTAAGAACCCTGCATCAAATTGTTTCATCACCTCTGCTTTAATCTTTTCTGACATCTCAGGACACATGCGACGAACCTTTTTCTTCTTTGGACGACAATCTTCTTTTACCAGTAAACGGTGAACCACAATGTCAGTATCCAACCCTGGCATATCTTCATAAGACCAGGCAAAAATCTCCATATAATCACATAACATCTGAATTAGTCTGCTCTTAACACCATCTTCTAGCTCAGCCCCTATCTTGACCTCTTTCCTGTTTTCTTCAGTTCCCAGATTCACAATTTCGATTGGCTCTTCATGTGGCTGTGTAACTTTCTCTTCTTGTTGTAACAACCTAGCAAGCTCTACAGGTACTTCACAATCTTCCTCCTTTCCATCTTCACCTTGATAGATCGAATTCTCGAAATTATAATTGGCAATAGTAGAACTTTTATCAACAGGATCCAGAGTGGATGAGGATCTGCATTTTAGTGATGTAGGTGTGTGTAAGAACACATAGCTGATAAGAAAATAAAAAATAAAAGAAAGACAAGGAGCACAATATTTACGAAAACGAAACGTCCATTGATTTTTATTGAATGAAGTATGCAAATGAAATGACATCCCGAAACAAGCATACCATTGTGCCGCGGGTAAGACACAAGGCTTAAAAGTTTAATTGTTCGAAATTACAAACTTAAAATAAAAACACAGTAATAGTATTTACTCCCGACTAAAGGAGATAGGAATAATGTCTTCGGTCCTCCAATTTCTGAGCCCATCACCCATGGTAGGAAAAATCCAATCATCCAGGTTGTAGTCTTCATTACAGTCACCCACATCATTGATTTGATCTTTTATGACCCCTTGACTGGTGATACAAACAGCACGAGCACGACGAACATCCTTTTGAGATTCTGCAGTGAAACCCAACCCAAACGTGTCATACTTGTAAGGGATGTTGGGAAGCTGACCCCAAATAGAAGAACCACCTTTTGCAACCACAGCCTTAGCATCCTTGAGGGAGGACATTGCAGGAGGTATATTAGGAACTCTTTCAGAAGCAGGAACAAATTGAGGAACATGATCAGAGTAGGGAACAACTTCAAATGTTTGACACGGAGTTTCAACCATTTCACCCTCCATTTCTACATACTTGAAAGTATTCACGTGGCTAACCATGTACTCTTCTTCACCATAGACAGTGACAATTTTGTTCTTCACCGGGTATTTCAACTTCTGATGCAAGGTTGAAGTCACAGCACTTGCCCCATGGATCCAGGGGCGCCCAAGCAGACAAGAATACGCAGGACAAATATCCATTACATAGAAAGTAGAATTGAAAACTTGAGAGCCTACATTGATCGGGAGGTCTACTTCTCCATGTACCACTCTTCTTGAGCCATCAAAGGCCCTCACCACTACATCACTTGGTCTTAACACAACATCTTCAGGATTGAGCTTGTCCAGAACCTCTTTAGGGAGCACATTTAATGAAGAACCATTGTCCACCAACACATGAGACAAGGTAGTGCCTTTGCATTCAATGGAAATATGCAGAGCTCTGTTATGGTTTCTCTTGGCAGGAGTCAAATCAGCATCAGAAAAACCCAACCCATTATCACAAGTCAGATGTGCCACACAATTCTCAAATTGATCCACAGAGATCTCATTTGGCACATGAGCAGTCTTCAGGAACTTAATTAAGGCTTTAGCATGAGCCTCAGAACACAGCAACAAAGATAACATGGAGATTTTGGAGGGAGTATGCCCCAACTGGTCAATAATATCATAATCACTCTTGCGAATGATCTTCAGCACTTCTTCCATTTGTTTAGGAAGATTTTCAGCAGTCGGTGCCTCAGCTTGCACAGGTTCAATTACAGGACCCTTGCCCCGGGCATCAGTGCTTGGCCCAGAATTGGAGGTAGTAGTTGGAGTAGCTGCACTTTTGGAGGTAACCTGAGGAGAGTAAATTCTTCCACTTCTAGTGATCTTACTAGATCCAGCAATATTATCAACATCAAGATTATCGTCAATAACATGTGCATCAGCCAGAGGTTCTTGTTTGACACCATGGATGTAAACATCGGAACCATAATTCCAGGGTATAGATTTATCAGAAGTATAAGGAACAGGGCCAGGAGTGGTAATAATCATGGGAGCCACCCTAACTTCAGCAACAGTCTTCACAAGGCCTTCAGCAGTAATCCTGACAGGACCTTTAGAGGTGATCCTGACAGGGCCTTTAGAGGTAATCTTCACTGGCACTTTATCAACCATGGCTACATCTTCAAGCTTCATACTTCGAGTCAAATGTTCACACATACTTTCAACAGAAGGAGTCTTCTCAAACAATATAGTGTAATTTTCCATGAGGCGTTGAATGCCATTCTTCAGCTTCCAGCAACTATCGGGTTTATAAGCACTGTAAAAATAGTCTTCATTGCAACCTGGAAAGAACCCAACCTGCATCAGCTTCTTCTTGATAATGGATAAGGGAGTAGTCACATATTCTACTGAGGAAACATAGGAAACTTCATCCACAACATTAACAGTCTTCTTGTGATTGGGCATAGGAGCAGTGATCACATTTGGAGTCCCATGAGGGTCAAATTCAATTTCTCCAGCTTCAATCATGTCTTGAATCTTGTTTTTCAACACCCAGCAGTTATTGGTGTCATGTCCCAGACTATTAGAATGATAAGCACATCTTGCATTAGGATTGTATCGAGGAGAAGATTTATTAGGATTCTGAGGAGGATCCCTCAAAGTAATGAGTTCCCCTTTCAACATGTGTTGCAAGGCTTGGGCCAGTGACATGTTGATCTTGGTGAACTGTCTTCTAGGTTTCTGTTGATTGTTTTGTTGTGGCTTTGGTGCTGCAGGAGTAGGATTGGAGATGTGAACTGCTCCCACAGATTGGTGACTCCTGTTATGACTATGTTGACCATACACATCATTAGACTCCTTATTTCCACTAGGGGGCTTCTTAGCAGTGTTTGATGAAGAGGCACCCACTTGTATCTTACCACTTCTTATACCACTTTCCACACGTTCTCCAGTCATTATCAGCTCGGTGAAACCAGATGATGAGCTTCCAATGAGGTGACTATAGAAAGGACCGATCAGCGTACTCATAAACATATCCACCAGTTCCCTGTCAGTCAGAGGAGGTTGAACTTTGCCAGCCAGGTCTCTCCATTTCTGGGCATACTCTTTGAAACTCTCCTTATCACCCATAGACTAGCTTTGGAGCTGCATGCGAGTTGGTGCTAAATCAGCATTATATTGGTATTGCCTATAAAAGGCCTCAGCAAGATCATTCCAATCACAAATATTAACACTTTCAAGTTGATAGTACCATTCCAATTGAGCTCCAAATAAGCTCTCTTGGAAGAAATGGATCCACAGTTTCTTATCAGCAGTATGTGGTTGAATCCTCCGGACATAGGATCTCAAGTGCAGTTTAGGACATGAAACACCATCATACACCACAAAAACAGGAACCTTGAAGACAATAGGTATAACCACTCCAGAAACTAAACTCAAGTCCTCAAAATCAAGCCCAGAAGATTTTTGTAGTTCCATAGCGTTCATTTTGTCTACCAGCATCTTGTACTTCTCCTCACTAGCAGGATCATGATAATAGTTTGCTTCAGAATCAGAATCTCCCATAGTATCATGGAGACTACCTCCCTCTTTCTCAGAATTCTCAGACTCAGAATCCTCAACCTCTTCTTTTGTCTTGACAGGACCTCTGAATCTTCCACCCAGGTTGATGAGACCCCCTGATTTTCTAGTCTTCTTCTTCTTCTTCTTAGCCAGCAGTGTCTTCAGCTCATCTTGTCCCTTGGACAAATTCAGGATCAACTTTTGAAATTGTGCATTCTGAGCCTGGAGATATTTGACAGTCTGTTCAAGAGCCATTTTTGCTGAAATAAACAGCGAGAAGATAAGATACATGTTCATAAGAAACCTGTGATGCAATGGCATGGTATGTAAATGCATATGCAATGTTTTCAAGAACCGCAGGATTTAAATTTGTTTAAACAACCAGAAAGTAAACTTTTATTAGTAATAAATAAACTTGTTTGCCCCTTGGGCTTACAACAAAAATGAAATGAATACAAAGATGGGGTTTTAAGTCTCCCATGGACGCTTCCTCTTTGTGTTGAGGTATGAGTTGAGATTCTGCTCCTCGTGAAGTTGTTTTGTTAGCTCAAAGATTCTTTCTTGACTAGCTTTGAAATGAGTCTCAAAAGTATCCCTTTGCTCCTTCAACTGGATTCAAGACCTTTGTAACTCCTCCATGTCAGTGGGCATTTCTGGATGAAGAATGATATAAGAAGTATCTCCTTCAGCAACAGGCTCCATGGTAACTGGAAGGATAACATGATATGGCATCATAAGAGTCTGAGCACGAGATCGCACCCATCTGAGATAAGGTTCCATAGGAATAGTGTACTTTGGTTCCAGAGTCTTGCTGTCAACCTTGTTCACTTTACCCCATGCTTGTATAAACCTTTGACGGTAACCTTGCAGATCGTTGTCGTAGTCGAACACAATACCCTGAATAAGCATGTCATGAGGACCATAACTCCGAGCGTAACCAAACTGACGTAGATCTAAAGAAGGGTTGTAAGCAATGCCCCCTCTTATGCCAAGGAGTGGCACATTAGGGAACTCCTCACAACGGTCAATGATAGTAACATTCTCCATAGATCTAGAGCACTAATGAATATCTGAATGAGAAAGTGACATAATCCTCTTAGACCACCTGAACCCTTGTTCATTCTTCATCACTGATCAAGGAAGGTGAGAAATAAACCACCTAGATAGTAAAGGTATGCAACACATCAGAGTTCCTCTCGCCTTCGTAGTACGAGTGTGAAGAGAATGTAATATATCTCCAAGTAATGTAGGCACTGGATTACGAGTCGGAAATATGTTGATGGCGTGTACGTCTATGAACTGGTATGGATTAGGGAACAACACTAAGCCATTGATCAATAGGGATAAGATCTCCTCAAAAGCATCATAACTCATGGCCTTCAGGAACACATGAGCTTTTTCCATCAATACCTTGGCAAGGATACCCTTAACTCCACTTCTCGTTTCTAGGACAATGTCTGATTTCTTCAAGTGTAAGGCTGCAGCAATGACTTCAGGTTTAAGCTCCTTTTCTAGGCCTGTGAAGGGTCTCTGATCAAGGATAGGTATACCCAGTAGCTTAGAGAACTCTTCAATTGTAGGAACCAGCTGATAATCGGGGAATGTGAAGCAGTGATGTTTAGGATCAAAGAACTGAAACAAAACACTCATCATGTCTTCATTGAACCCTGAAGTGACTAGATCCAGTAGGTGACCATGCCTCTTGATGAATTGGGAGTTTTCAGAAACTTGAGAGACCAATTCCTTAAGCTTAGGAGGTATCCCTACAAAGTTGATCCGGATAGTATTCCTACGAGCAGAAGCCATGACCTGCAACAAAGAACAAAGATAAATCCTTTGGTCCTTGAAATGGTTAGTGAAAATTCTATGCTTATGATGCATGATGATGCTATAATGTTATGCTCAATCACAAACATGTGGCACACACAAACAAGTCACACAATAGCCCTAGGTTTGAAGGCTTGTATGAGGTTTAAAGGTAAGTACCCTCCCCTGAAGTTTAGTTGGTTCATCATGTCCTACAAAAGTAACCAGGTTCTAAGGGATCTCAATATCATTGATCCTTCACAAGGGTGGTTGTTCAGTAGGCAACTTACTTTCCAACCAAAACCCTCCAAGTTTAGGATCTCAATGAGTGTAGCATCGAGTATAAACCAACTTCAGTCTTCACCAAAGCCGGTTATCTCACTACTTTTCTAAAGGCCAAGATGGAATGACTAGGGTTCTAAAAGTCAGTTAGTGTATTGACAACATATGGAGATCCCATATTATCCTTAACTTACTTAAGGAACATAAGCACCAACCAAGAAGTCACACTAACTATGGCCACCAGATCAACCATATCGGTATACGCCGTATAGTTTCCTTGGTCTATTGCCATTTACCTAAGGTACATTAGATCTGGGTTAAGATCTTTCACACATAAATCCCAACAAGTAATATAAAGCAAACAAAGCAAACAATTTAAAGTGATCTAATTCCTAAAGGTACCCCTCTTTTATTAGTTCCCCAGCAGAGTCGTCAGTTCTGTAACACGGTGGGAGAACTGACTTTCTATAAATGTTGCGGATAGCAAGAGTCGCCACCGACTTTTATTTTATCCAAAAGGAAAGGACATAAAAGAACAGGAAAGACCTTAAAAATATTTTGAGTTTGGGGGGTAGGTTATACAAAGGGAAGGTGTTACCATCCTTTATATCCATGGTTATCCATGGGCTCTTAGTTACTTAGCTTACTTTGAATTGTTTTGAGAAAGGTGTAGTGTGTGATTAGAAACTTTTTAAATACTTTGTAATGATCCTCGTATGGATGTATACAAAGACTTGTTTTTGAAAATTTGTTTGAAAAGTGATGTGTAAAAAAGTATTTTGAAATGTGTGAGCAAGTAATTAAGAGGAACCTACCCTATATTAAGTCTTTACTGTTCTTATGTTCTTTCAATTTTAAGACTATCCCTATTATTAAAGAATAGGTAGTCATTACCTTGGATGTGATAAGGGACATGTGAAGGGACATCTGAATATAGGCAACTGCAAGGTGTCTTTAGCAATTCGTAGGGACTTATCATCTTTTATTCGAAGGGGCAAGATCATTTATCATAGGCAACCTCGAAGGTACTTGATCTTATAAACTGAAGGGACTTGATGATATTTATGAAGGGACTTTGCTTAAGACACCTTACTTGACCTTTTGAAATAGGCAACATGAGAGGTAACCCTAGAAAGTGCAAGATGGCGATCAAAGATCAACTTACGTGTGTGAATGTTCATGTTCAAATATTTATCTTTTTTAAATTAATTATTCTAAGTCAATGTTAATTACAAGTATGTTATTCACGCCCTATAATTACTAACCATGCAGTTAATATATTTACAATAAAAATAAAGCAAAAATATAAACCTAAACTATTACAAAGCTTCGGGACAATTACAATATAATCGAAAAAATAACGATAAATAGAAAATAAATAAGCAATAATTTAAATGTTAGTAATAAGAATAAATAAGAATAAAGGTTAGAAATAATAGAATAAAAAGAAATAAAAATTAGCAAGACAAGTTAATGTTAGAAAAGTTTTTAAGAGTTAATTAGAAGAATAAAATTAGTAATAATAAACAAATAATAAACTATTTACATATTAAAAATAAGGATTAATAATATAATTAGGGTTTAGAAAAATAAAGTTGAATATTTAGGGTTAAGATAGAAATTAGGGTTAGGAAAATTAGGGTTAAGAAAATTAGGGTTGGAAAAATTAATCTAAATCTAATTATTTAATTTATTTACAAAAATATACATGATAATAATAAATATAAACATATTATAAAATAAATAGAAACAATTTAAATTTAAGAAAATAAATTAAGATTTTGAAAATATGAAGTTTTTATAGAAAAATATTATGATGTTTATTTAGAAATTACTTGAATTATATTAAATTGAATTAAAGTTGAGAAAATAATTAAAAATAAGAAAATACAAAAAAATGCTAAAAAGATAGGACCTGGGATTTGAACCCAGGTCCCTTACCTCAATACACAGCATCAAAATCAATCAGGCCAACATGTGCTGGTGATAGTATTATGGAACAAATTCATTATATTATAATCCTGCTAAAACAAAACAATTATGAACAAAAATGTGGGAACCTGGATTCGAACCCCTGCCCATTAGCAATAACCAAACACTCCAACCACCAAGCCAGCGCGTCTGCAAGCTAACAACAACAAATTCATAATATATTAAGTTACATGAATAAATGGAAAAATCAATAAAAAGAATGCTGCCACCAAGAATCGAACCAAGGTCCTGAACAATAACACGCGCAACCATTACCACTGGGCCAACCAACACTTGTTGAAATAAAACATAAAAAATTTAATAAAATATTAAATCAATATTTGATTTCCCAGCTGGCGCCAAGAACTTCATCTTCTTCCTCTGAAATTCGTAGGTTTACCGGCGAATTTTGTTGTGAAGTTTCCTGCAAGTTTTCCTGCGAACAAAACCTACAAAACACATACTTCCACTAAAACGTACAAATTCCACAAATTGATCACGTCAACATGATCTACACAGTTCATTGAATTCAATTATGGTCTCAAACATTATTTATATGGTCTATTTTATGAAACCCTAAAACGGAAGCTCAAACCCTAGCAATGGCCGTTTGCGTTTTAGGCTGTGGTTCTTAAAACAAATTATCCAGAAAGCTTGCAAACTTCATTCTAAACACAAATCAACAACCAAAATTAGTATATGATGCATACACAATGAAAATCAAAAATCAAAAACTCAAGAACAATCTTGATTCGGTTACGGCTTATGAACAAGCTTTTGATGTGTATGATGATTGAAATATGTTCAATGAACATCAATAAAGCAATTGCAATGCATAAGAGTCTCTGATTATGGCTAAATTACCAAAACCGAAAATTGAAATTTGATGAAAATTTTCGAATTGGTTTGATGCTCTTGGAGGCAGAAAATTCGTCCCCTAGTATTGTATCATGTTCATAGTCTTATAGTGAATGAAATTAGGTCATAAAACTTGTCTATTCTTTGGGCTTTTGGATAGCTTGAGATTGAAGAAAGATATGATTCCAAAAGTGAGAAAAATCAAATATTTTCATGCCTTAGAGAATTTACACGAAATTTGATCCTCTCAATCATCTTTAAATGATATTTCAATCATTCTAGAACAAAAATCAGATTTTTAGATTGACTTTTTATATTTTATTTTCATTAAAATTGAATTTTATTAAATAAAATCCAAATAATAAAATATAAAACATAAAAATATGGAAAAATAGTCAATGGTTCGTGTATGACCTTATCCTTGAGATTGGATTGGAATTTGGTAGGCCCATTTGGCAAAATTTGGTTTTAAGACTTCATTTGCTTCACAAACCTCCCAAAAATTTCCCAACTTTGCAAAGACACAACTCCCTCAATTTTAAGGCTATGGAGATGTTCTTGGACATTTTGGAAAGCTTAAAGAGTCCTCTAACAAACCTCTTTGGTCTCATGTCCATATCTTTTACCATTTTCAAGTTATGCCCTTTGGAAGATGTTGACTTTTTGTTGACTTTTAAAATGACCTATAATGTCTTAGCTCATACCTTCCAAATGAAGCAATTTTAGGCTTGGCTTGTGAGACACAAAGTTGTAGAGAATTCAATTTACTTCAAAATGAGCTTTGAATGGGAAATTTTTGATGAAGCATGTGAAAGTTATGGCTGGTCAAAGTTCAGTTGACTTTTCCTATGAAAACCCTAATTTATAAACTCCTGATTCTTGATGATCTGAAATCTCCTTGATGAATCATGATCAACCCTTGATCAAATGATGAATTTTAATTCATAAAATTGATGTTGGCAAAAAATCATGAAGTTTGACTTTGGTTTGACCACAGTTGACCTCAGTTTGACTTTTTAACTGCTTTGGCTGATTTTTGCATATCTGATCATCTGACTGGGCAAGCTCTTGGGAAAGCCTTGAAACTTGACATAGGGATTCTTGAAGACATGTAGGATGTTATGAAGATCACTTGAAGCTTTGAAAGTCCATTTAGCCTGATGAAATTTAAAACCCTAGTTTAGGATGCATTGCTTAGGAGAATGCATTGTCTGAGGGGATTGTCAAACTTTCTGACTAATTGTGAACCTTGTGAACCTCTTGAGATACCTTATGAACCTTGTGAACCTCTTGGGAAACCTTGGAACACATTGTCTTGACTAAGGGAGGGCAAATTTTGGGGTGCAACAGCATGTTTTGAAGGTTTTAAAAAATGCAAGTTAATTAGCTACGAACTTTTTTGTAGCTAATTGGTAGCAATTTTGTAGCTAAATCAATAAGCTGGAGGAAGAAGATGAAGTGGATTTGGCGCGCTGAAAATTTTCAAATATTTTGTTTTATATTTTATTTATTTGTTTGATTATGTAAACAGATGTGTATTGATGGCTTGGTGGTAAGGTGCGCGTGCTTTGAACCTGAGGGCGTGAGTTCGAATCCACCCCTCAGCATGTTTTTTATTTATTTATATAATTTGCTTGTTTCACTTATTTTATTATATAATGTTTTGTTACAGATTATTGTCACCAGACGTGCACTGGTCCAATGGTTGAGGAGTTATACTTGCAAGGTTGAAGGCGTGGGTTCAATCCTCTCCTCCAACATTGTGGTCTTTTCTTCTCCTTTTCTATTTCTTTAGTTAAAATATGTTTTTTTTAATTTATTCTTTTAAACATGGTTAACTTAATTATTTTCTTAAACCCTTTTTTTAACCCTTATTTTTTTAATTAATCTTTCTTTAAATTTTATAACTTATTATTATTTACTTTAAATTTTATTAAATTTTAGTTTATTTTAATAAATAAATTCTTTTTTAGGTTTATAAAAATTATTTCATCTTATTTTTGTTTATAACTAATTTTCCCTAAATTTTTCCTAAACCCTGATTTTTTGTCTCAAAACCTTAAATTTCGAACCTAAAAATTTAGCCTTAATTTTTACTCTAAAAACCTAAACCTTATTTTTCATAAACCCTAAAAAATTTCTAAACCTAATTTTTTTAACCTTGACCCTGATTTTCTAAGCCTTAAAACCCTATGGTTTTTCCTAAACCTATCATTTTTTAACCTTAATCCCAATTTCTTTCTTTAATCATTTTTATGTTATTCATTTAATGGTTATCTTATTATGTAACTGTTTTACATTTGTAATATTTTAGGTTTTATTTTTCGCCTTATTATTTTGTAACTGCCCTGAAGCCTTGTAATAACTTAGGAACTATTTATTTTTCTGCCTTTTAAATTTATGCCTTTATTTTATGATAATTGTGAGGGCGTGGAAAGAAATAATTGAACAAATTTGGACTTAGATAATTACTAACAAGATAAATATCTGAAAACAACACTCACACACGTAAGTCGATCGTTCTATGATCGTCATCTGCACTTCCTAGGGTTTCCCTCTTGGTTGCCTTTAATATGGTCAAGTCCCTCGAAAATGGGGGTGTCTTAAAAGCAAAGTCCATTTAACAGAAAAATCATCAAGTCCCTTCAGATTCTAAAGATCATAAGTTCCTTCGAAGTTGCCTACGAAATCATGATCTTGTCCCTACGAAATAAATGATGAAAGTCCCTATGAATTGCTAAAGATGCCCCTACAAGTTCCCTTCATTGACCATACGATGACCATACGCCCGTACCTTAATTAATCCAAGGTAAATGACTACTTACTCCTTAATAGTAAGGACAGTTTTACCCTTGAAAGGAAATAAAGAAACATGAAAGACCATTCTAAGGTAGGTAGTTCTTAGTTACTTACTCAAATTTCAAAAACTCTTTTTCACACCTCAATTTCAAATATTTTCAAACTCAAAGCTTTGTATACATCCATATGAGGATCGTTACAAAGACTTATGAAAATTTCTAAACGCACACTACATAATGTTTCAAACAAACAAGTGAACTAAGTAACTAAGAGCCCATGGATAACCATGGATATAAAGGGTGCTAACACCTTCCCTTTATATAACCTACCCCCCGAACTCAAAATTTAAAAGGTATTTCCTGTTCTTTTATAACCTTTCCTATTATATAAAATAAAATTCGGCGGCGACTCTTGCTATCTGCACATGTTTTTGTCAAACAAAAACACCACATCAGTTCTCCCACCGTGTTATAGAACTGGCGACTCTGCTGGGGAGTACTTAGTAAAAAAGGGGTTACCTTAGGAATTAAAATCACTTACTTGTTTGATTTTTTTGCTTTATCTTTAAGGGATTGTTGTGGGGTTACTGTGTGAAAGATCCTAATCCAGATCTAGTGTATCTTAGGTAAGTAGAAATAGACCAAGGAAATTGTACGACATATACCGATATGGTTGATCTGGTGGCTACAGTTAGTGTGACTTCTTGGTTGGTGCTTATGTTCCTTAAGTAAGTTGAGGATAATATGAGGCTTCCATATGTTGTTATTAACACTAACTAACCTTTAGAACCTTAATTGACCCATCTTGGCCTTTAGAAAGTAGTGAGATAGTCGGCTTTGGAAAAGTCTAAAGTTGGTTGATACTCGATACTACGCTCATTGAGATTCTAATCTTGGGGGGTTTTGGTTGGCAAGTCAGTTGCCTACTGAATAACAACCCTTGAGAAGGATCAGTGATATTGAGATCCCTTAGAACCTGGTTACTTTTGTTAGGACAGGATGAACCAACTAAACCTCATGGGGAGGGTACTTTCCTTTAAACCTCATGTAAGCCTCTAAACCTAGGGCTATTGTATGACTTGCTTGTGTGTGCCACATGTCTGTGATTGAAAATAAGATCATAACATTATGACATCATAAGCATCTCATTCTCACTACCATTTCGAGGACCAAAGGACTTATCTTTGTTCTTTATTGCAGGTTATGGCTTCCACTCGTAGGAACACTATCCGGATCAACTTTGTAGGGACACCTTCCAAGCTTAAGGATTTGGTCTCAAAGCTTCCTGAAAGCTCCCAGTTCATCAAGAAACATGGTTATCTACTTGACTTGGTTACCTCAGTGTTTGATGAAGATATGGTGAGTGTCATGTTCCAATTCTTTGATCCTAAACATCATTGCTTCACATTCCCCTATTATCAGTTGGTGTCTACAATGGAAGAATTTTCCAAATTACTTGGCACACATATCCTTAATCTTAAATGCTTTACAGGCTTAGAGAAAGAGCCTAAACCTGAAGTCATTGTTGCAGCCCTACACTTGAAGAAATCAGACATTGTCCTAGAAACAAGAAGTGGAGTTAAGGTTATTCTAGCCAGAGTATTGATAGAAAAAGCTCGGGTGTTCTTGGATGTTATGAGTTACGATGCTTTTGAGGAGATCTTATCCATGCTAATTTATGGTTTGGTATTGTTCCCTAATCCAGACCAATTCATAGATGTACACGCCATCAACATATTTCTGACTCACAATCTGGTGCCTACCTTGCTTGGAGATATCTTGCACTCTCTTCACACTCGTACTACGAAGGTGTGAGGAACTATGATGTGTTGCATACCTCTACTATCAAGGTGGTTTATTTCACACCTTCCTCGATCTTTGATGAAGAATGAACAAGGTTTGAGGTGGTCTAAAAGGATAATGTCACTCTCTCATTCAGATATTCACTGGTGTTCCCGATCTATGGAAAATGTCACTATCATTGAACATTGTGGAGAGTTCCCCAATGTGCAACTCCTTGGCATAAGAGGGGGAATCACCAATAATCCTTCTTTGGCACTACGTCAATTTGGTTATGCTCGGAGTAATGGTCCTCATGACATGCTTATTCAAGGTATTATGTTTGATTATGACAACGATCTTCAAGGTTACCGTCAAAGGTTTATACTAGCTTGGAGTAAGGTGAACAAGGTTGATAGTAAGACTCTGGAACCAAAGTACTCCATTCCTATGGAACCTTACCTCTGATGGGTGCAGTCTCGTGCTCAGACTCTTATGATGCCATATCCTGATGTTCTATCGGTTACTATGGAGCCTATTGCTGAAGGAGATGTTCCCTATACCATCCTACATCCAGATATGCCTACTGATTTGGAAGAGATGCATAAGTCTTGGATCCAACTGAAGGAGCAAAGAGATACCTTTGAGACTCATTTCAAGGCTAGCCAAGAAAGAGTGTTGGAGCTGACAAAGAAACTTCACGAGGAACAGAATCTCAACACATATCTCAACATCAAGAGGAAGCGTCCATGGGAGACTTAAATCTCAGATGTTTTATTTTCTTTATAAATTTTGTTTGTTTTAATTTGTAAGCCCAAGGGGTAATATTATTTCAAGTCTACTAATAAGAGTTTTTTTCTTCACAAATTTAAATCCTACGGTCCTTGAAAACATTGTATGTGCATCTACATACCATATCATTACATGACAAGTTTTCACAACAGGTTTCTCATCTTCCCGCTGTTTATTTCAACATAAATGGCTCTCGAACAATTTGTCAAAGATCTTCAAGCTCAGAATGCCCAATTCCAAGAGATGATCCCGAACTTGTCCAAAGGACAAGAAGAGCTGAAGGCACTCCTGATCAAGAAGAAGAAGAAGAAGAAGACCAAAAAACCAGTTTGCTTCATCAATTTGGGAAGAAGATTCAGAGCTCCAATGAAGACATATGATGAGGTTGAAAACCCCGAAGATGAAGATTCTGCAAAAGAAGAAGAAGTCCATGTAGTACTGCCGTGAATTCTGATTATGAGGAGAATTATTACCATGATTCAACTGGTGATGATAAGTACAAGTTACTGGAGGACCGGGTGAATGCTATGGATTTACAAAAGTCTTCTGGGTTGGATTTTGAAGATCTGAGTTTGATTTCTAGAGTTGTTATCCCTATTGGTTTCAAGGTTCCCAATTTTGTGGTATATGATGGTGTGTCATGTCCCAAGCTGCATTTGAGATCTTACATCCAAAGGATCCATCCATATACTGCTGACAGGAAGTTGTGGATTCATTTCTTTCAAGAGAGTTTATCTGGAGCTCAATTGGAATGGTACTATCCACTTGAGAGTACAAATATTCGTACTTGGAATGATCTTACTGAGGCCTTCTATAGGCAGTATCAATATAACTCTGATTTATCACCAACTCGCATGCAAATCCAAAGCATGTCTATGGTTTCTAAAGTTTCAAGGAGTATGCCCAGAAATGGAGAGATCTTGCAAGCAGAGTTCAACCTCCTTTAACTGACAGGGAATTGGTTGATATGTTCATAAGAACGTTAACTAGTCCTTTCTACAGTCATCTCATTGGAAGTTCATCATCTGGTTTCACTGAGCTGATAATGACTGGAGAATACGTTGAGAATGGAACACGAAGTGGTAAGATACAAATGGTTTCCTCTTCAAGTACAACCAAGAAGCCCCCTAATGGGAAGAAAGAATCTAATGTTGTGTATGGCCAATAAGGTTGTAATAGGAATAACCAATCTGTGGGAGCAGTCCTAATCTCTAATCCTGTACCTACACAACAAGATCAGCAACAGAATAGTCAGCCTAAATAAGGTACACCTAGGAGGAAATTTACAAAGATCAATATGTCATTGGCTCAGGCTCTGCAACACATGTTGAAGGGAGAATTGATTACTCTGAGGGATCCTCCTCAGAATCCCAATACTACCTCTCCCCATTATAATCCCAATGCAAGGTGTGCATATCACTCCAATTGCCCAAGTTATGATACTAATAACTGTTGGGCATTGAAGAATAAGATTCAAGATATGATTGATGCTGGAGAAATTGAGTTTGATCCTCCTGAAACTCCTAATGTAATTACTGCTCCTATGCCCAAGCATGAGAAGACTGTTAAAGTTGTCGATGATGTTTCTTATGTTTCTACTGTGATTGATTTGACTACTCCTCTATCCATTATTAAGAAGAAGCTGCAGCAAGCCGATTTATTTCCGGGTTGCAATGAAGAATGTTTTTACTGTGCCTCTCAACCCATTGACTGTTGGAAGCTAAAAGAAGGTATTCAGCGTTTAATGAACAATCGTACCATATTGTTTGAGAAGATTCCTTCTGTAGATAGTTTATGTGAAGGCATATCCCAAGATCTGAAGCTTGAAGATGTGTTTGTGGTTACTAATACTCCTGCGAAGATTACTTATAAGGGTCCTGTGAAGATTAATTCTAAAGGTCATGTGAAGATTATTGTTGAGCCAAAGGTGGCTCCCCTGATTATCACTACTCCTGGTCCAATTCCATATTCTTCTAACAAGTCTATCCCTTGGAATTATGGTTCTGATGTTTATATCCATGATATCAAGCATGAGCCTCTAACTGATATACCTGTTGCAGATGCTAATCCTGATATTGACAATATTTTTGGGACTAGTAAAGTTATTAGGAGTGGAAGAATTTTCTCTCCAGAAGACACTTCAAAGACTGTTTCTGCTCTAGTTCATACCTCCAACCCAGGGCCAAGTACTGAAGCTCAGGGCAGAGGACCATTGATTGATCTTGTACAAACTGAAACACCAGTTACTGAAGACCCCTCTAAGCCGATGGATGAAGTACTGAAGATCATCCGCAAGAGTGATTATAATATCGTTGAACAATTGGGGCATACTCCCTCGAAGATCTATATGTTATCTCTATTGTTGTGTTTTGAAGCCCATGCTAAGGCTTTAGTAAATTTCCTGAAGTTTGCTTATGTACCACATGAAATCTCTGTGGGCCAGTTCGAAAATTGTGTTGCTAACTTGACAACTGACAATGACTTAGGCTTTTCTGACGCTGATCTAACTCCTGCCAAGAGAAACCACAATAGAGCTCTTCACATCTCCATTGAGTGTAGGGGAATTACTTTGTCTCATGTTTTGGTGGATAATGGTTCCTCATTAAATGTGTTACCAAAGGATGTTCTGGACAAACTCAACTTTGAAGATATTGTGCTAAGACCCAGTAATGTGGTGGTGAAAGCTTTTGATGGTTCAAAAAGAATGGTGCACAGAGAAGTTGACCTCCCAATCAAAGTGGGTTCTCAAGTCTTTGATTCTACCTTCTATGTGATGGATATTCGTCATTCTTATTCCTGCTTACTTGGGCGTCCTTAGATACATGGGGCAGGTGTTGTGACTTTCACTTTACACCAGAAGTTGAAATATCCAGTGAAGAGCAAGATTGTCACTGTTTATGGTGAGGAAGAGTATATGGTCAGTCATGTAAACACTTTAAAGTATGTTGAGATGGAGGGTGAATTTATTGAGACTCCTTGCCAAACATTTGAAGTGGTTCCTCAGATTGTTCCTGCTGCTGAGTCTATCCCTGCTTCTAAACCAGTTCCTGCTACTAGAGTACCTCCTACAATGGCCTCTCTGAATGATGCAAGAGTTGTAGTTGAAGAAGAATCTCAGAAGGTTGTTTGTCGTGCTCGTGCTATTTGTATCACCAACAAGGGAGTTCAAAAAGATCAAGTCAATGTTGTGGAGGATTCTAATGAAGACTACAACTTGGATAGCTGGATCTTTCCTACCATTGGCAGTGGGCTCAATAATTGGAAAGCTGAAGATGTTATTCCTATCTCCTTTAGTCAGGAGTAAATTCTATTACTGTTTTTCTTATTCTTAAGTGTGTAATTTTGAACAATTAAACTTTTAAGCCTTGTGCCTTGCCCAGGGCACAATGGTATGCTTGTTAGGGATGTCATTTCATTTGCATATTTTCATTCAATAAAATCAATGGACGTTTTTGATTTCGTAAATATTGCGCTCTTTGTCTTTATTTTTATTTTTCCTTTATCAAAAGATATGTGTTCTTACACACACCCACGTCACTAAAATGCAGATCCTCGTCCACTATGGATCCTGTTGATAATAGTTCTACTATTGCGAATTATAACTTCGAGAATCCGATCTATAAAGTCGGGGATGGAAAGGAGGAAGATTGTAAAGTGCCTGTAGAGCTTGCTAGGTTGTTACAGCAAGAAGAGAAAGTTATACAACCATATGAAGAACCAATTGAAGTTGTGAATCTGGGAACTGAGAAAGACAGGAAAGAGGTCAAGATAGGAGCTGAATTAGAAGACAATGTTAAGAACAAATTGATTCAGATGTTACATGACTATGTGGAGATATTTGCTTGGTCTTATGAGGATATGTCGGGACTTGATACTGATATTGTGGTTCACCGTCTGCCAATGAAGGAAGGTTGTCGCCCAATAAAGCAGAAAGTTCGTCGTATGCGGCCTGAAACGTCAGAAACGATTAAAGCAGAAGTGATGAAACAATTTGATGCAGGGTTCATAGATGTCACTTCCTATCCTTAATGGGTTGCAAATGTGGTGTCGGTACCTAAGAAAGATGGTAAAGTACGCATGTGTGTAGATTACAGGGATTTGAACAAAGCCATCACCAAAGATGATTTTCCACTTCCACATATTGATGTTCTGGTAGACAACACTTCTCAACATAAGGTATTCGCTTTTATGGATGGTTTCTCCAGTTACAATCAGATTAAGATGGCACCTGAAGATATGGAGAAGACTACATTGTCACACGGTGGGGCACCTTCTGTTATAAGGTAATGCCATTTGGTTTGAAAAATGTTGGGGCAACATATCAGTGTGCTATGGTAGCCTTGTTCCATGATATGATTCACCATGAGATAGAGGTATATGTTGATGATATGATAGCCAGATCTCAGACTGAAGAAGAACATCTTGATCATCTGCACAAGTTGTTTGAAAGGTTGAAGAAGTACAGGCTGAGATTAAATCCAAACAAGTGTACCTTTGGAGTTAGATTTGGTAAAGTGTTGGGTTTCGTTGTCAGTGGTAAAGGTATTGAAGTTGACCCTGCAAAGGTAAAAGCTATACAAGATATGCCCGCTCCCCGTACTGAGAAGGAAGTCAGAGGTTTCTTGGGACGCCTAAATTACATTGCAAGATTTATTTTCCAATTAACCGCTACTTGTGAGCCAATCTTCAAGTTGTTGAAGAAAGATCAAGTAATGGAATGGAACGGCGAATGCCAGGTAGCTTTTGATGAGATCAAGAAATACCTCTAGGAACCTCCAATATTGATGCCACCAGTTGAAGGAAGACCCTTGATTATGTACCTGACAGTATGTGACCATTCAATGGGTGTGTGTTGGGGAAACATGAAGAGTCTGGTCGAAAAGAGAAAGCAATATACTACCTTAGCAAAAAGTGTACCGACTGTGAAATAAGATACTCACTGCCCGAGAAAACTTGCTGCACTTTGGCTTTGGTTGCTCGCCGACTAAGACAGTATATGTTGACTCATATCACTTTATTAATTTCAAAGATGGATCATATCAAGTACATATTTGAGAAACCTGCTCTCTCCGGACGAATAGCAAGATGGAAAATGATTTTGACAGAATATGACATACAGTACACTACTTAGAAAGCAATTAAAGGAAGTGTGATAGCTGATCATTTGGCTCATCAAGCATTGGATGATTATCAGTCTATGAACTTTGAGTTTCCGGATGAAGATATTATGCTTGTTACTAAAGAACCTAGACAATATGAAGGACCTGAACAGGGATCCCAATGGACTATGGTTTTTGATGGAGCTTCTAATGCGCTTGGTAATGGTGTTGGTGTTGTGATTATCTCTCTTGAAGGTTGTTATACACTATTTACTGCTAGACTTTGTTTTGATTGTACCAACAATATGGTTGAATATGAAGCGTGTATTATGGGTATCAAGGCTGCCATTGAGATGAAGATCCAGTTTTTGAATGTGTACGGAGATTCAACCCTGGTAGTTAGTCATGTTAAAGGTGAATGGGACACAAAACATCCAAATATCATTCCTTACAGAGAGCATGTGTTGTTAATTCCATACTTTGAAGAGATTACTTTTGGACATATTCCACGAGAAGAGAATCAATTGACAGATTCATTAACCACTATGTCATCTATGTTTGAAATCAGTTGGGATGATGAAGCTCCCAAAATTACTATTAATTGATAAGATGAGCCAACATACTGTTATGAGGTTGATACTGAGGGGGTGGAAGAGAAACCTTGGTTCTATGAAGTGAAAAGATATCTCGAAGCTCAGGAATATCCTGAATGGGCATCTATCAATGACAAGAAGTTCCTGAGGAGATTTTCTGACAAGTTTTTCCAGAGTAATAGAATTATGTACGAGTGCAATTACGATTCGACTTTGCTTCGTTGTGTGGACAAGAAGGAAGCAAGAGAAATTATAGAAGACATGCATGATGGGATCTTAGGTACTCATTCTAGTGGGCATACAATGGCTAAGAAGATTTTAAGAGCAGGTTACTATTGGTCTACCATGGAAGCTGATTGCTATCAGCACTCCAAAACTTGTCATAAATGCCAGATCTATGTTGATAAAGTACATATACCTCCAGTTCCATTGAATGTTCTAAATGCTCCTTGGCCTTTTGACATGTGGGGCATTGATATGATTGGTGAGATCAAACCTACCGCTTCCAATGGACATTGTTTCATTCTCGTTGCTATTGATTACTTTACGAAGTGGGTTGAGGCAGCCACATTTGCTTCTGTTACCAAGAATGTTGTAGCTTGATTCATCAAGCATAATCTTATTTGTAGGTATGGCATTCGTGAAAGGATTATCACTGACAATGGCACTAATCTGAATAATACTATGATTACTGACCTCTGCACGCAGTTCAAGATTAAGCATCACAATTCTTCTCCATATCGACCAAAGATGAATGGCACAGTGGAAGCCGCCAACAAGAATATTAAGATCTTGTAGAAGATTACAGTTACGTATAAAGATTGGCATGAGATGTTGCCATTTGATCTTCATGGTTATCGTACCATAGTAAGTACTTCAACTGGGGCAACCCCATTTTCTCTTGTCTATGGTATGGAAGCAGTTCAACCTATTGAAGTTCAGATTCCCTCTTTGAGAATTATGAAGGATGCAGACTTAGATAAATATGAATGGATTCAGACTCGACTAGACCAGATAAACTTGATTGATGAAAAGAGGCTTGCGGCTGTTTGTCATGGTCAGATGTATCAGAAGCGTATGATCAAAGCCTTTCATAAGAAGGTCAAGCAACAAGTATATCAGGCTGGAGACTTGGTAATCAAGCGTATCATATTACCACAGGGTGATCCTATGGGAAAATGGACTCCCACATATAAAGGGCCATTTGTAGTAAAAAAAGGGTATTTTCTGGAGGTGTCATGATTCTTACTACTATGGATGGTGAAGACTTCCCGCAGCCTGTGAACACAAACATAGTCAAAAGATACTACGCATAAAAAGAGACCTGCTAGGTTGACTGGCCTAGGAAAAAATATGGGCATCCCGGCGAACCAAAAAGGTTCGGGCAAAAATTAGGGATATATATATAAATTGTACACCCGGCAAGTCGAAAACCCGAAAGGGAGGCTTGGGCAAAAAAGGGTATCCCGATGGACTAAAAACCTGAAATGGTAGTCCAGGCAAAAATTAAGGATTAAAGCGTACAACTATGTCTCGTTGGATCACCCATGTAACCTCAACTGGTTGTAAAACCAATATCAAGTTCAAACAGGTGTAGATCAGTTCAATTGTTTCTATTCTGACAGCAAGGGATGTGATACTTGAAGATAATGGTAATAGCGGAGTTGAAACTCAATAGGATCACTTACACATAGCTATATTTCCTTGTTTTTTGAACTCTTAAAAAAAATCTACGATGAATTCCTCTTACTAGGATTTCTGTCTCCTTGTTCAAACTTTCCTGTTTATAGGCCACTTTCTAAATAAATACAATTCTATTTTCGAATTCAGGTTTACTTTTCCCTTTTTACTTAAGTAAAAACGTCTGTTGATTATGTTTAAATGTATATATGCTTTTGAATATGATTGATGTTTACCAGAAATGCATAAAACACAATAATAGCATTTACTAAGGACGATCGAAGGTAGGAATCCTATGAATCTTTGCTGGTTCATCCCCACAGAGTAATCTTTACGGATATATTCTAACGAAGCACTTCGAGTGTTCCCTTGTACTCCCAACTCTACGAAATCTTCAAGCAGATTTCTTTCAAGTCTGATATCCTCCAAAGAATTGATACTTAGCCGGATAAGTCTCCCAGGGGAATGTCCATCTCTTTTATCCTCAGTCAGGGCATTCAGGAATTTAATCTTCCAATAAAAAGTACGACGAATGGAAAACGGAAGGTCCTAAGTACGATGTTCCAAAACGATACGGGAACGAAGTCTTCATATTCCTCAACAACGAATCGGGATTTATTTTCCCCAGCCATCAGTTGTTATACAAGTCTACTCATGCGCTTAAACTACATAATACATTCATACATCATTCACATAATATCATGGCATATACATAATGCATACGACATCTTCGTTTATGTTTCATGACATGCAATCCTGCATAAATTAATCTTTCTTTTTCAGGATAGTTTACAGCCAGATAAACATTATCAAATCTCTGAGACAGGTCAGAGACGGTCTATACGAAGATTTAATGCTGATACTTAGTGCATGATATCTTTTCCTCCTTGAGACAGTTCAGAGACGATCTATACGAAGATCTAGTACTGATACTTAGTGCAGGATGTTTTCAGAGATTTACTTCTGATACTTTAATCAAGATATTTCCTCGAGACAGGTCAGAGACGATCTACACGAAGATCTAGTATTGATACTTAGTGTAAGATATCTTTTTCCCCCAGAGACAATTCAGAGACGATCTATATGAAGATCTAGTGCTGATATTTAACTCAATCTTGTTACAGAGACAATTCAAAGACGATCTATACGAAGATCTAGTGTTGATACTTAGTATAGTAACAACATACAGATACTTCTACCTTCTGGTACTTTGGATGGCATCCATAAGCCCATCTCTGAATACTCTGAATGGCATCTCTAAGCCCATTCATGCAATATAACCAACCAACAGTATCACTCGGTGTACCGACGAGTGCAAATTTTTGGGCTTTAGTGTTCAATCCCCTTCAACCTTCAAGTCACGAATGGCGTACATGCCAATCTAACTCCTCATGTTTCAGAAAATTGAAAAAGGGCAGTTGTTGTACCCCAAACTTTTCCCTCCCATATTCAAGATAATTTGTCTCAAGAGGTCTATCAATGGTCACAAGATTCTCAATTGGTCAAAGGGATTGAAGGTTTCATCAGACATAGCCTCCTCTTAACAATGGATCTAGAACTAGGGTTTTGAGTTTTCCCAAGCAAAATGGACTTCCAACACCTCAAGTGGACTTCATAACATCCCACATACCTTAAAGAATCCTCATGACAAGTTTCAAAGCTTTACCAACAAGTTTGGCCAGTCAGATGCTCAGATACCTAAAATTCAGGTAACTTGGTCAACAAGTCAACTGTGGTCAACCTAAAGTCAAACTTCAATATTTTTGGTCATCATCAATATTTTTAGGTAATATTCATCATTTGATCAAGGTTTGATCATGATTCATCAAGGAAACCTCAGAATCATAAAAAATCAGGAGTTACTAAATTAGGGTTTTGTGCAGGAAAAATCAATTGAACTTTGACCACCCATAACTTTCACATAGTGCATCAAAACTTTCCCATCCAAATCTCATTTATAAGGAAATCCAATTCTCTACAAATTTGTGTCTCACAAGCCAAGTCCAAAAATGTTTCATTTGAAAGATATGAGCCAAGACATTATAGGTCTTTTTGAAAGTCAACAAAAAGTCAACTTTTCCTAAAGCTCATAATTTAAAAAAGGTAAATGATATGAACATGGGACCAAAAGGGTTGATTATAGGACACTCTAATATTTTTAAAAAGTCCTAGAACACTTTCATGGGATCAAAATTGAGGAATTTATGCATTGTGGAAGTTGGACAATTTTGAGGAGGTTTATGAAGCAAAAAGGGTCTAAACTCAAGATTTTGTCAAATGGACCCATAATATTCCAATCCAAACTTTAAGATGAGGTCGTGCACGACCCAATGGCCAATTACTCTAATTTTATTATTTATTTTATATTATTTTGGATTTTAATCATTAAAATTCAATTTAATTGAAATAAAATATGAAAATCAAATATTTGATCTAATACCTATTTTTGGATCAAATATTATGTGAATAAGATTATTGAAATCATTCAAAATTTATGCACGACCATTATAGCATGGATATATTTGATATTTTGAGAAAATTGGCAAGGTGGTTTCTTCACATGCAAGCAACTCAAATCCATACAATAGAGACCCAAATTTTAACCAAAAAACATTCTATTACATATACGGAACAAGGAGACAAGGATTGCACACGAAAATTCAGAGAACAAATCACTTCAAGAACTTAAAAATTTCACCACAAAAATTCAAATTCGGTTTCTTGTTTGAGGATTATTTCAAAGGATTTTAAAGGTCTTACTACATTCTTGAGGACTTTTGGAACGTGTACGCATCTTCAATATCATCAAAGCATCAAGAATTCGTGCAAACCGAATTCATATTTCTTCCATATTTGAATTTTCGATTTTTATTATACATACATTATTCATTGTATTTGATCTTATATTTTTGTTTGTGATGATGTTTAGAAACTTTCTGGATGTTTTGATTTGATTTTAGGTGCAAGAATGAAGATCCGCCATTACTAGGGTTTTGACCTTCGAATTGGGGTCTCCCTCCTTAGGCCATTTAAATACATTTTAAGATTGTGTTTGGATTATATGAGCAATGGGAAATCGTTTTGTGTTATTAATTTAACCTGATTTTGCATGTTTTGAAGGTTTTAAAAACGCAGGTTAATTAGCTACGAACTTTTTCGTAGTTAATTGATAGCAATTTTGTAGCTAAATCAATAAGCTGGAGGAAGAAGATGAGGTGGATTTGGCGCGCTGAAAATTTTCAAATATTTTGTTTTACATTTTATTTATTTGTTTGATTATGTAAATATATGTGTATTGATGGCTTGGTGGTAAGACACGCGTGCTATAAGCCTGAGGGGGTGGGTTCGAATCCACCCCTCAACATGTTTTTTTATTTATTTATATAATTTGTTTGTTTCACTTGTTTTATTATATATTATTTTGTTACAGTTTATTATCAATAGTTGAAGAGCTATACCTGCAAGGTTGCAGGCGTGGGTTCAATCCTCTCCTCCAAAATTTTGGTTTTTTCTTCTCCTTTTCTATTTCTTTAGTTAAAATATGTTTTTTAATTTATTCTTTTAGACATAGTTAACTTAATTATTTTCTTAAACCCTTTTTTTAACCCTTAATTTTTTTTAATTAACCTTTTTTTAAATTTCATAACTTATTATTATTTACTTTAAATTTTATTAAATTTTTGTTTATTTTAATAAATAATTTCTTTTTTAGGTTTATAAAAATTATTTCATCTTATTTTTGTTTATAACTAATTTTCCCTAAATTTTTCCTAAACCCTAATTTTTTTTCCTCAACACCTTAAATTTCGAACCTAAAAATTTAGCCCTAATTTTTACCCTAAAAACCTAAACTTTTTTTTTCATAAACCCTAAAAAATTTCTAAACCTAAATTTTTTTAACCATGACCCTGATTTTCTAAACCTTAAAACCCTAAAGTTTTTCCTAAATCTATAATTTTTTAACCTTAATCCCAATTTCTTCCTCTAACTCATTTTTATGTTTATCGTTTATTGTTTATCTTATTATGTAACTGTTTCACATTTATAATATTTTAGGTTTTATTTTTCGCCTTATTATTTTGTAACTGCCCCGAAGCCTTGTAAGAACTTAGGAACTATTTATTTTTCTGTCTTTATTTTATGATAATTGCGTGGTTAGTAATATAGGGCGTGGAAAGAAATAATTGAACAAATTTGGACTTAGATAATTAATAGCAAGATAAATATCTGAAAACAACACTTACACATGTAAGCCGATCGTTCTATGATCGCCTTCTGCACTTCCTAGGGTTTCCCTCTTGGTTGCCTTTAATATGGTCAAGTCCCTTGAAAATGGGGGTGTCTTAAAAGCAAAGTCACTTTAACATAAAAATCATCAAGTCCCTTCAGATTCAAAAGATCATAAGTCCCTTCGAAGTTTCCTACGAAATCATGATTTTGTCCCTACGGAATAAATGATGATAGTCCCTACGAATTGCTAAAGACACCCCTACAAGTTACCTCCATTGACCATACGATGACCATATGCCCGTTCCTTAATTAATCCAAGGTAAATGACAATTTACTCCTTAATAGTAAGGAAAGTCTTACCCTTGAAAGGAAATAAAAAAACATGAAAAACCATTCTAGGGTAGGTAGTTCTTAGTTACTTGCTCAAATTTCAAAAACTCTTTTTCACACCTCACTTTCAAACATTTTCAAACTCAAAGCTTTGTATACATCCATATGAGGATCATTACAAAGACTTATGAAAATTTCTAAATGCACACTACATAATTTTTCAAACAAACAAGTGAGCTAAGTAACTAAGAGCCCTTGGATAACCATGGATATAAAGGGTACTAACACCTTCCCTTTATATAACCTACCCCCGAACTCAAAAATTTTAAAAGGTCTTTCCTGTTCTTTTATAACCTTTCCTATTGGATAAAATAAAAGTCGGTGGCGACTCTTGCTATCCGCACATGTTTTTGTCAAATAAAAACACCACGTCAGTTCTCCCACCGTGTTACACAAGGCAACAACAAAGATAAGAACACAAAATCCCATAACACAACATCAACGTAACCAAACTACCAAGTTCACATCAGAATTCCAACCATCAAAGCAGACATAAGAAAATACTTTTGACTTAACTCATCAAAAATTCCGTCCAAACAGGTATTCTACACTCTTGTGATTACTAAATGCTTCGAACCCAAATCCATAAAAATTATACCTCTGAATATTCAACACAATTACAACCGCATCCAATTCCAAATCTTGAATAGGATAGATGTTTCCATGAATCCCCAATTATCGTAAAACATAAGCTACACCTTTACATCTTGTATTAACACGTTGTCCAAACTCATCATAAACACCTACCAATACCATAACAGCAACAATACAACATTCCAACAGCATAAGCTACATGTGTCCAATTAATTTCAACAAGAAAAATCTTCTTTTGCACTCCTAGACATCGCTAAGCGGCCACCACCCCTCGCTAAACAAGCTCGCTACTGCCTGGAAGAGGCGAAATTTTTTAAGACATCGCTAAGCAAGCTAGGTCTCGCTAAGCGGGAACTGTGATTTCTACAAAAAATCCCTATGATAAAACTTATCCCCTTCTGCGATTTAACATTACCCAAATAGTTTTAACACCAATTAATCATAAAATTTTCATCAATACTCCACACCTAACCTATGCACATTAACTAAATCAATCCAACAAACCAATTCATCAATTTATACTCATACTAACTCAATTCTTCATAAACCCTCATCTGAATTAACACAACTAAGTAAACTCATCTTTACTAACAAAAAATCACACTTTGATAACTTAACATATAACTTCACTTCTTTCAAAACTTGTAACTCAATTTTCAAATAATATACACGCTTTTCTTCTGATTTTTTAACATACCAGAATATCCACAACGAACACCAGTTCCAACTTATCCAAACCAATATGGAAGATATAATTCATACCCCATATATACAATTTAATGCATACTAGCCACTACTATTATCTATCTGACATACTTGGTCATATCATGGTCTTATATTTCCATTTACTTCCTCCTTAGATCATCTTTATGATGCTTCAATTCTCATGTCAATCGGATTCTCAATTCATCACAAATTAAAACTCAAGTTATCCAAAACACAACTGTGAGTTTCTATACTACTCACCGATCAACTTGCAACCTCATACTATCATTCTCTAGTCCGCCTTATCTTTCTATATAGGAATCTGCGTCGACTAATCAAAACAATCCTTAAGCCCTTGGCTCAACTCCAAACAATTAACTATACATACAATCCCAATTGGCAAGACACGTGTATTCCATCCAACATGATTTCGTCTACTATTAACAAAGGCTTAAGGGTGATCAGTTCCTTAATTTGTCAATAGACAGTCGGCAACCATAAAGGTGGCATAAATCATCATTACCCAACCACAAAAATGTCATCTACCTTGCGCTCAAAGTTACCTAAGCATATTGCTTCCCCATCACTCTAAGGCTTACAACCGTTTTCTTAGTTTCCTTATTTTCAACCTCGTCAATGATACCAAAAATGCCTAAAATATAGTACATATTCTCCAATACACAATTGTAGCACAACACAATTATTAAATACCCTCCTAACATCGGAATTTCTATTACATCAAGTACAATCCAAATCGGTTTTCTCCAATTGAAACCTTCATTCAAGTTAAGAACTTTCACAACACTAACCAATCCTTTGTCTTTCCTTTAATCTCAAAACCTCTATAATCCATATAGTTTCACACTTGGGCCTCATTCAAACCACAATCTCAATAGTACCGTCTCATCATCTGGTTGGTGGTAGAAATATTCCAAAAAAATTCACGACACATGTCGACACCATATCATCAATAACACACAATCCACCTTACTATCTAACTTTCCTCAAAGACATCTATATTATGATAATTCTCCATTGGCATATGCCGCATCTCTATGTGCTCCTCCGTCTAACACCCCAAATTTTCCCTCTTTGTTTCATATCATATAGCATATCTTGGCATTTTGCATAGAAAGACGAGGCATGACATCCATAATTAGAAGCATAGGGCATGTGATCAGTTATCCAACAAGTTATGATTCTTAAAATTCAAGTGGAGAGCCAAGTGGTCTATAAATAATCCTAAAAGGGGTCCTCATATCCTATACAAGCTCAAAGACATCCACAAAGCCCTAGAAGATGGAAATTTCATCAGAAGTTTAGAAGTGCAACTTTTTCCTATGCAGAGAAAACCCTAATTAGGGTTTTGCCTTACATCAAGAATTCCTCAGAGCTTTGACCAATTCTTGTGGTCAAAGGCTTTCATATGACATATAAGGCCTATGGATGAAATTTGATTCAAAAATTCATTAAGGAAGTCAGGTATTGGATCAGTTACTTGTAAGTGAAGCAAGAGGTCAACTAAGTAGAAGAAAAGTCAACCATTTGTTTTCAAGGTCTCCAATCATGCTTTTCAAGCTTATGGATCTTCTTGAGGGCAAATAATATCTTTTGTGATCACAAGAATCAAGAATCAAGGGTTTGGAATAAAATTGCCAAAAATAGAAAGTGACTTGTAATGAAAGTTTCTATTTTTTGGATATTTTGCCGTAGTTTTCAACTCACTCTTACAAGACCAAGATGGCTCCAAATGGATTTTCTTCAAACATAAAACTTGTAAAGCATTATCTCCCATTTCCAAAAAGTTCTAGAACACCTCCATATCATTTGAGGTTTGAAAGTTATGATCATTTGAAGTTGGTTTATTTTAGGATTTTTCACATATTCAAGGTTTCTACCATTTGCAATTTGTTTCTTTTTGGCTTGTATTGAGCTTGTGTGAACCAATGCTAATTAATACATTCCACAACAAGCAACTTTGGCCTTTGGATGAGTGGGATTCGTGGCTTGTACACCAAGTATTTTCACAATTTACATTTTTGCAAAATCATCCATAACCAAAAAATCATGACATCCCAAGCATCAAGATCGATCCAAGGGTGATTAGGGGCTCAAGAGGAATCTGAATATGCACATGCTTGGAGGTTTGCACGAGTGTTTCACCACATCACAATAATTATGCAATTTTGCATTTCACACCAGATCACACTTTCCACGCAACCATTACTTCAAAAACCCTACACAGGTGTAAACACTCATGATATATAAGCTAATAAACCCTTTGATTCAGCCTCATGTAGCCTCATTTCTCATATTCAAACTTTTTTCTCTCATTTCATTTTTCTTCGAATTCCATTTCTCCTTCACACTTTGCTTCATTTTTTTGCATATTCATCATTGTTGAGGGGTAAGGATCACAAATCACTCATCATTTCAAGCTTTGGTGCAAGAAATCAAAGAATTCAAATTTGAGGTGGTTGCTCTTGAATCTCAAGATCTAGCTTGTTTCAAATCTCTATTTGCATTTATTTTTCAAATAGAGCTCAAAGAGGTTGGATCTTCACATTTCTGGAGGTTCTCTTATTGATTTTGGCTCAGCTTAATCTCAGGTAAGCTCCATAATTCATCATTGTAAATCTTAGTTTAATTATGTGCATTGTGTGTATGACACTTCACTGAGTATTCTGGTATGTTTAGATTTAATTTTGGACTTGAATTGAGTGTGTATGTTATATTTGAAAGTTTGATGATGAAACTTATTCTATTTGATCCGTGAATTGTGATTGTTGTTTGGTGATTCTGAGTTCATATTCATGTTTAGCTTGGTGAAAACTATGGATCTGGAGATTTTTATTGAATTTGGTGAGGTTTTATTCTTTGTATGCTTTTCCCGGTTACCGGAGCTAGGGCTCCGTCACCGGATTCTGGAAATGTAGATTTGTAGGTGAAGGAGGAAGACGAAATCTGGTTCGTCCAATATTTGAATTGAACAGTGGATACGTTGCCAACACATTAAAATCCAGCGTGCGTGGCACATGTCTTTTATTTCATAAGTGTTGTCTGTGTGTGCTTTCCTACACTTCTCACGATGCGCGTGCATTTAATGTTCATTGATATGTTGACCTGGCTTGATTAGTTGACTTCACCATATCCGTGTGATGGATCTAATGCATGAGATTGATTCTGATTGTTTATTGAAGTCCATGATATTTGTTGTGTGCTGCGTGTGAATTGGACCTGGGTTTCAATTGCTAATCAAACCTCTCTCTTAAGCCCATTTCTGAATGTCAACGTGACCTGAGTGCTATTTTCACCTCCTTGCTTTATTTCAATTATTTTCTTTTATTTTTCTTTTCAGTTTCAAATTTATTTTTTAAAAATAGTAAACCACTTTAAAAAATTCTAAAAAAATCACGTGACTTCTTTTGAGTTTTATAAAATTTCTCCAAATTTTATTTTATATTTTTCTTTTATTTTTTAGCATGAATTAATCATCCATTTAATTTCTTGTTATTTGGTTTCTTTCTTGCATAATCTGACTTGTCTAATTTCTATCTTGAGTTTGAAAGTAGTTTTGCTTCTGATTCTTTTTGTTATGCCTTGTTAACATGTTGAGGTGTCTTAGTGATTTGTATCATGATATTTAGGCCTTGTTTGGTTAGTTTTTAACTTGTTGCTTTGTGTGGAAGTAAGTGAAACCCTAGTTGTGTTTGGACCAATTCTTTGATGGTGTTTGCTTCTAATTCTGGCTATGTGGTTTTTATATGATATTGGTACATGATTGAAGTGTCTTGGTGCTTAGTTGTATATTTTTTAAGACATATTTATTATTTGTTTGAGTTTTATTCTTAGCATGCCCTATTTTGATGTATCTTTGAACTATGCTTGATTGTTTGGATAGAATGGCACTTGTGCCACCTCTTAGGGTTTTGTTTTGTGATTGTTAACATGATATTAGACCCCTGGATTTTGTATGAGAGCTTTTTCTTTGCTTGATTGATGTTACTTGTTCATTAAGATACACTTTCACATGCATGCCTCACTACACTTCCAACTTCTTCATGTTTCTCATATTTGACCTAGTTTGAGTTTGTATGACTTAATTGATGTTTGAATCTTCCTTCTTAGGCACTTACTTAGCATGTTTAGGTTCTTACTTTGAGTTAACTTGTTGATGTTTAACTTGTTTGATGTTGCTAACCACATGTTCTCATCTATTTCCTTCCATGATGTTTTATTAGTTGTTTGTATGACTCATTGCACTCTTCTTTGTGTGATGTTGTGTGACTAATATTAGAATTCTTATATGATGTTTAAGTTCTGGTTGTGATGGTTTGTATTGATTCTTTTCTTGTTCTTACTTTGTTTGAATTTGGCCTTTACTTATCATTTGTGAATTCTTCTAACACTTTCAGGGGCTATGGTAAGTAAGAGGTGTGGATGAGATCTCTACACTTCAAACTTCTTTCTCCTCTTTTATTTTATATTTTCATTTGTGACTTGAGATGTGCTTAAGCCATCATTTGTTCAAATTTTTCCATCCCCCTTAGAATACAACTTAACTTCTTAAAGAGAAGTAAGTTATTTTCTACTTCATTTCTCCTTCTTTTCTTCTTTACTTATCTTCTTTAGGATAAAATGATACTTCACTAACCTAGGTCCATCTTTGCATGACAACAATAGTATTAGTCTTTCCCCTTAGTTCTTTCACCTTTAAGATCTTTGGTGCTCTTCTCTTCTCATCTTCAAACTTAAATTCAAGACACTTAATAAATGACAAGTCTTCTCATGTGCCATGAGACTTTGCCATGGGGTACTTGCACACGTTCCATTTCAGGGTGAGGTGTAGGATACATATCATGATGAATAGGTCTTAGCATGAGAATACTTCACAAAAAAACACTTAATAAATGCCAATAGGTCAGTGTGTCTGAGCCTTAAATTGTGGGACTAGATTTGGGGATTTCTCCCATAGCCAGGTGTGCTTTTTGCGCATTCCATTTAGGGATGATGTAAGAAGTATACATCCCATTGAGTAAGACTTAGGTACACTCACTTATGCAAACCACAAAGCAAAAACTCATAAAAAACACTGAACAGAGAATAAACGTCTCTCCTTCGGGACTTCTTTTCTCATCAGCTTCACTCATAACGTAAGAAGTTGCTCCTACTTGTCACTTTGCAAGACAGTAACACACTCGTGCCAGACGAGCCTGCAACACTTGAGCATTGACATAAGTAGTTCAAGCTTTTAAAACACAAACCATTTCCTCCCAAGTTAAGGGAACTACGACGTCTCTGATCCTCATGTCCAAATGAGATACGTAGGAAGCGGGGTAGGGCCCGTTCGAGCACTCTTTTATTTTCCCTACATTTTCCCCCCTTATTTTCTTTTCTTATCTAGTTTTCGTCTTTCATTTTGCAGCAGCTTTCAGCTCTTCACCCTTTGAAACATTTTCTTTGCAAGCATGGATTCCTTCGGGTAAGGTGGACAATCTGGGGTGCTAATACCTTCCCAGGTCATAACCAACTTCCGAACCCAGTTTCTTTGGTTGCAGGACCTTTGTCTTTCCTTTTCTTTCTTCGATTTGTGCAGCATTACCATTCTCGTTCCTTCGGGATAAAAATGCCTGGCTGGAGACTCTATCCTTCTCCGCGCCACTTTTGCGTTTGTACCAGGATGGAAATCCAGGGAGCGACAACAGGCGACTCTGTTGGGGATCGAACCCAGAATCTATGGTTTCCCTTTGAGAGTCTCTCCTAGCGCTTGCATGTTTCTGTTTCATTGTGTGTTTGATTGTTTAATGTTGCCTGTTTATTTTACTGTTGTTTATTTACATTTTTATTTATAGCTTTATTTATAGCTTTATTTATTACTTTCAATATTTATTTTCATGCATCATATGTATATACTAGATTGTATGGCTGTACTGGTTTTCTTTTGGTGGGTTGGGGATTGTTACTGTAAGATGAGCTCGTAACCGGGGATCAAGTGCACCCTAGGACTAGCGTGGACAGACATTGTACTCGCATTGTATCATAATGAGTGGCGGTGTGTTCCACACCCAGACTGCGGCCGTCTTGGAAATATCTTCTGTGGGGATTTCCTCCACTTCGGGATAGGACCTTGATAGTTATGTGCATCTGGGGACCAATCATTGAGAACCTTTGTAGAAACAACCCTCTCCAATGGTGATAGTGGTAGACCACATTGTGTGGCGAACCCATTCGCACCCGAGGGTCCACTGGGAACTCTCATAGGATGGCCTGGTTCTCTTGTAGGAACTCAGTTAAAGCATCTGGTTGTATGGCAATAGTATTGTATTCTACGGGTTGAATGTAATATTGTTTCTCGATTTTAGCGCTCGAAGCTGAGGACTTATAAGGGATGCGTCTTTTCCCAGACTCAGCTGAGACCTCCCTGAGTAGTACATAATGCCAAACTGATTCCCTGATTTGGTCATGAGCCATTTCTCGGAAATGGTGAATGTATTATTGCTTCTTGGATTTCAGAGTCCGTGATGTTGGACCCGAAGCACACCCGTGAGATTGGGAGGGGTTTACAGGTTTACAGGAACCCTTGACCTCAATATACCCTTTATCATCAGTGTGATCTTATGTTATGATCTGATTATTATGGTTCGGGAGTTCTTGATTATCCGGTTTTGAGTTCCTATCTGAAGGGTTATTATCCAGAGCATCTTTTAGGTTTTAGATTACATGGCTCTCAGTATTCTTAATCCAGACAGTTCTAGACTGATCATATGCCTGCATTGAATTTGCATTGCATCATCCCATCATTAATCATGTTTGTTTTTTTCATTCTCAGGATCATCCTATTGTCTCCGGTTCCGGTATTTTGTTTAGAGATGGAGGACCCTCGCAAGAAGAATGTTCACTACAGGTTTTTTGATACCAAGGTGGGTATGCTGAAGAAGATGGTAGATTTGATCATACCCAACCATGTGGGGGAATTCATGAAAGCTTTTGGGAGTATTCTATATGTGGTAGTATAGTTGGATCCTTCAGAGAGGAGTGTTATTCACACTTTGCTTCAGTATTACGATCCTCAACTCAGATGCTTTACTTTCCATGATTTCCAGTTAGGTCCTTTGTTGGAAGAGTACACTTTGATTTTGGGAGTGCCCATCTAGGACCAGATTCCATTTAATGCTGAAATGGTCAAACCTACGCCTGAAGACAATGCCAAGGCTCTTTATTTGAGCCCTGTTGTGGTGAAGTCTTTGACTATCACCAAATGGGGTATGTATGGTTTCTCCTTGGAGTCCTTGGTGAAGAACACTGAAGACCTCGTTGCCAAAGCATAGTGGGACACTGTGTGTGCCATCCTGGCTCTCTTCATCTATGGAATCTTATTGTTTGCAAATCTTGAGAAGTTTGTGGACATGAATGTTATACACCTATTCTTGCTGCAGAACCCAGTGCCTACATTGTTGGGGGACTTATACTATTCAGTGCACTACAAGACTGAAAAGAGGCGGGAGGTTTAAATCGATGTTATGCTCCTTTGTTTCATATGTGGTTCATGAGGCATTTGCCTAGTACTGGGGTGTTTAGTGATCATGCTTTAGTTTGGGCTCAGAAGCTAGAGAGGTTGTTTGCTAAAGATGTCAGGTGGATTACTCTAAGGCTGAAGGGTACGCATTTTGTCACCAGTTGTGGGAATTATATTAATGTACCTTTATTGGGAATGACTGGAGGAATCAAATACAATCCAGTCTTGCTAAGGAGACAACTAGGGTATACTTTAAGAGACATCCTAGAAGAATCAGAGTTGGATCCTACATTCTATTTCCCGGTGAAGGATACTATGCCATTGGTAGGGAAGGCTGCTGGAGCTTGGAAATGTATTAGAAAGGAAGGAGTAGCTTGCTTTGGTAAGAGTAACAATAAGACTTTCCCAGAGTATGAGGCATGGCTGAAGAGTACAGCTCAAGAAATGTTATTGCCATTTTCCACTCCAGTTCCTCCAGTGACCGAGCCCAAGACTACAGTTCCCCTTGAAGAATACAAGAAGTTAGAAGCCCAATTGCACGAGGCATGGGTGGAGAATTCTGAGATCAACAGCTTGTATAATCGTATGGCCCGTGCTAACCAGGTCTTGGAAGAGAAAATGCAGAAGATGCAGCAAGAGAGAGAGAGGTCAAAGAGAAATAATTTGCTAGAAGAGAAGCATATTTCAAGATAAGAGGTTTAATGAACATCAAGAAAGAGGATGAATATAGAAAGACCAGAAATTCTCTAAGGGAAGATAACCAAGCTATCACCTTATGGAAAGACAAGTGGAATCAAAGTCAGAAGAAGTGTAAGGAAAAAGAGAAGGACTATGAGCTGCGGATTAAATACCAGAAAGAAGAGTTAGAGTCAGCCCACAAAAGTTGTCGAGAGAGGTCCCAACAGTTAGAAGAAGCGCTTAGGGAGATTGCAGATCTCAAACCAAGGGTTGGGGTTAAGAAGACTAAGTCTGAGGCAGGGTCTAGTGGAGTGGGCACTGAAGTTGTCATGCAGTTGTAGCTTCTAGTTTGTTTTCTTTCAAGCTTTAAGATTACCTACAAACATATTGTAGGAATCTTGGTTTTCTGTCTGCCTTATCTATTTCTTTGTAAAAACTTGTACCCTTTTGGGAATTATGTTACTGCTACCTTATAGGCTTATTGATATGCAATTTTCATTCAGTTTTTAATTCGTGTATACACTGACACTTAGGCTGTTCTAGCTAGCTGAATTTGATTATGTGCAAAGGTTTTCTCGAAAGTCGAGGATCAAAAGCCATTTGGGTTTCATTGTTAAATACCGGAACCGGGACATTACTGACCTTGAGAGTCGAAATACAAACATTTGCATTGCATGCATATCACCCTTCTTCTTGTTTTGTAGGTACAAGTCACAGGTTTCTAATATCTTCCATTTTCAGGCACTATTATTGCGAGAAGAGTGCATAAATATCCAACCAAAGAGAACAGAGGCAGAATTATGGACCAAATGCAAGTAAAGCTGACAGAGTTACGCAACAGATGGACCAGTTCATGACTCTCGTGACTAGCATGAATCAGAATCAAGAACGTCTATATGAGATGATGGACAGAAACCAAGATGGTCATGGTAACAATGGTGGAGGTCCTCTGGGTACAGGTGCTCGTGGTGACAATGGTGGTCATCAACCTCAACCTGGCTTTACTGTTAATGGTGGTGGTGGTCCAAAACATGTTCGCAACCCTCTCATGGATGGTCAGGAGGACTAGTTTACTGTGCTAGAGGAGATGGAAGGTCAAGGTGCTAATGTTAATCGTCGTTTCGAGGAAATGGCATAACAGATTCGTTCAATACAGTCTCAGAACACCTTGGATTTTGACATAACTGATTTGGGCTTAGTTCCTGGGGTGAGAATTCCCCACAAGTTCAAAGCTCCAATTTTTTATAATTACAACGGTTCTTCCTGACCGAAGACCCATCTGCAAGCTTATGTTTAAAGAATTGTTGCCCACATTAATGACGTGAAGTTGTGGATGTACTATTTCTAAGACAGTCTCACTGGGACATCTCAGGAATGGTATATAAGCTTAGCAGGGCGTACATCAGGAATTGGAAAGAATTGGATGAAGCTTTCGTCAAGAATTACCAATACAACATGGGCATGGCTCCTATCCGTACCCAATTGTAGGGCATTTCTCATAATTCTAAAGAAAGCTTTAAGGAATACGCCCAGAGGTGGTGTCAGTTGGCTGCGAGAGTCCAACCTCCTTTGCTAGAATATGAGATTGAAGACATGTTCATGGGGACTCTTCAAGGGGTGTTTATTGATCGTTTGGCTTCCTGCTCAGCCACCAAGTTCACAGATATGGTCATTACAGGTGAGAGGTGTCGCTCCCTGGACTTGCATCCCGGTGCAAATGCGAACCGTCGGCGAAGAAAGAAAGGGGTTGAATTGAATAGAGCTGCCAGCTAGGTATTTTTATCCCGAAGAAAAGGTAATGATGCATAAACCTGGAAAGAGATGGATAAGACGGTTGCGAACTAGAGAACCTGAGAAAGGGGGTTGGTTACGACCTGGGAAGGTATTAACACCCAGATCATCTGTCGTACTCGACGGGATCCACGCTTACTAGATTGTGTTTAAAGGGGTAGGTGTATGTGCTATATGGGTGCAAAAGCTAAGGAAAGAAAGTACAGGTGTCAGTGCAAAAAGAGAGTGAGTGCTCAGGAACTGAGGCTTAGAAAAGAATGTAGAAAGAGGGGGATGACACGGAGACTTTTGTTCGATAACTGTTGTAAACACCCCAAATTTGCCCTCACCCATTTCACCATGGCTTGTGATCACTCCCATATGCATAAACACAATCATATCATCTCACATCTCATTTTTGATTCACTGCATAGATTCTAAGTCATCTGCACCTAGGGTTTGTGATCTGAGCAATCTCAGGGCATCTTGAGCCACCCCACAGGATACCAATCACTTCAAAGGGGTCTACATGTGTTCAAGCATCATATTACATCCTCACAAAGCCAAGAATTCAGAAGAATCACAAGAACTAGGGTTTGAATGGATGCAGAGCCAAGGATAGACTGCACAGTTGACTGAAAATTAGGGTTTTGGTTTCAGAGGCCATAACCCCAAATTTTTTGGTCATTCTTGTTTCCATTGGTCTCTATATGGTATAAGGAGTATGCATATCAATTTTCATGAGGAAATTCCATGGGGAAGTCATCTGATCAAGAGTTGGCTTTTCAGACAAGTCAGTGCAAAATCAGGGCATCTGAGGCCCCCAATGACCCAACCAATGGGTGATCTTCATCATTTTGAGTGTATATGATCTTTATTTGATCATGGAAGAAGGTTGAAGTTCATGGAAATCAAGAATTTAGGGTTTTTGCAAATGTTGACTTTTTGGGCATAGTTGACTTTTCAAGAATGCCTCATTTTAGGTCATTTTTCAAGCCTTGATTATTGATCCAAAAATGCTTCAAATGGAAAAACTTTGGTCATGAAAGTTGTAGATCTCATCTTTCCCTTTTCAAAAAGTACAAGAACATGATCAAACTCTTCTTGGATCAAAAGTTATGGTGTGGCAAAGTTGGCTAAAATCATTGATTTTCAAGGCATGCTTCAAATGGAAATTTTGCAAGATCATGAACCAAAGCCCAATGTGACTTCTAATTCACTCCAAACCAGTATGCAAACATCCTCTAAGTCATAAAAGTCAGAATTGGACCAAGGTTTCTCATGTTTTGGTTCATGTAACAAGACTTTCTTTCATGTGAACCATGAAGCAACAAGTTGCAAAACCACTCATTTCACTTCCTACAACTTATGACATTGGATGCTGACTTTGGCTAGCCTCTCACCTCACCCTTTGATGCGCAGCCCATGCCATGTACTTGCCTAGATCATGAGCCATGCTTGCCTTACACAAAACTTGACTTTTTGCAAAAGCAAACTTACCAATCACTATAGGCCAGGTCACATCATCTGACCTATAGGATTAAAATACATTATCATTTTGCAAGCCATTTCATGTACAAGGCAAGGCTGAAACCATTCATAACAAGACATTCACAAAAACACACCAAGCTGCATAAGCCTTCGAATCTCTCTGCCCAGCCAAAAAACACTCAAACCATTTTCACCATTCAACTCACCATGCATCATTGAGCAGAAACCAGCAAGAACACAAGCCTGAATCAACCAGAACACCCCATAGCCATTTCTCACCTCAAGCTGCAGTTCCATTCGAATCTCCCTCCCTAGCTCACAAACATCCAAACAAACCTTGCAAAGCTTCTCCATTCACCCTCAGGATCACAAACAACCCCTCACAATGGCCAGAAACTACCAGAATCACCATTGCCATTTCTGACTGAGTTGAAGCAGGAGCTTTCGAAACTCATTATCCAGCCAGCATAAACTCTTCTTGAGCATTCAAACACCTTCTGGGGATCAAGTGGAGTGGTTTGCACTGAAGGAAGTGGCCAGAAAGTCATCAGGTTGAAAGCTCCAAATCTCAGGTAGCTTGAAATTTATTTTTCCAGAAATCGTTTCTTTTGTTTCAAACTTGTTCCTTATGTTTCACTGAGCATCCTGGTGCTTTTGGTTTTTAAAATGGCTTTGATTTGAGTATTTAATTTGCTTCTGAAACCTGCGTGCCCTAGAATTTGTTCTGTTCGATTCATGGATTTGAGGAAGAAGAAATTTGTTTGGACTTAGGGTTTTAGTTCAGGGGATCATGGGAATCATTTTGGTGTGTTTAGGTTTCATTTTTGTTACGATTTGAGGGGTTTTGGGGATTTTCAGGGGAGTTGCTCGCCGGAGAAGACGACCGGAAGTCTTCTCCGGCAGCCTGAATGTGATTAGGGTTAAGTGTCATTAATTAAGGTCATTTGAATTTGGTCCCTTGGATGGACTCTCCCGCGCGTGGATGGATGGCTAGGATGAGTCATTAGAAGCCCTAATCCTGTTTTTCCATTTAATTGTGGTTTAATTAATTCATAAATATTAATTAGCCAGATTTGAATCTGGGCCCTTGGATCTGGCGCGCAGTCAACCAGACCAAGCCCAGATCAAATCCTGGCCCTCCTTTCTGTTTAATTTCATTTTTATTAAACAATAATTCATTTCTTTTTCAATTAACTTGCATATTTATTTTAAAATAGTAAAAAATTCTTAAAAATTATGAAACTTTTTCCTAAAAGTTTTATTAATTTTTAAGACCCAAAAATATTTTTATTTTATTTTTTATCATTAAAAAAGTATTTTTAAATATTTAAAAGATTATTTTTAATTGATTAATGGAAATTAATTAATTAAAAATACTTTTAGGTATTTAAAAATTACAAAAAAATTCATGAAATGTTCTAAGACATTTAGAAACATTGTCCAACCTTCAAACCAAATTTCTTTTTTGATCTTGATGCATTTCAAGAATTTTCCATTGAATTAAATCATTTTTTGTGCATTATTTTGATCCAAAGTTCAAAAATTCATTTCTGCCTATTCATGAAGAGTTGGACATTGATTCTTCTTGCATTGCATTATGTTTAGCATGTAGTTTCTAGGATAAAATGGCCTTGATTTGATCCTTCAATTTCAAATTGTTTGGCATTTCTTTTGTTAAGAACCCTAAAAAACCCTAATAACTTAGAAAAATCATATCTTGAGATTGGTTAAGAGTTGAGAGCTCCCCTTTGAACCTTGGTTTAGTATAGGTTTAGGGTTTCTTTGGGTAGCATTTTCCATTTTTTTATCTTAGGGTTTGTTTCTGTTTTGGGTTTTTGTTTGTTGTTTGATTCATAAACCCTAATTTGGGCTTTCATTTGCATCCCTCTTGCATTCTCTTGCATAACATGACTTGCTATGACATTTCAAGCATCCATTTGGTTCATTTGACATCATAAGACATATAGAAAGCATCATTGATCATTGCATCTTGCATTTGCCATGTTGTATGCCATGTATATTTCATAACTTTTCATGTGTATCCATGCTTCTAAGCTTGCTTCATTTGCATCCATGATCTTGTATGAACATCTCCATGCCTTGCCTCATGCTTGTAGCATCTCATAACATCATTATCATCATCAACATGCTTCTGGTTTTGTTTAGCATCATACCATTTCATCCCATTTTACATTGCATTGCATTTCTTTCTAACATTTCAGGTGGTAAGTAACTTGAGAAGTGAATTTGCCTTCACTTCTCATAACTTTTCTTTCCATCTCTCTTGCATCCATTGCTGCATTTCTATATGTGTTTGAGATTGAGCTTGCTCTTTCTTGTTTCTCCCACTTTCTTTCTTCAAGTGACTTGACTTCTTGAATGAAGCAAGTCACTTTGCTTCTCTTGATCTTGTTCATCTGCTTCCTGGTGGTTCCATTGAAGATTGTTCTTAAAAACCTCACAAACTTTAGGAACAACCAAGCATGACAATGAATTAGGGTTTTGATTAGTCTCCCCTCATAGTTTTACCTTTGTGTCACTCCTTGAGTCCTCTCTTCTCACCTCATAATCAGGGACTAAACCCTAAAGGCTTTAAGGCTTTGTGATTAAGCTTATGCCTGCATCCTTCTATTAGGATGGAGTGTATAACTTTAATCCTAAGTGTTAAACCCTTAATGTGTTTAAATCTCTTAATCAATTCACATAATAATCATCAAGACATCACACTTGTAACTTGGGCCTTGCATTAGGGTTCTAATTCTTCCTTAATTGGTTAAGAAGGACTAACCCTAGTGTTAATGGACAAGTCCCCCTCAAGTTGTCTTACAAACCCTAAAAAAACACTTCATCATCATATCATCAAATAAAATCCATCTAATAAAGGCTTGTTTTGTCATGAGTTTAATCCCTAATCATGGATTAAGTTGAGGAGCTTTCCTCAGCTTAAACATTCTCATCTATTATCCTTCTATTAGGATGGTGTAATGAGTCTGTTTAATCCCTGATTATGGCTTAATCTCATTACTTAACACTAAACAAAAACAACAAAAACATCTAAGTAATCACAAGTAGGTTAATGATCTTAATCCTACATCAAAGGTGATTAAGTGTGAGAATCTGACTTCACATTTAAGGTATTCTCATTACCCCTAATCAGAGGGATGATGTGATGAGTTTACTAAATCCATTGGTTTAGACTTAAGCTCATTAACTTATGACAAACTTTCAAGAGCAATAAAAGACTGAAAATACAAAAACAAACAATAATCGTCTCCTTCGGGATTCTTTTCTCATCTCATTCACTCACAAACGAGAACTTGCTTCTTCCGTCTAATGCAAGACAGTTTGCATCTGTGCCAGACAGATCATACACTTGAGCATAGACAAACAAGCAGTTCACAAGTCAATTCATTTTTCAGTCTCTTTGGGTCGAACTACGGTGTTCTGACTTCCTCATTGCACGAGAGGATACGTAGGCATAACTTAACAGTTATCGAACAAAAGTCTCTGTATATTCCCCCTCCTCCAGCTTTATTCTTTTGAGCCTCATTATCATGAGCATTTCACTCTTGTCCTTACACTGACACATCATATACACTTCACTTCTCTTACACTGACACCTGTACATCCTTTTCCAGCTCTTTTATGCACAAATTGCACTGACACTACCCCTTTAAAACACAAATCTTTCAAGCGTGGATCCCGTCGAGTACGGCGGACAATCTGGGTGCTAATACCTTCCCAGGTTGTAACCAACCCCCTTTCTCAGTCTCTCTGGTTCGCAACCGTCTTATCCATCTTTTTCTAGGTCTATGCAGCATTACCTTTCCTCCGGGATAAAAATGCCTAGCTGGCGACTCTATTCATCTCCAGTGAGTTCACGGCTGTGTGTTCTCACTGTCCCTCTCGCCGACCGTTCGCGTCTGTACCCTTATTTGGACTTAGTTTCATCTATCGGGAGCGACAGCTTGGCGACTCTGCTGGGGAACCTTATACTGCAACCAGGGCTTCTGGTTCTTTTTGTGGGTTCCTCCTAGCGCTTGATTGATTTGTGTTTACTGGGGTGTTATGTGCTCGTTTATGCTTGTATTTATTTTTGTTTTATGTACAGTTGCTTTACTGCTTTCTTTATTGCTTTTGTATATATCATATTGTCATGCTGCTGGCTGGATCTGGTCTTTGTTTTGGTGGGTGGGTGATTCATTGAGAGTTAAGGTCCTATACCTGGGACCTGAGTGACACCTAGGCTAGAGTGAATCATATTCTTTCCCATTCCATTTCGGTCTGGTGCGGGAATATGAAACACGGTTCAGATATGGGTTTCTTCTTGAGAACTCTGTGTTGCAGATTTCCTGCAATGCTAGGGCTATCTGGGAAGCCTGCTAAGTCTGGATGACCTTTAGTACTGACCTTCAGAAACTGAGGTGAATTAGAGGAGGAATTGTTATGGTTATTGTAAACACTGTACCTCCGGGTTAGAAGTGTTTACACTTCTCATAGCTAATCCAAGTCTGAGGATCCTTGTTTTAGAACACCACCTGTGAGGGGGTTGGGATATTTACAGGTTTGCAGGTACCTTGACCTCAGAATACCCTGTTACTTTGTTTGTTTAAGAATACTCCAACTTGGGACAGTTCTTGTGATTCTAAACCCTGGACATGTGACTCTTTATTTGAGTCCCCCACCTTGGTTACTGGATTTATAGACCTCCAACTGGAATTCTTGAACACATTTGGACCTATATCAGAGTTTTGATCAGATCCAGCTCAGTCACAAACCCTTGCATTTCATTTGCATACATACTCATCGCATCATATTGACATTTGCTTATTTGTGTTTCAGGGTGTCCATCTTCATTTGGTTTTGGTTTTGACCCCATCTTCAGTTTTGACTTGTCTTCATCAGCTATCTGCTTCAGTTATCACCTGCACCAGCCAGTCAGTGGCCCATTTCTTCAGTGTCAGCATCAGCACCAGTCTCTACTCAGTCTCAGCATCATGGCTCCTAAAAAGAGCAACATCACCTATCACTTCTTCCAGCCAGAGTTATCAGACATCAGGAGGATTCAAACCCTGATCACTCCAGATCACATACCTTTGTTCAGGGAGAGTTATGGAGATATACTGGACATGGTTATGGATCTGGACCCTTCACAGAGGAGCCTGATCCACACCTGCATTCAGTTTTATGATCCTCCATTGAGATGTTTTACTTTTCAAGACTTTCAGTTGGGCCCCTTATTGGAAGAGTACTCCTCATTAGTTGGTATGCCTATCAGGAGAGAAATTCCTTTCAATCCTGAGATGGCTTTCCCAAGCAATGGAGAGGTAGCAAAGGCTTTGCATCTGGAGCCTGTCCTAATTGAGCAGCATATGACCTCTAAAGCTGGAATTCTTGGTTTCCATCTGGATTTCTTAATCTCTCAAGCTATCCTGAAAGCTTCTCTAGGAGAGTGGAAAGCTGTTTGTGTTTTACTGGCCTTGAGTATATATGGAATTGTATTGTTTGCAGATGAGCCTCGATTCATTAGCAAGAATGCAATTCATCTGTTCATCTTGAAGAACCCAGTGCCAACTTTATTGGGGGATCTTTACTATTCAGTGCATCAGAGGAATGAAAAGCAGAGGGGGAGATTAGTGAGGTTTTGTGCTCCATTGTTTCACACTTGGCTTCTCAGGCACCTACCCAGGACAGATGCATTTTTAAACCCTCATCAGCAAAGCAACTGGGCTAAGAGACTCACTGTTCTAACTTCAGCAGACATCAGATGGTGCACTCAGAGCACCAAGGGCAGGGATATCATCACCAGCTGTGGGCATTTTCCTAATGTGCCTTTGATAGGAGTTAAGGGTAGCATCAATTATAATCCTCTGCTGTTCAGAAGGAAACTGGGCTATGCACTGGTCCACACTCCTAGGGCACAGGACTTGGTGGAGACCCTTTATTGTGAGAACAAGATTAGTTTGGCTGTTGTTAGGCAGGCTGCCTGGGCCTGGGATAATGTTCAAACCAAGGGAGTCACCATTCTAGGGAAGTGTAATAATGTGGCATCAGCACAATATTATGAATGGTCCCGTGCCAGGGCCCAATTCTCTGGGATGCCCTTTACCATAGAAGACATGCCTGAGTCATCCTCAGCACCACCCCCTGCCACCATCAGTTTGGAAGAGTTTGAGAGCTTGAAGGAAAGAAATGAGAAGTTAACCCAGGCTTTGCAGAAGACCCTCCGGGAAAGGAGTGAAGGTATAAGGGAAATTGAGAGATTGGAGAAGTTGAGAGTGGAGCATTTGACTAAGATTGAAAAGTCTGGGGATTATATCAAAAAGTCTAAGGCTGGTGAACAAATTCTGAAGAATGCTTGCAAAGAAGCCCAGTTCCAGAGAGCAAGGACAGACTTGTACTTGAAGGAGAGTCAAGCCCGGTGGGTCAGGATCACCGAGGCTCGTACCCTGGAAGATAAGAGAGTTCAAGACAAGATGGAGCAACTAGAAGCAAGTGCAAAAGAACAACAAGAAGCCCTGGCAGCAGCCCAGAGGGAGATGTCAGAATTGAAGATCAAAGTAGGGGTGAAGAGGTCCAAGGACCAAACTCAGCACAAAAAGCTAGCAGCAGCTATTGCAACCCGGAACCTCCTTATCAGGAATCTCACGGAGCGTCCGGCGGATCCTGTGACCGAAGCACTTCTCAAGGAAGTTCGTGAGGATGAGTTTGGTCTTGGTGTTTGACCATTTGTTTGTTGTCGCCTTCTTTCCGTGTACTTTTTATTTTCTTGTAATGTATTTTGACCCCTTAGAGGGCTTGTGTTGTAAAATGAACAAGTTGTATTATTTCACCTTCTGTAATATATTTGTGTTAGTTTGCTTCATCTGAGTTTTCTTCAAGCAACAACAACAGCATCTCCAAGGGTCTGGAAGGGTCAAAACCGAAGGCCAAACCGGATACCTTGAGAACAAATAAGCATAACTGCATCGCATGCTAACCCTTTGTTTGTTTTGTAGGTTTTGTTTTATTGTTGCTAACCTCTGTTGTGATGTTCAGGAACTATTGCTAGGCGCCGGGTATTTCCCCTCAACCGTCCGCACCGTTATCCAACCCGAAGTAACCTTCCGGGCATTCAAATGGATCAGATGCAGCAGGACCTTACGGAGGTCAGAAACCAGATGGCCAACGAAAGGTTGGAGATGAGAACTCAGATAACACAGTTCATGGAAGTAATGAACAACTTAGCTCAAAGTCAGGAGAGGCTCAGAGCTTTGGTAGAAGGGAGGAATCAGGAGGAGCCCCATGTGGGAACTGCTGGCACAAGTAACAACGAGAGGGTCCAACCTCATGTCAATCCCCCAGTTTTTGGACCCCATCTCCATCCAGAGGCCAACATCCCTGTCAATATACAAGGGACTGCCACAGCAGGTAGGGTACTACAGGAAGACCCTCAAGAAGACCAGTTCACAGTAATGGGTGCTGGAGAAGAGGCTTACGATAGAAGGTTGGATGAAATAGATGAGAAGTTAAGATCCCTAGAATCTCAAAATTCTTTGGGTTTCGACGTCATGGACATGGGCTTGGTAGACGGGGTCAGGATCCCCCATAAGTTCAAGCCTCCTTGCTTTGAAAAATACAATGGGACTTCATGCCCCCGGACTCATCTACAGTCATTTCTGGGAAGGCTGAAGGCCTATACAATGGATGAGAAGCTTTGGATGTTCTATTTCGAAGACAGCTTAACTGGAGCGTCGAGAGAATGTTACTCTCACTTGACAAGGGCAACTATTAGATGCTGGAAGGACCTGGCAGAGGCCTTCATCAGACAGTATCAGTATAATCTAGACATGGCACCCAACAGGACCCTCCTAATGGGAATGTCACAGTCGTCAAGGGAAAGTTTCCGAGAATATGCACAGAGATGGAGGCAACTGGCTGCTGCTGTTCAACCACCTATGTCTAAACGGGAAATGGCAGATATGTTCATGAACACCCTTCAGGGAACATATATTGACAGGTTGGCTGCTTTCTCTTCTACTAGCTTTGCAGATGTTGTCATAGCTGGGGAGAGAATTGAAAGCCTGTTGAAAATGGGAAAGATCTCAGACAACGGTGCAAGCTCGTCCAGTAGTACAAGAAAGCCTTTTGCAGGCCCGAGAAGAACTGGCGAGACCAATGCCATCCATTCAAACAGGGGCAGGCCCCAATACGTTCAAAGGTCAATAGCAGCAGTCACCATTCCTGCTCCAGCTCATCCTCAACCTGTCTATCAACCTCCACAGCAAAACTATCAGCCGCAACCTCAGTACCATCAGCAAAATCAATATCCTCCGAGAAATTACAACAACAGCAACACCAACAATAACAGTCAACAAAGGCCATTCCAACAGAGGCCATCTCAAGCTAACAGAGTGATCGATCCGATCCCAATGCCATATGCTACTTTGCTGCCACAACTTCTGAAACTCAACCTGGTTGAGCTAAGAACGTTGGCACCTCCGGATCCCAACAGTCTACCAAGGAATTATGACTCCAATGCTAGGTGTGCTTTTCATTCAAACGCACCTGGCCACAGTACAGAAAAATGCAGGGCTCTGCATATGAAGGTACAAGACCTGGTAGACTCAAAAGCTCTGAATTTCGCACCACCACCCAATGTCAATAAGAACCCGATGCCGAACCATGGTGGTCCCCGGATTAACGCTATTGAAGAAGACAAACCGTCTTATTTAATAACCAGTGTGGGACAGATCAGGACACCATTGATGGAAATCAAGGCTCAGCTCTTGGAATGTCAGATGTTCCCAGGATGTGAATTGGGTTGTGCTTACTGCAATATCTCCGTAAATGGGTGCGATAATTTGAGGAATGGCATAGATGGCCTCATTCAGAGTGGCCAGCTTCAGATCACCACATCATTTCCAACAAATCCAGCAATATCATCCGCAACGGTTTCAGAACCTCCTACAACCGCAGCAACCATTGTTCCTGACAATTCTTCGGTTTCATCAACAAGTACTTCATCCATCATCTCAACCTATCAGTTTTCAACAAATTCTCCTGCTACAACTTCAGCTTCATTCCATCTTGAATCTCCTACAACAACAACATCCGTACTTCCAACAATGTCTCCTACAACTCCAGCAATCAATCATGAAGATGTCTCTACTGTCACCATATTTTATGATCCTGAGAACAACTCTGCCTACCATTCAGAAGGTGTTGCTCCCATCAGAGCACCAGTTACAATCTTTTATGACCCACAAACAATTACAGTCCCTTCAGCAGCAGCAATCAGTCCAGTCACTGTCACAGTGCCTGGACCAGTACCATATGAAAGCAATAGGGCCATCCCTTGGCACTATGGCTCTGACGTATACTGCGAAGGAAAAAGAATCACTCTTGATACACCAACACCTGCACCACAGATAGATAATGTGGGAGGAGGCGGAGGCTTCACCCGAAGCGGACGTCTCTTTGCTTCACAAGTTCAAAGACCCACTGCCGAGGCAGAAGCTGCTGCCAAGGCAAAAGGAAAGAGTCCGGTGCAGGAAGATCCAGCTGTTAAGGAAGCCCTGAAGACGCCATTCGATCAAGAAGTTGATGAGTTTATGAGAATCATCAAAAAGAGTGATTACAAAATTGTGGATCAACTTCATCAAACGCCATCCAAAATCTCTATCCTCTCACTGCTTATGTGCTCCGAAGCCCATCGGAATGCACTACTCAAGGTCCTGCACGCGGCTTACGTGCCTGAAGAGATTACTGTCAACCAGTTGGAGACCGTGGTTGGAAATGTTACTGCTAGCAATGGGCTAGGGTTCACCAATACTGACCTGACAGCGGATGGCCGCAACCACAACAAAGCCTTGCACATAACCATGGAATGCAAAGGAGCTGTCCTTTCTCATGTGTTGGTAGACACAGGTTCATCCCTGAATGTCTTACCAAAGAAGGCTCTGGTGAAGTTAGAATATGATGGATTGGCATTGAGACCCAGCAACCTGGTAGTAAGAGCCTTTGATGGTTCTAAGAGATCGGTTCTGGGAGAGATAGAGCTGCCTGTGACAATTGGCCCACAGACCTTTAAAACTATCTTTTACGTGATGGACATTCAGCCCGCCTACAGCTGTTTGTTGGGTAGACCCTGGATTCACGCCGCCGGCGCAATAACGTCTACCCTTCACCAAAAGTTAAAATATGAGTGGGAAGGCCAAGTTGTCACAATCTGTGGAGAAGAGGACATTTTTGTCAGCCACCTGGCAACCTATAAGTACATTGAAATGGATGGGGAGATCCATGAAACAATGAGCCAGGGGTTTGAAGCCTTGAATGTGAATGAAGCATCTGCTGTATCTGGTACTCCAATGTCATCTTACCAACAAGCCCGGAAGGTTGTTGAGGAAGGAACCGCCCTGGGCTGGGGCAAAGTTTTAGCTGTGGAGGAGAAGAAAGACAAATTTGGGTTGGGTTACAGACCAACTCAACATCAAGCAAAGGCTGCTGGAGAGCCTGGTTTTGTCAGTGGGGGGATGCTTACCCCTGATGCTATCAACTGTCTGGAAGACGAGCTGGAAGAGGAGCGCAACCTGGAAAGCTGGATTCGTCCAAAGATCCCGGGGAGCAGTGTCTCGAACTGGTCTTCCCAGGAAATTATAAGAGTTACTCGATCAGAGTAATTATTATTTCCTGTATTTTATAAGCATGCATCAAAGTCTTGCATCTTGCCCAAGATGACAAGACTCATTTTGTAATCGGGCCATCTGTACTTTTTGTGCAAACAAGATCAATTAATGAAATATCAGACATCTTTTTGCAAACGCGTCTTTTTTTTCTTTTTGTTCACTGTTTTTCCATTTTTCTTTTTGTACAAAAAATAAATGGCGGTGTTTTCAAAATGACAACTTCATTTCACTTTTCTAAATAAGACTAAAATCAGATCACTAAAATGAACAACTTAACCCTTGCAGAGAGTGCCTTCCTGACAGCACCGACAATAGCACGGCTATGACATCGTATGACTTTGGCAATCCGATCAATCAAGCTGATGAAGGGGTTGAAGAAGAATATGAGCTTCCTGAAGAGCTAGCCAGGTTGTTAAGACAAGAGGAAAGGGTTATTACCCCTCACCAGGAGGAGGTTGAAGTGATTAATCTTGGTACAGAGGAAGACGTGAAAGAGGTTAAAATCGGGGCCTGCCTGCAAGACTCAGTGAAGAAGCAACTGGTTGATCTACTTCAAGAGTATGTGGATGTGTTTGCTTGGTCGTATCAAGACATGCCAGGGTTGGATACCGACATTGTTGTGCACAAGCTGCCTTTGAGAGAAGAATGCCCGCCGGTTAAACAGAAACTGCGTCGTACTCGTCCAGACATGGCTATGAAAATCAAGGAAGAGGTACAAAAGCAATGGGACGTCGGGTTCCTTGCTGTGACTAGCTACCCGCCGTGGGTTGCTAATATAGTACCTGTGCCTAAGAAGGACGGCAAAGTTAGAATGTGTGTTGATTACCGGGATCTGAACAGAGCCAGCCCGAAAGATGATTTCCCTCTACCTCACATTGATGTATTGGTTGATAACACGGCTCAATTCTCGGTATTCTCCTTCATGGATGGATTTTCAGGATACAACCAGATTAAAATGTCACCTGAAGACATGGAGAAGACAACATTCATCACACCCTGGGGCACGTTCTGCTACAAGGTAATGCCATTTGGGCTCAAGAATGCCGGTGCAACGTATCAACGGGCTATGGTAACATTATTCCACGATATGATCCATAAAGAAATCGAATGTTATGTGGATGACATGATTGCCAAGTCCCTTACTGAAGAAGATCATCTGGTGAATCTGCTCAAGTTGTTCAAGCGTCTGAGAAAGTATCAACTGAAGTTGAACCCCAATAAATGCACATTCGGGGTAAGATCTGGTAAGCTGCTGGGATTTATTGTAAGCGAGAAAGGGATTGAAGTTGACCCTGATAAAGTCAAAGCCATCCAAGAGATGCCTGCACCGAAAACTGAAAAGGAAGTTCGAGGGTTCTTAGGTCGATTGAACTACATCTCAAGGTTCATATCTCACCTTACAGCAACCTGTGAACCCTTGTTCAAGCTGCTGAGGAAAGAACAGACGGTCAGGTGGAACGAAGACTGCCAAAGGGCTTTTGACAAGATCAAGGAATATCTGCAAGAACCTCCAATCCTTATGCCTCCAGTTGAAGGAAGACCTCTGATTATGTACTTGACAGTATTAGAAGAGTCAATGGGGTGTGTGTTGGGCCAGCATGACGAGTCTGGTCGAAAAGAGTATGCAATATACTACCTAAGCAAAAAGTTTACCGACTGTGAACAACGCTATTCACTGCTCGAGAAAACTTGCTGTGCTTTAGCGTGGGCTGCTCGCCGACTGAGACAGTATATGTTGACCCACACTACTTTGTTGATATCCAAAATGGACCCGGTTAAGTACATATTTGAGAAGCCAGCTCTTACTGGACGGGTTGCAAGATGGCAGATGATTCTCACAGAATACGACATCCAATACACTTCTCAGAAAGCCATCAAGGGCAGTGTATTGTCTGAATATCTTGCTGAGCAACCTATTGATGACTACCAGCCTATGAGATTTGACTTCCCTGATGAAGACATCATGTTCATTAAATCAAAAGATCATGAAGAGCCTGTTCACACTGAAGGGCCCGACCCGGAGGAAGAATGGACTATGATGTTTGATGGGGCTGTTAACATGAATGGCCGTGGTGTTGGTGCAGTACTTATTACACCCAAAGGAGTTCACATGCCTTTCTCGGCAAAACTCACTTTCAACTGCACTAACAACGAAGCTGAATACGAAGCTTGCATTATGGGTCTTGAGGAAGCCATTGACCTCAGGATCAAGACACTGACCGTATTCGGAGATTCAGCTTTGGTAATCAATCAGACCAACGGAAAATGGTACACCCACCAGGATCATCTGATACCTTACAGGGATTATACAAGAAGGTTATTGACTTTCTTCACAACAGTCAAACTTGAGTATATCCCTCGGGATGAGAATCAGTTTGCAGATGCCTTGGCTACCATTTCGTCCATGATCAAAGTTCAAGCTGCTAACTTTGTACCTCAGATTTCAGTATCGAGACTTGACAGACCAGCATATGTATTCGCAGCAGATGTTGTCAAAGATGATAAGCCTTGGTTCCATGATATTAAGTGCTTCTTGGAGGATCAAACATACCCACCTGGGGCATCTTCCAATGATAAGAAGACCTTGAGAAGGCTTGCTGGAAGTTTCTTTCTGAACACTGATGGGTCTTTGTACAAGAGGAGCTTTGATATGGTACTCCTCAGATGTGTTGACAAGACGGAAGCAGATTTGTTGATGCATGAAGTGCATGAAGGCTCTTTTGGTACCCATGCTGGAGGACATGCTATGGCTAAGAAGTTGTTAAGATCAGGCTATTATTGGATCACAATGGATGCAGACTGTTGTGCCTATGCCAGGAAATGCCACAAATGCCAGATCTACGCAGATAAGGTGCATGTGCCTCCCAATACTTTGAACATCATGTCTTCACCCTGGCCCTTTGCTATGTGGGGCATTGACATGATCGGCAAGGTTGAACCGACTGCTTCAAACGGCCACAGATTCATCCTGGTCGCCATTGACTATTTCACCAAGTGGGTTGAAGCAGCCTCATATGCCAACGTTACAAGGCAAGTGGTAGCCAGATTTCTGAAGAGAGATATCATCTGTCGATACGGAGTGCCCGAGCGAATCATTACTGACAATGGTTCCAATCTAAACAACAAGATGATGGCTGAGTTATGCCGGGACTTCAAGATCCAACATCACAATTCTTCTCCTTACAGGCCAAAGATGAATGGCGCTGTTGAGGCAGCAAACAAGAATATCAAGAAGATTGTGCAGAAGATGGTAGTCACTTACAAAGACTGGCATGAAATGCTACCGTTTGCCTTGCATGGGTACCGCACGTCAATCAGAACATCCACTGGGGCAACACCGTATCAACTTGTGTATGGTATGGAGGCAGTCCTACCTGTTGAAGTTGAATTACCCTCTCTACGGGTACTAATGGATGTTAAACTGAACGAAGCAGAATGGGTTAGGTCCCGATACGAACAACTGAGTCTGATTGAAGAGAAGAGATTGGCTGCAATCTGTCATGGGCAGTTATATCAGAAAAGAATGAAGAAGGCCTTCGATCAGAAAGTCAGGCATCGAGAGTACCAAGTAGGAGATCTTGTGCTGAAAAGAATCCTCCCTCCTCATACAGACCACAGGGGCAAGTGGACTCCAAACTATGAAGGACCATTCGTGGTAAAGAAAGTTTTCTCTGGTGGAGCGTTGATGCTCAGCACCATGGATGGTGAAGATTTCCCGTCCCCTGTGAATTCAGATGCAGTTAAAAAATACTTCGCATAAAAATGACCCGCTGGACACAAAAACAGAATGTAAGTCCAGGCAAAAATAGGGCATCCCGGCGAGTCAAAAACAGAATAAAAGACTCGGGCAAAAATAAGGGAAAATAAACAAAAATGTACACCCGCTGAGTTGAAAAGCCGCATTGGACAACTCAGGCAAAAATGGGTATCCCGATGGATTGAAAACCCGAAAGGGCGATCCATGCAAAATAAGGGAATAAGCGAACAACTGCATTCTGAATTCGTCTGTATCACTTACAACTTGGAAAGCTTCGACGGAATCAAGCTTCAATCAGAATCAACTTTCTTCAGAAAGCAAGACGAGAAGAACGTCATTGTCATACGAGTCGTAGCAGGAGAGGAAACTCCTTAAAGCGTCATCAACACTGCCAGCACTTTGTTTCTCAATTTGTAAACAATCTCCTCATTTCAGGGGATATGTTTCTTTGGTTGTATCTTGCCGATTCAGGGCACATGAATTAATAAAATCAGATTTTTCAGTCATGTTTCGTTTTGTATATTTTTATTTGCAAAGGATGTTTGATGTCTCTAAAAAATCAATTGCATAAGTACAGATGCTTTTCTCCCAAAAATAATAATAATAAAACACATGCTTACAGGGAATATACTTACTCTCGAAAGTACTTAACTCCTACGACGGAATCCAGTAAAGGATACCTCGGGACCTTTTGTGCGTTTCCTTCGCAGGATTGCAGGTATACAGGACGCAACTTGGGGCATGTAAGCCTCATCCCAGCAGGCTGGCAAATCAACAAAAGATCTCAGCATCCGAAATGCTCTATCCCCAGCTGAGTTGCCTCTTGTTTCTCTCCCCAGCTGAGTTGTTTCTCATAATTCCCCAGCCGAGTTGCCATTTCATCCTCAGCTGAGTACAGGAGTCAGGAAATCATCTCCCCACAGAATCTTCAGCCTCTATCCAGAAGAGCAGCGCATAGAAGATCACAACAGAGTGAAGAAAGCTTCTACAAACCCCAGCTGGGTCCCGTATTATAAGGATATGTCGACCAGTGACCTATATCCCCAAGCAAATATCATCTTATTGGATCTACCAATGATCTCATCCCCAGCTGGGAGGTCCATTTCCAACAGATCGACCAGAGATCTTCGCAGTGACGGGATCCGAATCCCAATGTGGTATCTTTGCATAATCATGGCATTTGCATCATAATATCCCCTCAGAGCGTAGCATTCCGTCTAATACGGAGCATTACGGCAAAAATCAAACGCATAGCATAATCATAAGCCATGTTATGAATTAACACTTGTGAATAATAATCGTTCATCATCATTGTACAAAAATCCTCACCAGAGTCCCAGCAAAAACAGTTGCCTCATATTCACAAATACCAGTATATTTCCTTTTGATACCCGTCCGTATCATCACTCCCCAGTAAAGTCGTCTGAACACTCTTTATAACAAATCACCCGTATTACAGATACTTCATGACACCTGTCCGTGTCATATTACCGGCAGAAAGCCAAAGACGTCCTCTTTGCACCCACACATACTTATATACACTTTCCTGACACCCGTCCGTGTCATATCCCCAAGCGCAATCGCCTAGACTTTGTATGGCAGATACTTGTTCATATTACACTTATCTCTCTTGGCACCCGTCCGTGTCATTCTCCCCAGCAGTTAAAACACTCATACTTATGCAGATACTCGTCCGTATCTTATACACAACACTTATCTCCCCACAGATTCGACAGTAGTCTTTGTTCTTTGTTAACCAGTTGGTACTCGTCCGTACCATCATCTCAGAACATTGCGTCTAGTGTTTGTTTCTACATGATACTCGTCCGTATCATAACCTTAAGGATGCTCGTCCGCATCTTTAATCCATACACCGTGTCAAACACTTGTGTCTTCTTGAATATAGATGCTCGTCCGTGTCTACTATTCCCCAGAAGAGTCCCTTCAGATGCAACACTCGTCCGTGTTCCTTGTTAACCAGTTGATACTCGTCCGTATCATCATCTCTGAACATGTGTCAGTTTGTTTCTACCCGATACTCGTCCGTATCATAGTCTTAAGGATGCTCGTCTGCATCTTTAATCTATACACAATACCAAACGCTCATACCCTTTGTTTCTTGGATGTGAACACTCGTCCGTGCTTACTATTCCCCAGTAGGTAACAAAACAAATTTTCCTTCTTATCTAACACTCGTCCTGTGTTATGATAAACCCTGAGAGCAGCCGTCCCCTGCTGAGTGGTCGTCCTCCACTTCTTGATGGTCGTCCTCCATCATGCTCATCCGATGGTCGTCCCCATCGTTGTTTTTAGCAGCCGTCCCCTGCTAGGTGGTCGTCCTCCACCTTTTGATGATCGTCCTTCATCACCCTATCCAATGGCCGTCCCCATTGTCGATTTCGGTTGTCTGACATTTCGTCCTGTGTTATGATAAACCCTGAGAGCAGCCGTCCCCTGCTGAGTGGTCGTCCTCCACTTCTTGATGGTCGTCCTCCATCATGCTCATCTGATGGCCGTCCCCATCGTTGTTTTTAGCAGTTGTCCCCTGCTAGGTGGTCGTCCTCCACCTTTTGATGATCGTCCTTCATCACCCTATCCAATGGCCGTCCCCATCGTTGATATTTTCGGCAGCCGTACCCTGCCAGGTGGTCGTCCTCCACCTTTGATGGCCGTCCCCATCATATTTCTTTTATCCCCAACAGAGCAGCCGCCCCCTGCTAGGTGATCGTCCTTCACCTTTGATGGCCGTACCCCATCATCTGTTTATTTCATTTATTCTTTAACCCGATGGCCGTCCCCGTCGTGGTCCCTTTTCCTTTTAGCCCGATGGCCGTCCCCATCGTTGGTTACTTTACCTTTATGAACTTGATGGCCGTCCCCGTCATGTTTCATTAATTTCCAGAGAATTTTTACAGCTTTATCTTGATGGCCGTCCCCATCACGATTTTATTTTCCCCAGCTAGTCGGCCGTCCCTGTCTTGGCTTTACCTTTTATCCCCAGCATGCCGGTCGTCCCCGTCATTGCTATTTACCCAGCAGTCGTCCTCTGCTCGACGGTCGTCCTCCGTTGCCCACACTTTACAATATACTTTATTTTCTTTTACAATCTATATCCCTTTTCTTCTTCATTCTGTGAGCGCAAATTTTGGACTGTCTTTGGTATTCAACCACAAGTTATCTTGCTTGCCTGTTAAGCCGTCGCTTACATCCTGCACAGCTAACTCATGCTTGAATAGGGGCAGCTGTAAACACCCCAAATTTGCCCTCACCCATTTCACCATGGCTTGTGATCACTCCCATATGCATAAACATAATCATATCATCTCACATCTCATTTTTGATTCACTGCATAGATTCTAAGTCATCTGCACCTAGGGTTTGTGATCTGAGCAATCTCAGGGCATCTTGAGCCACCCCACAGGATACCAATCACTTCAAAGGGGTCTACATGTGTTCAAGCATCATATTACATCCTCACAAAGCCAAGAATTCAGAAGAATCACAAGAACTAGGGTTTGAATGGATGCAGAGCCAAGGATAGACTGCACAGTTGACTGAAAATTAGGGTTTTGGTTTCAGAGGCCATAACCCCAAATTTTTTGGTCATTCTTGTTTCCATTGGTCTCTATATGGTATAAGGAGTATGCATATCAATTTTCATGAGGAAATTCCATGGGGAAGTCATCTGATCAAGAGTTGGCTTTTCAGACAAGTCAGTGCAAAATCAGGGCATCTGAGGCCCCCAATGACCCAACCAATGGGTGATCTTAATCATTTTGAGTGTATATGATCTTTATTTGATCATGGAAGAAGGTTGAAGTTCATGGAAATCAAGAATTTAGGGTTTTTGCAAATGTTGACTTTTTGGGCATAGTTGACTTTTCAAGAATGCCTCATTTTAGGTCATTTTTCAAGCCTTGATTATTGATCCAAAAATGCTTCAAATGGAAAAACTTTGGTCATGAAAGTTGTAGATCTCATCTTTCCCTTTTCAAAAAGTACAAGAACATGATCAAACTCTTCTTGGATCAAAAGTTATGGTGTGGCAAAGTTGGCTAAAATCATTGATTTTCAAGGCATGCTTCAAATGGAAATTTTGCAAGATCATGAACCAAAGCCCAATGTGACTTCTAATTCACTCCAAACCAGTATGCAAACATCCTCTAAGTCATAAAAGTCATAATTGGACCAAGGTTTCTCATGTTTTGGTTCATGTAACAAGACTTTCTTTCATGTGAACCATGAAGCAACAAGTTGCAAAACCACTCATTTCACTTCCTACAACTTATGACATTGGATGCTGACTTTGGCTAGCCTCTCACCTCACCCTTTGCTGCGCAGCCCATGCCATGTACTTGCCTAGATCATGAGCCATGCTTGCCTTACACAAAACTTGACTTTTTGCAAAAGCAAACTTACCAATCACTATAGGCCAGGTCACATCATCTGACCTATAGGATTAAAATACATTATCATTTTGCAAGCCATTTCATGTACAAGGCAAGGCTGAAACCATTCATAACAAGACATTCACAAAAACACACCAAGCTGCATAAGCCTTCGAATCTCTCTGCCCAGCCAAAAAACACTCAAACCATTTTCACCATTCAACTCACCATGCATCATTGAGCAGAAACCAGCAAGAACACAAGCCTGAATCAACCAGAACACCCCATAGCCATTTCTCACCTCAAGCTGCAGTTCCATTCGAATCTCCCTCCCTAGCTCACAAACATCCAAACAAACCTTGCAAAGCTTCTCCATTCACCCTCAGGATCACAAACAACCCCTCACAATGGCCAGAAACTACCAGAATCACCATTGCCATTTCTGACTGAGTTGAAGCAGGAGCTTTCGAAACTCATTATCCAGCCAGCATAAACTCTTCTTGAGCATTCAAACACCTTCTGGGGATCAAGTGGAGTGGTTTGCACTGAAGGAAGTGGCCAGAAAGTCATCAGGTTGAAAGCTCCAAATCTCAGGTAGCTTGAAATTTATTTTTCCAGAAATCGTTTCTTTTGTTTCAAACTTGTTCCTTATGTTTCACTGAGCATCCTGGTGCTTTTGGTTTTTAAAATGGCTTTGATTTGAGTATTTAATTTGCTTCTGAAACCTGCGTGCCCTAGAATTTGTTCTGTTCGATTCATGGATTTGAGGAAGAAGAAATTTGTTTGGACTTAGGGTTTTAGTTCAGGGGATCATGGGAATCATTTTGGTGTGTTTAGGTTTCATTTTTGTTACGATTTGAGGGGTTTTGGGGATTTTCAGGGGAGTTGCTCGCCGGAGAAGACGACCGGAAGTCTTCTCCGGCAGCCTGAATGTGATTAGGGTTAAGTGTCATTAATTAAGGTCATTTGAATTTGGTCCCTTGGATGGACTCTCCCGCGCGTGGATGGATGGCTAGGATGAGTCATTAGAAGCCCTAATCCTGTTTTTCCATTTAATTGTGGTTTAATTAATTCATAAATATTAATTAGCCAGATTTGAATCTGGGCCCTTGGATCTGGCGCGCAGTCAACCAGACCAAGCCCAGATCAAATCCTGGCCCTCCTTTCTGTTTAATTTCATTTTTATTAAACAATAATTCATTTCTTTTTCAATTAACTTGCATATTTATTTTAAAATAGTAAAAAATTCTTAAAAATTATGAAACTTTTTCCTAAAAGTTTTATTAATTTTTAAGACCCAAAAATATTTTTATTTTATTTTTTATCATTAAAAAAGTATTTTTAAATATTTAAAAGATTATTTTTAATTGATTAATGGAAATTAATTAATTAAAAATACTTTTAGGTATTTAAAAATTACAAAAAAATTCATGAAATGTTCTAAGACATTTAGAAACATTGTCCAACCTTCAAACCAAATTTCTTTTTTGATCTTGATGCATTTCAAGAATTTTCCATTGAATTAAATCATTTTTTGTGCATTATTTTGATCCAAAGTTCAAAAATTCATTTCTGCCTATTCATGAAGAGTTGGACATTGATTCTTCTTGCATTGCATTATGTTTAGCATGTAGTTTCTAGGATAAAATGGCCTTGATTTGATCCTTCAATTTCAAATTGTTTGGCATTTCTTTTGTTAAGAACCCTAAAAAACCCTAATAACTTAGAAAAATCATATCTTGAGATTGGTTAAGAGTTGAGAGCTCCCCTTTGAACCTTGGTTTAGTATAGGTTTAGGGTTTCTTTGGGTAGCATTTTCCATTTTTTTATCTTAGGGTTTGTTTCTGTTTTGGGTTTTTGTTTGTTGTTTGATTCATAAACCCTAATTTGGGCTTTCATTTGCATCCCTCTTGCATTCTCTTGCATAACATGACTTGCTATGACATTTCAAGCATCCATTTGGTTCATTTGACATCATAAGACATATAGAAAGCATCATTGATCATTGCATCTTGCATTTGCCATGTTGTATGCCATGTATATTTCATAACTTTTCATGTGTATCCATGCTTCTAAGCTTGCTTCATTTGCATCCATGATCTTGTATGAACATCTCCATGCCTTGCCTCATGCTTGTAGCATCTCATAACATCATTATCATCATCAACATGCTTCTGGTTTTGTTTAGCATCATACCATTTCATCCCATTTTACATTGCATTGCATTTCTTTCTAACATTTCAGGTGGTAAGTAACTTGAGAAGTGAATTTGCCTTCACTTCTCATAACTTTTCTTTCCATCTCTCTTGCATCCATTGCTGCATTTCTATATGTGTTTGAGATTGAGCTTGCTCTTTCTTGTTTCTCCCACTTTCTTTCTTCAAGTGACTTGACTTCTTGAATGAAGCAAGTCACTTTGCTTCTCTTGATCTTGTTCATCTGCTTCCTGGTGGTTCCATTGAAGATTGTTCTTAAAAACCTCACAAACTTTAGGAACAACCAAGCATGACAATGAATTAGGGTTTTGATTAGTCTCCCCTCATAGTTTTACCTTTGTGTCACTCCTTGAGTCCTCTCTTCTCACCTCATAATCAGGGACTAAACCCTAAAGGCTTTAAGGCTTTGTGATTAAGCTTATGCCTGCATCCTTCTATTAGGATGGAGTGTATAACTTTAATCCTAAGTGTTAAACCCTTAATGTGTTTAAATCTCTTAATCAATTCACATAATAATCATCAAGACATCACACTTGTAACTTGGGCCTTGCATTAGGGTTCTAATTCTTCCTTAATTGGTTAAGAAGGACTAACCCTAGTGTTAATGGACAAGTCCCCCTCAAGTTGTCTTACAAACCCTAAAAAAACACTTCATCATCATATCATCAAATAAAATCCATCTAATAAAGGCTTGTTTTGTCATGAGTTTAATCCCTAATCATGGATTAAGTTGAGGAGCTTTCCTCAGCTTAAACATTCTCATCTATTATCCTTCTATTAGGATGGTGTAATGAGTCTGTTTAATCCCTGATTATGGCTTAATCTCATTACTTAACACTAAACAAAAACAACAAAAACATCTAAGTAATCACAAGTAGGTTAATGATCTTAATCCTACATCAAAGGTGATTAAGTGTGAGAATCTGACTTCACATTTAAGGTATTCTCATTACCCCTAATCAGAGGGATGATGTGATGAGTTTACTAAATCCATTGGTTTAGACTTAAGCTCATTAACTTATGACAAACTTTCAAGATCATAAAAGACTGAAAATACAAAAACAAACAATAATCGTCTCCTTCGGGATTCTTTTCTCATCTCATTCACTCACAAACGAGAACTTGCTTCTTCCGTCTAATGCAAGACAGTTTGCATCTGTGCCAGACAGATCATACACTTGAGCATAGACAAACAAGCAGTTCACAAGTCAATTCATTTTTCAGTCTCTTTGGGTCGAACTACGGTGTTCTGACTTCCTCATTGCACGAGAGGATACGTAGGCATAACTTAACAGTTATCGAACAAAAGTATATGTATATTCCCCCTCCTCCAGCTTTATTCTTTTGAGCCTCATTATCATGAGCATTTCACTCTTGTCCTTACACTGACACATCATATACACTTCACTTCTCTTACACTGACACCTGTACATCCTTTTCCAGCTCTTTTATGCACAAATTGCACTGACACTACCCCTTTAAAACACAAATCTTTCAAGCGTGGATCCCGTCGAGTACGGCGGACAATCTGGGTGCTAATACCTTCCCAGGTTGTAACCAACCCCCTTTCTCAGTCTCTCTGGTTCGCAACCGTCTTATCCATCTTTTTCTAGGTCTATGCAGCATTACCTTTCCTCCGGGATAAAAATGCCTAGCTGGCGACTCTATTCATCTCCAGTGAGTTCACGGCTGTGTGTTCTCACTGTCCCTCTCGCCGACCGTTCGCGTCTGTACCCTTATTTGGACTTAGTTTCATCTATCGGGAGCGACAACTGTTAAGTTATGCCTACGTATCCTCTCGTGCAATGAGGAAGTCAGAACATCGTAGTTCGACTCAAAGAGACTGAAAATAAATTTACTGTGAACTGCTTACTTGTCTATGCTCAAGTGTATGACTCGTCTGGCTCGAGTGCTAACTGTCTTGCATTAGACGGAAGAATCCCGGAGGAGACGATTATTGTTTGTTTTTGTGCTTTCAGTTTTTTATTATTTTTGGTGTTTTGCATAGGATTGTGAGCTTAAGCCTAAATCAAGGGCTTGTAAACTCATTATATCCTCCCTGATTAGGGATAATGAGCCTACTTAAGTATGAGATAAGCATCTCAACTTAATTACCATGATGATGTAGGATTAAGATCATTAACCTACTTGTGATTATTTAGTGTTTTTGGTTTTTGTTTAGTGTTAAATAATGAGTTTAATCTCTAATCACATATTAGTGAACTCATTACACCATCCTAATAGAAGGATGATAGATGAGAACACTTAAGCTGAGGAAGATACCTCAACTTAATCCAGGGTTAGGGATTAAATTCATTATATAACAAGCCTTTATTAAATGGATTTTAATTCAAGGATGAGATTAAGAAGTGGATTTTATGGTTTGTAAGACAACTTGAGGGGGACTTGTCCATTAAACACTAGGGTTAGTCCCTCTTAACCATATGGTAGAGATAGAACCCTAATGTAAGGCCCAAGTTACAAGATGAAGTCTTAGTGATTATTAATGTGTTTTGATTAAGAGGTGTAAAAAAATTAAAGGTTTAACACTAATGATTAAGGTTATACACTCCATCCTAATATAAGGATGCAGACATAACCCTAATTCCAAAGTCCTAAAGCTTTAAAAGTTTAGCCTCTGATTAAGAGATGAGAAGAGAGACTCAAGGATACTCAAAGGTAAAAATCTAGGGGGGACTATATACAACCCTAAAAGTTATCATGCTTGGATATCCTATGGTTGTTAAGGCTTAAGAGAAAAGATCTTCAAGGCCACCAATGGAAGAAGCAGATGAAAAGAGAAGGATGAAGAAGAATAAGTTACTTACTTCCTAAAGAAGATAAGTAACTTAAAAGAAAGAAAGTGTGAAGGAGGGAGCATAAGTGAAGCAAGTTCCCTTCAAAGACAAGTAAGAATGCATATGAAAAGGAAAGAAGAAGTGAGAGGTGAAGGAAAATCCACCTCCCAGATAACTTACCAAAAGTACCTGAAATGTTAGTATGAATGCATAAGACATAAAGCAAAAGGAAATGAGATGCAAAGACCAAATTCAGAAGTGAAAATTCAATTTAAATGGCATATGAGATGATGCAAAGTCATACAAGATGCATATGAATGATCATACAAAGATGAGATGCAATGGAAGCATGTTTAGAAGCATGAAAGCACATGGATGCTCATGGAATGTGATGGATGCAAAGCATAGCAAATGAATGAAGAAATGATCAAGAAGTGTTCAATCATGTCTTAAGATGTCTAAGATGTCATAAAAATGCTTGAAATGTCACGGAGAGTTCATATGATGATGATATGCAAAGGAGAATGCAAATGAAGATGCAAAATTAGGGTTTTAAGACAACATGAGATGCATATGACCAAAACAGAAGCAATTAACATGATACAAAAATGGAAATCAAGCTCAAACAAACCCTAATCCTATATAATATCACACCCCAAAGGAGAAAGTCAGAAGCTTAACCTAATGGAAGTTATGAAATTTCTAAGTTTGCTAGGGTTTTTGGGTGCTTCTAAAGGGAAAATGCAAATCAAATTGAAAATGCAAGATAAAATCATGAGATAAATAACATAGAAACTATATGAAATATTTGAAACAATGCAAAAAGAATCAAGTTCAAACTCATCATGGTTAGGCAGAAATGAATTTTTCAAGTTAGGGTTTAAATATGTGAAATTTAAGAACCCTAATTCAAAGTAAATTGTGAAAAGGTGATCAAACCTAAAAATAAATTTGTATGGTGAGTTTGAAAATGTTTCTAAATGTTTTAGAATGCTTCATGAATTTTTTGGTGATTTTTAGAAACCTAAATGCATATTTAATTAATTAAAATCAATTAATTAATTAAATAAAACATTTAAATATTTTAAAAATACTTTTTTAATGCAAAAAATAAAATAAAAAATATTTTTAGGTTAAGAAAAATATTTGAAACAGAAACGCAAGAAATGATATTTTTTTGATGATTTTTACTATTTTTAATAAAATGAGCAAGGAAATGAAAATAAAATGAAATTAAAATGAATAAAATGAAAAGTATGAAGATCTGAGGGTTGAGATTCAAACTGGGGGGGGGGAAATGTTGACTCCGCGTGTGATCTAAAGGCTGAGATTCAATCTGGCATTTTAATTAATTAATCCTAATTAATTAAATTAATTAAAAGATTAGGGTTTAAGTGGATGCATCCCGACCCTCCAAATGCGCGGTAAACACAATCTAATGGCCTACATTCAAAATGGGAGGATTAGCCCTAATCACAAACCCTAATGATTTTCAGGTGACCGGAGCAAGCTCCGGTCATCTTCTCCGGCCACACCTTCATGCTATCTCTCTCAATACGTCATGAAAACGCATCAAACTTTCCAGAATCACTCAAATAACCACCCTAAACAAGAATCCACCAACAAAATCCATTTATTTTTCATGAATCAAGAGAATAAAACAAGAACACTTTCACGGGAAAAATTTCAGAAAGCTATGAAATGCTCAAAACTCAACCATTTTCAAAAGTAAACATATCCATATGATCAGCACATCACATATAATCACATTGCAACCAAAGAAAAAAGTTATGGGAAAAAAGTTCTAAGAAGATACTTGAGGTAAAGCTTTACTATTTTGAGCTTTCTGACCTTCTCTTTGATGCAAAATCACTCCAATGGATCCTCTGAAGCTTGTGGAGGGCTTGAAACAAGTTTGTGATGGCTGATTTGTGTGTTTCAGTTCTGATAACTCAGAAATCGTGTTTCTGATTGAGAGGTTTTTAGGTCATGGCAAGGGGTGGGAAATCATCCTTAGGTTATGTGGAGTTGAATGGTGAAAGAAATTTTGAGTTTGAGTGGATGAGGAGTGTGTTTCGAAGAGAGGAAGGTTTATGGAATTTTTGGGAAATCTGAGTTCTTTTTTTTTATTTCAGGCTTGTGTGTGTTATGTTTTATGATCCTTGTGCCATGAATAAACAAATGCAATGAGTCAGAAAGACTACATAACACTATGGGAATGGTATGGAGCAATTGGCCAAAAAGTCAATAGTTGGTGTACTACAAGCATGGGCCATGGCAGAAGCTGTTCTAGGGTTGCTTTGAGTTCAGTTGAGTTTGTGGAGCACCATAGGATTGATTGTGATGGGCTGTGATGATTGAATGGTGAGATTGAAAAGGTTTTGCAAATTGGCAACTTTGTGAAGTTTGAAGAAATTGGTTGGTTCAAGGCTGAATTTTGGTCATGGCATGTTGTATGATGTTGCTATGATGCATTGAAGTGGATTAGAGGTCACACAAAGTCTTAAAAATCAGTTTTGCAAAAAACCCCTCTTTGAGAATTTTGTGAAAAATGGCTTATGGAAACTTCTGATCCAAGGCATGATTTTGGTCAAGCAATGTTGTTTCATCATGTAATGAAGCTTAGAAGTCAATTAGAGTTCATGAAATGGCTTGAAATATGAATTTGCAAAAATCCCTCTTTGGCATGAACTTGAAAATTATAGGATTTTTGCCAACTTTGAAAGGAAATATCTTGAGTTCTAGGATGAATCAAGACATGTTCTTGTACTTTTTGAAAATGGGAAGACATAATCTACAACTTTCATGCCCAAGAATATTTCATTTGAAGCATTTTTGGTCATGAAAGAATAGGTTGAATATCTTTCCCAAAATGGAAAGTTTCCATTACAAGTCATTTCCAAAAATAGCAAGTTTGCATTTGGCTTGAAATTCTTCAATGTTGTGAACTTCCAACCACTTATAAGATCAAATAAAGATCATAGAGACACAAAATGATGAATGTGACCCTTTAGTACCATTGTTGGGTGCCTCAGATGCCTTGATTTTGACTTTACTTGCTCAAGAAGTTACCCAATGATCAGATGACTTCCATAATGAATTTCTTCATCAAATTTGGTACACATGATCCTTATAACATATTAAGACCATCAGAAACAAGAATGACCAAAAAATTTGAGATTAAGGCCTCTGAAACCAAAACCCTAATTTTAGGTCATCTGTGCAGGAAATCTTCAGTCTGCCTTTATGCCTTTGCCATGCCTTGTGATCTCTTGACTTTCATGAACTTTGGGGAGCATATTATGATCATGGAACACACATAGAGCCTCTTGGAAAGCTTCAAGACCTTTGATATGGCTCAGATCACTTCTTGGATTGCTCAGATCACAAACCCTAGATGCAGATGAAATGAAACTATGCAGTGAGATGATATGCTTATGCTATGCTATATGAAAGATCACAAGCCATGCTGTGAAAAAAAAGTGAGGACAAATTTGGGGTGTTTACAATAGGGTTGAAACTTTGTTGAAAATGGGAAAGATACATGATATTGGTGCAAGAAGCTCATCTGAAATGAGAAAGCCTTTTGTTGGTCCTCGGAGGAGGCGAAAAGTTGAAACCAACACTGTATACGACAGAGGAAGGGGCCAAGGACGCAGGAATCAATATGACCAAGTGAATGTTGTCACTATCCCAACAGCGCCTGCTCCACAACAGCAATAGCAACGACGTAACAATCAACAAAGACCCTACCAACAATGCCAACCCCGTCCAACTGGTCGTGTTATTGAAGCTATTATTATGACTTACATAACGCTGCTACAGAGGTTGTTAGATCTGAACATGGTACAACTGAGGACTTTGGCTCTGCCACCAGCATGTGATCTTCCTCAGGGGTACGATATCAATGCAAAATGTGTTTTCCATTCAGGTTCCCCAGGGAACTCAAAGGAGAAGTGTAGAGCATTTTAGAATAAAGTGCAAGATCTCATTGATTCAAAAGCTATTAACTTCTCTCCACCACCAAATGTTACCAACAACCCTATGCCAAATCATGGAAGGGAAAGGGTTAATGCCATCGATGACGGGAGAGTTCTAAATTTGGTTCTAGATGTGAATGAAGTGCAGACGCCACTAGCTGTTGTGAAAGAACATTTGTTAAGAGGCAGGTGTTCCCCGGTTGTAATGAAGAGTGTGAAGACTGTTTGACATCTAAGAATGGTTGTGACAAGCTCAGAGCTGGTATCCAAATATTAATAGTCGAAGGTTCCCTACAGTTTGATAAGGTGAACAACGAAAGAGACGTGGTTTATACAGTGATAATCTATTTTACTCCTGAAGATATGCCTCCCCGGCCGTCACTAGTAACCATCTATGTGCCTCAAGAAGTTAGTCATGTTACAATTAATTATGTTACCATCACTGTTCCTAGGCCCGTGCCTTATGAAAGAGAAAGAGAAATTCCATGGCATTATGGCTCAGATGTGTATGTTTAAGGGCAGAAGGTTGAAGATAAGTCGGTGACTATTGATCCCAGTGTTGTCAATGTTGGAGGAGTAAGGGGTTTCACTCGCAGTGGACGACTTTTCTCTCCATAAACTCTTAGAACAAATACAAAAGCTGAAGTTGCTGCTATAGCTAAGGGCAAACATGTGGTTACTGAAGAGGGTGTGACTCTGGCTACAGAGCAGAGTACGTTTGAGAAAGAAGTGAAAGAATTTATGCAGATAATAATGAAAAGTGATTATAAAGTGGTCGAGCAGCTGAACCAGATGCCTTCAAATATCTTTATCTTATCTTTGTTGATATGTTCCAAAGCGCACCGGGAAGCCTTGTTGAAAGTGCTGCAAATGGCCTATGTACCCCAAGAAATCAGTGTGAATTAGCTGGAGACAGTGGTAGCCAACGTGAACGTCAGTCATGGATTGGGATTCACATATATGGATCTAACTTCTGAAGGCCGAAATCACAACAAAGCCTTGCACATCATGATGGAGTGCAAATGAGCTATACTATCCCATGTGTGGGTGGACATGGGATATTCTTAGAATATGCTGACCAAAAAGGCTTTAATGAAGCTGGATCGCAAGTTTTCAAGAGCACCTTTTATGTCATGGATATACATCCAGCTTATAGCTGTCTTTTGGGACATCCATGGATTCACGCTGCAGGTTGTCGCTCCCACCAAAAGACACCCAGGTCAGAAGGGGTACAGACGCGAACGGTCGGCGAAAGAGAAGAGAATGAATAGAGTCGCCAGCTAGGCATTTTTATCCCGGAGGAAAGGTAATGCTGCATAGACCTAGAAAGATATGGATAAGACGGTTGCGAACCAGAGAGACTGAGAAAGGGGGTTGGTTACAACCTGGGAAGGTATTAGCACCCAGATTGTCCGTCGTACTCGACGGGATCCACGCTTAAAAGATTTGTGTTTTAAAGGGGTAGTGTCAGTGCAATCTGTGTATCAAAGCTGGAAAAGAATGCAAGTGTCAGTGCTAAAAGAAAGTGAAGTGAAATATGTGAAGTGTCAGTGCTGGAACAAGAGTGAAATGCTCAAGACTATGAGGCTCAAAGAATAATGTTGGAAGAGGGGGGAATGTACAGAGACTTTTGTTCGATAACTGTTAAGTTATGCCTACGTATCCTCTCGTGCAATGAGGAAGTCAGAACACCGTAGTTCGACTCAAAGAGACTGAAAGATAAATTGACTTGTGAACTGCTTACTTGTCTATGCTCAAGTGTATGACCTGTCTGGCTCAGGTGCAAACTGTCTTGCATTAGACGGAAGAAGCGAGTTCTCGTTTGTGAGTGAATGAAGTGAGAAAAGAATCCCGAAGGAGACGATTATTGTTTGTTTTTGGTGTTTTCAATCTTTTATTGCTTTTTGAAGTTTGTCATAAGTTAATGAGCTTAAGCCTAAACCAATGGTTAGTAAACTCATCACATCCTCCCTCTGACCAGGGGTAATGAGAATACCTTAAGTATGAAGTAAACACCTCACACTTAATTACCATGATGTAGGATTAAGATCATTAACCTACTTGCATTTATTTAGATATTTTTTGGAGTTTTTGTTTAGTGTTAAGTAATGAGTTTAAGCCATAATCAAGGATTTAATGGACCCATTACACCATCCTAATAGAAGGATGATAGATGAGAATATTTAAGCTGAGGAAGGCTCCTCAACTTAATCCATGATTAGGGATTAACCTCATGACAAAACAAAACCTTTATTGAAGTGGATTTTAATTAATGGTAAGATTAAGAAGTGGATTTTATGGTTTGTAAGACAACTTGAGGGGGACTTGTCCATTAACACTAGGGTTAGTCCTTCTTAACCAGTTAAGGAAGAATTAGAACCCTAATGCAAGGCCCAAGTTACAAGCTTGATGTCTTGATGATTATTAAGTGGATTGATTGAAGGATATAAACACATTAAGGGTTTAACACTTAGGATTAAATTTATACACTCCATCCTAATAGAAGGATGCAGACATAACCCTAATCACAAAGCCTTAAAGCCTTAAGGGTTTAGTCCTTGATTATGAGATGAGAGGAGAAGACTCAAAATATGACACAAAGGTAAAAGCTAAATGGGGGACTAATCAAACCCTAATTGTTATCATGCTTGGTTATTCCTAGGTTTAATGAGGTTTGCAAGAAGATCTTCAGAGAAAACCACCAGGAAGGAAGCAGATGGAAGGAGCAAGAAGCAAAGAGAAGCAAAACAACTTGCTTCACTTAAGAAGACAAGTTGCTTGAAGAAAGAAAGTAAGAGATGAACATGAATGAGCAAGCTCATTCTAATACAAATACAAAATGCAGCAAAGATGCAAGAGAGATGAGAAGAGATTATGAGAAGTGAAGGCAAATTCACTTCTCAAAACCACTTACCACCTGAAAAGTTAGCCTAAAGAAATGAAATGCAATGCAAATGAGATGAAATGTCATGATGCAAACCAAAGTCATAAGCATTTACATGATGTTAATGATGCTATGAGATGATACAAACATAAGGCAAGACATGAGAATGATCATACAAGGACATGGATGCAGATGAAGCATGCTTTGAACCATGAATGTACATGAAAAGTTATGAAATGCAATGGACATATTACATGACAAATGAAAGGTGCAATGATCAAACATGATTCTAATATGTCCTAAGATGTATTATGAATCATGTGGATGCACAAAATGTCATGGCAAGTCATGGTATGCAAGCAAATGGAAGATGGATGCAAAGGAAAACACAAATTAGGGTTACATGCATCATTCAATGCAAAAAATCCAAAACCAGAAGCAAATGACATGATAAAAAATTGAAAATGCAAGCAAAGATACCCTAAACCTATACAAGCTCACTGCCCAAAGGAGGGGATCCAACTCTTAACCTAGTGAAAGTTATGAATTTCCTAAGTTGGCTAGGGTTTTGGGATACCTTATCAAGAAAAATGCAAAACAAATTGAAAATGCAATATCAAATCAAACCAATTTCATCCTATAAACTACATGCCATGAAGAATGCAATGCAAGAAGAACCATCATCAAACTCTCAATGGTTAGGCAGAAAGGATTTTTCAAAGGTTGAACCAAAATATTGCCTTAAAATGAAATTAATTCCAATGAAAATGATCAAAAGACATCAAGAACAAAAAAGAAATTTGGTTTGAGGGTTTGATAATGTTTCTAAATGTTTCTAAATGCAATGTGAATTTTTTGGTGATTTTTAAATACTTAAATTCATTTTTAATTAATTAATTTTCATTAACTAATTAAAAATAAACATTTAAATGATTTAAAAATTATTTTTTATGCAAAAAATAAAAATAAAAATATTTTTGGGTTTTAAAAATTAATGAAATCTTTGACAAAAATTTTCATAATTTTTAAATGATTTTTGCTATTTTAAATAATTCGTATAAATAAAATGAAAAGAAAATGAAATTAAAATGAAAATAATGAAAAGTATGACAATCCAAAGGCTGAGATTCAAAGTTGGGTGGAGGGCGTTGACTGGCGCGTAAAGGAGTGGTCCAGATGCGTTCTGACTAATTAATTCAAATTAAGTTAATTAATTAAGGGTTAGGGTTTAATGACTGATCCTGGCCATCCAAACGCGCGGGAGTCAATGGAGGTCAATAGAATCCAAGGTCCAAATTCAAAGTTGATTAATTACTCAGATTAGGGTTTAATGACCCTCAGGTGGCCGGAGAAGACTTCCGGTCGTCTTCTCCGGCGAGACCTTCAACCTATCTCTCTCAAAACCTCACTAAAACGTGCCAAAATCTCCAGATTCACTCAACCAAACATCCTAAACAAGAATCCAACAACAAAACCTATTTATTTCATGAATCACGAAGAACAAGCAAAAATCAATTTCACGGGCAAAGTTTCAGACAGACCATACATCCTCATTTCTTCATCATTTTCAAAAATTCAAAGCTTATTACATTCAGGGGAGCATGTAGATCATTTTAGTAACTTAAAACAAGGTTTCTGGAAAAAATAACTTTTGAAGCTACCTGAAGTGAAGCTTTCAGTTTGGAGCTTTCAGGCTGCCTCCTTGCTTCAAAGCTTCTCCAATGGACCTCCTGAAGATGCTTTGAGGCTTGGTTGGAGTTTAAAGTGGCTGGTTTGGGAGATTGATCCAGTTCAGTCCAAGAGGGGAAAAAATCATATTTGGTGTATGATGGCTTTTAAGGCAAAGTGAGGGGTGGTTTGTGATCAGTGATGCATTCTAAGATGAATGGTGGAAGAAGTTTCAAGTTTGAGTTGCTGAGTTGAGAGATTCGATAGAAAATGCAAAGGGAGGGATTTTTGTGTATGCTGACTTATGAGATGTTTCAGGCTTGTGTGTGTTATGAAAATGAACCCTTGGAGTATGCTTGTAAGGTCTGGATTGGGCAGAGAGTGGGTGGTGGACTGTTGTGATTGGTATGGGTGTTTTTGCCAAAAAGTCAAAAGTGTTGTACTTGAGGTATGGGCAATGGTGTAGCTGGCTCATTGGCTTGTCCTGGCTCAACTGAGATTAAGGATGTCCATGGAATTAGTTTTGAGACAATTCAGCAAGTGGATCAAAGCTTATGTGATGTTTTGCAATTTTCCCAAAGTTTGGCCCCTTTGGAAATTCATGAAGTTCAAGGCATCAAAATGCATAATTCTTGGGCCAATTCTGATTTTTAGAAGTCACATGAGCATGTTGAGAAGAGTTTGTGCACATTTGAAGTCTTTAGAATGCTTTATCATACCATTTTGCAAAATGCCTCTTTGGTGTAAAACATGAAATTATGTGATTTTTCCCAACTTTGACAAGCCATAACTTTTGATCCAAAATGAATTAGAATGAGTTCTTGTACTTTTTGAAAAAGGAATGATCCATTCTACAACTTTCATGACCAAAGTTTTCTCATTTGAAGCATTTTTGAATCAAAAAGAAAGGGTTGAAAAACTTTCCCAAAATGGCAAGTTTTCATTACAAGTCACTTTCCCAAAAAGGCAATTTTGCAAATGGCTTGAAATTCTCCAATTTTGTGAACTTCCAACACCTTCTATGATCAAATAAAGATCATACACAATCAAAATGATGATGAACACCCTTTGTTTGGGTCATTGGGGGCCTCAGATGCCCTGATTTTGCACTACCTTGCCCAAGAAGTCAACTCTTGATCAGATGCCTTCCCCATGGAATTTCTTCATGAAAATTGATATGCATGATCCTAATAACATATAGAGACCAATAGAAACAAGAATGACCAAAAAATTTGGAGTTATGGACTCTGAAACCAAAACCCTAATTTTAGGTCATTTGTGCAGTTAAACCTGGCTCTGCTTCCATGCCTTTTTCAGTTCTTGTGATTTTTTGACTTCTTTGACCTTGTGAGGATGTAATATGATGCTTGAACATACACGGACCCCTTTGAAGTGATTAATGACCTTTGGAGTGGCTCAAATGGCTCTTGGATTGCTCAGATCACAAACCCTAGATGCAGATGACTTTGAATCAATGCAGTGAATCAAAAATGTAATATGAGATGCTATGGTTGAATTTATGCACATGAAAAGATAACAAGCCATGGTGTGAATGGGTGAGGGCAAATTTGGGGTGTTTACACAGGCGCCGTGACTTCCGCCTTGCATCAGAAATTGAAGTATTTCGTTGATGGACAGGTTGTAACAGTGTGCGGAGAAGAAGACATATTTGTCAGCCACTTGTCTACGTTCAAATACGTCGAAATGGACGGGGAGATCCATGAGACACTTTGTCAAGCTTTTGAGGTAATTCATGTCAATGAAGTTTCTCCTAATTCTGGGGTTAAAGGTAATGAGAGATTCGACACGTCTATCTTATCGTACAAGCAGGCCATGGAAGTGGTGCAGTTTGGAAGTTCCCAAGGCTGGGGCAAGCTGGTTGAGGTTGATAAGAAAGAGGACAAGTTCGAGATAGGTTATGTCCCAGGGCAGGCAGCAGGGTATCAAAGCAGATCAATTAGCTTCTCAAGTGGGGGTGTGATCGATTCGAATCAAGTCTGTGCTGTTGGAGATGATGCTGACAGCGATTGTGATCTTGACAACTGGGTGCATCCGTGTGTCCCGGGGGAAGAGCTAAAGAATTGGTTTGTGGAAGACTTCATACAAGTTACTTGCCGCCAAAGTAATTTTCTTTGTTTTTCCATTATCATACGCATATTAAATCCTACACTCCGCCCAAGGTGTATGGATCCATCGTAGGGCCTCCTTGCATTTTATGCAGTTTATTTTATCATGAATAAAGGACATTTTTCATTCAAAACTGTGTTCCCTTTCTTTTTTTAAACTTTTTCGCAAAAAACAATAAAAATGATAATGTTTTGTTTGTTTTGTTTTGTTTCTTTTTTTTTCTTCATAAAAACAGATTCTGAAATAAACACATCACTTGTGCAGAATTAATCACCCGGATTTCCTTGATAAGTCTTGTGCTATGATTGAGTATGACTTTCATAATCCTATCTACCAAGCTGATGAAGGGGTTGAGGAAGATTTTGAACTCCCTGAAGAATTGGCCAGGTTATTGAGACAGGAGGAAAGAGTTATTCAGCCTCACCAAGAAGAGATTGAAGTTATCAACATCGGGATAGGAGGAGTTAATTGACATTCTTCGAGAATATGTGGACATCTTCGCTTCGTCATATCAAGATATGTTAGGTGCAACACGGTGGGAGAACTGACTTAGGCATTTTTGTTTCCAAAAACTATGTTGCAGAGAGCAAGAGTCGCCACCGACTTTTATTTTATCCAATAAAAAAGGAATAAAAGAACAGGAAAGACCTTTAAAAAGATTTGAGTTCATGGGGTAAGTTATACAAAGGGAAGGTGTTAGCACCCTTTGTATCAATGGTTATCCATGGGCTCTTAACTACTTAGATCACTTTACTTTTGTTTGAAAAATTGTGTAGTGTGTGGTTAGAAAATATTTTCATAAGTCTTTAACTTTGCGATGATCCTCGTATGGATGTATACAAATTGTTTAGTTTTGAAAAGTTTGAAAAGTGGGGTTTAAAGAGTGTTTTTGAATAGAGTGAGCAAGCACTTAAGAACTACTTACCCTAAGTTTGTAAGGTCTTTCTTGTTATTTATTTCCTTTAAGGGTAAGATTGTCCTTACTATTAGTGAGTAAGTAGTTTTTACCTTGGATGTTTGAAGGGACGGGCGTAAGGTCATTGTATGGTCATAGAAGGAAACCTATAGGGGTATCTTAGTAATTCGAATGGACTATCATCATTTTCATAGGGTCATCGAGGGACGAGTTCATTTATTTGTAGGCAACTCGAAGGGACTATGATCTTTTATCTTGAAGGGACTTGATGATATTGTTTGTAGGCAACTTTACTAAGATACCCCCACGTTCGAGGGACTTGACCATGTTTTTTGTAAGGCAACCAGAGAGGAAATCCTAGGGGGAACAGATGACAATCATAAAACAATCGACTTACGTGTGTGAATATTGATTTCAGATATTTTATCTTGTGAATTAGGGTTAGCTAACAGTTGATTTTAGTCTTGCCATATAATCCTATTAAGCATACATCTAACAGTTTATAGTGCAGAAAAATAAAAACCCTATTTTAAACTATTACATGGCATTAGGAGAGATATATAAATATAAAAAATCCTGACAGAAAATGTAAAGTGCAGAAAATAAACCTAAACTATTACAAGGCTTTAGCCGTTACATTATCTTTAGAAATTGTAAAATAATCGAAACGAAAAGATCGGAAGAATATTGAGTCTTTAAGATGAGAGAAGGATATGTTTCTTTATCATGCTATTAGAAGAATAAAAAAATAAACATAGTTAGATAAAATCAATGCAGATTTTAAAATAACGGAAAATAAGAAAAGCGATTAAAATAAAATCTAAAAAATATTAAAACGATGCTAAAAATCTAATAAAATCAAATAAAAAGCGCACTATTTTTTTCATATTTTTTTGAAAATATGGAAATAGAAAATAAATCAAATAAAATAGAAAAAAGAGGAATTTGCGATTTTGAGGGTCGAAATATCTTAGAATTCTATTCTAAAAGAGTATTGTTCTTTGATTTCTTTCTCAACTTTTGGAAAAAAATTCGGAGTAAATCGAAATAGTAGCACTTACCTGACTTACTTGTCAGACTGAAATTCTTATCACTATTGCATCCTTCAAAGTATCGGCGGAAACGGATTACAACAGATTAACCAACAATTTAGTTCTCCATGGTGCCCTAAACTTCAATTCGATCGCCCACATAGCCTGCTCACATCATACAAAACACAAACATACAAAGAGATTAGATGTATCATGCGTATAAATATGAAATCGAAAAATTGAAGAAAAAAACAAAAAAAAAATTCAGTTATGGCGTTGTATGAGGTTTTGGAGCAATGTGATGATTGGTACGCCTTCAGAAGAGTTTAAGGAATGTTCTTGGACCTTCAAACCACCTTGATAATGGTTGCAACTCTAAAAACGAATCCAACTTACTCTTGAGTTTTTTGAAGTTTTGTATGCTCTCTTTGATAAGAAAATTTCTCCTATTGACTTGTGGAGATGATAAGTATTTATAAAGGGTGTAATTTAGGTCAGATTCCGGGCTTTTGTGATGGATTGAGAGGTTACTTGAGGATGAAGAAAATATGTTTCCAATTTGGTCAAAAAATTAGATGAAATCATACTCTTTTGGTCTTGAACGAATTTGGACACTTACAATCATCATAAACATCAAATATTTGATCTCAAAATAGACCTAAGATCAAATATTTGATTTTTCAATATTTATCTGAATTAAAATTGAATTTAAATGAAATAAATCCAATATAATATAAAATAAATATAAAAAATCAAATATTATGATCAAATATTATGACTTTTCAAAGGACCTATAATGTCTTGGCTCATATCTCTCAAATAAAGCATTTTTGGCCTTGGCTTGTGAGACACAAAGTTGTAGGGAATTGAATTTCCTTAAAAATGAGCTTTGGAAGGGAAATTTTTGATGAAGCATGTGAAAGTTATGGTTGGTCAAAGTATAGTTGACTTTTCCTACACAAAACCCTAATTTAGTAACTCATGATTCTTGATGATTCTGAGGTTCCCTTGATGAATCATGATCAACCCTTGATCAAATGATGAATCTTACTTCATAATCTTTATGTTGACCAAAAATCTTGATTTTGATTGTATGTTGACCACAGTTGACTTTTTGACCAAGTTAACTGATTTTTGGATCATCTAAGCATCTGACTGACCAAATTTGTAGGGTAAACCTTGAAAATTGACATGAGGATCCTTTGAAGTATATGGGACACCATGAAGTCCACTTGAGGCTTTATAAGTCCAATTTTCTTTGTGAAACTCAAAACCCTAATTTAAGATCCATTGCTTAGGAGGAGGCTTTGTGTGATGAAACCTTGAATCCTTTTAAGCAATTGTGAATCTTGTGACTATTAGGAGACCTCTTTAGACAAATTGTCTTGAATATGGAAGGGAAAATTTTGGGGTACAACAGCTTCCCCTGTTCAATTTTATGAAACCTAAGGAGTTAAATTGGCATGTACGCCATTCGTGACTTGAAGGTGGAAGAGGATTGAACATTAAAGCCCAAAAAGTTGCACTCGCCAGTGCGCAAAGTAATACTGTTGATTGATTGTATTGCTTGAATGGGATTAAAGATTCAATTTGGAGTAACTGGAGATGGGCTTATAGATGCCATCCAAAGTATCTATTGGTAGGAGTATCAAAACGTGTTTACATTTGACTTTATCTGAATGTTGTTACTGCACTAAGTATCAAAATTAGATCTTCGTCTCGACCATCTCTGAATTGTCTCTGTAACATATCCTGAGCCAAGTATCAGCACTAGATCTTCGTTTAAATTCTCTCTGCACTGTCTCTGGGGGGAAAAGATACTTTGAACTAAGTATCACCACTAGATCTTCGTCTTGATCGTCTCTGAGCTGTCTCTGGGAAAATATCTTGAGTTAAGTATCAGAAATAAATCTTCGTTTTGATTATCTCTGAACTACTTATGGAAAGTATCATGCACTAAGTATCAGCACTAGATCTTCGTTTAGATCGTCTTTGAACTGTCTCAAGGACAATTTCTTGAATTAACCATCATAATTAAATCTTCGTTGCGTTTATCTCTGAATTTCTTCTGGACAATATCTTGCACTAAGTATCAACACTAGATCTTCGTTTAGATCGTCTCTGAACTGTATCTAGGAAAAGATCTTGTATTAAGCATCAGAACTAAATCTTTGTTTCGATTATCTCAGAATTACTTATGGAAAATATCCTGCACTAAGTATCAGCACTAGATCTTTGTTTAGATCGTCTCTGAACTATCTCAGGAAAATGTCAGCACTGAGTACAAGGACTAGATCTTCGTATAGATCGTCTCCGTACTGTCTCTGGAAAGAAAAGCATCATGCACTAAGCATCGGCACTAGATCTTCGTTTATATCGTCTTTGAACTGTCTCAGGAAAATGTCAACACTAAGTACCAGGACTAGATCTTCGTATACATCGTCTATGTATTATCTTTTGAAAGAAAAGCATCATGTACTAAGTATCAGCACTAGATCTTCTTTTAGATCGTCTCTGAATTGTCTCAAGGAGTTGATAATGTTTATCTGACTGCGAACTATCCTGAAAAGGAAAAGTTAGTTTTTATATAAGAGTGTTTGATATATGCATGCATGGCATAACGTTTTTAATGTAAATAAGAATGTCGTATGCGTTGTGGATGTGTATTGCATGATATGATGTAAATTATGTATGTATGACTTATGTAGTCGATGCATATTAGTTGCTTCGTGTAACAAATGCTAACTGGGGAAAATAAATCCCGATTTGTTGCTGAGGAGTTTGAAGACATAGTTCCCGTCTTGTTTCAGAATATTGTACTTAGGATCTTTCGATTTCCGTTCGTCGTACTTTTTTATTGGAAGATTAGATTCCTAAATACCCTGACTGGGGATAAAAGAGACAAACATTCCCCTGAGAGACTTATCCGACCAAGTAACAATTCTTCGGAGAATATTAGGTTTGAAAGAAATATGTCTGGGACTTTGTAGAGCTGGAAGTACAAGAGGCTACTCGAAATACTTTGCTAAAATAAATTCGTAAAGATTACTCTATGGGGATGAGTTTACGAAGATCTGTTGGATATGAACTTTGCTGGGGATTCCTACCATCCAAAAGTCCTTAGTAAATGATGTTATTCTAATTTTATACGTATATGTATTTTTGGTAAACATCAATCATATTTGAAAGCATATATTCATTCAAAGTAACCAATGGATTCAAAACTTCTAATATTCTCGACTTCCCCGAGTAATTTTCTAGGAATTATCATGACTAAATCTGAAGACATTATACTGACACCATCTGATAGTATTGGCACAGACAATTAATTTCCACAATAGCTTCTGCTGAAAATCCAGTATCAAGGCAATGTAATGAGAGGAATGTGCTTTTGGAGGGGGTAACCTACTTCTAAAATATCTCACAAAAATTTGGATATTTACTCCTTCAAATAATTGTTCAAAGTGCATTAGGGTTTTATGGACACAAGTTCAAAGAAAGGGTTCACAAAGGAATTAAACATGACCTAAAAATACAAGAAAAATATTTTCAGGAACCTTGAGGTGTCCTATGAATTGGGAAAAAAGAATGGGGTTAATACTATTTTTGTTTGAGAAACATAAAATGGAGAAGAGAGGTGACCAAAAAAAGATGAAAATATGAAGAAATTAATTGGAGAATTAATTTTGACTTAAAAATAAAAGAAAAATGGAATTAAAAAATGTGAAAATTTTATAAAAATGATGAAGATCATGAGTGAGTTGATTTGGGTTTTTTTGAGATCATTTTGTATTTTTACTGAATTAAAATTGAAATGATAATAAAATGATAAATAAAAGAAAAAGAAATGTGAGCGTGGGGTGCATTAGTAAGAAAAGTGAACTAAATTGGATTGGGCCTTTATGGGGTGGGGGTGTGAAAAGCAGGACAAGCCCAAACCAGGGGTGCTGAGTACACAATGATATGGTGGACTTGAGGTCAAAATGTTGACTCAATAAGGGCTCTTGGATCAAATCAAGGTCAATGAGAAACAAGAAGTACACACATCTAATGGACAATAGGCACTGACTACCACAATTATCACACACACGCGCACACCAGGGGAAGTCAAAGTCAATGGTGCTGAGAGAAGGTCACGTGACTGGGAGGGCCTTCATTAATGTGTTGGCAGCCTCGCATGCGTTGGATCCATTTAATCTAATGGCTGGGACTTAATCTGAGGGATAATTTAGGGTTCCTATTCATATGGCTGGAGCTAGTCTCTGGTCATCTTCTCCATTCAACCTCTGATGATCTATAATTAGGGAAAACTCCAAACTTCAGCATAATGAAATCTAAGGACATCAATTTATTCCTCACGCTTCACTCATTCATAATCCAGCCTCACATTTCATTTCTCATGCAATAATAGCTCAAATCGAAGCCAATAAAATCACACCTGAAAACTGAATCTAAGCATCTACCATGCCTATCAACTAGCCAGTGAATCCAATGCTTCTAGTAAGCTTCAAGCAACATAAAGCAATCTAAATAAACTGAAAACGTGCAACTAGAATTTCAGAGGGAACCTGAATTGCAGAGATGCCAAATGTTGAATAAATCCAGAGGTCTTGATTGTAATCTCTTAGCTACTTGATCTTGATGCCTAATTGAGTGAAATAAACACTCAATTCGTGTGAAATCTTGGAGAAAAATGATGTAATGCAGTGATGATGCAGTAGCCAATTCTTGTTATCTCAAACCAATTCAGCCATGGAGTTCATATCTTTGATGAAGATGAAGTTGATATGATGATGATTGATGCTGGATTGATGCAGATGAGTGCAAAACTTGTCAATTTGCAGAGGATTGAACTGGTGCAATTCAATAGCTACCAGCTGAATTCTTCCATGGATGGTGCTCACAAGTTACAAAGTATGATGAGCATACGAGGAATGACTTGTATTGATGAAGAGGAAGAAGAATGGAGAGCAAAATGTAGAAGACTCTTCAATATGCAAAGAGAAAAATCAGAGGAGTTTTAGAGTGTGATTCGAGCAAATGATGAAGCCAACCCAAAAATCTTGTTGGAGAAGCTCTTATATAGACCCTAACTTACCATGGTTTACAGTTAGAACCATGGTTAGCACCATGGTTAACTGAGTCAATTCAGTTGGAGCTGAGTTGAGTTTGTTAAGTGATGTGGGGGTTAGTTATGCAAGCTGAAGCATGTAGAACCTTCCATTGCTTGAATATGATCACATGAGATGAGGAACATATTAATTAAGGTGAGTTTGAGGTGATGAAGCAAAGCTGAATTGATCAATGTAGCAGTATGAAGTGCAATAATCATTTGGCTTAAATCTTCATGGGATGCATGGAAATGAATGTTATCATGCAGGCATAGGATAATTTGAACCCTCTAATGCAATGCCTTGTGATCAATACATGTTGACTGCATCATACAAGTTGAACTGAATTTATTCAAACCTTGATACCATTGCTTTAACTCACAAGTAACTAGCTTGCATATGGTGATATTCCAAAGGATGTATCTTCAAGATCAAGGCACCAAATGACATGATTCTTGTGCTCAATTTGAAGAGAGTGATGCATATGTCAAGTTTGTAGTCTGGTTCATGATGGGAAAGAGCTTCTAAGTAACTCAAATGTGTCTTTGAACACAAGGAAACAAGACTGCATAATTGCTTGGCTTGAACTTGGGTATGAATTGGTAATAGGCCTATGGAGGATTAGTTTGAACTTGCCTACTTTGACCCTACATATGTCCAAGAAATATTGATCAAATGAAAATTTGGTAAACATGAAACTTGTAGCAAACATGGCAAGGAACAACTTTGATGTTGGAAGATTTTCCATTTGAGATCATCTTAATAAAGAAAAATAGCTCTACTTCTTTCCCTCCACATGTTTGATAAATTACCTGGAAAGTTACGCGCGCAGGCCTTGCCTTGCCTAGCCCATGACCTAGTTTTTGCTTTGATCTGTCCAAACTTTGCAAGATCATAACTTCTTCAATTTTAATGCTATGGATGGGTTCCACCTATGGATTTGAAGCTTAAGATGTCCTCTTTCAAACAACCCAAGTGGAATTTTTATTTTACTTTTATTTTGGGAGAATGGCTATCTTAAAGTTGGATGCAAAATGGCCAAAACTTGCCATTTTTGGAAACCCTAATTTTCCAAAAATGTTAAGTTTTGGTTTTCTTGATTTTTCATGATTCCCCCATAATTTCTTGATCAAATTTGGTCCATTGGCTCCTTGTGACCTTGATTTCATGAATTTGATCTCAAAAAGTCAAGAGTTGACTTTTTACTTAGTCTGGTTGACTTTTCCCAAATTCCCTAATTTTCAGTCAACTAAACAATTAAAGACCTTCCAAAATGATTCCATGGATGAAATTTCAACCTTAGATATGTAATATCATGTATAAAACAATGAAATTAAGTTTGAACAAAAATTACCTTGAGAAGTTCAATTAATCAGAAACCCTAATTTGGCCCCCTTTTGCTAAGAGATGTTGCACTGCTTGAATCCTTTGATTAATTCACTTCTTTCTAGGACTTATGGCCTTAAATGAAGACTTGTGGGATGTTGTGAACCCTTTGCACAATGTTGAGAAGTCATGTGTCCCCTTGATTGTCTTTGGATAGTCATCAACTGTTTCAGCCATTGATCACAAGCCTTATGCCTCAGCCATGTTGATTATGATGCAATGCTTTAGGTCATGCTATGAATTTATGTATGCAATGTGATATGCTAAATGCCATGAAAATGAGAGGGAAATTTTTGAGGTATTACAAGTAGATCTTCCTGCACCATGATGTTGAGACACTAGTTTCGACATCTGATTTGAAACATATTCTTGAGCTCATGTTGGCTGCTACTTGAGGAGTTGTTTTTAGATTCATCAAATCCTATGCCAGACAGGTCTCTTGCACTTCTTCCAGTCTGAAGAATATCATCAAGTGTTTCAGATCCACTTATCAACATTCTGATATGCTTGGTCATTTGATCAAGATTGGAATTCAGTATGGTGACTTCATTGTTCAGATTGGATATTTTTGTTAAATGCTATTCCTTTTCAGCCTCCAATGTTGCAATGATATTCTTCTGCTTTTCTCCTTCTTGAATCACTTGTGCATATCTTATACATAGATTTTGATAAGTATCAAGTTCTTCAAAGGTTAGCTCATTTTCACTAGAATCATCTTCAGACACACATGCCCCTATCAAAACAGTGATATGTTTAATAGGTTCCTCTTCAAAGTCACTTTCAGAATCTCTATCAGACCATGTAACAGATAAGTCTTTCTTTTGTCCCTTCAGATAAGTAGGACATCCAGCTCTAATGTGGCCAAAGCCCTCACACCCATGACATTGAATTCTTTTGCTTTGACATGACTTCTCTTCAGACTTTGACCTAGACTCATTTTATCTGTTGATGTCAGATGAAGTGTTACTGACATTTGGTCTTGAATTCATATTCATCCTTTTCATGACTTTGTTGAACTGTCTTCCAATCATGGAAATAGCTTCTTTCAAGCTTTCTTCATTTTCCACTTCACCTTTTTCTGCTTCTTCCTCAGTATTTGACACAAGGGACATGCTTTTATTCTTCTTTTTAGGCATATCACTGAATCCCATTTCAAATGTCTGAAGAGATCCAATAAGGTCTTCAACCTTCATATTTCAAATGTCTTGTGCCTCTTCTATAGCAGTCACCTTAATAACAAATCTTGTGGGAAGTGATCTGGGAATTTTTCTCACAAGCTTTTCATCAGACATTTTTCTCCTAAAGCTCTTGAGATGTTAGCAATATCAAGAATATTCATGTGAAATTCATGAATAGTCTTATCTTATTTCATTCTCAGATTTTCAAATTTAGTTGTAAGCATCTGAAGTCTTGACATCTTGACTTTGGAAGTTCCTTCATGAGTGGTTTTGATAATGTCCCAAACTTCCTTGGCCAATTAACAATGGTACACCAGTCTGAATATGTTTTTATCAATTCCATTTAACAAAGCATTCAAGGCTTTAAAATTCCATAGAGCCAACTTATCATCATCTTTGCTCCAATCTTCCTCGGGCTTCAAAGTCTTTTCTCCTTCTTTAATAAGGACAGGATGTTCCCATCCTTTGTCTGCAACTTTCCATGCCTTCTTGTCCAAAGATTTTAAGAAAGCAACCATACAAGGTTTCCAATAATCATAGTTCGAATCATCCAGAATGGGTGGTCTATTTCCAAATCCTCCATCCTTTTCCATAGTACCAGAAAATACTGCCCCTAGATCTCACCTAGAAAAACAGGCAGGGTGCATGCTCTGATACCAATTGAAATTCTGGCAACAAATATAAGATGTTGAATAAGATATCACGACACTAATATCTGACAAGGTTAAAAATAACAAAGTAAATAAACAACAGTAAAGAACACATGGAATTGTTAGCTCATTTCGGTGCAAACACACCTACTCTGGGGGCTACCAAGCCAGAAAGGAACTTCATTATCAGTAGTATCAATTCAAAGACTCTCAGCAAACATCTCAGTTTACGATCTTCTCACTTAATCACTACCTAATGATAGTTCTATCTAGGAACTCCTAAATATGAGACACCTCTCACTCCCCCTCAATCACAGTTGTGATAACAGATACGAAATCAATAAACGAGAAGACACACTTCAAAAACAATCCTTGACCTTGCTTCAAAGCTTCAGTCAAGTATAAAAACTCTTGCTTAAAAGCTTAGAGTGGACAACATACAACTCGATAAACCTAATCCAAAACAACCATCAACATGATAATTGTTTGGCTCACAAGAAAACTAACTCACACAAAAATGATGAATACTTGAATCCTTATTTTCTCTATGTCTTTGTGTGTCCAAAACTAGGGTAATGCATCCTTTTTGTAAAGTCTGAATCATAGGCATGGGCCTGCTGAACTTGCACAATCAAAATACGATAATTCCTAAAATAAAGGAACTAAAATAGTAACATAAAATATTCTGCTAATATTACTCCATGTTGAATCCTTTCCTTTTAACAAACTGCGCCTGTTAATACTCAATAAATCACATATTTAATAAAAGCAAAAACGCACGCATGAAATAAGGATTCACTAGGTCTTCAGGCCGAGTCAGAGATGTCATGACATCTTGATAAAACAGATGCACACAATAAACCTTCACACCTGCAGAATGCTTAAATCATGTGTCATAACATCACACATGACATTCAGAAACAGAAACATATTTTACCATAAACTATTGCCAATCTAAAACATCTACATAAATATTTTTTGGTTCTTAGCCTTCCAAATTATCCACACACAAGCAAACCATATCACCTATCTTTGAGGACGCCTGCCTCCCTCTGCCCGACATCCCACCGAACTTCCAAAAATGTTGCTAGCTCTAAGTATGCATACCAGTGGACACTCCTAGCCATTGGAAAATGCAATTCCAAACACCTGCAAAAACCGAACACTCGAAAACACAAGTGAGGAACAAACTCTTCGCTTCCACACTCTCCCACGCACCTATTCACATCCCGAATAATAACCCCTTCTAGTCATACTCTCTCCGTCTCATAAAAAGTGTCTCATTTGAGCAATACACGCTTTTTAAAAAAATGATTAGATGTGTTGATTGTGGTGAAAAAATTAATATCATTTACTAGAATACCCTCATTAAATGTAGTTGATAAAGTAGTTGTATAAAGTTAAAGTTAATGAATAAGATATAGTAGTGAAAAAATAATAATAAATATTGTATAGATAATATAAATGTACAATTAATTTGAGATAAAAAAATAGTACAAATAAAACAATTTTTATGAGATGAATGTAGTATTATATATATATATATATATATATATATATATATATATATATATATATATATATATATATATATATATATATATAGATAGATAGATAGATAGATAGATAGATAGATAGATATATTTATTTATTAGGAATCCTATTTTGGAACATTCTCCACACGAATCCCAACACTTTTAACGGAACCGCTTATTCCACACACGAGACCATGGAATAATATTTTCTACGACCATGGATTAATCTTATATAAAGTACTTTATATAGATTAAATGCGCGTAGCGTAAGTTGACCAATTAAATATTTTCTACGACTAACTACATTGGAAAATCCCGGTACTTATGTGATGTGGTTATACAGAAAACCACTTAAATGGAATTTTTTATGAGTGGCATTTGTAATTATTTATTTGATAATAATTAAAATAATTTAATTTGAATAAGCAAATCTTTACCCACGGTTGCTTGTTCATTATTGAATTCGAATTTAGGATTTTTAATCAAACCGTGAAAAGTTTCATACTATATCCTCAAAATAAATTTTGCGAAAAATAACCAATTATTATTAGTATTAAATTTTCAAACGGATGCTTACAAACAACACCTTGTTTTTATTCAATTGCGTGTGGAATGATGAGTCGTCAAAGATTTGTGTAACACAAACTAAAGAGTAACATGGTCAATGCCTCAACGATGGAGTCAAATTATAAAATATGGGTAGTCGGCAAATTAAACTATAATTTATAAATCAAATATTCATATTATGGTTTGTCTAAAATATCTTAACTGTTATAAATACAAAGTTTAATATGAAATAATTAAAAAATGTTATTTAAAAATATTTTAAAATAATACTCTATGGTTTTTGAAAAACTTGAAATCATCGATAATAATTTTAGAATTAATACTTACAATATAATAATTTATCTTTTAATGTTAATTGTCATGTTACCTTTTAGAAAATCATTTTTCATTTTGCTTCTCAATCTTATCTTTATAATTTTTATTATTAAAAAGAAATTCAATAGTGATTGTAGATATAAGAAGAGTCATGACAAGGCAAAACAATCTTTCAATCGAATTTTAAATTTTCTTCTTTTAAGTTGCAACTAAAGATATAAATTGTTCAAACTCGATGCTTGACCGCCAATAATAAAATGCAGAAGTTAAAATTACAAATTAGTTCTCTCTTGCTCATTGAAGTCCATAGGATAATAATTTTCAACAAAAGTGTAGATAGTAGTATCAAGGTTAAAACCTTGTTAATTATCTTTGAGAGACATAACACAACTTAGAGTTAACAAATCAATCTCTTGTTCACTATACCTACTATTCAACTCTTGTAATTATTTATCAATGGCAGTGAAAAATTATGAACTCTAAAATAATTCTTGTTCTGACCCGGCCCAATTCTTCCTATTGGGCCAAAAAGACTGATCCAATTACCTTGCTCGACGTCGAGCACAATCATGAAAAGTGGTCCTCAGTCGACCACCAATGATCCGGTCACAAAGAGACCCTCTAACGGCTAGTATTGACCGTTTCCTATCTTCACGGACCCCTCGATCCGCACCTCACAAAACGAACCAATAATCTTCTGGCTGGTCCCTTATATAAACTCTCTCATTTGAGAGGGTCAGGTATTCAATTCTCAAACCTAATACTAGTACTTGCTCACTCTTGCTCGGTTACTTACTTTAGCATCGGAGTGCCTTGCAGGTACACCCCTTTTTCTCCTCGACGACCATATCCGTCCGCTCTCGAGACCAGCCGCATCGGATCCTGATCTCCAGGTACGATCAATTCTCAATGGTTACCTGGTTATCTTCAAGACGAGATTACTCAAATCTTGTTGTGTAATGGACATAATCAAGATCATGAATTTCAATATCATGTTTTTTCATAAAAAGACTTCACAGAAGTAAACAACTTATCCCAACCATTTTCTCTCAATTCTTGAATAAGAGTTTTAGTTATACAAACCAAGTAAGTTTCATTAAATACATCCTAGAATTGTTGTTGTAAGACTTGATAAAGGATATATGTTATCCCCGTAAGTTCTTTCATCAAATACAATATTGTTACCTCATATGTTTGACACATGTAATAGACAAGCAAATTCAAATCAAACTTGGCTATGAGAGAAGTTCGTCACCCATAATAAAAATGATTATTTTCAATTAGGATAGCATTTGACCTTTTTCGACGAAGCTTGTCATGTTGAAGGAAGTTTTGGAAAAGCTGGTCGAGAGGTCTAGTGGAGACTGTGGTCGAGTTGAAGGACTTAGTAGGATTTTTGGGTTTCTTTTCCAGTTAACATGACGTAATCGAAGAGAATATGGATAAGATCATATAATTATTGCGAAAAACGTGGAAGCCTGTAAAGGAAGAAAAATACATGAAGATGAAAACATGTAAAATTTTGCTAAGTCGACCATCACAAATAGTTATGTAAGGACTAGTATATTAGTAGTGTTTATTTCTAGTTTTAGGGGTTGTAGTGGCGATTTTGGGGTTCACGGGATTTAATCGCATTGGTATTGCATTTGCTACTTTCTGATTTTAATTTTTATCACGTGAAGCTAGTTAAGGAAGGGAAATAGGTATCTCAAACCAACCCTTCTTGCAAGTGTCATCCGGAGGGGTCCTACCCGTCTGGATCTTTCCGACAAGTGATATTTTGTTTGGGTCCCTATTTTTTTTTGTTATTTTGTCTTATAGAGTTCCCTAGGAATATACTACTATTTACTATTATCTTCTCTTGTTATAAATGTTTCTGCTTGATACTGGGGGTAAGGCGAGGTATTGAGTGATGGATAGGGGTGATGTTTTTGTTGATTTTTGTTGATGAGATGGGTGTGAGGACTGTAACACCCCAAATTTTCCCTCTCCTTTCTAGCATCATCATCAACGTAAGCATAACATAAACATGTCATATTCTTGGCATTTTTGCATAGAAAAATGAAGCATAACACTCACATGTTCTAGCATAAGGCATATGATCAATCATCTGGGAACTCATGATTTTACAAGTCAAAGTCAAGAGGCAAGTGACCTGGCAAGAAGCTCATAGTGCATTTTATACAAGCTCCGTATCATGGTCAAAGCCCTAGGAGGATTGAGAATCAAGATCAGATTAGAATGGTTGGTGTTGCACCCCAAAATTTGCCCTCCACAAGACAAGACATTGTGTACTAAGAGGATCACAAGATTCACAAGGTTCACAAGACATCTCATGAGGTTCACAAGGTTCACAAGATTCACAATTAGTCAGAAAGTTTGACAATTCCCTCAGACAATGCATCCTCCTAAGCAATGCATCTTAAACTAGGGTTTTGACTTTCATCAGGCTAAATGGACTTCCAAGACTTCAAGTGAGCTTCATAGCATCCTATATATGTTCAAGAATCCCCATAGGTTAAAATCAGTCAAAGCAGTTAAAAAATCAAACAGAGGTCAACTGTGGTCAAACCAAAGTCAAATTTCATGATTTTTTTTGCCAACATCAAGTATATGAGGTAAAATTCATCATTTGATCAAGGGTTGATCATGATTCATCAAGGAGATTTCAGATCATCAAGAATCAGGAGTTTCTAAATTAGGGTTTTCAGAGGAAAAGTCAACTGAACTTTGACCAGCCATAACTTTCACATGCTTCATCAAAAATTTTCCATCCAAAGCTCATTTTGAAGGAAGTTGAATTTTCTACAACTTTGTGTCTCACAAGCCAAGCCCAAAAATGCTTCATTTGGAAGGTATGAGCTAAGACATTATAGGTCCTTTTAAAAGTCAACAAAAAGTCAACAACTTCCAAAGAGCATAACTTGAGAATGGTAAAATATATGGACATGAGACCAGAGAGGTTGGTTAGAGGACTCTTTAAGCTTTCTAAAATATCCAAGAACACCTTCATATCATTAAAATTGAAGGATTTGTGTCCTTGCAAAGTTGGGAAATTTTTGAGAGGTTTATGAAGCAAATGGGGTCTTAAAACCATAATTCTTCAAATGGGCTGACGTTTTTGTGATCCAATTGGTTCCATGACATCATGCACGAAATTAAATTAATATTTTCATAATTTTTTTCATTTTATTTTTATTTATTATGATTTTTTATATTAAAAATCATTTTAAATCCAAATAAAATATAAAATAATGGAGATTTAAATTGATTTGGTTTCTAGAAGGTCTTAAATTATATTTAGACTTGATTGATACAAGAATTATGAGGATCATCCTAAAATAGCAAGCTTATATCAAGATATTTCAAGTTTTAAAGTCAAATCTTTTTCAATTTCAAACTATCCAAATATCCAAAGTTTTGTGTAATTTTTTTGACCTAATTCATTGTACCATATATATACAACACAAAGACAAGTGCTATTGACGAATTTGCAGCCTCCAAAGTCATCTTCAAACTTCACAAAATCCACTCAAAAATCAAATTCGGGTTCTTCATTACAAAGCTTTTCAAGGTATTTTAAGGACATGAGAAGGATCCTTGGACTTCACTGAGTCGAAACCAACCCTCAAACACATCCAATTCATGCTCATATGATCAACCCGAATGCATATTGTTCATACTTTTATTTTTTTCGATTTGAACTATTTATGCAATGATAATGAAAACTAACTATGGATTTGTGTTTGTTATGAAGTTTAGAAGCTTTCTGGATGGTTTAATTTGACTCTTATGGACTATAGCAAAATCCACCATTGTTAGGGTTTGAGATTCAAATTCGGGAACTTAGCATTTAAGGCATCTAAATGAATTCTAAGAACATGGCCATGATGTATAAGCTTTATGTAATTGATCTGGGCTTAGAATTTGTATTAATATTGCGGTTTGCTTGATGATTAAAAAACATAGGTTTCTGGTTCAAGAACATGCAGGAAAATTCGCAGGAATTTTTGAAGAAGAATTCGCAGGAAATTTGAATGAGGAAGAAGAAGCTGCGCGCCAAAATCCAGTTTCAAATTCTAACATATATTTTATTTTATTATTGCTGTATGTATTTCAGAAAAACAACTCGGTTCAGTTGGTTAGCGCGCATGTGTGAGATATGGATGGTCCTGGGTTTAAACCTTCCCCAGGCCATTTTGTTTTTGTTATTTTTATTGATTTTCGTAGGTTAAAAATAAAAAAGAATGCTGCCCATTCAATATCACCAGTACGCAGCTGGTCCAGTGGATGGCTTGTTGGTCCAAGGAGAATGAGGCCTAGGGCGTGGGTTCGATCCCTGCCCCAGGTAAGTTTCAATTTTTATTTTGCTTAGTTATTTTGTTTAATTATTTTATTGTTAATTAAATATAATATACATATGTAAATAATTCTAAATTAATATGTAAATACTTTATATTTTATAAAAGAAAACCCTCTAAAAATATTTTCTAAATTCTAAACCTAGTTTTTTATTTATTTATTATGTATTTAATTTTAAAAGTATGTATATATTTATTTAATTATTAAATTAATATTGTATGTTAAATTAAAAAACCCTAATATTTTATATATAAAACCCTAATTATTTTTTTAAAACCCTAATTTATTTTCTAAATACTCAAAACCCTAATTTTCTTTTAAAACTTTAATTTCTAATTTTAATTGTTCTTGTTTAATTATACTTAATAAATAATTTTAAATTAAATCATTAATCATACTTATTTTGTAAATAAATTTATTATTATTATCTTTATTATTTTATTTTTCATATCAAAAGAATCATAAAAAAAATGTTTGTTTAATTTTAATTATCATGTATATATTTTGTACTAACCTTTTCTTCTTATTATTATTGTTTTATCACTAACCATTTTATTTTAATTGTTCATTATATAATTATTATTTAATTTGCATTTATTATAATGTAACTGTATAAGCCATGTAATAGTTGTAGTATTTTACTGTTTATTTATTTATGATATATTGCTATGGTTAGTAAAATATGGAGTGATAATATGTTTGCTTTAAAATCAATTTAGATCACTAATTATAAGATAAATATTTGAACTTGTACACGCACACACGTAAGTCGATCTTTGATTGCCATCTCACTTTCTTAAGGATACCTCTCAGGTTGCCTAAATAAAAAGGTCAATTAAGGTGTATAAAGAAAAGTCCCTTCTTCTAAAATTATCATCAAGTCCCTTTACGATTATAAGATCAAGTCCCTTCGAATGTTGCCTTCGTGAATGATCTTGTCCCTTTCGAATAAAAGATGATAAATGCCTTCGAATTACTAAGACACCTTACAGTTGCCTAATCTCAGGTGACCCTTCACATGTCCCATACAACATCCAAGGTAATGACTACATATTCCTTAATAATAGGGATAGTCTTACCATTGAAAGAACATTTAAGAACAGTAAAGATTTAATCATAGGGTAGGTTCCTCTTAAGTACTTGCTCACTCTTTCAAAAACATTTCATAACACTTCACATTTTCAAACAATTTTCAAAACAAAGTCTTTATATATATCCGTACAAGGATCATTATAAAGTACTTAAGAAAATTTTTAATCACACACTACACTTCTCAAAACAGTTTAAAGTGAGCTAAGTAACTAAGAGCCCATGGATAACCATGGATATAAAGGGTGCTAACACCTTCCCTTTATATAACCTGCCCCCCGAACCCAAAAATCTTTTAAGGTCTTTCCTGTTCTTTTATACCTTTTCCTTTGGATAAAATAAAAGTCGGTGGCGACTCTTGCTATCTGCAACATTTAACTAAAGTCAGTTCTCCCACCGTGTTACAGAACTGGCGACTCTGCTGGGGATTTAATAAAAGAGGGGTACCCTTAGGAATTAGATCACTTTAAAATTGTTTGCCTTGTTTGCTTTATTTATCTGTTGGGTGCTCTTATGTGTGAAAGATCCTAACCCGGATCTAGTGTACCTTAGGTAAATGGCAATAGACCAAGGAAACTGTACGGCGTATACTGATATGGTTGATCTGGTGGCCATAGTTAGTGTGACTTCTTGGTTGGTGCTTATGTTCCTTAAGTCAAGTTGAGGATAATATGAGGCTGCCATATGTTGTCAATACACTAACTAACTTTTAGAACCCTAGTTATCCCATCTTGGCCTTTAGAAAGTAGTGAGATAACCGGCTTTGGTGAAGACTGAAGTTGGTTGATACTCGATGCTACACTCATTGAGATTCTAAACTTGGAGGGTTTTGGTTGGCAAGTAAGTTGCCTACTGAACAACCACCCTTGTGAAGGATCAATGATATTGAGATCCCTTAGAACCTGGTTACTTTTGTAGGATAGGATGAACCAACTAACTTCAGGGGAGGGTATTTACCTTTAAACCTCATGCAAGCCTTAAAACCTAGGGCTATTGTGTGACTTGTTTGTGTGTGCCACATGTTTGTGATTGAGCATAACATCATAGCATCATCATGCATCATAAGCATAGAATTTTCACTAACCATTTCAAGGACCAAAGGATTTATCTTTGTTCTTTGTTGCAGGTCATGGCTTCTGTTCGTAGGAATACTATCCGGATCAACTTTGTTGGAATACCTCCTAAGCTTAAGGAATTGGTCTCTCAAGTTTCTGAAAACTCCCAATTCATCAAGAGACATGGTTACCTACTGGATCTAGTCACTTCAGGGTTCAATGAAGACATGATGAGTGTTCTGTTTCAATTCTTTGACCCTAAGCATCATTGCTTCACATTCCCCGACTATCAGCTGGTTCCTACAATGGAAGAGTTCTCTAAGCTTCTGGGTATACCTATCCTTGATCAGAGACCTTTCACAGGCTTGGAAAAAGAGCCTAAACCTGAGGTTATTGCTGCAGCCTTGCATCTGAAGAAATCAGACATTGTCCTAGAAACGAGGAGTGGAGTTAAGGGCATTCTTGCTAAGGTGTTGATAGAGAAGGCTCAAGTTTTCTTGAAGGCTATGAGCTATGATGCTTTTGAGGAGATCTTAGCCTTGTTGATTTATGGCTTAGTGTTGTTCCTTGTCGCTCCCGACAAATGAAACATATCATATGAAGGTACAGACGCGAACGGTCGGCGAAGGGAACAGTGAGAACACACAGCCGTGAACTCACTGGAGGATGAATAGAGTCGCCAGCTAGGCATTTTTATCCCGGAGGAAAGGTAATGCTGCATAAACCTAAGAAAAGAGATGGATAAGACGGTTTGCGAACCAGAGAGACTGAGAAAGGGGGTTGGTTACAACCTGGGAAGGTATTAGCACCCAGATTGTCCGTCGTACTCGACGGGATCCACGCTTAAAAGATTTGTGTCTTAAAGGGGTAGTGTCAGTGCAATTTGTGTGTAAATGAGCTGGAAAAGATGTACAGGTGTCAGTGTAAGGTGTATGAGTGATATGAAGGTGTCAGTGTAGGAACAGAATGAAATGCTCATGATAATGAGGCTAAAGAATGAAGCTGGAAAGAGGGGGAATGTACAGAGACTTTTGTTCGATAACTGTTAAGTTATGCCTACGTATCCTCTCGTGCAATGAGGAAGTCAGAACACCGTAGTTCGACCCAAAGAGACTGAAAGATGAATTGACTTGTGAACTGCTTGCTTGCCTATGCTCAAGTGTATGATCTGTCTGGCACAGATGCAAACTGTCTTGCATTAGACGGAAGAAGCAAGTTCTCGTTTATGAGTGAAGATGATGAGAAAAGAATCCCGAAGGAGACGATTATTGTTTGTTTTTGAGTTTTCAGTCTTTTATTACTTTTGAAAGTTTGTCATAAGTTAATGAGCTTAAGCCTAAACCAATGGGTTAGTAAACTCATCACATCTTCCCTCTGATTAGGGGTAATGAGAATTACCTTAAGTGTGAAGTCAGATTCTCACACTTAATCACCTTTGGTGTAGGATTAAGATCATTAACCTACTTGTTGATTATTTAGATGTTTTTGTTGTTTTTGTTTAGTGTTGAGTAATGAGGTTAAGCCATAATCAGGGATTAAACAGACTCATTACACCATCCTAATAGAAGGATAATAGATGAAAATGTTTAAGCTGAGGAAAGCTCCTCAACTTAACCCATGATTAGGGATTAAACTCATGACAAAACAAACCTTTGGTTAAGTGGATTTTATTTAATGATAAGATGATGAAGTGGATTTTATGATTTGTAAGACAACTTGAGGGGGACTTGTCCATTAACACTAGGGTTAGTCCTTCTTAACCAGTTAAGGAAGAATTAGAACCCTAATGCAAGGCCCAAGTTACAAGCTTGAAGTCTTGATAGTTGTTAAGTGGATTGATTAAGAGATTTAAACACATTAAGGGTTTAACACTTAGGATTAAAGTTATACACTCCATCCTAAGAGAAGGATGCAGGCATAAGCTTAATCACAAAGCCTTAAAGCCTTTAAGGTTTAGTCCCTGATTATGAGATGAGAAGAGAAGACTCAAAAGGAGACACAAAGGTAAAACTATGAGGGGAGACTAATCAAAACCCTAATTCATTGTCATGCTTGGTTATTCCTAAGGTTTGTGAGGTTTGCAAGAACAATCTTCAATGGAACCACCAGGAAGCAGATGAACAAGATCAAGAGAAGCAAAGTGACTTGCTTCATTCAAGAAGTCAAGTCACTTGAAGAGAGAAAGTGGGAAGAACAAGAATGAGCAAGCTCAATCTCAAACACATATAGGAATGCAGCAATGGATGCAAGAGAGATGAAAAGAAAAGGTTATGAGAAGTGAAGGCAAATTCACTTCCCAAGTTTACTTACCACCTGAAATGTTAGAAAGAAATGCAATGCAAATGCAAAATGAGATGAAATGGTATGATGCTAAGCAAAACCAGAAGCATGTTGATGATGATTATGATTTTATGAGGTGCTGCAAACATGAGGCAAGACATGGAGATGTTCATACAAGATCATGGATGCAAATGATGCAAGCTAAGGAGCATGAATGAACATGAAAAGTTATGAAGCATACAAGGTAAATGACATGGCAAATATGTGATGCAATGATCAAACATGCTTCCTACATGTCTTAAGATGTCAAATGAAACACAAGCATGCATAAAATGCAAAGACAAGTCATGTTATGCAAGAGAATGCAAGAAGGATGCAAAGGAAAGCCCAAATTAGGGTTTATGAATCAAACATCAAACAAAAACCAAAAACAGAAGCAAACCCTAAGATAAAAAATGGAAAATGCCACCCAAAGAAACCCTAAACCTATACTAAACCAAGGTCCAAAGGGGAGGTCTCAACTCTTAACCAATCTCAAGTTATGAATTTTCTAAGTTATTAAGGTTTTTTAGGGTTCTTAACAAGAGAAATGCCAAACAAATTGAAATTGAAAGATCAAATCAAGACCATTTTATCCTAGAAACTACATGCTAAACACAAGACAAAGCAAAAAGAATCAATGTCCAAACCTTCTTAGATAGGCAGAAATGAATTTTTGAACTTAGGATCAAATTAATGCATAAAAAATGATTTAATTCAATGAAAAATTCTTAAAATGCATCAAGATCAAAAAAGAAATTTGGTTTGAAGGTTGGACAATGTTTCTAAATGTCTTAGAACATTTCATGAATTTTTTTGTAATTTTTAAATACCTAAAAGTATTTTTAATTAATTAATTTCCATTAATCAATTAAAAATAATCTTTTAAATATTTAAAAATACTTTTTTAATGATAAAAAAATAAAATAAAAATATTTTTGGGTCTTAAAAATTAATAAAACTTTTAGGAAAAAGTTTCATAATTTTTAAGACATTTTAAATATTTTAAAATAATTATGCAAATTTAATGAAAAGAAATGAAAATAAAATTGATTTAATCTGAATTAAATGAAAAGTAAGCTAATCCTAAGGTGGAGATTCAAACTGGGCTGGGGACAGTTGACTGGCGCGCAAATCCAAGGGTCCTGGTTGACTCTGATTAAATTAATTAAATCAAGGATTAATTAAGCTAATTAGGAGGATTAGGGCAAACGAAATGATCTGGGCCGTTCAAAGCAGCGGGAAGTCAACAAGTCAGAGGCAATCTACGCTCAGGATTCAAATGGCCATAATGACCTGAGTTTAGGGTTAATCACCCTCAGGTGACCGGAGAGAAGCTCCGGTCATCTTCTCCGGTTGCACAAAAAACCTAGAACACGATTCAGGTACCTATTCTACAAATCAAGCACACCTAAATGATCCTCTAACTTCCTAGGTCATGAATCCATCTCCAAACAACATTTATGCATCATGAATCAAAGGAATCGAAAGGAAAGAAATTCACGGGCAAAAATTCAGAGGGACCATACAAGCTCAGTTTTCACTCATTTTTAAATCTAAACATATCACCATGATCCTTGAAGCATGCATTTTCACTTTATAACAAAAAATCAGAGCTTTGAGAGAAAAGTTTCATGGTCATACCTGAGGTGACAACTCCTGTTTCTGGGCTTTCAGAGCAGTTTCTTGATGCAAGCTAGCTCCAATGACTCCCCTGGTGCTAATGGCAGGCTTGGAATGAACTTTAGCAAGCTATTTCAAGAGGTACCAAACTGATATAGCAGAAAGTGAGCTTTGTGTACAGGCTGTTTTAGGTCAATGTAAAGGGTGGTTTTGACTCCTTGTGGTATGCTTGACTTGTTGGTGAAGAAAGATGAGGTGTTTGATGGCTGGATGAAGGGATTCGATGAGTTCTGGTTTGGAAGGTGAGGAATGGTGAAACTCAGGTCAGGCTTGTTTCAGGCTTGAGCTTTGGTGGTTTGAGGTCTATGGAGTATGGTGAGTTGAATGGTGAAGATGGTTTTTGTGTTTGCAAGCTGTGGAGGCAGATTCGAAGCAACTTGCAAGATGAGGTGTTTTTTGTGAATGTGTTGTATGAAGTGTTTCAGCCTTGCCTTGTACATGAAATGGCTTGCAATTTGTCCACAAAAACCTCTCTCATTGGTCAGTTGACAAGACATGTCCTTTATTGATTGGTAAGTCACCTTTTGCAAAAAGTCCAATTCTTGTAAGAGAGGGCATGGGCTAAGCTCTAGCTAAGTACAATGGGCATGGGCTGCGCAGCATGATGTGTGTATGAAGCTAGCTTGGTTCAGCAGCCAATGCATCAAGTTGGTGAGATGTGATCATGAGTTTTGCAACTTGTGGCTTTTTGGTTCACATGTGATTTCTTTGTCCAACCAACCATAAAACCATGGGCATTCTTGGTTCATTCTGAATTTTATGACTTAGAGAATGTTTGCATACTGGTTTGGAGTGAATTAGAAGTCACATTGGGCTTTGGTTCATGATCTTGCAAAATTTCCATTTGAGGCATGCCTTGAAAATCAATGATTTTGGCCAACTTTGTCACACCATAACTTTTGATCCAAGAAGAGTTTGATCATGTTCTTGTACTTTTTGAAAAGGGAAAGATGAGATCTACAACTTTCATGACCAAAGTTTTTCCATTTGAAGCATTTTTGGATCAAGAATCAAGGCTTGAAAAATGACCTAAAATGATGCATTCTTGAAAAGTCAACTATGCCCAAAAAGTCAACATTTGCAAAAACCCTAAATTCTTGATTTTTGTGAACTTCAACCTTCTTCCATGATCAAATAAAGATCATATAAACTCAAAATGATGAAGATCACCCATTGGTTGGGTCATTGGGGGCCTCAGATGCCCTGATTTTACACTGACTTGTCCAGAAAGTCAACTCTTGATCAGATGACTTCCCCAAGGAATTTCTTCATGAAAATTGATATGTATACTCCCTATACCATATAGAGACCAATGGAAACAAGAATGACCAGAAAATTTGGAGTTATGGCCTCTGAAACCAAAACCCTAATTTTCAGTCAACTGTGCAGTTTAACCTGGCTCTGCATCCACTCAAACCCTAGTTCTTGTGATTCCTTTGCATTTTTGACTTTGAGGAGATGGAAAATGATGTAAGAACACTCATGGACCTCTTTGAAGTGATTGGTGATCTTTGGAGTGGCTCAAGAGGCTCTTGGATTGCTCAGATCACAAACCCTAGGTGTAGATGACTTAGAATCTATGCAGGGGATATGATATGATTGTGTTTATGCATATGAGAATGATCACAAGCCATGGTGTGAATGGGTGAGGGCAAATTTGGGGTGTTTACAGCTGCCCCTATTCAAACATGAGTTAGCTGTGCGGGTTGTAAGTGACGGCTTAACAGGCCAAACAAGATAACTTGTGGTTGAATACCAAAGACAGTCCAAAATTTGCGCTCACAGAATGAAGAAGAAAAGGGATATAGATTGTAAAAGAAAATAAAGTATATTGTAAAGTGTGGGCGACGGAGGACGACCGTCGAGCAGAGGACGACTGCTGGGTAAATAGCAATGACGGGGACGGCCGACATGTTGGGAAAAGTGCGGAAAATAAAGCAATGACGGGGACGGCCGACATGCTGGGGATAAAAGGTAAAGCAAAGACGGGGACGGCCGACTAGCTGGGAAAAATAAGATATTATGATGGGGACGGCCATCAAGTAAAGTTGCAAGATTCTCTGGGGATCGAATGAAACATGACGGGGACGACCATCAAGTTCATAAAGTAAAGTAACCAACGATGGGGACGGCCATCGGGCTAAAAAGAAAAGGGACCACGACGGGGACGGCCATCGGGTTAAAGAATAAATGAAATAAACAGGTGATGGGGTACGGACATCAAAGGTGAAGGACGATCACCTAGCAGGGGACGGCTGCTCTGTTGGGAATAAAAGAAGTATGATGGGGATGGCCATCAAAGGTGGAGGACGACCACCTGGCAGGGTACGGCTGCCGAAAAATATCGCGACACAGGACGAATGCCGGATAGAAAAGGTCAACGATGGGGACGGCCATCGGACGAGCATGATGGAGGACGACCATCAAGAAGTGGAGGACGACCACTTAGCAGGGTACGGCTGCTCTCAAGGTTTATCATGACACAGGACGAGTGTCAGATAACCAAAATCAGCAATGGGGACGGCCATTGGATTAAAATGATGAAGGACGATCATCAAGAGGTGGAGGACGACCACCTAGCAGGGGACGGCTGCTAAAATATCAACGATGGGGACGGCCATCGGATGAGCATGATGGAGGACGACCACCAAGAAGTGGAGGACGACCACTTAGCAGGGTACGGCTGCTCTCAGGGTTATCGTAACACATGACGAGTGTTAGATAAAAAAGAAAATTTGTTGACGATCTACTGGGGATGTAGTAAACACGGACGAGCGTTTACATCCAAGAAACAAAAGGTATAAGTGTTTGGTATTGTGTATAGATTAAATATGCGGACAAGCATCCTTAAGACTATGATACGGACGAGTATCATGTAGAAACAAACTGACACATGTTCAGAGATGATGATACGGACGAGTATCAACTGGTTAACAAAGAACACGGACGAGCGTTGAATCTGAAAGAACTCTTTTGGGGAATAATAGACACAGACGAGTATCTATATTCAAGAAGACACAAGTGTTTGACACGGTGTACGGATTAAAGATGCGGACGAGCATCCTTAAGACTATGATACGGACGAGTATCATGTAGAAACAAACACTAGACGCAACGTTCTGAGATGATGGTACGGACGAGTACCAACTGGTTAACAAAGAACAAGGACTACTGTCGAATCTGTGGGGATATAGATGATGTATACAAGATACGGACGAGTATCTGTATAAGTGTACCAATGAGTAGTGAGTACATATATGTAAGCGTTTACCTGCTGGGGAGAATGACACGGACGAGTGTCAAAAGGAGAAAAGTATAATATTAAACAAGTATATGGGTGATGAAAGTGTAAGCGACTGCGCTGGGGAAATGACACGGGCGGGTGTCAAGAAAGTGTATATATAAGTATATGTGAGTGCAAAGAGGATGTCTTTGGCTTTCTGCTGGTGATTTGACATGGACGGGTGTCCAAAGGTGTATATACTGGTGTTTGTGATTGGAGGGGCAACTGCTTTTGCTGGGACCCTGGTGGGGATTTTTCTGTATATATTCTGTATGCCGACAGGTTGTCATTATTTACAAGTGTTCAATTCACAACATGACTTATGATTATGCTATGCATTTGATTTTTGCCGTAATGCTCCGTATTGGACGGAATGCTACGCTCTGAGGGGATAATATGATGCGAATGCTATGATTATGCAAAGGGGCACAGATCCGGGATTCGGATCCCGCTTCCGCAAAGATCTCTGGATGATCTGTTTGAAATGGACCTCCCAGCCGGGGATGAGATCAGTGATAGATCTGATGATGCATTTGCTTGGGGATATATGTCACTGGTTGACATATCCTTATAATATGGGACCCAGCTGGGGTTTGTAGAAGCTTTCTGCACTCTGTTGTGACTTCTTCGTGCGTTGCTCTTCTGAATAGAGGTTGGGGGAGGTTGTGGGGAGATGATTCCCTGACTTCTGCTGAGGAAGAATGATTGGTACTACAGCTGGGGAATACTGTTGGTAACTCAGCTGGGGAGAGTAATGAGAGGCAACTCGGCTGGGGATAGAGTATTTCGGATGCTGAGATTATTTGTTGATCCGCCAGCCTGCTGAGAAGTAACTTGCATGCCCCAAGTTGCGTTCTGGATACCTGCAATCCTGCAAAGATAAGGAAACGCACAAAAGGTCCCGAGGTATCTTTTATCGGATTCCGTCATGGGAGTTAAGTACTTTCGAGAGTAAGTATATTCCCTGTAAGCATGTGTTTTTATTTTTAGAGAAAGGCATCTGTACTTATGCAATTGTATTTTTAGAAATATCAGACAGTTCTTTGCAAAACATAGATGTAAAAACGAGACATGACTGAAAATCTGATTTTATTAATTCAAGTGCCCTGAATTGGCAAGATACAGTCAAAGAAACAAATCTCCTGAAATGAAGAGATTGTTACAAATTGAGAAACAAAGTATTGGCGATGTTGACGACGCTTTCAAGGAGCTTCCTCTTCTGCTACGACTCGTATGACAATGACGTTCTTCTCGTCTTGCTTTCTGAAGGAGGCTGATTCTGATTTGAAGTTTGATCCTTTGGAGCTTACCAAGTTGTAGACAATACAGACGAATTCAGAATGCAGTTGTTCGCTTATTCCCTTATTTTGCATGGATCGCCCTTTCGGGTTTTCAATCCATCGGGATACCCATTTTTGCCTGAGCTGTCCAATGCGGCCTTTCAACTCAGCGGGTGTACATTTTTTGTTTATTTTCCCTTATTTTTGCCCGAGTCTTTTATTCTGTTTTTGACTCGCCGGGATGCCCTATTTTTGCCTGGACTTACATTCTGTTTTTATGTCCAGCGGGTCATTTTTATGCGAAGTATTTTTTAACTGCATCTGAATTCACAGGGGACGGGAAATCTTCACCATCCATGGTGCTGAGCATCAGTGCTCCACCAGAGAAAACCTTCTTTACAACAAATGGTCCTTCATAGTTTGGAGTCCATTTGCCCCTGTAGTCTGTATGAGGAGGGAGGATCCTTTTCAACACAAGATCCCCTACTTGGTACTCTCGGTGCCTGACTTTCTGATCAAAGGCTTTCTTCATTCTCTTCTGATATAACTGCCCGTGGCAGATTGCAGCCAATCTTTTCTCTTCGACCAGACTCAGTTGTTCGAATCGGGATCGAACCCACTCTGCTTCACTAAGTTTAACATCCATCAATACTCGTAGAGAGGGTAATTCAACTTCAACAGGTAGGACTGCTTCCATACCATACACAAGTTGATACGGTGTTGCCCCAGTAGACGTTCTGATTGACGTGCGGTACCCATGCAAGGCAAACGGTAGAATTTCATGCCAGTCTTTGTAAGTGACTACCATCTTCTGCACAATCTTCTTAATATTCTTATTAGCTGCCTCAACAGCGCCGTTCATCTTTGGCCTGTAAGGAGAAGAATTGTGATGTTGGATCTTGAAGTCCCGGCATAGCTCTGCCATCATTTTGTTGTTTAAATTGGAACCATTATCAGTAATGATTCGCTCGGGAACTCCATATCGACAGATGATATCTCTCTTCAGGAATCGGGCTACCACTTGCCTCGTAACATTTGCATATGAGGCTGCTTCAACCCACTTGGTAAAATAGTCGATGGCGACCAGGATGAATCTGTGGCCATTCGAAGCAGTCGGTTCAATCTTGCCAATCATATCGATGCCCCACATAGCAAAGGGCCATGGTGAAGACATGATGTTCAAAGGATTGGGAGGTACATGCACCTTATCTGCGTAGATCTGGCATTTATGACATTTTCTGGCGTAAGCACAACAGTCTGCATCCATTGTGATCCAGTAATAGCCTGATCTTAACAACTTTTTAGCCATGGCATGCCCTCCGGCATGGGTACCAAAGGATCCTTCGTGCACTTCATGCATTAACAAATCAGCTTCCGTCTTGTCAACACATCTGAGGAGTACCATATCAAAGTTCCTCTTGTATAAAGATCCATCAGTGTTCAGAAAGAAACTTCCAGCAAGCCTTCTCAAAGTCTTCTTATCATTGGAAGATGCCCCAGGTGGGTATGTTTGATCCTCCAAGAAGCACTTAATGTCATGGAACCAAGGCTTATCATCTTTTACAACATCCGCTGCAAACACATATGTTGGTCTATCAAGTCTAGACACTGAAATCTGAGGTACAAAGTTGGAGGCTTGAACTTTGATCATGGATGAAATAGTAGCAAGAGCATCTGCAAACTGATTCCCGTCCCGAGGGATATACTCAAGCTTGACTGTTGTGAAGAAGGTCAATAACCTCCTTGTATAATCCCTGTAAGGTATCCGATGATCCTGGTGGGTGTACCATTTTCCGTTGGTTTGATTGACTACCAAAGCTGAATCTCCGAATACGGTCAATGTCTTGATCCTGAGGTCAATGGCTTCCTCAAGACCCATAATGCAAGCTTCGTATTCAGCTTCGTTGTTAGTGCAGTTGAAAGTGAGTTTTGCCGAGAAAGGCATGTGAACTCCTTTGGGTGTAATGAGTACGGCACCAACACCACGACCATTCATGTTAACAGCCCCGTCAAACATCATAGTCCATTCTTCTTCCGGGTCAGGCCCTTCAGTGTGAATAGGCTCTTCGTGATCTTTTGATTTTATGAACATGATGTCTTCATCAGGGAAGTCAAACCTCATAGGCTGGTAGTCATCAATAGGTTGCTCAGCAAGATATTCAGATAGTACACTGCCCTTGATGGCTTTCTGAGATGTGTACTGTATGTCGTATTCTGTGAGAATCATCTGCCATCTTGCAACCCGTCCGGTAAGAGCTGGCTTCTCGAAAATGTACTTAACCGGGTCCATTTTTGAGATTAATAAGGTAGTGTGGGTCAACATATACTGTCTCAGTCGGCGAGCAGCCCACGCTAAAGCACAGCAAGTTTTCTCGAGCAGTGAATAACGTTGTTCACAGTCGGTAAACTTTTTGCTTAGGTAGTATATTGCATACTCTTTTCGACCAGACTCGTCATGCTGGCCCAGCACACACCCCATTGACTCTTCTAATACTGTCAAGTACATGATCAGAGGTCTTCCTTCAACTGGAGGCATGAGGATTGGAGGTTCTTGCAGATATTCCTTGATCTTGTCAAAAGCCTTCTAGCAGTCTTCGTTCCACCTGACCGTCTGTTCTTTTCTTAACAGCTTGAACAAGGGTTCACAGGTTGCTGTAAGGTGAGATATGAACCTTGAAATGTAGTTCAATCGACCTAAGAACCCTCGAACTTCCTTCTCTGTCTTCGGTGCAGGCATCTCTTGAATAGCTTTGACTTTATCAGGGTCAACTTCAATCTCTTTCTCGCTTACAATAAAGCCCAGCAGCTTACCAGATCTCACCCCGAATGTGCATTTGTTGGGGTTCAACTTCAGTTGATACTTTCTCAGACGCTTGAACAACTTCAGCAGATTCACCAGGTGATCTTCCTCTGTAAGGGACTTGGCAATCATATCATCCACATAACACTCGATTTCTTTGTGGATCATATCGTGGAATAATGTTACCATAGCCCGTTGATACGTCGCACCGGCATTCTTGAGCCCAAATGGCATTACCTTGTAACAGAACGTGCCCCAGGGTGTGATGAATGTTGTCTTCTCCATGTCTTCAGGTGACATTTTTATCTGATTGTATCCTGAAAATCCGTCCATGAAGGAGAATACCGAGAACTGAGCCGTATTATCCACCAATACATCAATGTGAGGTAATGGGAAATCATCTTTCGGGCTGGCTCTGTTCAGGTCCCGGTAATCAACACACATCCTTACTTTGCCGTCTTTCTTAGGCACAGGTACTATGTTAGCAACCCACGGCGGATAACTAGTCACAGCAAGGAACCCGGCGTCCCATTGCTTTTGTACCTCCTCCTTGATTTTCATAGCCATGTCTGGACGAGTACGGCGCAGTTTCTGTTTAACCGGTGGGCACTCTTCTCTCAAAGGCAGCTTGTGCATGACAATATCGGTATCCAACCCTGGCATATCTTGGTAAGACCAAGCAAACACATCCACATACTCTTGAAGCAGGTCAATCAGTTGTCTCTTTACTGAGTCTTGCAGGCAGGCCCCGATTCTAACCTCTTTCACGTCTTCCTCTGTACCAAGATTAATCACTTCAACCTCCTCCTGGTGAGGGGTAATAACCTTTTCCTCTTGTCTTAACAACCTGGCTAGCTCTTCAGGAAGCTCATATTCTTCTTCAACCCCTTCATCAGCTTGGTTGATTGGATTGTCAAAGTCATACGAAGTCATAGCCGTGCTGTTGTCGGTGCTGTCAGGAAGGCACTCTCTGCAAGGGTTTAATTTGTTCATTTTAGTGATTAATTTTAATCTTGCCTTAGAAAAAGTGAAATAAAGTTATCATTTTGAAAACACCGCCATTCATTTTTTTGTACAAAAAGAAAAAATGGAAAAACAGTGAACGAAAAGAAAAAAGACTCGTTTGCAAAAAGATGTCTGATATTTCATTAATTGATCTTGTTTGCACAAAAAAGTACAGATGGCCCGATTACAAAATGAGTCTTGTCATCTTGGGCAAGATGCAAGACTTTGATGCATGCTTATAAAAATACAGGAAATAATAATTACTCTGCATGAGTAACTCTTATAATTTCCTGGGAAGACCAGTTCGAGACACTGCTCCCCGGGATCTTTGGACGAATCCAGCTTTCCAGGTTGCGCTCCTCTTCCAGCTCGTCTTCCAGACAGTTGATAGCATCAGGGGTAAGCATCCCCCCACTGACAAAACCAGGCTCTCCAGCAGCCTTTGCTTGATGTTGAGTTGGTTTGTAACCCAACCCAAACTTGTCCTTCTTCTCCTCCACAGCTAAAACCTTGCCCCAGCCTAGGGCAGTTCCTTCCTCAACAACCTTCCGGGCTTGTTGGTATGATGACATGGAGATCCCAGATACAACAGATGCTTCATTGACATTCAAGGCTTCAAATCCTTGGCTCATTGTTTCATGGATCTCCCCATCCATTTCAATATACTTATAAGTAGCCAGATGGCTAACAAATATATCCTCCTCCCCACAGATTGTAACAACTTGGCCTTCCCACTCAAATTTTAACTTTTGGTGAAGGGTAGACGTTATTGCGCCGGCGGCGTGAATCCAAGGTCTACCCAACAAACAGCTGTAGGCGGGCTGAATGTCCATCACATAAAAGATAGTTTTAAAGGTCTGTGGGCCAATTGTCACAGGCAGCTCAATCTCTCCCAGAACCGATCTCTTAGAACCATCAAAGGCTCTTACTACCAGGTTGCTGGGTCTCAATGCCAGTCCATTATATTCTAGCTTCACCAGAGCCTTCTTTGGTAAGACATTAAGGGATGACCCTGTGTCTACCAGCACATGAGAAAGGACAGCTCCTTTGCATTCCATGGTTATGTGCAAGGCTTTGTTGTGGTTGCGGCCATCCGCTGTCAAGTCAGTATTGGTGAACCCTAGCCCATTGCTAGCAGTAACATTTCCAACCACAGTTTCCAACTGGTTGACAGTAATCTCTTCAGGCACGTAAGCTGCGTGCAAGACTTTGAGTAATGCATTCCGATGAGCTTCGGAACACATCAGCAGTGAGAGGATAGAGATTTTGGATGGCGTTTGGTGAAGCTGATCCACAATTTTGTAATCACTCTTTTTGATGATTCGCATAAACTCATCAACTTCTTGATCGAACGGCGTCTTCAAGGTTTCTTTAACAGTTTGATCTTCCTGCACCGGACTCTTTCCTTTTGCCTTGGCAGCAGCTTCTGCCTCGGCAGTGGGTCTTTGAACTTGTGAAGCAAAGAGACGTCCGCTTCGGGTGAAGCCTCCGCCTCCTCCCACATTATCTATCTGTGGTGCAGGTGCTGGTGTATCAAGAGTGATTCTTTTTCCTTCGCAGTATACGTCAGAGCCATAGTGCCAAGGGATGGCCCTATTGCTTTCATATGGTACTGGTCCAGGCACCGTGACAGTGACTGGACTGATTGCCGCTGCTGAAGGGACTGTAATTGTTCGTGGATCATAAAAGATTGTAACTGGTGCTCTGGTGGGAGCAGCACCTTCTGAATGGTAGGCAGAGTTGTTTTCCGGATCATAGAATATGGTGACAGTTGAGACATCTTCATGATTTGTTGCTGGTGTTGTAGGAGATATCGTCGAAAGAAATGATGTTGTTGTTGTAGGAGGTTCAAAATGGAGTGAAGCTGAAGTTGTAGCAGGAAAATTTGTTGAAAACTGATCGGTTGAGATGATGGATGAAGTACTTGTTGATGAAATCGAAGAATTGTCAGGAACAATAGTTGCTGCAGTTGTAGGAGGTTCTGAAACCGTTGCTGATGATATTGCTGGATTTGTTGGAAATGATGTGGTGATCTGAAGTTGGCCACTCTGAATAAGGCCATCTATGCCATTCCTCAAATTATCGCACCCATTTACGGAGATATTGCAGTAAGCACAACCCAACTCACACCCTGGGAACATCTGACATTCCAAGAGCTGAGCCTTGATTTCTACCAATGGTGTCCTGATCTGTCCCACACTGGTTATTAAATAAGACGGCTTGTCTTCTTCAATAGCGTTAATCCGGGGACCACCATGGTTTGGCATCGGGTTCTTATTGACATTGGGTGGTGGTGCGAAATTCAGAGCTTTTGAGTCTACCAGGTCTTGTACCTTCATATGCAGAGCCCTGCATTTTTCTGTGCTGTGGCCAGGTGCGTTCGAGTGGAAGGCACACCTAGCGTTAGAGTCATAGTTCCTTGGTAGACTGTTGGGATCCGGAGGTGCCAACGTTCTTAGCTCAACCAGGTTGAGTTTCAGAAGCTGTGGCAGCAATGTAGCATATGGCATTGGGATCGGATCGATCACTCTGTTAGCTTGAGATGGCCTCTGCTGAAATGGCCTCTGTTGACTGTTGTTGTTGGTGTTGCTGTTGTTGTAATTCCTTGGAGGATACTGATTTTGCTGATGGTACTGAGGTTGCGGCTGATAATTTTGCTGAGGAGGTTGATAGACTGGTTGAGGATGAGCTGGAGCAGGAATGGTGACTGCTGCTATTGACCTTTGAACATATTGGGGCCTGCCCCTGTTTGAATGGATGGCATTGGTCTCGCCAACTCTTCTCGGGCCTACAAAAGGCTTTCTTGTACTACCGGACGAGCTTGCACCGTTGTCTGAGATCTTTCCCATTTTTAACAAGCTTTCAATTCTCTCCCCGGCTATGACAACATCTGCAAAGCTAGTGGAAGAGAAAGCAGCCAGCCTGTCAATATAAGTTCCCTGAAGGGTGTTCATGAACATATCTGCCATTTCCCGTTCAGACATAGGTGGTTGAACAGCAGCAGCCAGTTGCCTCCATCTCTGTGCATATTCTCGGAAACTTTCCCTTGACGACTGTGACATTCCCATTAGGAGGGTCCTGTTGGGTGCCATGTCTAGATTATACTGATACTGTCTGATGAAGGCCTCTGCCAGGTCCTTCCAGCATCTAATGGTTGCCCTTGTCAAGTGAGAGTACCATTCTCTCGACGCTCCAGTTAAGCTGTCTTCGAAATAGAACATCCAAAGCTTCTCATCCATTGTATAGGCCTTCAGCCTTCCCAGAAATGACTGTAAATGAGTCCGGGGGCATGAAGTCCCGTTGTATTTTTCAAAGCAAGGAGGCTTGAACTTATGGGGGATCCTGACCCCGTCTACCAAGCCCATATCCATGACATCGAAGCCCAAAGAGTTTTGAGATTCTAAGGACCTCAACTTCTCAGCTATCTCATCCAATCTTCTATCATAAGCCTCTTCCCCAGCTCCCATTACTGTGAACTGGTCTTCTTGAGGGTCTTCTTGCAATACCCTGGCTGCAGTGGCGGTTCCTTGAACATTTGCAGGAATATTGACCTCAGGATGGAGGTGTGGGCCAAACACAGGGGGGTTAACATGAGGTTGTACCCTTTCATTGTTACTTGTGCCGGCAGTCCCCACATGGGGCTCCTCTTGATTCCTCCCTTCTACCAAAGCTCTGAGCCTCTCCTGGCTTTGAGCTAAGTTGTTCATTACTTCCATGAACTGTGTTATCTGAGTTCTCATCTCCAACCTTTCGTTGGCCATCTAGTTTCTGACCTCCGTAAGGTCCTGCTGCATCTGATCCATTTGAATTCTCGGAAGGTTGTTTCGGGTTGGATAACGGTGCGGACGGTTGAGGGGAAATACCCGGCGCCTAGCAATAGTTCCTGAACATCACAACAGAGGTTAGCAACAATAAAACAAAACCTACAAAACAAACAAAGGGTTAGCATGCAATGCAGTTATGCTTATTTGTTCTCAAGGTATCCGGTTTGGCCTTCAGTTTTGACCCTTCCAGACCCTTGAAGATGCTGTTGAATGTTGCTTCCGAAGTAAACTAACATGAATATATTACATAAGGTGAAATAATACAACTTGTTCATTTTACAACACAAGCCCCTTAAGGGGTCAAAATACATCACAAAAAGTAAAAGTACATGGAATAGAAACAACAACAAGCAAATGGTCAAACACCAAGGCTAAACTCATCCTCACGAACTTCCTTGAGAAGTGCTTCGGTCACAGGATCAGCCGGACGCTCCAGGAGATTCCGGATAAGGAGGTTCCGGGTTGCAATAGCTGCTGCTAGTTTCTTGTGCTGAGTTTGGTCCTTGGACCTCTTCACCCCTGCTTTAATCTTTAATTCTGATATCTCCCTCTGGGCTGCTGCCAGGGCTTCTTGCTGTTCTTTTGCATTAGCTTCAAGTTGCTCCATCTTGTCTTGAACTCTTTTGTCTTCCAGGGTACGAGCCTCGGTGATCCTGACCCACCGGGCTTGACTCTCCTTCAAATACAAGTCTGTCCTTGCTCTCTGGAACTGGGCTTCTTTGCAAGCATTCTTCAGAATTTGTTCACCAGCCTTTGACTTTTTGATATAATCCCCAGACTTTTCAATCTTATTCAAATGCTCTACTCTCAACTTCTCCAATCTCTCAATCTCCCTCATACCTTCACTCCTTTCCCGGAGGGTCTTCTGCAAAGCCTGGGTTAGCTTCTCATTTCTTTCCTTCAAGCTCTCAAACTCTTCCAAACTGATGGTGGCAGGGGGTGGTGCTGAAGATGACTCAGGCATGTCTTCTATGGTAAAGGGCATCCCAGAGAATTGGGCCCTGGCACGGGACCATTCATAATATTGTGCCGATGCCACATTATTACACTTCCCCAGAATGGTGACTCCCTTGGTTTGAACATTATCCCAGGCCCAGGCAGCCTGCCTAACAACAGCCAAACTAATCTTGTTCTCACAATAAAGGGTCTCCACCAAGTCCTGTGCCCTAGGAGTGTGGACCAGTGCATAGCCCAGTTGCCTTCTGAACAACAGAGGATTGTAATTGATACTACCCTTAACTCCTATCAAAGGCACATTAGGAAAATGCCCACAACTGGTGATAATATCCCTGCCCTTGGTGCCCTGAGTGCACCATCTGATATCTGCTGAAGTTAGAACAGTGAGTCTCTTAGCCCAGTTGCTCTGCTGATGAGGGTTTAAAAATGCATCTGTCCTGGGTAGGTGCCTGAGAAGCCAAGTGTGAAACAATGGAGCACAAAACCTCACTAACCTTCCCCTCTGCTTCTCATTCCTCTGATGTACTGAATAGTAAAGATCTCCCAATAAAGTCGGCACTGGGTTTTTCAGAATGAACAGATGGATTGCATTCTTGCTAATGAATTGAGGCTCATCTGCAAACAGCACAATTCCATATACACTTAGGGCCAACAAAGCACAAACAGCTTTCCACTCCCCCAGGGAAGCCTTCAGACTAGCTTGAGAAATTAAGAAGTCCAGATGAAAGCCAGGGATTCCAGCTTTAGAGGTCAAATGCTGCTCAATCAAAACAGGTTCCAGATGCAAAGCCTTTTCTACTTCTCCATTAGCAGGAAAGACCATCTCAGGGTTGAAAGGAATTTCTCTCCTGATAGGCATACCAACTAATGAGGAGTACTCTTCCAATAAGGGGCCCAACTGAAAGTCTTGAAAAGTAAAACATCTCAGTGGAGGATCATAAAACTGAATGCAGGTGTGGATGAGGCTCCTCTGTGAAGGGTCCAGATCCATAACCATGTCCAGTATATCTCCATAACTCTCCCTGAACAAAGGTATGTGATCTGGAGTAATCAGGGTTTGAATCCTCCTGATGTCTGATAACTCTGGCTGGAAGAAGTGATAGGTGACATTGTTCTTTTTAGGGGCCATGATGTTGAAGACTGTGTAAAGACAGGTGCTGATGATAATACTGAAGAAGTGGGCCACTGACTGGCTGGTGCAGGTGAAAGCTGAAGCAGATAGCTGATGAAGACAAGTCAAAACTGAAGATGGGGTCAAAACCAAAACCAACTGAAGATGGATACCCTGAAACAAATAAGCAAATGTCAATATGATGCAATGATTATGTATGCAAATGATATGCAAAGGGTTTGTGACTGAGCTGGATCTGATCAAATTGTTCTGACATAGGTCCAAGTGTGCTCAAGAATTCCAGATGGAGGTCTATAAATCCAGTAACCAAGGTGGGGGACTCAAATAAAGAGCCACATGTCCAGGGTTTTAGAATCACAAGAACTGTCCAACATGGAGTACTCTTAACAAACAAAGTAACAGGGTATTCTGAGGTCAGGGTACCTGCAAACCTGTAAACAGCCCAACCCCCTCACAGGTGGTGTTCTAGAACAAGGATCCTCAGACTTGGATCAGTTATGAGAAGTGTAAACACTTCTAACCCGGAGGTACAGTGTTTACAATAACCATAAAAGTTCCTCCTCTAATTCACCTCAGTTTCTGAAGGTCAATACTAAAAGGTCATCCAGACTTAGCAGGCTTCCCAGATAGCCCCAGCATTGCAGGAAATCTGCAACACGGAGTTCTCAAGAAGAAACCCATATCTGAACCGTGTTTCATATTCCCGCACCAGACCGAAATGGAATGGGAAAGAACATGATTCACTCTAGCCTAGGTGTCACTCAGGTCCCAGGTATAGGACCTTAACTCTCAATGAATCATCCACCCACCAAAACAAAGACCAGATCCAGCCAGCAGCATGACAGTATGATATATACAACAACAATAAAGAAAGCAGTAAAGCAACTGTACATAAATCAAAAATAAAATACATACAAACACAAATAAGCACATAACACCCCCAATAAACACAAATCAATCAAGCGCTAGGAGGAACCCACAAAAAGAACCAGAAGCCCTGGTTGCAATATAAGGTTCCCCAGCAGAGTCGCCAAGCTGTCGCTCCCGACAAATGAAACATATCATATGAAGGTACAGACGCGAACGGTCGGCGAAGGGAACAGTGAGAACACACAGCCGTGAACTCACTGGAGGATGAATAGAGTCGCCAGCTAGGCATTTTTATCCCGGAGGAAAGGTAATGCTGCATAAACCTAAGAAAAGAGATGGATAAGACGGTTTGCGAACCAGAGAGACTGAGAAAGGGGGTTGGTTACAACCTGGGAAGGTATTAGCACCCAGATTGTCCGTCGTACTCGACGGGATCCACGCTTAAAAGATTTGTGTCTTAAAGGGGTAGTGTCAGTGCAATTTGTGTGTAAATGAGCTGGAAAAGATGTATAGGTGTCAGTGTAAGGTGTATGAGTGATATGAAGGTGTCAGTGTAGGAACAGAATGAAATGCTCATGATAATGAGGCTAAAGAATGAAGCTGGAAAGAGGGGGAATGTACAGAGACTTTTGTTCGATAACTGTTAAGTTATGCCTACGTATCCTCTCGTGCAATGAGGAAGTCAGAACACCGTAGTTCGACCCAAAGAGACTGAAAGATGAATTGACTTGTGAACTGCTTGCTTGCCTATGCTCAAGTGTATGATCTGTCTGGCACAGATGCAAACTGTCTTGCATTAGACGGAAGAAGCAAGTTCTCGTTTATGAGTGAAGATGATGAGAAAAGAATCCCGAAGGAGACGATTATTGTTTGTTTTTGAGTTTTCAGTCTTTTATTACTTTTGAAAGTTTGTCATAAGTTAATGAGCTTAAGCCTAAACCAATGGGTTAGTAAACTCATCACATCTTCCCTCTGATTAGGGGTAATGAGAATTACCTTAAGTGTGAAGTCAGATTCTCACACTTAATCACCTTTGGTGTAGGATTAAGATCATTAACCTACTTGTTGATTATTTAGATGTTTTTGTTGTTTTTGTTTAGTGTTGAGTAATGAGGTTAAGCCATAATCAGGGATTAAACAGACTCATTACACCATCCTAATAGAAGGATAATAGATGAAAATGTTTAAGCTGAGGAAAGCTCCTCAACTTAACCCATGATTAGGGATTAAACTCATGACAAAACAAACCTTTGGTTAAGTGGATTTTATTTAATGATAAGATGATGAAGTGGATTTTATGATTTGTAAGACAACTTGAGGGGGACTTGTCCATTAACACTAGGGTTAGTCCTTCTTAACCAGTTAAGGAAGAATTAGAACCCTAATGCAAGGCCCAAGTTACAAGCTTGAAGTCTTGATAGTTGTTAAGTGGATTGATTAAGAGATTTAAACACATTAAGGGTTTAACACTTAGGATTAAAGTTATACACTCCATCCTAAGAGAAGGATGCAGGCATAAGCTTAATCACAAAGCCTTAAAGCCTTTAAGGTTTAGTCCCTGATTATGAGATGAGAAGAGAAGACTCAAAAGGAGACACAAAGGTAAAACTATGAGGGGAGACTAATCAAAACCCTAATTCATTGTCATGCTTGGTTATTCCTAAGGTTTGTGAGGTTTGCAAGAACAATCTTCAATGGAACCACCAGGAAGCAGATGAACAAGATCAAGAGAAGCAAAGTGACTTGCTTCATTCAAGAAGTCAAGTCACTTGAAGAGAGAAAGTGGGAAGAACAAGAATGAGCAAGCTCAATCTCAAACACATATAGGAATGCAGCAATGGATGCAAGAGAGATGAAAAGAAAAGGTTATGAGAAGTGAAGGCAAATTCACTTCCCAAGTTTACTTACCACCTGAAATGTTAGAAAGAAATGCAATGCAAATGCAAAATGAGATGAAATGGTATGATGCTAAGCAAAACCAGAAGCATGTTGATTATGATTATGATGTTATGAGGTGCTGCAAACATGAGGCAAGACATGGAGATGTTCATACAAGATCATGGATGCAAATGATGCAAGCTAAGGAGCATGAATGAACATGAAAAGTTATGAAGCATACAAGGTAAATGACATGGCAAATATGTGATGCAATGATCAAACATGCTTCCTACATGTCTTAAGATGTCAAATGAAACACAAGCATGCATAAAATGCAAAGACAAGTCATGTTATGCAAGAGAATGCAAGAAGGATGCAAAGGAAAGCCCAAATTAGGGTTTATGAATCAAACATCAAACAAAAACCAAAAACAGAAGCAAACCCTAAGATAAAAAATGGAAAATGCCACCCAAAGAAACCCTAAACCTATACTAAACCAAGGTCCAAAGGGGAGGTCTCAACTCTTAACCAATCTCAAGTTATGAATTTTCTAAGTTATTAAGGTTTTTTAGGGTTCTTAACAAGAGAAATGCCAAACAAATTGAAATTGAAAGATCAAATCAAGACCATTTTATCCTAGAAACTACATGCTAAACACAAGACAAAGCAAAAAGAATCAATGTCCAAACCTTCTTAGATAGGCAGAAATGAATTTTTGAACTTAGGATCAAATTAATGCATAAAAAATGATTTAATTCAATGAAAAATTCTTAAAATGCATCAAGATCAAAAAAGAAATTTGGTTTGAAGGTTGGACAATGTTTCTAAATGTCTTAGAACATTTCATGAATTTTTTTGTAATTTTTAAATACCTAAAAGTATTTTTAATTAATTAATTTCCATTAATCAATTAAAAATAATCTTTTAAATATTTAAAAATACTTTTTTAATGATAAAAAAATAAAATAAAAATATTTTTGGGTCTTAAAAATTAATAAAACTTTTAGGAAAAAGTTTCATAATTTTTAAGACATTTTAAATATTTTAAAATAATTATGCAAATTTAATGAAAAGAAATGAAAATAAAATTGATTTAATCTGAATTAAATGAAAAGTAAGCTAATCCTAAGGTGGAGATTCAAACTGGGCTGGGGACAGTTGACTGGCGCGCAGATCCAAGGGTCCTGGTTGACTCTGATTAAATTAATTAAATCAAGGATTAATTAAGCTAATTAGGAGGATTAGGGCAAACGAAATGATCTGGGCCGTTCAAAGCAGCGGGAAGTCAACAAGTCAGAGGCAATCTACGCTCAGCATTCAAATGGCCATAATGACCTGAGTTTAGGGTTAATCACCCTCAGGTGACCGGAGAGAAGCTCCGATCATCTTCTCCGGTTGCACAAAAAACCTAGAACACGATTCAGGTACCTATTCTACAAATCAAGCACACCTAAATGATCCTCTAACTTCCTAGGTCATGAATCCATCTCCAAACAACATTTATGCATCATGAATCAAAGGAATCGAAAGGAAAGAAATTCACGGGCAAAAATTCAGAGGGACCATACAAGCTCAGTTTTCACTCATTTTTAAATCTAAACATATCACCATGATCCTTGAAGCATGCATTTTCACTTTATAACAAAAAATCAGAGCTTTGAGAGAAAAGTTTCATGGTCATACCTGAGGTGACAACTCCTGTTTCTGGGCTTTCAGAGCAGTTTCTTGATGCAAGCTAGCTCCAATGACTCCCCTGGTGCTAATGGCAGGCTTGGAATGAACTTTAGCAAGCTATTTCAAGAGGTACCAAACTGATATAGCAGAAAGTGAGCTTTGTGTACAGGCTGTTTTAGGTCAATGTAAAGGGTGGTTTTGACTCCTTGTGGTATGCTTGACTTGTTGGTGAAGAAAGATGAGGTGTTTGATGGCTGGATGAAGGGATTCGATGAGTTCTGGTTTGGAAGGTGAGGAATGGTGAAACTCAGGTCAGGCTTGTTTCAGGCTTGAGCTTTGGTGGTTTGAGGTCTATGGAGTATGGTGAGTTGAATGGTGAAGATGGTTTTTGTGTTTGCAAGCTGTGGAGGCAGATTCGAAGCAACTTGCAAGATGAGGTGTTTTTTGTGAATGTGTTGTATGAAGTGTTTCAGCCTTGCCTTGTACATGAAATGGCTTGCAATTTGTCCACAAAAACCTCTCTCATTGGTCAGTTGACAAGACATGTCCTTTATTGATTGGTAAGTCACCTTTTGCAAAAAGTCCAATTCTTGTAAGAGAGGGCATGGGCTAAGCTCTAGCTAAGTACAATGGGCATGGGCTGCGCAGCATGATGTGTGTGTGAAGCTAGCTTGGTTCAGCAGCCAATGCATCAAGTTGGTGAGATGTGATCATGAGTTTTGCAACTTGTGGCTTTTTGGTTCACATGTGATTTCTTTGTCCAACCAACCATAAAACCATGGGCATTCTTGGTTCATTCTGAATTTTATGACTTAGAGAATGTTTGCATACTGGTTTGGAGTGAATTAGAAGTCACATTGGGCTTTGGTTCATGATCTTGCAAAATTTCCATTTGAGGCATGCCTTGAAAATCAATGATTTTGGCCAACTTTGTCACACCATAACTTTTGATCCAAGAAGAGTTTGATCATGTTCTTGTACTTTTTGAAAAGGGAAAGATGAGATCTACAACTTTCATGACCAAAGTTTTTCCATTTGAAGCATTTTTGGATCAAGAATCAAGGCTTGAAAAATGACCTAAAATGATGCATTCTTGAAAAGTCAACTATGCCCAAAAAGTCAACATTTGCAAAAACCCTAAATTCTTGATTTTTGTGAACTTCAACCTTCTTCCATGATCAAATAAAGATCATATACACTCAAAATGATGAAGATCACCCATTGGTTGGGTCATTGGGGGCCTCAGATGCCCTGATTTTACACTGACTTGTCCAGAAAGTCAACTCTTGATCAGATGACTTCCCCAAGGAATTTCTTCATGAAAATTGATATGTATACTCCCTATACCATATAGAGACCAATGGAAACAAGAATGACCAGAAAATTTGGAGTTATGGCCTCTGAAACCAAAACCCTAATTTTCAGTCAACTGTGCAGTTTAACCTGGCTCTGCATCCACTCAAACCCTAGTTCTTGTGATTCCTTTGCATTTTTGACTTTGAGGAGATGGAAAATGATGTAAGAACACTCATGGACCTCTTTGAAGTGATTGGTGATCTTTGGAGTGGCTCAAGAGGCTCTTGGATTGCTCAGATCACAAACCCTAGGTGCAGATGACTTAGAATCTATGCAGGGGATATGATATGATTGTGTTTATGCATATGAGAATGATCACAAGCCATGGTGTGAATGGGTGAGGGCAAATTTGGGGTGTTTACATTCCTCAATCCAGATCAGTTCATAGATGTTTACGCCATCAACATATTTCTGACTCACAATCCAGTGCCTACATTACTTGGGGACATTCTGCATTCTCTTCATACTCGTACTACGAAGGCATGAGGAACTTTGATGTGCTACATACCTTTTCTATCTAGGTGGTTTATTTCTCACCTTCCTCGATCAGTGATGAAGAACGAACAAGGGTTCAGGTGGTCCAAGAGGATTATGTCACTCTCTCATTCAGATATTCATTGGTGCTCTAGATCTATGGAGAATGTTACTATCATTGACCGGTGTGGGGAGTTCCCTAATGTGCCACTTCTTGGCATAAGAGGAGGGATTACTTACAACCCTTCCTTAGCTTTACGACAGTTTGGTTACGCTCGGAGTGATGGTCCTCATGACATGTTGATTCAAGGTATTGTGTTTGACTACGACAACGATCTACAAGGTTATCGTCAAAGGTTTATACGAGCATGGGGGAAAGTGAACAAGGTTGACAGCAAGAATCTGGATCCCAAGTACACTATTCCTATGGAAGCTTATCTCAGATGGGTACGATCTCATGCTCAGACCCTTATGATGCCATATCCGGCCATCCTGCCAGTTACTATGAAGCTTGTTGCTGAAGGGGATACTTCTTATACCATCCTTCACCCAGACATGCCCACTGACATGGAAGACTTACAGAGGTCCTGGATCCAGTTGAAGGAGCAAAGGGATACTTTTGAGACTGATTACAAAGAAAGTCAAGAAAGAATCCTGGAGCTAACAAAGCAACTTCACGAGGAGAGGAATCTCAACTCATACCTCAACACAAAGAGGAAACGTCCATGGGAGACTTAAAACCCCACCTTTTGTATTCATTTCATTTTTTATTGTAAGCCCAAAGGGCAAACAAATTTATTACTAATAAAAGTTTACTTTTTGGTTGTTTAAACAAATTTAAATCCTGCGGTCCTTGAAAACATTGCATATACATTTACATACCATATCATTGCATCACAGGTTTCTTATGTACATGTATCTTATCTTCTCGCTGTTTATTTCAGCAGAAATGGCTCTTGAACAAACATCCAAAGATCTCCAGGCTCAGAATGCACAATTCCAAGAGTTGATTCTGAACTTGTCCAAGGGATAAGATGAGTTGAAGACACTGCTGGCTAAGAAGAAGAATCCCGAGGACAACAAGGATGATCAGCTGGAACAACTACAAGCTGAGATGACAGAAATAAGGACCCAGATGAATGACCAGGTGGCTCTTATTCAAAGTTTAGCTCAGGGGCAAGAAGAGCTAAGAACCATTGTCCACAAACTTCAAAATAATGGAGTTAGGAATCTAATTGTCAGTCAACCTCCATTAAAACAAGCTGATTTGGTTGAAAGGAAGAGGAGGATAAAAGAAGGAAAGAGACAGGTTGCCACTGATTGTTCTTCAGTTGAAGAAAAAAGACCTGATAAGGTTAATCCACCTCAACACAAGGAATGTAGAAGACAGTTTATCAAATTCAGCACTCCAATGTCACAAATTCTGCAATGCTTGTTAGAGATGAAACTAATTTCTTTGAAAAGTCCTCCTCGAAATCCTAATACTGCCTCTCCTCACTATAATTCCAAGGCAAGGTGTGAGTATCACTCCGACAGTCCTGGACATGATACAAATAGTTGTTGGACATTGAAGAAAAAGATTCAAGACCTGATTGACGAAGGAATCCTAGAGGTTACTCCAGAAGGTCAAATTGAGTTCTACTATCGTCCATCAAACATCAAAGCTGCAAGACAAGTTGCCCAAAGTAGCAAGAAAGGAAGGCTACCTATTCCTGTTGAAATATGGGGCACCTTGGGACATCCAAGTGGCAAATTTGATTTCATGGTGAAATATACTGCTCCTGAAAGTTCACAGATTGCAATTGAAGACATTCAGCCAACTGGATGGGACAACATTTGAATTTTCATTTGTAATTTCTTTTATTTGTTTAAACACTTACCATTATGTTAAACTTTTGTTTTCATTAATGCATTGCATATGTTTGTCTTGAATTAATCCATTCGTTTCACTATGGTTTGAACTATGTTTCATATTTCTATTTTGTGATATTTAACTCCTGAAAAAGCTATAAGCCTGTAGAGGGAGGATGACGAAAAACAATACTATAATCTTATGCAGTATGCTTTTGAACAGACTATGTTGACGATGTACAAACATTGTTTCAATTCCTAAACAGTTGAGATAAAAGGAAGTTAATCCCTAGTCAACCCTTGTGAGCCTATGAAGTAGGAGTTTTCATTCTCATGCAAATTAAAACCCTTATTCATAACCTGGGGCAGGGTAGTTACTCGGTTAACTCAAATATGCCAATTATATGTGTTGTACACAACTAATGATGGTTCCCTGTAATCATTAAACCTGACAGTCAATATCTAGCAAAATAAAATTTCACTAAGTCATAACCTATGAAGGAGACTTAGTAAACATTGAGATATCCCGCTGACTGTAACCTTGAAATAAACAGTTCAGGAAAAAAAAAGGGATAGCAAAATCATGAAAGAAAAAAAAAGAGGTCATTATGAATCCTCAACAAAGAAAGATGACTGAATGTTGAAATAAATTTTTGGTTTCTGAATCATCACAAATGTCAGTGTTACAATTCCAAACTCCGTTGGAACCTCAATGCATAAGTTAACTGAGCATAGGACTGAAGAACATTATGGAGATTGGGTTGGGTACAAATAAAATTTGAGCCTTTGTCCTTTGTTTCTTAAACCGTGAACTTGACCACGTTACAACCCTTTAAAAGTCCTAACTGAAGCATGGTTAGTTCGAAACCGTACTGCTACAAAAAGGTATCCTGACTCCTTTAGGGCTTATTATAAAACTTGAGTTAATATCACAGTTTTCACAAAAATTGTTTTTCTAAAATAACTCTTTTTCAAAACTTCAAGACAGACATAAGCATTGCATTTTTGAATATATTTGTTTGCATATACCTGAGTGTTTGATAAACAGAGAAACTTACAGGATGAATGTTCAAAGTCCTTCCGATAAACAAAGTTGCTTCCTGGATCAAAGTCCATGTATACAAAGGGGCATAGTCACTGTTTCCCAATCAAGGGGGCATACCAAGTTACTGTTCAATTCATTCGGGGCAATCAGGTCCAGATTCAACAGTGCTTAATAGCCAGGAGCAGCTTTCCTCATCTATCTAAATTACCAAGGGTAACCTTAAGAAGTTCATGATGTCAGGGGCATATTATTGTGGGGCATTCTGCTTATTTCTCTTGAGGTAACTACATTCAAATACTTCCGCTATGGGATAATTCATCCTCAACCAAGGGGCAATGCTCTCTTTTCAAAATCTAATACCCGTAGCATATATGGTCCATCACAATTTGAAGACACGTTCCTCTCATTATATCACCTTGATATTGGATTCTCAGCAGAAGCCATTGTGGAAATTAATTGTCTACGCCAGTAGTATCAGATGGTGTCAGTATCATGTCTTCAGATCCAGCTATGAGGATTTCTGGGAAGGTATTCAGGAAAGTTAAGAATCTCAGGAGCTCTAAATCCAATTGGTTATACACTTTCAAAGTTGAAACGATTCTGTTTTCGAGTTCAACTTTACTTTTCCCTCTTTATTCAGGGTTACTTTTCCCCTTTTACCTAAGCGAAAACGTCCATTGGTTGTGTTTGAATGTATGTATGATTTTGAATATGATTGATGTTTACCAGAAATGCATGAAAATGCAGTAATAGTATTTACTAAGGACGAACGAAGGTAGGAATTCAACGAAGCTTCGCCGGTTCATCCCCACAAGATAACTACAAATCCCCAGTACAACAAATCTATCGTCATAGATAATTCAAGTTACGTCTCCCTTTGAATTTATGTCCATCTCTTTTATCCTCATTCGGGATACTCGGGAACTTATTCCTTCAATAGAAGTACGACGAATGAAGACGGGAGGTTATAAATAAGATACTATCAAACAAGACGGGAACAAGTTCCTCACATTCTTCAGCAACAAATTGGGATTTATTTTCCCTAGCCAGCAGTTTTTATACAAAGATATTCAGACCCTACAGGCTGCATGATTCATACATACATCATTTACATCATATCATAACATACATATCAATAAATGCATAATACATTTACTTAGGTGCATCATACTATGCATGCATATATATTGCATAAACTAACATTCTCCTTGCAGGAAAGTTATATGCAGGTAAAACAATATCAACAATTCACAACAGGTCAGAAATGATCCATACATTACTCAAGATGTCCTTGGAGAGTAGGCAAACGGTCTGTAAAAAGATCCATTCCCTAATCCAGGATACTTCCAGAAGATTTCATCTATCTGGTCTTGAATAGCAGGAAAACGGTCTGTATAAAGATCCATTCCCTGGTTCAAGATATTTTCAGAAGATTTAATTTATTGGTCCTTGAATAGCAGGCAAACGGTCTATACAAAGATCCATTCCCTGGTTCAAGATATTTTTCAGAAGAACTAATCCTGACGTTATTTTGGCCCTTGAATAGCAGGCAAATGGTCTGTACAAAGATCCATTCCCTGGTTCAAGATATTTTTCAGAAGAACTAATCCTGACGTTCTTTTGGCCCTTGAATATCAGGCAAACGATCTGTACAAAGATCTATTCCCTGGTTCAAGATATTTTTCAGAAGAACTAATCCTGACGTTCTTTTGGCCCTTGAATATCAGGCAAACGATCTGTACAAAGATCCATTCCCTGGTTCAAGATATTTTTCAGAAGAGCTAATCCTGACGTTCTTTTGGCCCTTGAATATCAGGCAAACGGTCTATACAAAGATCCATTCCCTGGTTCAAGATATTTTTCAGAAGAACTAATCCTGACGTTCTTTTGACCTTGGAGAGTAGGCAAACGGTCTGTACAAAGATCCATTCCCTAATCTAAGATCCTTCCAGAAGAGATAATCGACACGAAGATTTATTTCTACTGGTCTATTCAACAATTCAAATCATGTTGCATAAATGATTCAGAGACGGCCTATACGAAGACCTAGTACTGATATCCAGTGTCAACATAAAGACATCATCACATCCTGATACTTTAGATGGCATCTCTAAGCCTATCTCCAGTTCTTTAGATGGCATCTCTAAGCCCATCTCCAGTTCTTCCAAGTGGCATCTTTAAGCCCACTCAAGCATATACAACTAATCATTAGTGTTACTTTACGCACCGACGAGTGCAAAATTTTGGGCTTTTGTGTTCAATCCCCTTCAACCTTCCAGTTCACGACTGGCACATACACCAATCTAACCCCTCAGGTTTCAGAATATTGAACAGGGGCAGCTGTTGCACCCCAAAATTTGCCCTCCATAAGAAAAGACATTGTGTACTAAGAGGCTCACAATATTCACAAGGTTCACAATACATCTCATGAGGTTCACAAGGTTCACAAGATTCACAATTAGTCAGAAAGTTTGACAATTCCCTCAGACAATGCATCCTCCTAAGCAATGCATCTTAAACTAGGGTTTTGACTTTCATCAGGCTAAATGGACTTCCAAGACTTAAAGTGAGCTTCATAGCATCCTATATATGTTCAAGAATCCCCATGTCAAGTTTCAAGACTTTCCCAAAAGATTTGCTCAGCCAGATGATCAAATAGGTTAAAATCAGTCAAAGTAGTTAAAAAGTCAAACAGAGGTCAACTGTGGTCAAACCAAAGTCAAATTTCATGATTTTTTTGCCAACATCAAGTATATGAGGTAAAATTCATCATTTGATCAAGGGTTGATCATGATTCATCAAGGAGATTTCAGATCATCAAGAATCAGGAGTTTCTAAATTAGGGTTTTCATAGGAAAAGTCAATTGAACTTTGACCAGCCATAACTTTCACATGCTTCATCAAAAAATTTCAATCCAAAGCTCATTTTGAAGGAAATTGAATTCTCTACAACTTTGTGTCTCACAAGCCAAGCCCAAAAATGCTTCATTTGGAAGGTATGAGCTAAGACATTATAGGTCCTTTTAAAAGTCAACAAAAAGTCAACAACTTCCAAAGAGAATAACTTGAGAATGGTAAACGATATGGACATGAGACCAGAGATGTTGGTTAGAGGACTCTTTAAGCTTTCTAAAATGTCCAAGAACACCTTTATAGCATTAAAATTGAAGGATTTATGCCCTTGCAAAGTTGGGAAATTTTTGAGAGGTTTATGAAGCAAATGGGGTCTTAAAACCATAATTCTTCAAATGGGCTGACTTTTTTGTGATCCAATTTGTTGCATGACATCATGCACGAAATTAAATTAATATTTTCATAATTTTATTCATTTTATTTTTATTTATTATTATTTTTTATATTAAAAATAATTTTAAATCCAAATAAAATATAAAATAATGGAGATTTAAATTGATTTGGTTTCTAGAAGGTCTTAAATTATATTTAGACTTGATTGATACAAGAATTATGAGGATCATCCAAAAATAGCAAGCTTATATCAAGATATTTCAAGTTTTAAAGTCAAATCTTTTTCAATCTCAAACTATCCAAATATCCAAAGTTTTGTGTAATTTTTTTGACCTAATTCATTGTACCATATATATACAACACAAAGACAAGTGCTATTGACGAATTTGCAGCCTCCAAAGTCATCTTCAAACTTCACAAAATCCACTCAAAAATCAAATTCGGTTTCTTCATTACAAAACTTTTCAAGATATTTTAAGGACATGAGAAGGATCCTTGGACTTCACTGAGTCGAAACCAACCCTCAAACACATCCAATTCATGCTCATATGATCAACCCGAATGCATATTGTTCATACTTTTATTTTTTTCGATTTGAACTATTTATGCAATGATAATGAAAACTAACTATGGATTTGTGTTTCTTATGAAGTTTAGAAGCTTTCTGGATTGTTTAATTTGACTCTTATGGACTATAGCAAAATCCACGATTGTTAGGGTTTGAGATTCAAATTCGGGAACTTAGCATTTAAGGCATCTAAATGAATTCTAAGAACATGGCCATGATGTATAAGCTTTATGTAATTGATCTGGGCTTCAAATTTGTATTAATATTGTAGTTTGCTTGATGATTAAAAAACGTAGGTTTCTGGTTCAAGAACATGCAGGAAAATTCGCAGGAATTTTTGAAGAAGAATTCGCAGGAAATTTGAATGAGGAAGATGAAGCTGCGCGCCAAAATCCAGTTTCAAATTCTAACATATATTTTATTTTATTATTGCTGTATATATTTAAGAAAAGCAAGCTGGTTCAGTTGGTTAGCGCGCATGTGTGAGATATGGATGGTCCTGGGTTCAAACCTTCCCCAGGCCATTTTGTTTTTGTTACTTTTATTGATTTTCGTAGGTTAAAAATAAAAAAGAACGCTGCCCATTCTATATCACCAACACGCAGCTGGTCCAGTGGATGGCTTGTTGGTCCAAGGAGAATGAGGCCTAGGGCGTGGGTTCGATCCCTGCCCCAGGTAAGTTTCAATTTTTATTTTGCTTAGTAATTTTGTTTAATTATTTTATTGTTAATTAAATATAATATACATATGTAAATAATTCTAAATTAATATGTAAATACTTTATATTTTATAAAAGAAAACCCTCTAAAAATATTTTCTAAATTCTAAACCTAGTTTTTTATTTATTTATTATGTATTTAATTTTAAAAGTATGTATATATTTATTTAATTATTAAATTAATATTGTATGTTAAATTAAAAAACCCTAATATTTTATATATAAAACCCTAATTATTTTTTTAAAACCCTAATTTATTTTCTAAATACTCAAAACCCTAATTTTCTTTTAAAACTTTAATTTCTAATTTTAATTGTTCTTGTTTAATTATACTTAATAAATAATTTTAAATTAAATCATTAATCATACTTATTTTGTAAATAAACTTATTATTATTATCTTTATTATTTTATTTTTCATATCAAAAAAATCATTAAAAAAATGTTTGTTTAATTTTAATTATCATGTATATATTTTGTACTAACCTTTTCTTCTTATTATTATTGTTTTATCACTAACCATTTTATTTTAATTGTTCATTATATAATTATTATTTAATTTGCTTTTATTATAATGTAACTGTATAAGCCATGTAATAGTTGTAGTAATTTACTGTTTATTTATTTATGATATATTGCTATGGTTAGTAAAATAGGGAGTGATAATATGTTTGCTTTTAAAATCAATTTAGATCACTAATTATAAGATAAATATTTGAACTTGTACACGCACACACGTAAGTCGATCTTTGATCGCCATCTCACTTTCTTAAGGATACCTCTCAGGTTGCCTAAATAAAAAGGTCAAGTAAGGTGTATAAAGAAAAGTCCCTTCTTCTAAAAATATCATCAAGTCCCTTTACGATTATAAGATCAAGTCCCTTCGAATGTTGCCTTCGTGAATGATCTTGTCCCTTTCGAATAAAAGATGATAAGTCCCTTCGAATTGCTAAGACACCTTACAGTTGCCTAATCTCAGATGACCCTTCACATGTCCCATACAACATCCTAGGTAATGACTACCTATTCCTTAATAATAGGGATAGTCTTACCATTGAAAGAACATTTAAGAATAGTACAGATTTAATCATAGGGTAGGTTCCTCTTAAGTACTTGCTCACTCTTTCAAAAACATTTCATAACACTTCACATTTTCAAACAATTTTCAAAACAAAGTCTTTATATATATCCGTACAAGGATCATTATAAAGTACTTAAGAAAATTTTTAATCACACACTACACTTCTCAAAACAGTTTAAAGTGAGCTAAGTAACTAAGAGCCCATGGATAACCATGGATATAAAGGGTGCTAACACCTTCCCTTTATATAACCTACCCCCCGAACCCAAAAATCTTTTAAGGTCTTTCCTGTTCTTTTATGCCCTTTCCTTTGGATAAAATAAAAGTTGGTGGCGACTCTTGCTATCCGCAACATTTAACTAAAGTCAGTTATCCCACCGTGTTACAGTTGGCACAGATGTATTCTTGGAGTTTCCCACCAAATGGAGGGAAAATTCAAAATTTTCCTGCGTTAACCGGTTAACCGCTACGAATTTTGAATTCCAGCAGCAAGTTCAACATGTGTGTTTTGGCTCCATTTTCTCATTTTCATATTTTATTTCATTTGAATTATTTGTGAATTATGGAGAAGGATCTATAGAGTTTACCAAGCCTAATTCCAAAGCTAAATCCTAATCACCTTTCTAAGCTAATTCCAAACCAATTTTTTGGGCCCCAAAACTAGATGTTATTTATTCCATTTTCCTCCAAACAAAAAAAAAACTCTCTCACAATTCACACTTTTCATTTCTGAATTTTCACCACTCTCTCGCTATTCTCTCATTTTCTCTCCCAATTTCCAATCACTCAAAGTTCCTCTTCTTTGAAGATCATCAAATTTTGCATTGAAGTTTGTTGATCTTGGAACTAGACCTTCATCCATTGCTTCTTTGCATCCTTTTTCTGTTTTTTTACTACTGGTTCAGATCTGATTTGGTGGCTAGAAGTGCTTTTGGAACTAAGCTCTTGCATCAAGATCCTTTACTTGTATTTATTTTGCATTGTGGGTGAAGAATAGCACCGGATCTTCGAAGTTTTCCATGAGATTCATCATTTCCAGCTTGAACAACATTTACCAAAGCAGATCTCAGCTTTGTAGGTTGGTTAAGTTTAGATTCATCTCTGTTTTTGGCTTATTTGCATGCCTGTGTTGTAGATCCACCATGTATTTATGTTAATTGCTTGTTTTGCTTGTGTTGTTTGGTTGATTTATGATTGGATCTACATGTTAATGTTCATGAACATAATTGTGGTTGATTAATGTGAACTTATCTTATTATCTAGTTGATAATTGATCGTTGGACTGTTTGTGGATTATTAAAATAAGCTGGTTTGGACTGATTTTTTTCTGCAGATTTTGTTGTTGTTCACACAGTGTTAACCGGTTAACGCTATAGGTTAACCGGTTAACGAGTCCTTTTTTTGACTTCTTTGCTGCAGGTTTAGGTTGGTTAACCGGTTAACGCTTTTGGTTAACCGGTTAACACTGAAGCAGAAGGGCATTTTTGAGCTGTTTTGAGTTTGTTTGCTTCTCATATTTGCCGTAATCACCATGGATCATTGTGTGATCATTTGATATGTTTGTTTAGGGTAGTTTGCTTGTTGGTTGATGTATGTTTTCATTCTCTCGACATGTGGATTCATGTATTTTTAAAGTTTGGCATGTTTGGTGACTTTGTTTTCTTGAAACCTTGAACATGTTAATTCCATGAATTGTGTTGATTTGTTAGCATTTGATTGATTTGTGGAATATGTGCTGGAAATTTTGATAACATTTGTAGGTGCAATGGTAAGTGAAGTGTGGATGATGTCCACATTTCAATACTTCATCTCTTCTTTTTACTTTGCTTTCTATTTTGTGATTGTTGATGTGCCTTATTCCATCTTGTGATTCAACTTCCCTCATTCCCCCTTTAGAAGTAACTTGTCTCCTTTAGAGGAGTAAGTTGTTCTCTAATTTTCTTCCTTTCCTCTTCTTCTTTTCTCTTCTTCTTCTTTCTTAGGATAGTTTAAACCTCACTAACCTTAGGACCACCTTTGCATGATAACTTTAGGATTAGACTTTCCCCATTAGATTTTTACCTTTAAGATCCTTTGGTTTCTTCTCTTTCTCATCTTCATACAAAACCTTAAAAAATACATTAATAAAGAAAAAAGTGACTTCTTGTACAATAGCCTTATTCCATGGGGCATATGTGTTCATTCCATCTTGGAATAGTACACTTGTCTAGCATGATGCACAAGTCTGATCATGAGGTCATCTCCATCAAGAAAAACCATAAAAAATACTTCTTCATTCTTAATCACTAAAACACTTAATAAGTTTAACAAGTTAGTGAACTTAGGCCCTTGCCTTTGGAAACAAGTCTTGGATAAATTCTCCTTACTTGGTGTGCTTGTTCTATTATTCCATCTTGGAATGTAGTAGCAAGTACACATTCCATAGAAAAGAGCTTGAATTCACTTTCTTGTGCCACACTCATAAAAAAACTCTAAAAAACACTGGACAAACAATAAGCGTCTCTCCTTCGGGACTTCTCTACTCACCACCTTCACTTTTTACATAAGAACTTGCTCCTACTTGTCATTTTGCAAGACGGTAACACACTCGTCGTTCGAGCCTGCAACACCTGAGCATTGACATAGGCAGTTCAAGCCTTAAGACACAAGCAATCTTTTCCACCCCTAGTTAGGGGAACTACGGCGACTCTGATCCTCATGTCCAGATGAGGTATGTAGGCTATGGGGTAGGGCCCGTTCGAGCACTCTTTTGTTTTCCCTACATTTTCCCCCTTTCTTTTCTTTTCTTATCCAGTTCCAGTTTTCTTTTGTAGGAGCTTTCATTCTTTCACCCTTTGAAACATTTTCTTTGCAAGCGTGGATCCCGTCGGGTACGGCGGACGATCTGAGGTGCTAATACCTTCCCAGGTCATAACCGACTCCCGAACTCTGTTTCTTTGGTTTGCAGGACCTGTGTCCTTCCTTTCTTTTCTTCGATTTGTGCAACATTACCATTCCCATTCCTTCGGGATAAAAATGCCTGGCTGGCGACTCTACCCTCTTCCGCGCCACTTTCACATTTGTAACAGGATGGAAATCCAGGGAGCGACAGCTGGCGACTCTGCTGGGGAACAAACCCAGAATCTCTGGTTTCCCCTTGAGAGTCTCTCCTAGTGCTTGCGTGTTTTTGTTTCTTTGGGTGTTGATTGTTTGTTGTTGCGTTTTTATTTTACTGTTATTTTATTTACAGCTTTATTTACAGTTTTTAGTATTTTATTTTCATGCATCATATATTATTACTGGACTGTATGGCTGTGCTGGTTTTCTTTTGGTGGGTTAGGGATTGTTACTGTGAGATGAGCTCGTAACCGAGGCTCGAGTGCACCCTAGGACTTAGCGTGGACAGTCACTTTGACTTCATGGCATCTTGCTATGTTGGTAGTAGTGAGTTCGACACCCAGACTTGCGACCGTCTAGGAAATGTTTTGATGCAGGAATCTTTCTTGGATCATTACATGACCTCGATAGTTATGTGCATCTGGGGACTGATCATTGAGGACCTTTGTGGAAACATCCCTCTCTAGTGGTGACAATGACATACCACATTTTGTGGCAAACCCATTCGCACTTGAGGGCCCACAAGGAACTCACATAGGATGGCCTGGTTCTTTTATAGGAACTCAGTCAAAGCATCTGGTCGTATGACGATAATACTGTATCCTACAGGCTGAATATACTATTGTTTCTCGATTTTAGCACTTGAAGCTGAGAACTTATAAAGGATGCTTGTTTTTCCCGGACTCACGCTGAGACCTCCCTGAGTAGTACATAATGCCAAACCGATTCTCTGATCTGGTCATGAATCATTTCTCGGAAATGGTGAAAGTATTATTGCTATTTTGCTTTGAGAGTTCGTGATGTTTGACCCGGAGTACACCCGTGAGATTGGGAGGGGTTTACAGGTTTGCAGGAACCCCTAACCTCATCATACCTCATTACCAGTATAGTCCTATGATTTGATATGGCTACATGGATGTTGGAGTTCTTAAGTCATCTGATATATGATTTGGGACTTATTTGAGACCGAGTTCTTGTACATGGGGCTTTATTCAGAGGATTCTGGTTCTTGGTCACTTGGGTCCAATATTCAGTACCCAGACAATCCCAGTTGTTGATCATATGCCTGAATTGCATTTGCATCGCATCATACTTGAATGAACTATTTTTGTTTCCATTTCATGTTATCATTTATCCATTATACCCAGTTCTGGTATTCATTATTTCTCTAGATGATAGAAGTCCAAGAGATACCCAGAAAAAGGAATGCTCATTACACTTTCCCGCAACCAGAAATTAAGGGTATTCAGAAACTGGTGGGCTTGATGAGTGACAAGGTTTCAGATGATTTCAGAAGCCGGTATGGGAAGATCTTGGGTTACATGAACAAGCCTACTGTTGATCAGAGAGATAGTCTCCACTCTTTGTTGCAATTTTATGATCCTCTGTTGAGAATTTTTGTATTTTCTGACTATGTCTTGGCTCCTACTATGGAAGAGATTTCTGCCATCCTGAAGATTCCTATCAGGAATGGTGTTTCCTATTATGCTGCAGAGAAGTTTCCCCTGTATATGGATATAGCTGGTGCCTGTCATTTGAGTATGCTTAGAGTAAAGATGGAGATGGAAGCTAGTAAGGGGAAGGGATTTACTCTGGATTTTCTTATCACAAAGGCTCATGTGTTTGCTTTGGGAGGAAAGTAGTTAGAATTTAGTGTATTGTTAGCATTAATGGTATATGGGATAAGTCTATTCCCATGAGAGAAAGGATGGGTGATCTTGGAGGCTATCACCCTTTTCATTAAAGAAAACCCAGTGCCTACGCTGTTGAGGGATTTTTACTTTGGTGTCCATCACAAAAATGAGAAAAGAAAAGGGTACGTGAATTGTTGTGCTCCATTGTTCGCTGAGTGGTTTTCTAAGAAGCTTCCAAAGTCAGGACCGTTCAAAGATCTTAAACAAGATTGGAAGTGGGCTAGAAGATTGATGGGGTTAACATTTGATGATATAGCTTGGGGGTGTAGCAGAAACGTAGTAGGGAAGGAGTTTATTACAAGGTGTGGTGAATTTCCTTATGTGCCTTTGTTAGGTAGGAAAGAAGTAATAAGTCATAACCCTGTGCTGTCTAGAAAACAATTTGGCTATCCACTGAAGGATCCTCCATCAGAGGAGGAAATAGCAAAGACTCTGTATCTCCCAGCTAAAGATAATGAGCAGTTGATTATCCAAGTATCTCAAGCTTGGGAAACAAAGGTTAAGAAGGGTAAGAAATAATTTGGAAAGGTGGACCCTAAGACATATCCCCCTTTTGCTGCTTGGATACAAGGTAGGGTTGACACTTTCTTCCTTCCATTTTCAGTTGAGGATCCACTATATCCAAAAGAGGTACCTGTACAAACCATTGTTTCTCTTGAAGATTATAAGAAGTTGGAAGCTCAGTTGCACGAGGTTCGGGTGGAGAACTCTGAAATGGCTAGCTTGTATCACCGTGCAAATCATGCTAAAAAAGAAGCAGAAGAAAAGCTACAGAGGATGCAGGTCACCTTAGAAGCTAAGGAAAAGGAGTTTGCTGGGAGAGAAGCTCATTTCCAAAGATTGGGTTTAACATAATCAAAAAGAGAAGTGGCACGTAAGAATACTTTGAAGACTCTTAGAGAGGCTCGTCAATCCATTACTTGGTTACATAGCCAAAGGGAACAGGAGCAGAAGAAGTACAAATAAAAGGAAGAGTTCTTTGAGGTGCAGATGGAATTCAAGAAAGAAGAAGTAGAACAAGTTCACAAAATACGAAGGGAAAAGACTCAGTAATTGGTACAGAGCCAGCTAGCCTTGGAGGAATCAATGAAGGAGATTGCAGATCTTAAGCTGAGAGCAGGTGTCAAGAAGAGCCGGACATAGGTGGTGGATGTAGAAGAGGAACCTGAATCTTCTTTTAGCCTAGAGTTTTAGTTTATTGTTATTTGTATCCAGACTACCTACAAGCTTGTTGTAGGAGTCTGCTTAGCTTTTTGTTTTGTATTGAATCGTAACCCTTTGGGGTATCTGTTTATGTTTGTGACTCTGGTTGTTGTTAGTTTGTTCATGTTATACAATGATACTTTCCAGTTACCATTTCTGAATGAACAAAGTTGTTTGTCCGAAGCCATCAGGGTCTGAATACTCCTCAAAAGAGTTTGAAAAGCCAGTTTCCAAAGAGACATCTGGAGTACTTTCTGTCAAAAATACCAAAACGGGGGCATATTAATTCCTGAACGTGGAAACATGAATAGTTACATTGCATGCATATAACATGTTTGTTGTTTTACAGGTAATTCATTAGTTTTCTAACGTTTATGTCAATTTGAGGCACTATAGCTCCAAGGAGGTTCAGAGACAGTCAACCGTACACAGATACCCTACAAAGGTGAACAGAGAGAGAGCAATGGATCAGATGCAATCAGATCCGGCTAACTTAAGGACAAGAATGGATAACTTCATGACCCCCATGGTTGGGATGGGTCAAACGCATGAGCTCTTGCGCGAACTGGTAGAGAACAATCATGTAACAGCCCGGGCCCCTCGCAAGGCAATCCCGACACTGCCACCTCACGATCTTCTCTACCCCCTCACTAGTAGAGTTTTTGCCTTCCGTGGGAATCGAACCCTGTACCCTGGGGTTCAAGTACTTGTTCAATCCATTCCCACTACATCTTGTAACAGCCCGGGCCCCTCGCAAGGCAATCCCGGCACTGCCACCTCACGATCTTCTCTACCCCCCTCACTAGTAGAGTTTTTGCCTTCCGTGGGAATCGAACCCTGTACCATGGGGTTCAAGTACTTGTTCAATCCATTCCCACTGCCCCTTGAGCTAGTAGCTCAAGTGGTAGTGGGAATGGATTGAACAAGTACTTGAACCCCAGGGTACAGGGTTCGATTCCCACGGAAGGAAAAAACTCTTCTAGTGAGGGGGGTAGAGAAGATCGTGAGGTGGCAGTGCCGGGATTGCCTTGTGAGGGGCCCGGGCTGTTACAAATCAGGCCAGGAACAATGGGACAACAGATGGAGGTAATCACAATGGGGCTGGCGCCCGTCATGTTGAAATCCCTATGGTGCAACCAGGGGTCACTATTATCAATGATGGAGTGCACAACATGCAGATGGATGGGTAGGACGAACAATTCACATTACTAGATGAGGTAGAAGGTCAGGGGGTTGACATGAATAGGAGATTTAAAGAAATGGCTGAGCAAATTCGTGCCATTCAGTCTCAGAGTTCTCTAGGGTTTGACATCACTGATCGGGGCTTAGTTCCAGGGGTGAGAATCCCTTACAAGTTCAAGGTCCTTACTTTTGATAAGTACAACGGTGCGGCTTGCCCGAAAACTCACCTTCAGTCTTTTGTGGGAAGGATTGCTGCACATATAGATGATGAAAAGCTGTGGATGTATTACTTCCAGTATAGTCTTGTAGGAGCTTCCTTAGAATGGTACATGAAGCTGAGCATGGTCAATATTTGAAGCTGGAAGGATTTAGCTGAGGCGTTTATGAAATAGTATCAGTATAATTTGGATATGGCTCCAAATCGTACCCAGTTGCAGACAATGTCTCAGAGTTCTAAGGAAGGGTTCAAAGAGTATGCCCAGAGGTGGCGTCAACTTGTTGCTCGAGTACAACCTCCTTTGTTAGAAAATGAAATGGCAAACATGTTCATGGGAACACTGCATGGTGTGTTTATTGAGAGACTGGCATCTTGTTCAGCAACAAACTTTAATCATATTGTGATAGCTGGGGAAAGGGTTGAAACCCTGCTGAAAATGGGGAAAATCCAAGACACTGGTGCAGGTAGCTCAAGTGGTGTCAGAAAAGCTTTTAATGGACCTCCGAGAAGAAGAGAGGGAGAAACTAATGTTGTGTATGGCCAAGGCCAGGGCCGTGGATACAGGGGATCTTACGAGCAGGTGGCAGCTATCACCATTCCCACAAGCCCTGTTCAACAACCATAACAACAACATCAACAACAACAACAGCCGCAACGTAATAACTATCAGCAAAGACCCTATTGTCGCTCCCAACAAATGAGGCTAAGTCAAATGGGGTACAGACACGAACGGTCGGCGAAAGGAGGAGAGAACACACAAGGGTGAACTCAGAAGAAAAGAGTCGCCAACTAGGCATTTTTATCCCGGAGGAAAGGTAATGCTGCATAGACCTAAGAAAAGATGGATAAGACGGTTGCGAACCAGAGAGACTGAGAAAGGGGGTTGGTTACAACCTGGGAAGGTATTAACACCCAGATTGTCTGTCGTACTCGACGGGATCCACGCTTAAAAGATTTGTGCTTTAAAGGGGTAGTGTCAGTGCAATTTGTGTATCAAAGCTGGAAAGAATGCAAGTGTCAGTGTTAAAGAAGTGTGAAGTGAAATAAAAGAGAAATGTGTAAGGAAAGAATGTGATGCTCAAGACTATGAGGCTTAAAGAATAATGCTGGAAGGAGGGGGAATATACAGAGACTTTTGTTCGATAACTGTTAAGTTATGCCTACGTATCCTCTCGTGCAATGAGGAAGTCAGAACACCGTAGTTCAACTCAAAGAGACTGAAAGATAAATTGACTTGTGAACTGCTTACTTGTCTATACTCAAGTGTATGACCTGTCTGGCTCAGGTGCAAACTGTCTTGCATTAGACGGAAGAAGCGAGTTCTCGTTTATGAGTGAATGAGATGAGAAAAGAATCCCGGAGGAGACGATTATTGTTTGTTCTTGAGTTTTCAATCTTTTATTGCTTTTGAAAGTTTTTCATAGGAAAATGAGCTTAAGCCTAAACCAAAGGGTTAGTAAACTCATCACATCCTCCCTCTGATTAGGGGTAATGAGGGTACCTTAAGTATGAGGTAATCACCTCACACTTAATCACCATGGTGTAGGATTAAGATCATTAACCTACTTGTGATTATTTAGATGTTTTTGGTATTTTTGTTTAGTGTTAAGTAATGAGTTTAAGCCATAATCAAGGATTTAATGGACACATTACACCATCCTAATAGAAGGATAATAGATGAGAACATTTAAGCTGAGGAATGCTCCTCAACTTAATCCATGATTAGGGATTAACCTCATGACAAAACAAAACCTTTATTAAAGTGGATTTTAGTTAATGATAAGATGAAGAGGTGATTTTTATGGTTTTTAAGGCAACTTGAGGGGGACTTGTCCATTAACACTAGGGTTAGTCCTTCTTAACCAATTAAGGAAGAATTAGAACCCCAATGCAAGGCCCAAGTTACAAGCTTGATGTCTTAGTGATTATTAGATGAATTGATTAAAGGGTTTAAACACATTAAGAGTTTAACACTTAGGATTAAAGTTATACACTCCATCCTAATAGAAGGATGCAGACATAAACTTAATCACAAAGCCTTAAAACCTTTAGGGTTTAGTCCTTCATTATGAGATGAGAAGAGAAGAATCAAAGATGACACAAATGTAAAAGCTAAATAGGGGACTAATCAAACCCTAAATGTTATCATACTTGGAGATCCTAGGGTTTGTGAGCACTACAAGAAAATTGACAGATTACGACGGTTGTCAAAACCGTCTCACCAACCGTCGTTATTTCTCACGACGGGTAGGGAATTGACGTAATTTGCATATTTCGACAGTTAAAACCGTCGTAACTTTCATTTTTGTTTTTTGTCTTTATAATTGATTACGACAGTTAAAACCGTCGTAACTTTCATTTTTGTTTTTTGTTTTTATTATTGATTACGACGGTTCTAACTGTCATAATTTTCTATTCCACAGGTAAATCTAAATACGTTGGAAATTTCCGATCCCCAAGTAAATCTGCTGGTAATTTATTTTTAAATTTTAAAAAAATTATTTGATGAAATATATACAAAACAGGGCAGAAATTACATATACCCTATTTATCTTTTCCTTAATACGATTATTATATTAGAAAAGCCCCATAGAATGTTACTAGATTTCTATTAGATCAAAACCATGCCATTCTTTTACAACACCAATTTTATAGATCTTCTGCAATATGCTAACAGTTTCATTGGAAACACCACACATAATGATTTTTTTATCTTCTACATAAACATACAATTTACATTTTAAATCTCAAACTATCATTTTAGCTTCTTGAAGAGTAGAAGGGATCCCAAAGTCAAGGCGCATGGTTGATTTACCCACAAGCATGCACTGGGTACTACTTTGAATAACTTCTTTATTTTATTAATTGAAGTGATCCTAGCATTATAAACATCTGGTATTAGGTTCTTCACTAGCAATCCATTCTTTAGCGCCGGTAATGAATTTCTCCTTGGCTCATCTTTCATCTTCCTTATCCTTTCCCTAGCTTCTCGTCGCAATTCTACTATGGGAACTGGAAAAGGCTTCTTCTCCTTTCTTGAATAATGCCGATGAAAATTAGCATTTTGAGGCACTTCATTTCTATTCTTACTGCTACTGTGCTGCTTAAAAATATGAGATGAAGGAAAAGGAAAACAAAACAGTTATATACATGGAAATTTAAGAGATGAATCTGATTCTAGCCAAATTGAATCCGTTCTAGAAGGCTAATTCTAACACGGGCACAACGCCATAACTCTAAAGGCACAACAAACTGAAAGCTAACTCGGAGATACATTAAAATAACAACAAGAAAATACCACAAAGTTCTTGCGGAAATGATTTTAATTTTTTTTTATATTAGATGTGCTTATAAGCAGTTTAGAAGCAAAAGAATTGTTATCTAATAACAAAATAAAAAACAGGGAGTCACAACAATGAACTTTGATTTCAATCTATCTTCTTTCTATTCTAAAATAAGTCTTCCTCTAATGAGACTTGACCGAATTTCAAATTTCTTTCCCGCCACAATCAAGCAATATAAATATGCCAAAATTTGTATATTGTATCTCGGAATAGTGAACATTTCACATTATTTTAAACACTCAATCCCTTTCCAACCAAATAATATGTACTATCCACATATAAAATCAACATATCACATGATAAGTTAAGTTGTTTACTTCTAGTTTCCATTGCTAAGCATCCTTAGTAATTCCTTAGTAAAATCAGCAAATCTTCTTCAACTAAAATATCTAAAAAATTAAAGAAAACCGAAACTGAAATATTTTCATATATACAATCAGTGACAGTGATCACTACTTCACAAGGGCAGAACCTTGTGCCAAAATGCTAAGACAGTAACCTTTGAAGTAACATAAATATGTGTTGAAGGAAAAGCTGTAGACAGATGATAGAGAAAACAAATTTCAGGTGTAATATGGTTTATATAAACTTCAAAATCATACAAATCTAAGTTGCAAGGTTTGTGTAATAATCTAAAGTATACTCAAATATATGTAGTTATCATGATAACCAACTTGATGTATGCCACTTTCATGAGCAAAAGCATTAGACACTAGAAAATAGATAAATGGAATAACTAAATTAATTAACTATTTTGATAGACATGAAGATTTCCTACTGACATTTCAAGCCAATAAAAAGTTGTTGATTCCAAATTTAATAATTGAAGAAGTAAAAGTTCCCAAAGAGAATCTGTCTATAGGTAATGCGACCAAGTACTGTAATTAATGAACCAATACCTTGTTGTCTAGGAGATTGTTCCAAGCCTTGCCACTCAATATGTAGCGGATGAAAAATTTCATCACGTCGAGTGGAATATAGAAGACAATACTGTAGAGCCAGATTACTCCTGCCCAACCCCAACCAATTCCTTGTACCTTTGCAAATCCCTAGTTGGCATATACGACTATTAATTTTGCAATCTGAAACAAGCCACATTATTCAAAACATTATATTATTACCATGTCCAAACACTAGAAAATATTGAAACATTAGGCATTTTTTCACAAGCTGAGCAATGAGGAAAGCAATGACTAAAAGCGCTCTAGGGCATTCAAGAAACGACCAACCACGAGAACGAGTCACAAATATCAAAGCTTGGCTAACTATATTAGTGTGAAGGTACAAAGACTTTGAGATTAAACACACTCAATTGATATTAAAATTAGGTAACAATTTAGTAAGCAAATTCATATCAAACACATAAACATCCAGTTCCATTCCAAAAAGCATGCAACACCACTCCATAGGGGCTTTGAGTCAAGGCATGGGTAAGCTCTTTATGTTTGACAGTAGGTAACTCACTAAAATATGAAAGTGAAATGTAGAAATTACCCCCTTGTCTTTCTCAATGAGGGCAGGAAAATCAATATGAATTTAAGATGCATCCAAGGTAAACAATGCCCCAGCTAATGTTGCTGAATTTTTTATAATGCACAAAACATCCTTCCCAATAACTTCCTCTACCTACATAGTTTTAAGTAGAACTCGTCATGCATGTAGGACTCCATTTCAACTATTTCTATTAATGCCAATGTAGGTGACTAGGCATCTACTATAGATTTGCAAGGATCAATTTAGAAAATTTTAACATCAATTACACCAAATCACAATATATCAACAAATGGCTGATGCATATTAAGAAATACTTAACAAGACATAACATAATAGAAAGAGACCTATTGGCAAAAAAACAATTATCTGTCAGCTCAATTTATCTTACCTCTAGCCAAACAGAAGTAGTTTCACTTCCTGAGAACAAGTTTGACAAACGAAAATGGTGTCTCCCGTCTTCAGAGGTAGGAATATAATTATCATCAATGTAGGTAGAAGCTTTTAGAGCAGGTTTTGGCTTCGGCTTATTCGAAGAAGATGCCTTTCCAGGTATACTGGCCAACTTGGCAAAGACATAAAAAAATTTCTTATTAGAAACATCTTTGCTACTAGCTTTTAGCCTTTATAGATGGACCTGCATCCCGTCTTTTCTTTCCCAACGCAGAAGACTAAGAAAACTAAAACTATCATTGTAAAAATCCCTATTTAAATCAAGAAAACGTCAGTATAAAATAATTAATATAAAATTTGATACTAAGAGAAACTTAAATTAATATAAAGATATCATAAGATATATTTTATAATATTCTAACAAATACCATTGTATGTTAGAGCCACAAGTGATCACATATACATGAAATTGATTTTATCATGTTTGGGTTTATTCTAGTTTGAAGCAAAAAAATTCAATTAAAAAACATTACTTTTTCACTCAATTTAAGTGCTCACGTTCAAACCTAAGTTATTTCACATTAAATTCACCTTAACTAAATTCAATTAATTCTAAAATTAAATTGTTAATGCAAAAACAACCACAGATAAACCCACATAATCAATCCTATTTCATTTTATAAAAAAACCTCATTCATAGACTCTAATCCCTATAAAATAAAAAGAGGGCATAAAGTTGAAATATTTTCAAATGATACATGGGTCACACACCCTAATCCACTAATAAATAACATGAACCAACTCACTTGATAGTTTATTTACATCAAAGAACTCTCTATCATGACAATTGATAATACCTCCTCATCTCTCAACAATATGACTCATATGCATAGCATTTTGAAACTTCTCATGTACTAGGATGGTATGTGTATTACATATATAGCATGGACATGAACATGGATGAAGAAGTGGAAACAATTACCTCAAATTACCTCACACCAATTTGATATCACACTATAAATTCCAATAAGGACGAACGATTGGCAATTGTCGCAAGTTTGGTGTCACAAACCTCAAATTACCTCACACCAATTTGATATCACACTGTATAAAACATAAATATGTATGAGGATATGTTTGATGCCATGTATCAATTCATTTTCAAATGCAATTCTATTCATTCATATGCTTACAAAAATGATGGCAAAATGAAGATTACATTCATGTAAAACTTTATCCATATAGAAAGGATGGAAAAATGAAGATTGATATATCATACCTCTTATTCTTCGATCTTATTGCATATTATCTTACTCTTAGGTTTAAAACCAAAATTAAAAAACCTCTTTAGATATAACAACTTTCAAGAATATTTTAAGAAAAACACATTGAAAATACTAGTCACCTAAAACCCTAAATTAATTTCCACTAACAAAACTCTGAAAAAATTTAATCCAATCAATTGAAGAAATAAACCATAAACCAAACACAAAAAACCCTAAAGAAATTGGATAAGTAGAAGAAGAAGAAGAAGAGTCAACCTACAATGCTTTCAGAATATAGATGTTGAATGTGATGCCAGATATCAACCGTGAATGCGGTGAAACTGCTTCTACGAGAGATAAACAGAGAGAATCCTTGAGAGAGAGAGAGGTTGCTTCTATGAGAGAGAAAAGCTTATTGAATGGGAGGAAGCGATCTCAAATCGCCATTACCGATTTTTCCTTTTCCCGGAAATGAGAGGAGTATGATAGTAAATTGAAGATGAAAAGAGCGTGTGGTTTCTCAGAGCATAGAGGATGAAGACTGAAGGCAGTTCGTGGACCGTCGCATATGAGATATTAAGGTGGATTTAATCACAATTGTTTCCAGCCATGTCTTATTGGAATTATATTTGGATATTTTATAATAATATTTATTTATTTTTGTTAAAAACTTTGAGGCAGTTGAGCTTAACTGTCGCGGGAACTGTCGCAGATAGGAAATAAGGACAGTTATTACATAAGTGTCGCAATCTATGTGTTGCAAAATGGTTAATTTCTTGTAGTGGAGGCTTAAGAAAGAAAGAATCTTCAAAGAGCCACCAAGGAAAGAAGCAGATGAAAGGAGGAAGAAGCAGAGAGAAGCAAGACAACTTGCTTCACTTTGTAAACACCCCAAATTTGCCCTCACCCATTCACACCATGGCTTATGATCTTTTCATATGCATAAACACAATCATAACATCTCATATCACATTTTTGATTCACTGCATAGATTCAAAGTCATCTGCATCTAGGGTTTGTGATCTGAGCAATCCAAGAGCTTCTTGAGCTACTCCAAAGGTCATCAATCACTTCAAAGGGGTCTATGTGTGTTCAAGCATCATATTATATCCTCTCAAAGTCAAGAATGGCAAAGAATCACAAGAACTGGAAATGGTGTGGAAGCAGAGCCAGGTTTAACTGCACAGATGACCTAGAATTAGGGTTTTGGTTTCAGAGGCCATAACTCCAAATTTTTTGGTCATTCTTGTTTCCATTGGTCTCTATATGGTATAGGGAGTATGCATATCAATTTTCATGAAGAAATTCCATGGGGAAGTCATCTGATTAAGAGTTGACTTTTCAAGCAAGTCAGTGCAAAATCAGGGCATCTGAGGCCCCCAATGACCCAACCAAAGGGCATTCTTCATCATTTTGATTGTATATGATCTTTATTTGATCATGGAAGATGTTGGAAGTTTACAAAATTGAATAATTTCAAGTCTTTTGCAAAGTTGACGTTTTGGGCAAGTTTGACTTTTAATGAAATTGTCATTTTAGGCATCTTTTTCAACCCTTACTTTTTGATTCAAAAAAGCTTCAAATGGAAAAACTTTGGTCATGAAAGTTGTAGAATGGATCATTCCCTTTTCAAAAAGTACAAGAACATGACCTAATTCATTTTGGATCAAAAGTTATGGCTTGTCAAAGTTGGCAAAAATCACTAAATTTCAAGTTATACACCAAAGAGGCAAAGTTGCAAATTCACTTCTCAAGGCCAATTAAGTCATCAAATGGATTTCTAAACTTCATCACATGATCATACAAGTCCTAAAAGTCAGATTGCATCCAAGGAATCACATGTTTTATGACTTATGGATCAAGATATTTCACAAAGAACCAAAGGCAAGGCAAGTTGCAAAACTCATCATAGCTTCTCATCCACTTGCTGGCTAGCTTGCTGATCAATCCTAGGCCCTTCCTCACATCATGATGCGCAGCACATCCTCCTTGTACTTGGCTAGAAAGTAGCCCATACCTCTCTTACACAACTTTGACATTTTGGCAAAAGCACCCATACCAATCAATAAAGCACATGCCACTTCATCTGACCAATGGCAATTGTTTATACTAATCAAATGCAAGCCAAACATAACAAGAAGCAAGCCTGAAACACTTCACAAGACAGCATTCTCATTTTCACCCTCATTTGCAAGAGCCTTCGAAACTCTCAGCACAAGCCACAAACACACAAACAAACTTCACAAACAATCTTAACACACTTCCCTGATCACAAAGCACCCATCACCATGGCCTGAAACCCACTGAATCAAAAACACGATCACCTCACCACCTTGAACAGAACTTCTGCAAACTCTCAAACCAACCAAAATATATTTGCTCCAAGCCTTTCAGAAGCACAAGGGAAGTCATAGGAGTGGTTTTGCACAAGAGAGGAGGTCAGACAGCTCCAAACTGAAAAGCTTCAAACTCAGGTAGCTTCATGAACTTTTTTTCCAGAACGTGTATTTTAAGTTTCTAAATGAATCTACATGCTTCCCTGATCATGAATATGTGCTTACTTTTGAAAATGGTTGAGAAACCAGGATGTATGCAGTGTCTGAAACTTTTGCCCTAAAAAATGTTTGATTCGATTCTCTCTGATTTTGAATGATAAATGTTGTTTGATTGAGGGGTTTGATTCGTTTTTGAGTGGGGATGAGTTCTGGGCAGTTGGATTTTGTTTTCATTGCGTGTAGAGAGAGTTAGAAGTTTGAGCTTGCCGGAGAAGACGACCGGAACAGTGTTCCGGTCGCCTGAAAGTCATTAGGGCATAATTAATTAGGGCTAATCATAATTAGCCAGGTTTGAATTTCCACCCTTGGATGTGGCGCCAAGTCTCTTCCCACGCGTGTATGTTTGAATCCAGGCCTTTAGATGTGTTGACTTTTCTTTTTTTCAGTTTTAATTCAATTTATTTTTCATATTAATTCATTTCTTTTCTCCATTTATTTTAAAATAGCAAAATCATTATAAAAATTCTGAAAATTTGTATACACACTTTTATTAATTTTCAGAAACCAAAAACATTTTTATTTTTATTTTTTGCATTAAAAAATATTTTTAAATCATTTAAAAGTTTATTTTTAATTAATTAATGAGAATTAATTAATTAAAAATACTTTTAGGTATTTAAAAATCATCAAAAAATTCATGAAACCTTCATAATCATTTAGAAACATTGTCCAACCCTCAAATCAAATTTCTTTTTTGATCTTGATGTCTTTTGAGAATTTTTCATGGAATTAAAATCATTTCAAGGCATTATTTTGATCCAAACTTCAGAAAATCATTTCTGCCTAACCATTAAGAGTTGGACTTTGATTCTTTTTGCATTGCATTTTGTTTAGCATGTAGTTTGTGAGATTAAATTGGCATGATTTGATCTTTCATTTTCAATTTGTTTGGCATTTTTCTTGTTAAGGTACCCTAAAACCCTAGAAATCTTAGGAAATTCATAACCCTAATTAGGTTAAGAGTTGAAACCTCTCCTTTGGGCAGTGAGTTAGTATAGGTTTAGGGTTGCCTTGGATGCATTTTCAATTTTTTTTATCTTGATGTTTGCTTCTGATTTTGGTTTTGGTTTGATGCATGGATCATAAACCCTAATTTGGGCTTCCTTTTGCATTCATCTTGTATTTGCTTGCATAACATGACTTGCCATAGCATTTTGTGCATCCATTTGATTCATTAGACATATTAAGACATATTAGAAGCATGTTTGATCATTGCATCATGTATTTTCCATGTTGTATGCCATTTGCATTCCATAACTTTTCATGTATGTTCATGGTTCTAAACTTGTTTCATTTGCATCCACATGTTTGTATGATCATTCTCATGTCTTGATTCATGTTTGCATCATCTCATAGCATCATTATCATCTCATATATGCTTCTGGTTTTGGTTTGCATCATGCCATTTCATTCCATTTTGCATTGCATTGCATTCCTTTCACTAACTTTTCAGGTGGTAAGCAACTTTGAGAAGTGAATTTGCCTTCACTTCTCACAATTTCTTTTCATATCTTTCATGCATCCTTGCTGCATTTTGTTATGTGTTTGAGATTGAGCTTGCTCTTTCTTTTTCTTCTTACTTTATTTCTTCAAGTGACTTGACTTCTTGAATGAAGCAAGTTACTTTGCTTCTCCTGATCCTTTCATCTGCTTCCTGGTGGTTCCATTGAAGATTTCTCTTGAAAACCTCACAAACCTTAGGAACAACCAAGCATGACAATGATTAGGGTTTTGATTAGTTCCCCATTTAGATTTTACCTTTTGTGTCTCTTTGAGTCTTCCCTTCTTATCTCATAATCAGGGACTAAACCCTAAAGGCTTTAAGGCTTTGTGATTAAGCTTATGCCTGCATCCTTCTATTAGGATGGAGTGTATAAATTTAATCCTAAGAGTTAAACCCTTAATGTGTTTAAATCCTTTAATCAATTCACTTAATAATCATCGAGACATCAAGCTTGTAACTTGGGCCTTGCATTAGGGTTCTAATTCTTCCTTAACTGGTTAAGAAGGACTAACCCTAGTGTTAATGGACAAGTCCCCCTCAAGTTGTCTTACAAACCCTAAAAATCATTTCATCATCATATCATTAAATAAAATCCACTTAATCAAAGGCATGTTTTGTCATGAGTTTAATCCCTAATCATGGATTAAGTTGAGGAGCTTTCCTCAGCTTAAACATTCTCATCTATTATGCTTCTATTAGGATGGTGTAATGAGTCTGTTTAATCCCTGATTATGGCTTAATCTCATTACTCAACACTAAACAAAAACAACAAAAACATCTAAATAATCACAAGTAGGTTAATGATCTTAATCCTACATCAAAGGTGATTAAGTGTGAGAAGCTGACTTCACACTTAAGGTATTCTTATTACCCCTAATCAGAGGGAAGATGTGATGAGTTTACTAACCCATTGGTTTAGGCTTAAGCTCATTAACTTATGACAAACTTTCAAAAGCAATAAAAGACTGAAAACTCAAAAACAAACAATAATCGTCTCCTTCGGGATTCTTTTCTCATCTCATTCACTCACAAACGAGAGCTCGCTTCTTCCGTCTAATGCAAGACAGTTTGCACCTGAGCCAGACAGGTCATACACTTGAGCATAGGCAAGTAAGCAGTTCACAAGTCAATTCACCTTTCAGTCTCTTTGGGTCGAACTACGGTGTTCTGACTTCCTCATTGCACGAGAGGATACGTAGGCATAACTTAACAGTTATCGAACAAAAGTCTCTGTATATTCCCCCTCTTTCCAGCCTTATTCTTTAAGCCTCATATTCATGAGCATTTCACTCCTGTCCTTACACTGACACTGTATATATCACACTTCACACTTCTTTTACACTGACACTTGCATTCTTTCCAGCCTTTATACACAGATTGCACTGACACTACCCCTTTGAAACACAAATCTTTTTAAGCGTGGATCCCGTCGAGTACGGCGGACAATCTGGGTGCTAATACCTTCCCAGGTTGTAACCAACCCCCTTTCTCAGTCTCTCTGGTTCGCAACCGTCTTATCCATATCTTTCTAGGTCTATGCAGCATTGCCTTTCCTCCGAGATAAAAATGCCTAGCTGGCGACTCTTTTCATTCCCTGTGAGTTCACTGCTGTATGTTCTCGCATCCCTCTTTCACCGACCGTTCGCGTCTGTACCCCATTTGACCCGGCTTCATCTGGTGGGAGCGACACACTTAAGAAGTCAAGTTGCTTGAAGAAAGAAGGTAGGAACCCTTGACCTCAGCATACCCTGTTACTTTGTTTTGATTAAGAGTACTCCATTTTGGAACAGTTCTTGTGATTCTTAACCCTGGACATGTGACTCTTTATTTGAGTCCCCCACCTTGGTTACTGGACTTATGAACCTCCATCTGGATTTCTTGAACATACATGGACCTATATCAGAGCACTTGATCAGATCCAGCTCAGTCACAAACCCTTGCATATCATTTGCATACATCATCATTGCATCATTTTAACATTTGCTTATTTGTTTTCCAGGGTATCCATACTTTATTTTGGCTTGGTTTTGACCCCATCATCAGCATAGACCTATCTTCATCAGTATCTATTTCATCTATCAACTACCTGCTTCAGTCACCTGCACCACCAGTCTCAGCCTGTCAGTGGCCCATCTTCAGTGTCATCATCAGCATCTGTCTCAGCTCTTCTTCAGCAACATGGCACCCAAGAAGAGCAACATCTCATATCATTTCTTTCAGCCTGAGCTAGCTGACATCAGGAAGATCCAGACCTTGATTACTCCAGACCATATACCACTATTCAGAGAACACTATGGAGGCATACTTGATGTGGTTATGGATTTGGACCCTTCACAGAGGAGCTTGATTCATACCTGCTTGCAGTTCTATGATCCCCCTCTGAGGTGTTTCACTTTCCAGGATTTTCAATTGGGGCCTTTATTAGAGGAGTATTCATCATTGGTTGGTGTACCTATCAGAGGTGGAGTCCCCTTCAACCCTGAGATGGCTTTTCCCAGTAATGAAGAGATAGCAAAGGCATTACATCTGGAACCAGTTCTGATTGGGCAGAATATGACTACCAAGGCTGGAATCTCTGGTCTACATTTGGATTTCTTGACCTCTCAGGCTATTCTGAAGGCCTCCTTAGGAGAGTGGAAGGCAGTCTGTGCTTTATAGGCCCTTAGCATATATGGGGTCATTTTATTTGCAGATGAGCCTAAGTTTGTTAGCAAGAATGCAATCCATCTTTTTATCCTGAGGAACCCAGTGCCCACCTTACTGGGAGATTTCTACTACTCTGTCCACCAAAGGAATGAAAAGCAGAGAGGAAGATTGGTGAGGTGCTGTGCTCCCCTGTTCCATACTTGGTTGCTCAGACACTTGCCCAAGACTGATGCATTTTTGAATCCTCATCAGCAGAGGAACTGGGCTAGAAGACTCACTGCTTTAACTTCAGCTGATATCAGGTGGTGCACTCAAAGCACCAAAGGCAGGGACATCATTACCAGTTGTGGGCAGTTCCCCAATGTACCCCTGATAGGAGTAAAGGGTTGCATCAACTACAACCCTCAGCTATTCAAAAGACAACTGGGCTATGCATTGGTCCACACTCCTAAGGCACAAGACTTGGCTGAGACTCTTTACTGTGAGAATAAGCCTAATCTGGCCATTGTCAGGCAAGCATCCTGGGCTTGGGACAATGTCCAGACTAAAGGAGTAACCATTCTTGGGAAATGAAATAATGTGGCCTCAGCACAGTACTATGAGTGGTCCCATGCCAGGGCTCAAATTTCTGGAATGCCTTTCACCATTGAGGATGCACCGGGACCCTCCACAGCACCACCTCCTGCCACTGTCAGCTTAGAGGAGTTTGAGAATTTGAAAGAAAGAAATGAGAAGTTGACTCAGGCTCTACAGAAGACCCTCTGGGAGAGGAGTGATGGTCGGCTGGACATTGAAAGGTTGGAAAAGCTTAAGGTGGAGCATCTGGACAGGATTGAAAGGTCAGAGGATTACATCAAGAAGTCGAGGGCTGGAGAGCAGATCTTGAAGAATGCCTGCAAGGAGGCTCAGTTCCAGAAGGCCAGGACTGATTTGTATCTGAAAGAGAGTCAAGCCAGGTGGGTCAGGATCACCGAAGCTCGTACTCTGGAAGATAAGAGGACTCAGGACAAGATTGAGCAGTTGGAGGCTAGTGCAAAGGAGCAGCAGGAAGCCCTGCTAGCAGCCCAGAGAGAGATCTCAGAGTTAAAGATTAGAGCTGGTGTGAAGAGGTCAAAGGACCAGAGTCAACACAAGAAGCTAACTGCAGCTGTTACTACCAGGAATCTCCTTATCAGGAATCTCACAGAGCGTCCAGCTGATCCTGTGACTGAAGCACTTCTCAAGGAAGTTCAGGAGGATGAGTTTGGTCTTGGAGTCTGACTTTTGCTTGTTGTTGCTTTCATTTCATGTACTTTTACCTTTTATGTTGTATTTTTGACCCCTCAGAGGGCATGATTTGTAAGAAACAAACTATGTATCATTTACTTTTTGTAATATATGTATCAGATTATTCGATCAGAGTTTCTTTCAAGCAACATCACAAGCATCTTCCTCAAAGGTCTGGAAAGGTCAAAACCAAGTGCCAAGCCGGATACCTTGGAAACAAATAAGCATACTGCATTGCATGCTAACCTTTGTTTGTTTTGTAGGTTTGTTTTGTTTTTTGTTACTAACTCTGTTGTGATCTCAGGAACTATTGCTCGACGTCGGGTGTTCCCACTCAACCGTCCACACAGATATCCAACCCGCAACAACCTTCCGGGTATACAGATGGACCAGGTACAACAGGACCTTACAGAGGTCAGGAACCAAATGGCCAACGAGAGGTTGGAAATGAGGAATTAGATGACACAATTTATGGAGGTGATGAATGGTTTAGCACAGAGCCAAGAGAGATTAAGAGCCTTGGTAGAGAGGCAGACTCAGGAAGATCCCCATCTAGGGACTGGTGGGACAAGCAACAATGAGAGGGTTCAGCCTCATATCAACCCACCTGTATTTGGACCCCACCTTCACCCAGAGATCAACATCCCTGCTAATGTACAAGGGAATGCTACTACGGGCAGAGTGCTGCAAGAAGACCCCCAGGAAGATCAGTTCACAGTGATGGGAGCTGGGGATGAAGCCTATGACAGAAGGCTAGATGAAATTGCTGAAAAGTTAAGGTCCTTGGAGTCTCAAAACTCCTTGGGTTTTGATGTTATGGACATGGGCTTAGTGGACGGGGTCAGGATTCCCCACAAATTTAAACCTCTGTGCTTTGAAAAAGTACAACGGGACTTCCTGCCCACGGACCCACTTGCAATCCTTTATGGGGAGGCTGAAGGCATATACCATGGACGAAAAGCTATGGATGTTTTATTTCGAGGATAGCTTGACAGGAGCTTCAAGGGAATGGTACTCTCATCTGACTAGAGCCACCATCAGATGTTGGAAAGACTTGGCAGAGGCCTTCATTAGACAATACCAGTATAATTTGGATATGGCACCCAACAGGACCCTCCTGATGGGAATGTCGCAGTCATCCAGGGAAAGCTTCCGGGAGTACGCCCAGAGATGGAGACAGCTGGCTGCTGCTGTCCAGCCACCCATGTCGGAGAGGGAGATGGCTGATATGTTTATGAACACCCTCCAAGGGACATACATTGATAGGCTAGCTGCCTTTTCTTCTACCAGCTTTGCAGATGTCGTTATAGATGGAGAAAGAATTGAGAGCCTATTAAAGATGGGCAAAATTTCTGACAACGGTACCAGCTCATCCAGCAACACAAGGAAACCTTTTGTGGGCCCAGGAAGAACTGGTGAGACCAATGCTATCCATACCAACAGGGGCAGACCCCAATATGTTCATAGGTCTGTGGCAGCAGTCACCATTCCCTCTCCAGTTCATCCACAACCAGCTTATCAACCTCAGCAACAAAATTATCAGCAACAAACTCAGTATCCTCCTCAGAGAAACTACAACAACACCACCAACAACAATCAGCAAAGACCATATCAACAGAGACCATCTCAGGCCAATAGGGTGATTGATCCGATCCCTATGCCCTATGCCACATTATTTCCACAACTCCTAAAACTCAACCTGGTTGAGCTAAGGACGTTGGCACCTCCAGATCCTGCCAGTCTACCCAGAAATTATGACACCAGCGCCAGATGTGCTTTTCACTCAAATGCACCTGGCCATAGTACAGAGAAGTGCAGAGCTTTGCACATGAAGGTACAGGACTTGGTAGATTCTAAGGCTCTAAACTTTGCACCACCACCAAATGTTAACAAGAACCCTATGCCAAACCATGGTGGCCCCAGAATCAATGCTATTGAAGAAGACAAGCCGTCTTACTTGATAACCAGTGTGGGTCAGATTCGGACACCCTTGGTAGAGATTAAAGCTCAACTCCTTGAATGTCAAATATTCCCGGGAAGTGAGCTAGGGTGTGCTTACTGTAACATTTCAGTGAATGGTTGTGATACCTTGAGAGATGGCATAGATGGTCTCATCCAGAGTGGCCTGCTTCAAATCAAAACATCAATACCTACCAATCCAGCAATCTCCTTAACAACAGTTCCCGAGTCTTCTACAACTGCAACAACCATTGTTCCAAATAACTCTTCAATCTCATCAACGAATGTTTCATCTGTTGCTTCAACAGACCAAATATCAGCAAACATCCCTTCTACAACTTCAACACCCCTTCATTCAGAATCTCCTACAACAGCAACGCCCATCCATTCAACAGTGTCTCCTACAACATCAACAGCAAACAATGAAGATGTCTCAACTGTTACAATTTATTATGACCCTGAAAATGATTCTGCCTACAACTCACAAAACGCCACTCCTATCAGAGCACCAGTCACAATATACTATGATCCACATACTATCATGGTCCCTTCTGCAGTTGTTATGAGTCCAGTCACTATCACAGTGCCTGGGCCAGTACCTTATGAAAGCAGTAATGCCATCCCTTGGCATTACGGCTCCGATCTATACTGTGAAGGACAGAAAATCACTCTCGAATCATCAACTTCTTCACCACAAATAGACAATGTGGGGGGAGGCGGAGGCTTCACTCGAAGCGGACGTCTCTTTGCCCCACAAATTCAAAGACCCACTGCTGAGGCAGAAGCTGCTGCCAAGGCAAAAGGGAAGAGCATGGTGCAAGAAGAACAAATTGTTAAAGAAGCTTTGAAAACACCTTTCGATCAAGAGGTTGATGAATTCATGAGAATCATCAAGAAAAGTGATTACAAAATAGTGGACCAGCTTCACCAGACGCCTTCCAAGATCTCCATTTTATCATTATTAATGTGCTCCGAGGCTCACCGGAACGCACTACTAAAAGTCTTGCACGCAGCTTATGTGCCAGAAGAGATCACCGTCAATCAGTTGGAAGCCGTGGTTGGGAATGTTAATGCTAGTAATGGACTAGGATTTACCAACACTGATTTGACTACGGAAGGCCGAAATCACAACAAGGCTTTGCACATTACCATGGAGTGTAAGGGTGCAGTTCTTTCCCATGTACTGGTAGACACGGGGTCATCCCTCAATGTCTTACCTAAAAAAGCCCTTGTGAAGCTGGAGTATGAAGGATTGGCATTACGCCCCAGTAACTTGGTAGTAAGAGCCTTTGACGGTTCAAAGAGATCAGTTCTGGGAGAAATTGAGTTGCCTATAACGATTGGCCCACAAACTTTCAAAACGACCTTCTACGTGATGGACATTCAGCCTGCCTACAGCTGTTTGTTGGGTAGACCATGGATTCATGCCGATGGTGCAGTTACGTCTACCCTTCACCAGAAGTTAAAATTCGAGTGGGAGGGCCAAGTCGTTACTATTTGTGGAGAGGAAGATATTTTTGTTAGCCATCTGGCTACATACAAATACATTGAGATGGATGGGGAGATCCACGAAACGATGAGTCAAGGGTTTGAGGCCTTGAACATAAATGAAGCATCCGCTGTACCTGGAACCTCAATGACATCTTATCAACAAGCCCGAAAGGTTGTTGAAGAAGGGACTGCTCAAGGCTAGGGCAAGTTGCTGCCCGTGGAGAAGAAAGTGGATAGATTTGGGTTGGGTTACAAACCAACTCAACAAGATCAAGCAGAGGCTGCTAAAGAGCCTAATTTTGTCAGTGGGGGATGCTCACCCCTGATGCTGTCAACAGTTTGGAAGACGAGGATGAAAGCGACCGCAACCTGGAGAGTTGGATACATCCAAAGGTCCCGGGGAGCAGTATCTCAAACTGGTCTTCCCAAGAAATTATAAGAGTTACTCCTGCAGAGTAATTATTATTTCCTGTATATTTTTAGCATGCATCAAGTCTTGCATCTTGCCCAAGATGACAAGACTCATTTTGTAATCGGGCCATCTGAAATTTTGTGCAACAAGATTAATCAATGAAATATCAGACATCTTTTGCAAATGAGTCTTTTTCTTCTTTCCCGCTCATTGTTTTTCCATTTCTCTTTTTGTACAAAAAATAAATGGCAATGTTTTCAAAATGACAACTTTATTTCACTTTTCTAAACAAGATTAAAATCAATCACTAAAATGAACAAACTGAACCCTTGCAGAGAGTGCCTTCCAGACTGCACCGACAACAGCACGGCTATGACTTCGTATGACTTTGACAATCCAATCAATCAAGCTGATGAAGGGGTTGAAGAAGATTATGAGCTTCCTAAAGAGCTAGCCAGATTGTTGAGACAAGAGGAAAGGGTTATCACTCCTCATCAGGAGGAGGTAGAGACGATCAATCTTGGTACAGATGAAGACGTGAAAGAAGTTAAAATCGGGGCCTGCTTACAAGACTCAGTGAAGAGACAACTGGTTGACTTGCTTCAAGAATATGTGGATGTGTTTGCTTGGTCTTATCAAGATATGCCAGGGTTGGACACCGACATTGTTGTGCACAAGTTGCCTTTGAAAGAAGATTGCCCGCCGGTCAAACAGAAATTGCGCCGCACTCGCCCAGACATGGCAATGAAAATCAAAGAAGAGGTGCAAAAGCAGTGGGACGCCGGGTTCCTTGCTGTAACTAGCTATCCACCGTGGGTTGCTAATATTGTGCCTGTGCCTAAGAAAGACGGCAAAGTAAGGATGTGTGTTGACTACCGAGATCTGAACAGAGCCAGTCTGAAAGATGATTTCCCATTACCTCACATTGATGTATTGGTGGATAATACAGCTCAGTTCTCGGTATTCTCCTTCATGGACGGATTTTCAGGATACAATCAGATCAAGATGTCACCTGAAGACATGGAGAAGACAACCTTCATCACACCCTGGGGCACGTTCTGTTACAAGGTGATGCCATTCGGACTGAAGAATGCAGGTGCAACGTATCAACGGGCTATGGTAACATTATTCCACGATATGATCCATAAAGAAATCGAATGTTATGTGGATGATATTGCCAAGTCCCTCACTGAAGAAGACCACTTGGTAAATCTGATGAAGCTATTCAAGCGTCTGAGGAAGTACCAACTGAAGTTGAACCCCAATAAGTGCACATTCGGGGTGCGATCTGGTAAGCTGCTGGGTTTTATTGTGAGCGAGAAAGGGATTGAGGTTGACCCTGACAAAGTCAAAGCTATTCAAGATATGCCTGCACCGAAGTCAGAAAAAGAAGTTCGAGGGTTCTTAGGTCGATTGAACTACATTTCACGGTTCATATCTCACCTTACCGCAACTTGCGAACCCTTGTTCAAATTACTAAGAAAAGAACAGACGGTCAGGTGGAACGAAGACTGCCAGAAGGCTTTTGACAAGATCAAAGAATACTTGCAAGAACCACCAATCCTTATGCCTCCAGTTGAAGGAAGACCTCTGATCATGTACTTGACAGTATTGGAAGAGTCGATGGGGTGTGTGTTGGGCCAGCATGACGAGTCTGGTCGAAAAGAGTATGCAATATACTACCTAAGCAAAAAGTTTACCGACTGTGAACAACGTTATTCACTGCTCGAGAAAACTTGCTGTGCTTTAGCGTGGGCTGCTCGCCGACTGAGACAGTATATGTTGACCCACACTACTTTATTGATCTTAAAGATGGACCCAATCAAGTATATTTTTGAGAAGCCAGCACTCACCGGGCGGGTTGCAAGATGGCAAATGATCCTCACAGAATATGACATCCAATACACATCTCAGAAAGCCATCAAGGGCAGTGTATTGTCTGAATATCTTGCTGAGCAACCCATTGATGATTACCAACCTATGAGATTTGACTTCCCTGATGAAGACATCATGTTCATAAAAGCAAAAGATCATGAAGAGCCTGTTCACACTGAAGGGCCCAACCCAGAAGAAGAATGGACTATGATGTTTGATGGGGCTGTTAATATGAATGGTCGTGGTGTTGGTGCAGTACTCATTACACCTAAAGGAGTTCACATGCCTTTCTCGGCAAAACTCACTTTCAACTGCACTAACAATGAAGCTAAATACGAATCTTGCATTATGGGTCTTGAGGAAGCCATCGACCTCAGGATCAAGACATTGACTGTATTCGGAGATTCAACTCTGGTAATCAATCAAACCAACGGCAAATGGTACACCCACCAGGATCATTTGATACCTTACAGGGATTATACAAGGAGGTTATTTACTTTCTTTACAACAGTCAAGCTTGAGTATATCCCTCGAGACGAAAATCAGTTTGCAGATGCTCTGGCTACCATTTCATCCATGATCAAAGTTCAAGCTGCCAACTTTTTACCTCAAATCTCAGTGTCCAGACTCGACAGACCAGCATATGTATTCGCAACAGATGTTGTCAAGGATGATAAGCCTTGGTTCCATGACATTAAGTGCTTCTTGGAGGATCGAACATACCCACCTGGGGCATCTTCCAATGATAAGAAGACTTTGAGAAGGCTTGCTGGTAGTTTCTTCCTGAACACTGATGGTTCCCTGTACAAGAGAAACTTTGATATGGTGCTCCTCAGATGCGTTGATAGAACAGAAGCAGACTTGTTGATGCATGAAGTGCACGAAGGATCCTTTGGTACCCATGCGGGAGGACATGCAATGGCTAAGAAATTGCCAAAATCAGGTTACTACTGGATCACAATGGATGCCGACTGTTGTGCCTACGCCAGAAAATGCCACAAATGCTAGATTTATGCGGATAAGGTGCATGTGCCTCACAATCCTTTGAATGTGATGTCTTCACCCTGGCCCTTTGCTATGTGCGGCATTGACATGATTGGCAAGATTGAACCGACTGCTTCGAATGGCCACATATTCATCCTGGTTGCCATTGACTATTTCACCAAGTGGGTCGAAGCAGCATCCTATGCAAATGTTACCAGGCAAGTGGTAGCCAGATTTCTAAAAAGAGATATCATCTGTCGATACGGAGTTCCCGAGCGAATCATTACTAATAATGGTTCCAACTTGAACAACAAAATGATGGCAGAACTGTGCCGGGATTTCAGGATCCAACACCACAATTCTTCTCCTTACAGGCCAAAGATGAATGGCGCTGTTGAGGCAACTAATAAGAACATCAAAAAGATTGTGCAGAAGATGGTAGTCACATACAAAGACTGGAATGAAATGCTACCATTTGCCTTGCATGGGTACCGCACGTCAATCAGAACATCCACTGGGGCAACACCGTATCAGCTTGTGTATGGTATGGAAGCAGTCCTACCTGTTGAAGTTGAATTACCCTCCCTACGGGTATTGATGGATGTTAAGCTGAACGAAGCAGAATGGGTCCGATCCCGATACGAACAACTGAGTCTGATTGAAGAGAAAAGATTGGCTGCAATTTGTCATGGGCAGTTGTATCAGAAAAGAATGAAGAGAGCCTTCGATCAGAAAGTCAAGCACCGAGAGTACCAAGTAGGGGATCTTGTGCTGAAAAGAATCCTCCCTCCTCATACAGACCACAGGGGCAAGTGGACTCCGAACTATGAAGGACCATTTGTAGTAAAGAAAGTTTTCTCCGGTGGAGCACTCATGCTCAGTACCATGGATGGTGAAGATTTCCCGTCCCCTGTGAATTCAGATGCAGTTAAAAAATACTTCGCATAAAAATGACCCGCTGGACATAAAAACAGAATGTAAGTCCAGGCAAAAATAGGGCATCCCGGCGAGTCAAAAACAGAATAAAAGACTCGGGCAAAAATAAGGGAAAATAAACAAAAAATGTACACCCGCTGAGTTGAAAAGCCGCATTGGACAACTCAGGAAAAAATGGGTATCCCGATGGATTGAAAACCCGAAAGGGCGATCCATGCAAAATAAGGGAATAAGCGAACAACTACATTCTGAATTCTCCTGTATCACCTACAACTTGGTAAGTTTCGAAAGGATCAAGCGTCTTTCAGAATCAGCCTTCTTCAGAAAGCAAGATGAGAAGAACGTCAAAAGTCATACGAGTCATAGCAGAAGGGAAGCCCCTTGAAGCGTCGACAACATTGCCAGGGTTTTGTTTCTCAATTTGTAACAATCTCCTCATTTCAAGGGATTTGTTTCTTTGACTGTATCCCGCCAATTCAGGGCACATGAATTAATAAAATCAGATTTTCAGTCATGTTTTCATTTTATTTGCAAAAAATGTCTGATGTCTTAAGAAAAACTGATTGCATGAATACATATGTCTATCTTCAAGAATAATACTACATGCTTACAGGGAATATACTTACTCTCAGAAGTGTTTAACTCCTATGACGGAATCCATTAAAGGATACCTCGGGATCACTTGTGCGCTTCCTTATCATTGCAGGATTGCAGGTATCCAGAACGCAACTTGGGGCATGTAAGCCTCGTCCCGGCAAGCGGGAACACCCAGTCTTAGCACTCAAAAGTGTTTTCTCCCCAGCTGAGTTTCCACTTGCTGTTTCTCCCCAGCCGAGTTGCCAATCATTCTTCCTCAGCCGAATACAAAAGTCAGGGAACCATCTCCCCACAGAGTTTCAGCCTCTATCCAGAAGAGCAACGCATGAAGGAATCACAACAGAGTGAAGAAAGTTTCTACAAACCCCAGCTGGGTCCCTCATTATCAGGATGGGTCTATCAGTGACCTATTCCCCCAAGCAGATATCATCTCATCGGATCTACCAGTGATCTCATCCCCAGCTGGGATGTCCATTTCAAACAGATCGACCAGAGATCTTCGCAGTGACGGGATCCGAATCCCAGCTTTGTATCTTTGCATAATCGTAGCATTCGCATCATATTCACCCACAAAGCGTAGCATTCCGTCTAATACGGAGCATTACGGCAAAAAAAATCCAACATATTGCATAATCATAAGCCATGTTCTGGATCAAACACTTGTGAATAATAACAATCCATCAACATACAAAAAACTCCCACAAATTCCCCAGCGGAGAACTAAAGCCAAAACAGTTGCTTTGCATTCACACATCAGTATATACTCCTTGTGGCTCCCGTCCGAGTCACATCCCCAGCATAAAGCCAAAGCGTCCCCTTTGCACTCACAGATACTTGTATATACATAACTTCCTTGACATCCGTCCATGTTATTTTCCCCAGCACAGTAACATAAACACTTTGTATATCAGATATTTGGTCATACTATACTTTTCTCCTTTCGAAACTCGTCCGTGTCACTCTCCCCAACAGTTAAACACTCATCTATACACCACTCATATTTTTTTACCCTTATTTCACTCATACAGATACTCGTCCGTATCTTATATATACCGTTTATATCCCCACAGATTCGACACTAGTCCGTGTTCTTTGTTAACCAGTTGGTACTCGTCCGTACCATCATTTCAGAGCATGCGTCAAGCGTTTGTTTCTACCTGATACTCGTCCGTATCATAGTCTTAAGGATGCTCGTCCGCATCTTTAATCCATACACTGTGTCAAACACTTTTGTCTTCTTGAATATGGATACTCGCCTGTGTCTACTATTCCCCAGAAGGGTCCCCTCAGAATCAACACTCGTCTGTGTTCTTTGTTAACCAGTTGATACTCGTCCGTATCATCATCTTTGAACACATGTCAGTATTTGTTTCTACTCGATACCCGTCCGTATCGTAGTCTTAGGGATGCTCGTCCGCATCTTTAATCTATACACAAACATCTAAACACTTATACCTTTTGTTTCTTGGATGTAAACACTCGTCCGTGTTTACTATTCCCCAGTAGATTGCCAACAGAGCCAATTTCTTTTTATCTGACATTCGTCCTATGTCATGATAAGCTTTGAGAGCAGCCGTACCCTGCTAGGTGGTCGTCCTCCACCTCTTGATGATCGTCCTTCATCATGCTCATCCGATGGCCGTCCCCATCGTTGATTTTCTATCCGACATTCGTCCTATGTCGTGATATTTAGCAGCCGTCCCCTGCTAGGTGGTCGTCCTCCACCTTTTGATGATCGTCCTTCATCATTTTATGTAATGGCCGTCCCCATTGTTGATTTTGGTTATCTGGCATTCGTCCTATGTCATGATAAACCTTGAGAGCAGCCGTCCCCTGCTAGGTGGTCGTCCTCCACCTCTTGATGGTCGTCCTCCATCATGCTCATCCGATGGCCGTCCCCATCGTTTACCTTTTATCCGGCATTCGTCCTATGTCACGATATTTTCGGCAGTCGTACCCTGCCAGGTGGTCGTCCTCCAAGTTTGACTTTTAATGAAATTGTCATTTTAGGCAACTTTTTCAACCCTTACTTTTTGATTCAAAAAAGCTTCAAATGGAAAAACTTTGGTCATGAAAGTTGTAGAATGGATCATTCCCTTTTCAAAAAGTACAAGAACATGACCTAATTCATTTTGGATCAAAAGTTATGGCTTGTCAAAGTTGGCAAAAATCACTAAATTTCAAGTTATACACCAAAGAGGCAAAGTTGCAAATTCACTTCTCAAGGCCAATTAAGTCATCAAATGGATTTATAAACTTCATCACATGATCATACAAGTCCTAAAAGTCAGATTGCATCCATGGAATCACATGTTTTATGACTTATGGATCAAGATATTTCACAAAGAACCAAAGGCAAGGCAAGTTGCAAAACTCATCATAGCTTCTCATCAACTTGCTGGCTAGCTTGCTGATCAATCCTAGGCCTTTCCTCACATCATGCTACGCAGCACATCCTCCTTGTACTTGGCTAGAAAGTAGCCCATACCTCTCTTACACAACTTTGACATTTTGGCAAAAGCACCCATACCAATCAATAAAGCACATGTCACTTCATCTGACCAATGGCAATTGTTTATACTAATCAAATGCAAGCCAAACATAACAAGAAGCAAGCCTGAAACACTTCACAAGACAACATTCTCATTTTCACCCTCATTTGCAAGAGCCTTCGAAACTCTCAGCACAAGCCACAAACACACAAACAAACTTCACAAACAATCTTAACACACTTCCCTGATCACAAAGCACCCATCACCATGGCCTGAAACCCACTGAATCAAAAACACGATCACCTCACCACCTTGAACAGAACTTCTACAAACTCTCAAACCAGCCAAAATAAATTTGCTCCAAGCCTTTCAGAAGCACAAGGGAAGTCATAGGAGTGGTTTTGCACAAGAGAGGAGGTCAGACAGCTCCAAACTGAAAAGCTTCAAACTCAGGTAGCTTCATGAACTTTTTTTCCAGAACGTGTATTTTAAGTTTCTAAATGAATCTACATGCTTCCCTGATCATGAATATGTGCTTACTTTTGAAAATGGTTGAGAAACCAGGATGTATGCAGTGTCTGAAACTTTTGCCCTAAAAAATGTTTGATTCGATTCTCTCTGATTTTGAATGATAAATGTTGTTTGATTGAGGGGTTTGATTCGTTTTTGAGTGGGGATGAGTTCTGGGCAGTTGGATTTTGTTTTCATTGCGTGTAGAGAGAGTTAGAAGTTTGAGCTTGCCGGAGAAGACGACCGGAACAGTGTTCCGGTCGCCTGAAAGTCATTAGGGCATAATTAATTAGGGCTAATCATAATTAGCCAGGTTTGAATTTCCACCTTTGGATGTGGCGCCAAGTCTCTTCCCGCACGTGTATGTTTGAATCCAGGCCTTTAGATGTGTTGACTTTTCTTTTTTTTAGTTTTAATTCAATTTATTTTTCATATTAATTCATTTCTTTTCTCCATTTATTTTAAAATAGCAAAATCATTTTAAAAATTCTGAAAATTTTTATACACACTTTTATTAATTTTCAAAAACCCAAAACATTTTTATTTTTATTTTTTGCATTAAAAAATATTTTTAAATCATTTAAAAGTTTATTTTTAATTAATTAATGAGAATTAATTAATTAAAAATACTTTTAGGTATTTAAAAATCATCAAAAAATTCATGAAACCTTCATAATCATTTAGAAACATTTTCCAACCCTCAAACCAAATTTCTTTTTTGATCTTGATGTCTTTTGAGAATTTTTCATGGAATTAAAATCATTTCAAGGCATTATTTTGATCCAAACTTCAAAAAATCATTTCTGCCTAACCATTGAGAGTTGGACTTTGATTCTTTTTGCATTGCATTTTGTTTAGCATTTAGTTTGTGAGATTAAATTGGCATGATTTGATCTTTCATTTTCAATTTGTTTGGCATTTTTCTTGTTAAGGTACCCTAAAACCCTAGAAATCTTAGGAAATTCATAACCCTAATTAGGTTAAGAGTTGAAACCTCTCCTTTGGGCAGTGAGTTAGTATAGGTTTAGGGTTGCCTTGGATGCATTTTCAATTTTTTTATCTTGATGTTTGCTTCTGATTTTGGTTTTTGTTTGATGCATGGATCATAAACCCTAATTTGGGCTTCCTTTTGCATTCATCTTGTATTTGCTTGCATAACATGACTTGCCATAGCATTTTGTGCATCCATTTGATTCATTAGACATATTAAGACATATGAGAAGCATGTTTGATCATTGCATCATGTATTTGCCATGTTGTATGCCATTTGCATTCCATAACTTTTCATGTATGTTCATGGTTCTAAACTTGTTTCATTTGCATCCACATGTTTGTATGATCATTCTCATGTCTTGATTCATGTTTGCATAATCTCATAGCATCATTATCATCTCATATATGCTTCTGGTTTTGGTTTGCATCATGCCATTTCATTCCATTTTGCATTGCATTGCATTCCTTTCACTAACTTTTCAGGTGGTAAGCAACTTTGAGAAGTGAATTTGCCTTCACTTCTCACAATTTCTTTTCATCTCTTTCATGCATCCTTGCTGCATTTTGTTATGTGTTTGAGATTGAGCTTGCTCTTTCTTTTTCTTCTTACTTTCTTTCTTCAAGTGACTTGACTTCTTGAATGAAGCAAGTTACTTTGCTTCTCCTGATCCTTTCATCTGCTTCCTGGTGGCTCCATTGAAGATTTCTCTTGAAAACCTCACAAACCTTAGGAACAACCAAGCATGACAATGATTAGGGTTTTGATTAGTTCCCCATTTATATTTTACCTTTTGTGTCTCTTTGAGTCTTCCCTTCTCATCTCATAATCAGGGACTAAACCCTAAAGGCTTTAAGGCTTTGTGATTAAGCTTATGCCTGCATCCTTCTATTAGGATGGAGTGTATAACTTTAATCCTAAGAGTTAAACCCTTAATGTGTTTAAATCCTTTAATCAATTCACTTAATAATCATCAAGACATCAAGCTTGTAACTTGGGCCTTGCATTAGGGTTCTAATTCTTCCTTAACTGGTTAAGAAGGACTAACCCTAGTGTTAATGGACAAGTCCCCCTCAAGTTGTCTTACAAACCCTAAAAATCATTTCATCATCATATCATTAAATAAAATCCACTTAATCAAAGGCATGTTTTGTCATGAGTTTAATCCCTAATCATGGATTAAGTTGAGGAGCTTTCCTCAGCTTAAACATTCTCATCTATTATCCTTCTATTAGGATGGTGTAATGAGTCTGTTTAATCCCTGATTATGGCTTAATCTCATTACTCAACACTAAACAAAAACAACAAAAACATCTAAATAATCACAAGTAGGTTAATGATCTTAATCCTACATCAAAGGTGATTAAGTGTGAGAAGCTGACTTCACACTTAAGGTATTCTCATTACCCCTAATCAGAGGGAAGATGTGATGAGTTTACTAACCCATTGGTTTAGGCTTAAGCTCATTAACTTATGACAAACTTTCAAAAGCAATAAAAGACTGAAAACTCAAAAACAAACAATAATCGTCTCCTTCGGGATTCTTTTCTCATCTCATTCACTCACAAACGAGAGCTCGCTTCTTCCGTCTAATGCAAGACAGTTTGCACCTGAGCCAGACAGGTCATACACTTGAGCATAGGCAAGTAAGCAGTTCACAAGTCAATTCACATTTCAGTCTCTTTGGGTCGAACTACGGTGTTCTGACTTCCTCATTGCACGAGAGGATACGTAGGCATAACTTAACAGTTATCGAACAAAAGTCTCTGTATATTCCCCCTCTTTCCAGCCTTATTCTTTAAGCCTCATATTCATGAGCATTTCACTCCTGTCCTTACACTGACATTGTATATATCACACTTCACACTTCTTTTACACTGACACTTGCATTCTTTCCAGCCTTTATACACAAATTGCACTGACACTACCCCTTTGAAACACAAATCTTTTTAAGCGTGGATCCCGTCGAGTACGGCGGACAATCTGGGTGCTAATACCTTCCCAGGTTGTAACCAACCCCCTTTCTCAGTCTCTCTGGTTCGCAACCGTCTTATCCATATCTTTCTAGGTCTATGCAGCATTGCCTTTCCTCCGGGATAAAAATGCCTAGATGGCGACTCTTTTTATTCCCTGTGAGTTCACTGCTGTGTGTTCTCGCATCCCTCTTTCACCGACCGTTCGCGTCTGTACCCCATTTGACCCGGCTTCATCTGGTGGGAGCGACACACTTAAGAAGTCAAGTTGCTTGAAGAAAGAAGGTAGGAAAGAACATTAATGAGCAAGCTCACTCTAATACACAAGATAGAATGCAAAAATGATGCATAAAAGAGATGAGAAGAGATGGTGAGAAGTGAAGGCAAATTCACTTCTCAATGGCTTACCACCTGAAAAGTTAGTAACAAGAAATGAAATGAAGTGAGAATGAGATGAAATGCAATGATGCAAACCAAAGTCAGAAGCATAAACATGATGTTAATGATGCTAAGAGATGATGCAAACACATGTCAAGAGTTGTGGATGATCATACAAGGATGAGGATGCAAATGAAGCATGCTTTGAACCATAGAAGTTCATGAAAGTTTATGAAATGTTATGAATGCATAACATGGAAAATGAAGGATGTAATGATCAAACATGATTCTAATATGTCCTAATATGTCTTATAGATCATGTGGATGCACAAAGTGTCATGGCAAGTCATTGAATGCAAGCATATGAGAGATGGATGCAAAGGAAGGCAAGAATTGGGGTTTATGCATAACATGTAACACAAAATTCAAAACCAGGAACAAATGACATGATAAAAAATTGAAAATGGGATCAAAGGAACCCTAACCCTACACAAGTTCACTGCCCAAAGGAGGAGACCTAAATCTAAACCTAATGGAAGTTATGATTTTTCTAAGTCAACTAGGGTTTCAAGGCACCTTAAAAGGAAAAATGCTCATTAAATTGAAAATGGAAAATAAATTCAAACCAAATTTACCCTAGAAACTACATGCTATGAAGGATGCAATGCAAGAAGAACCATTATCAAATTCTTCATGGTTAGGCATAATGGATTTTTCCAAGTTTGAACAAAAATATTGCTTTTAAACAAATTTAATTCCAATGAAAATTGCCAAAATGCATCAAGGACCAAAAAGAAATTTGTTTTGAGAGTTTGATAATGCTTCAAAATGTTTTAAAATGCAATGTGAATTTTTTTGTGATTTTTAAATACCTAAATGCATTTTTAATTAATTAATTCTCATTAACTAATTAAAAATAAACATTTAAATGATTTAAAAATGATTTTTAATGCAAAAAATAAAAATAAAAATATTTTTGGGTTCTGAAAATTAATGAAATGTTTGACAAAAAAAATCAGAATTTTTCAATGCATTTTCTTATTTTTAAAAATTTGTAGAAGTTAAATATAAAACAAATGAAATAAAATGAATTTAAAAAGAAAAAAGAGAAAGTCAAATGATCTGAAGGCCAGGATTCAAATTCAAGGAGGCGGGAGTTGATCACGCGCGCTAATGGACGGTCAGAATTCAAACTCACGTAATTATGATTAAGCCCTAATCCTGAGCCCTAATGACTTTCAGATGACCGAAACAGTGTTTCGGTCATCTTCTCCGGCTAGCTCCTCACCCCATCTCCCTCAATACGCAACCCCAAGACCCCTAAAGCTCCAGAAATGATCCTCTCCTCAACCCCAACAAGATTCAAACATCAAAACTCATTTATTCAACCTCAAAATCATGAATCGAAGCAAAACGGAAAGTATGGCAGAAATTTCAGAAGATCAATACATGCTTAATACTTGACTATTTTCAAAACTAAAGACATCAGCATCATCAGTGAATCATGGAGAATCAATTAGTAACTTAAAAACACGTTTCTGGAAAAATTGTTCTTGATGATACCTAAACTGAAGCTTTCAAAAATGGTGCTTTCTGGCCAGTCATTTGCTTCAAACAAGCTCCAATGATCCTCCCCAGAAGTTTGTGATGCTTGGCTGGAGTTTATATGGCCTTAAAATGAAAATGGCAGAGGTTCAGTTTGTGAAGTGTGGAAATCGTGTTTTTGATTCAGGGCTTTTTAGGGCAAGATGATGGTTGGGAAATGATCAGTGGATCATGGTGAGTTGTTCTGTGGAATTTGTTTTGAGGTTTGAGGCTTGTGTGATGAGATTCGAATGAAAATGCAAAGAGGGAGGTTTTTGGGAACTATGGCAATGCTGTGTGTCACACCCCAAATTTTACCCCTAACTTTTCGCATCATACATTCACTATGTTTGAAAGAAATTCCAAGGTTTATTTTTTTCAGTTACTTTCAACTCATTTTCTAGTTATTTTTAAATTTAATTTTAATTTCCTTTCATTTCCAAGTCTTTTATTTAATTTCTATTTCACGTTTCTAACCTTTTAATCCATTTTTCATGTTTTAATTTTTTTTTAATTTCTATTCCCTTTTCTTATTCTATTTTCAAGTTTCTAATTTTTATCTTTCAATTTCTACTTCTAATTCTTAATTCATTCTTAAATTTTGAACTTAAATTTTATTTCCATTTCATTTTCAAAGTTTTTTTTTATTTCTAAATTAATTTCTAATTTTTGTTCCTATTTTTTTAATTCATTTTCAAGCTTTTGTTTCTAAATTTAATTTTAATTTCTATTTCTAATTTTCAATTCATTTTTCAAGTTTTACTCCCATTCCAAGTCTTATTTCAAGTTTCATTTTCAATCTCAATCACTTCAAAATTTCAATTCCAATTTAACTTCCAAGTTCCACTTCAAACTTTCGACTCAATTTTATCATAAGTCTAACTCCAATTCCAATTTCAAATTCCAAATCAAAGTTCCCAAATTTTCAAATTCATATGTCCATTTCCACTTTAAATTTCAAGTTTAAAATTCAAATTTAAGTCCGCTTTAAGGAAAAATCTTTTCCAGGTCTCCTTTTCATTTTCTAAGTTTAATTCCAATTTCTATTCTCAATTCCAATTTTATTTCCACTTTTATTTCTTCTTCCAAGTTTATATTATAAGTGTTTAATTTTAATTCCAAGTTTCTAATTTCAAATCTAACTCCAAATTCCAATTTCAAGTTTATTCCTAAAGTTTTATGTTCCAAGTTTATCTTTATATTTTCATGTTTCAAATTTATTTCTAAACTTCATGTTCTAAGCAAAGTTTTATATTTAAATTTTCATGTTCCAAGTTTATCTTTATATTTTCATGTTTCAAATTTATTTCTAAACTTCATTTTTTTTAAACAAAGTTTTATATCTAAATTTTCATGTTTCAAGTTTATTTCTAATTTCATGTTCCAAATTATTTTTTGTTGTTTTCAATTTCTATTCTCAAAACTTCATCCAAAATCCAATTTCATGTAAGGTTTTATTTGTTTCATTTTTCATATAAGACATGATCACAATTCATTAAACCAGTTATATATTTTAAATAAGTCCAAAAGGACCATCATCCAATTTATTCATTAAGCATTTCTGTTATTACATCAACTCAAACAACAAAAACAGGCCCTTTGCAACAAATAACAACAATAATGTGCCACTTTCCAAAACTGACTTCCCGCTGCAAAAAAAATAATGAATAACTCTGCTACCCGAATGCATAATGCCAGCCATACTGCACCAAGTTTGCACGTCAATACACTACTAACCTGCACATTTATGACTGATAAGCATTTCAGCAAGAAATCATGTGTAATACAATTGGAAAGCAAGTGAAAAAAAATGAAGCACAATTTTAGTTCAAGTTTTACTACAGTGAAAAATCATAAGGAAAAGTTACTTGAAACTAGTGGGGACCAGTTACACTAATGGACCAGCTTTCAAACGGCTCCCTGCTACTGCTAAATTGGCAGACCTCTTTCTCCACCACACAAACTCATAATTTGTCCCCCTTGTCCCAACCCTTCATCAACAAGAAATAGAGTACAAAAATTCAGAGGAAAACCCTAATTTCATCCTACATATATGGCACTGTTTCATTCATAAGAAAAAAAAAACATTCACAAAAAATGAACCAAGACAATTTTCATCCAGCAGACACATCAACCTAATTCTATCATACCAAATAATTCAAAAATTGTTCCATAGAACAAGAAGCAATAAAAAAACTCAGCCGCAAGAAAGAACACAAACCTTCCTTTTAGCCCATCTGGATGATTTCACAGAACCACCATAACACCCTTTGAAACTCGTTTCGAATAACTGTTCCTGCACCAACAACCGCATAAATACCTCGTCCTCCACCATTGAATAAGAAAGCACACTGAGAGAGACAAAAACCGAGAGGATAAAGGAGAATCACCTGTGCATTGTCACCAGAAAGATTGATCGGACTAGCTCCGCTTTTGTGAGTTTTTCTTTCCTTCTTCTCTGTTGTCCTGATACCTTTGTGTTTTGCCTTGTTCATATGTGAGAGAACTCTGTTCTTGTAATGTTTCCATTAAAGAATGTTTCTTAACTTTGATTCGGGTGTCTAAGGTTTATGCTGTGAGCTGCGTCTTTTTTGATGTGTGTGGTAGAATCTAGGGGGAGTAAGGAGAGTAGTAGGGTTCACATTTTTTCCGTTGGAGCCAAAGCGAATTCAGCAGCCGCCTACAACCGAAACCCAAGCAAACCATTCATAAGAAAACATTCACAAAATAAACTAACAAAATAAACTAACAAAATAAACTAACAAAATAAACTAAGAACCGTGGCTTCCGGATGGAGCATTACATTTTCAGTAGCAGAAGACCACCCTTCATCGATATCCGCCGTTGTCCAACCTTCATATCACGGCGAAACCTTTCAACCGGAACAATCAGACCTGTAACATCAAAAGAAAAAGGGAACTCAGCTGCAAAATCAGAACCAAACCATTCATTTCAAAATAGACTTTTTAACCTCTACAAATCTCAACCCAAATTGTTTTTTTTACTCTTCACAAACCAATTTCCGCCACCCTTTCATCTTCTCTCAGCAAATCTCTAGGGTTCATCCATCTGTTCTTCTTCTTCTTCGATCAAACCTTTCTCACAAAACTACAAACCTGGACGAAACCATTAACCTTCCAAATCGAACACTGACCGAAAAAACATCAACATCCTTCAGACCCTGCATAAATTCGAAAATAGAACCACATACGTAAAATCTCGAGAACAACCTTGACAACCACCATCATCAAATCTGCAGCAAGACGGAAAAGATTGAACTAAGAGAGGAGACGCCACCTCCCTGGGACCTTCCGCAACCCCGTTCTACAAACCAAAAGCATAAGCCTTCACCAAGTCTGCAAAATATAAAACACAAATTAATCAAGACGAAAGAAAATGCGTGACACATCAGAAAGAGTTGAGAAGTAAGAAAAAAGAATGCCGAAAGCGCTAATGCCAACAACACGAAGCAACAGTCGCAGAAAACCGCATTTCAGAATGGCGGATCCTGAACCTTCCAACAAACCCTACCGATTTCTCTCTCTTTGATCCCAATCCAAAACCTTTCTACCATCACAACACCAACGTTTCTACACTTTACCGACCCAAAAACACAACCTGTGAAGAACCCCTCTTTCTGAAACCTTCAACAGACCTGTTGACCACTCCAAACAGAGACAAATTGAACCCAACGGAAACCACTTACCCAAAAATTGCCAACATAAAGCTGAATCCGCTATCACCTTCACCGCGAGATTCAGAGAGATGAAACCGCTACCATTCGTTTTCCTCCACAAACCCTCACATCACCGCTGCTCCATCCTACCCCCAATCGCGAACCACCACCATCTCAGGCCGTCTTTTTTTGTTTCCCGATGTCGTGAGGGAGAGATAGTGAGGAGAAGGAAGAGATTCGAGAGAGTGAGACGGACAGGGGAGGTCTTTTTTCCGGATTCGTAAACGGCGCCGCTTTGAATTAGGGTTTATGTTTGACCCTCTTCAGCTTTGGCATGAGGCGGGTCGCGGATTGGACCCGACCCGCTTGTGTACCCAGCGCCCCATGGGCCTCTTTCTTTGGACCGTCCCCACTGTACAGCCAGATCCACTAGTTTTTTCTTTTAAATTTAATTTAGATTTCTCTTTTCTTTTAAGGATATTTTAAAATTGAAAACAAATTTATTTTCCCAAATTTATTTTGGTTTCATATTTTTTTTAAAAAAGTTGATTTAATTAGGGAGTTTATTTTCTTAATATATTTTTTAATTCAATATAGTAGTTTTTTTAAATAGAGATTTTAATCCAGTTGAATTTTCTTTTTTTAAAAAAATTTTTAATTAAAACATTTTTCTATATTGTGGATTAAAACTTTATTTAATTAAACTTTACTTAGTGTTTATTTTTAATTTCTTTGACAATTTCATTCAATACATCAAAAACACAAAATATTTTCTTTTAATTGAGTTTTCTTTTCTTAGAATTTAATCTTTAGTTGTTTATTTGATAATTCCTTTTATACATTCAAAAAAATCAAAAAAAATATTTTCTCATAATATTTATATGAATTTTCTTAATCCTCATGTAATCTTAGATTATCTAATTAGGTTCTCTATCTTTTTTTTTGATTATTTTTGATTATTATTAATTCATTTCATTTTAATTTAATTCTAAAAAAAATCCTAAAAATAATGTCTTGTCTATATTTCCTCTAAGTAGTTAGTTTTAGATCATTTAGGGTGAGAGGTTTGAGCTTGAGTTTATTTTCTCTTTGGTGTGAGTGTGTGTTTAATTTTGCCATCATTTCGGTGGCATGCACGCTATGTTTGTGTTTATTTCATTTCGCATCATGACTATATATTTGTTAAGATAAAATTGAAAGCGCACACTTTTGAACTTTAATTCTCAAGATAATAATCCTTGGTTCAACGCCAAGTCGAGTTCATATACACTTCACTCACACACGTAAGTCGGTCGTTCTACGATCGCCATCTGCACAGTCTTTACACCTTACAGTTTTCTAACTTAAGCAAATTGACACACCGCGTTTGTCTTCCACCCCCGCATTCTCGATACATATATCGAGTCATAGCCCAGTTACTAAGCCTTTTACCTTGCATTTCCATTTACTTTATTCAGTCCATTTTTGCAAGTAACAGCCTATGCCTTAGACTTAGGATCTTGCACCCTCATTTATCTACTTTACTTTCTTTGCATTTCAATCCAAGAGGGAAAGAACTCCTGCAGTTGACTCAATGTCATAGGAAGTTTAGCCATCCCTAGTTCCTTTTCAACCTTAGCCATTAGGAATTTTTTATTTTACAACTTTTTGTGACTTTGCTAAAGTCACGTGAGTGTTTGCCATAAAACTTACTTTCCCCCGCGAACCTTGAGCGTAACCAAGTGTTCGTTAATCCTTAGGAGAACTACGAATGCTCTGATTCTATACCCGATACATAGGCATCGATGCGATGTTGTGCGAGCACCATTAGAAATAAAAACCTTAGGTTCCCATAATTTTATCAAGCAATAAATAACAATAACACAAATATTAACAAGAGGTTCCCGTAGGATACTGCGGATGCTTAGGATGCTAACACCTTCCCTAGGTATAATCAACCCCCGAACCTAGTTTCTCCTTATTTAGGGTTTTTTACGATCTTTTTCCCTTTTCCCTTTGGATTAAATTAAAGTCGGTGGTGAACATAAAAGTTTTGCGATTCAAGCTTAATCCATAGCTTGGTATCCGATTCTCACCGCAACAGAAATGGCGACTTCACTGGGGAGTCTATTTTTGAGGGTTAAGCCCACCTTGTATATTTGTATATTTGTTGTTGTATTGCTTGTTATTATTTGGGATTTTTGTTGGGTGTTCCATGTGCGGTGAGATAAGTCCTAACCCGGACTTGAGTGCAAAATAAGATAGGACGGTGGTATATTCAAGAAGGCTTGTAGGGAGTTGAGTCCCGATCAAGCTGACTTGAGACACCACCACTCAGCGGAGGCCTCCTCGGATGTAGTTTTGTTGATCGAGTTCAGTCGTGAAAGCATTACTATATTCGACCTGAGAGCCGCTAATGTTGAGGACCATAGAACATTTACCCCCACTTGGCCTTTTAGGGATGTAGTGCGATGACTATGAGGGTGCAAATCCGAAATAGTTGATACGCGATACTACACCCGGATGAGACTCTCTTGAGAATATTATTGATTACCAAGTTGAGTTGGGAAGTCGGTAATATCCGAAAGATGGGACAATGATTCTGGGAACTTTTAGAACCCGTTGTACAGGTACAAATAAACTCATAGTACATACCTTTTGGGAGGGTTGAACCTTCGACCTCATGCAAGCTTTGAACCTAAGCCTTGTGTGTTTTTGTGTATTCATGCATTCACGCATCATGAAGCATCATTTTTACCAATTTATTCAAGGAACTCAGAAACTCTATCTTTGCAAATATCGTAGGTATCATCATGGACTTTGGAAGAAGAAAGACTGTCAAGTACACATTCAAAACTCCCAAACTCGAAGACCTAAGGAAATTAAGAGATTTGGTTTTGGATCAAGAAGCCTTCATGGAGAAGCATATGAGACTTTTAGCCTTACTTAATACTGAGTGGGATGGAAGGTTGCTCTCTGTGATGCTCCAGTTTTATGATCCTCTCTACCATTGTTTTACGTTCCCTGATTACCAATTGGCGCCTACTTTGGAAGAGTATTCATTTCTGGTGGGATCACGTGTTAAGGATGAGTTTCCATTCCCTGTTCTAGAGAAGGACCCTGAAGAAGCGGAGATTGCGAAGGCGACATATTTGAGTGTTCCTGAGGTCAAGGAAAATATGACCTACAAAGGAAAGATTTTTGGATTCCCTACAAGGTTTTTGGTAGAAAAGGCCAAGAATTTTGTTAGTGTGAAGGATATGAAAGCTTTTGAGGCGACCTTTATTCTGCTAATATATGGAGTGTTACTTTTCCCAAATTTTGAAGACTTTGTAGACCTGAACGCCATCAAAATATTTCTGAAGAAGAACCCGGTCCCTACTTTGCTCGGAGACACTTACCATTCCATTCATCTGAGGAATCTCCATAAGGGAGGGATGATTACTTGTTGTGCATCATTGCTGTACGAGTGGTTTATTTCGCACTTGCCGAAGTCAGCTTCATTTTGGAACCTTAAGGATGGTTTGTGGTGGTCACAAAGGATCATGTCTCTTACCCACTCTGACATTAGTTGGTACAGTCGTATTTATGATGGAGCATTAATTATTGATAGCTGTGGTGATTTTGCTAATGTACCTCTTCTTGGCACTAAGGGAGGAATCAACTATAATCCGGTTTTGGCTCGCCGCCAACTCGGGTATCCGTTGAAGGATAAACCTAAGAGTGTTGAAGTGGAAGGAATTTTCTTTAAGGATGACGAAGAACCAGAGCTCAAGAAACAGATTATGAAAGCTTGGAAGTACATCCATAGGAAGGGGAGGAGTAGCTTGGGAAAGCCGAATTGTGTTTCTATGGAACCCTATCTCCACTGGGTACGAGATAGGGCAATCAGTCTGAAAATGCCTTACCCTCGCCAGGATCCTATGACCTTCAAGAAACCCATTCTAATCTTTATGGACGATGCAGAGAAGCTGAAGATTGATTTGGAGAAAGAGCTTCGAGAGAAGAATGCATGGAAGAATCGACATCAGATCATCAGTAGTGAGAATGAAGAACTTAGAAGACAACTGAAGATGAAGGAAGAAGAAGAGCTCTCCAACAAGAAAAGGAAAGCGCAAGAGGATTTATTTTCCTCCAGCACTCAAGGGGACACTTCTTGGAAGTCGATCGTGGATCAACTTATGCTTGAAAAGGCTCAGATGAAGGCACAAATCGAGAAGCTCAACTTGAGGCTTTTTGGAGAATCTCCTTAGGACTTTGTCTTTGTTTTTATTAAGCTTTGTTTGGGATTTTTGAAGATGTACTCAAGACTTTGTATCACTTTTTGAATTTAATGAAATCATATCCTTTTGATTATTATGTTTTCCTTGGTATTTGCAAATTGTTTCTTAAGTTCCTTGAATTTAATTTTCGCATTGTACTCATACATTTGGCATTTCATTTGCATTTTTCATATAAAACTCATTCCCGTCATCTGTTCTCAATTCAGCTTTCACACTGAGGCTCTCACGCAAATACTACACTCGAGCTCAAGCCAGAAAGAGGATGGCTGAAAGAGACCTAGAGATGGACAGATTAACGAGGAGCTTACTGATATTCGTGGAAATATGGGTCAGATGATGGAAATGTTGCAGGTCATTCGAGCAAAGATGGATACCCAACAGACTGTAGTGTCAGAAATTGTCACTGCAACGACTGAGCCTACGTCATCAGTCACTACCCCTGTGACCTGGCCTCCTTTTGGGCTTCCTCATGGATTCGTCCCTCCTCCTCAAGGTTTTGCTTCTCAAAGTTTTATTCCTTCTTCCCAAGGACTTGCTGCTCAGGGTCTCTTCCCTCCTTCCCAAGGCCTTGCTTCTCAAAGTTTTATTCCTTCTTCCCAAGGACTTGCTGCTCAGGGTTTCTTCCCTCCTTCCCAAGGTTTTTCTTCTCAAAGTTTCATTCCTTCTTCCCAAGGACTTGCTGCTCAGGGTTTCTTCCCTCCTTCCCAAGGCTTAGCTTCTCAAAGTTTTGCACCTCCTTCTCAGGGTATGGCATTTCCTTCCCAAGGTTTTGTGCCCCCTCCTCAAGGATTTGCTGCTCAATAGACTATTCCTGTGACTAATGAAGAGAACCATGTAGTTGCTAATTTTACACCAGACATTGTGCACACCCGTGCCCAACCATACTTTAATGACCATCAGGCGTATGACGCGCCAGATATGTCTGAAAACGGAGACGAGAAACATGAGAAGATGCAAGAGAATTTTGATACCCTTGAAAAAAGGTTAAGAGCGATTGAAGGTGACCAGATCTTTGGGGCCGCTGCTAGAGAGATGTGTCTGGTGTCTGGATTGGTAATACCTCCAAAGTTCAAGATACCCACTTTTGATATGTATGAGGGCGCAACTTGTCCTAAGAACCATATCTTGATGTACTATCGAAGAATGGCTGCGCAGGTGGACAATGATAAATTAATGATCCACTGCTTCCAGGACAGTCTGAAGGGAATCTCCTCCAAATGGTATCTAAGGCTAGACCAGTCGAAGATTCGCAGTTTCCAAGACTTGGCAGATGCTTTCATCCAGCAATGCAAATACAATATGGACCTTGCTCCCGATAGGAGGCAACTGTTGAGTATGTCACAAAAAGATTCTGAATCATTTAAAGAATATGCTCAGAGGTGGAGAGGGACCGCTTCTCAGGTAGATCCCCCATTGATTGAAAGAGAATTAGCTGACTGGTTTGTTGACACTGTGCGACCAGAATTCTATGAGAGAATGGTGGGGAGCATAACTGCTAGCTTCTCTGACCTTGTAGCCGTGGGAATCAAAGTTGAACTTGGACTAAAAAGTGGAAAGATGAGTGGTGCATCTGGCAGTTCCAGCACTGGCAGTGGAAATAATGTCAAGAAATTTACCAGTAATTTCCACAAGAAGAAAGAGGGCGAGACGAATGCAATAATGACAAGTCAAAGAAGAAATCCTCTTTGGCAGAGACCTCCACCTATGGCTCAACAGCAGTATGCTCATCCACCGCAGTATGCCCAACATCCTTATGTAGCGGCGGTTCAACCGTCATTTAATCCACAAGTCCCGATGTATCGGCCAACTCAAGCAGTACCGATGTATCAGCAAGCGGCTCTAGTGATTCCAGCTTATCAACCAATGCTCAACAATCCAGGCTATCAACAAGCGCCCAATGCTTCAGCCTACCAGCAGAGGACTCCAGCTCCTCATCCGAATCCCAACTTTCAGAATAGAAGACCAGGAGGAAGGCCTCCTAATCCTCGAATCCCTATGACATATACTGAATTATATCCTTCACTGCTGAAAAAAGGTTTGGTTACTCCAAGGCCTTTGGGTCCTCCACCAAATCCACTCCCACCAAATTACAACTCAAATGCCCACTGTTTATTCCATGAAGGTGCCCCAGGGCACGATTTGGAGGGTTGTTATGCTTTAAAGTACATAGTGAAAGATTTGATGGAGAAAAACATTCTGTCATTTGGGAATACTGGTCCGAATGTCAAAGATAATCCTTTACCCAAGCATGGGTCCATAAATGCCATTGTTGACGAGTCTGACGAAGGTTTGATTTTCAATGCCACAGAGATCAAGACCCCGCTTAGAGACTTCCATGCGAAGTTAGTAGAAGTGGGTATGTTGAAGAACTGTCATAAGAATTATGAAGCTTGTGCAAATAACCCAAAGGGATGTGAATTGGTCTTAAAAGACGTTCAAAATTTGATTAATCTGGGTGTTTTACAAGTAAGCGGTCGTGTGAAGAAGAATGAAGTGGCAATGATTGAACCCATTTTCAATTTGCCTGAATCTGATTCTACCTTGGTGCCAGTATTCAACCTGCCTGAGTCCTCAAGAGTTCAACCCATCTTTAATATGCCAGAGCCTGTGATGCCTATTTTCAATATACCTGAGCCAAGGTTTGAACAAAGGAGTAACCCTTTCCTTTATGAAGACACTAAAGCAGTTCCATGGAAGTATGATACAGGGAAAGTTCATCAGAAGATTGATAAAGCTAGTCAGAAGGAAGGTTCAAAAGTGGCAAGTGCTGACATAGTGGGTGCAGGTCGTTTAACTCGCAGTGGTCGTGTTTATAGTCAGCAAGCCAATACGGCTCCGCCTAAAGAAGTCATTCCAGCTGTTGTCAACCAGGATAAAGGGGTAGTCTTGGGAGAAGAGGATGCAGAATTTCTCAGAATCATTAAGAAGAGTGATTATAAGGTTATTGATCAGCTACATCAAACACCTTCCAAAATATCTATCCTATCACTTCTTATGCATTCACCGGCCCATCGGAGTGCTCTCCAGAAATTACTAGCCCAAGCCCATGTTACACATGATATAACTATGAATCAGTTTGATGGAGTCATTGCCAATATCACTGCACGTAACAATCTCAGCTTCAGTATGGAGGATCTTCCAAAAGATGGCTTGGACCATAACCGTGCTCTCCACATATCTGTAAAATGTCAAGAGGATACGTTAGCAAGAGTTCTTGTGGATACAGGATCTTCATTGAATGTTTTGCCGAAAAGAACGCTTGCCAAGTTATCTTATCAAGGGGCAGAGATGAGGCCCAGTGCACTGATTGTGAAAGCTTTTGATGGGTCAAGGAGGACTGTTATTGGAGAAGTAGACCTATCGATCTTGATTGGGCCACAGGTGTTCAAAATCACTTTCCAGATTATGGACATTAATCCTAATTATTGTTGCTTGCTGGGAAGACCTTGGATCCATGCCGCTGGAGCAGTCACTTCTACCCTACATCAGAAGATGAAGTTTGTGGTTGATAATAAGCTGGTAACCGTGTCTGGGGAAGAAGATCTCATGGTTAACAACCTTTCATCCTTTAGCTATATTGAGGCTGATGAAGATACTTTGGAAACTTCTTTCCAAGCTCTTGAGATAGCCAATGCTGTCCTTTTGGAAGTAGAGGAACCAAAAGGGAAGGGTATCCCATCTTTTGCATCGCTGAAGAGTACCATTTCCACCATTGAAGAAAGAAGCTATGAAGGTTGGGGTGATGTCATTGAAGTCAAACAGAAGCTAGATCGTTGCGGGTTGGGTTACAAACCAACTCATGTGAAGGAAGGAGCGTCAACCTCCGTTAAAGGACGTCCAAAGACCATTCAAGAAGTGTTTTCCAGTGCTGGTTATCAGGTCAATGCAATTGATGGAGGTTCTGAAGATGAAGATGTGAATCATTTGGTGTATCAGTGTGAAGAAGCCTTGGGCAATTGGGAGGCAGTCGAGATCCCAGAGTTTTTTCCATTGTCAAAGTAATTTATTGTTTTTTAAATGTTTTCAAAGTTCCCTAGCTCTGCCCAAGGCTATGGGAGTATTTTGTAGGGCCCCTTCTCATTTTCAAAAGTTATTATCAATGAAGGCATTTTGTTAAACTCTTATTTTGATCATTTACTGTTTCTCTCTCTCTCTCTCTCTCTCTCTCTCTCTCTCTCTCTCTCTTCACCTTTAAAAAAGGAAAATGGCAATCTTTCAAAACCAATAAAAAGCTTTTTCTCTTGCATTTCTCTATTTTCCATTTTTAATAAAAGCAAATCATTCTCATATGCAGAATAAGCGAAAACCCTGTTGAATCCAATGACTCTACATTCTCTCCTAACTTTGATTCGCCCATCTACCAAGCGGAAGATGAAAGTGAGGAAGATTGTGACATTCCCGAAGAACTGGCAAGATTAGTTGAGTATGAGCACACAGATCTTCAGCCACATAAGGAGCAGGTAGAGACCATCAATCTTGGCACTGATGAAGACAAGAAGGAAGTCAAGATTGGTACAACACTTGGGGCAGACATCAGAGAAAGATTGGTCAAGCTTCTCAGGGAGTATGTAGATGTGTTTGCATGGTCATATCAGGATATGCCCGACTTAGACACATACATAGTGGTCCACAAGTTACCTCTTCGACCAGATTGTCCTCCTGTAAAGCAAAAGCTTCGAAGAACAAGACCAGACATGGCTCTGAAGATTCGAGAAGAGGTCAAAAGGCAGTTTGATGCGGGATTCCTCGCAGTTGCAAAGTACCCTGAGTGGGTAGCTAATATTGTGCCAGTCCCTAAAAAGGATGGCAAAGTCAGAATGTGTGTGGACTATAGGGATTTGAACAAAGCCAGTCCGAAGGACGATTTCCCTCTTCCGCATATTGATACTTTGGTTGACAACACTGCTAAATTTGTTGTTTTCTCCTTCATGGATGGGTTTTCAGGATACAACCAGATCAATATGGATCCTGACGATATGGAAAAGACTACATTCATCAGACCATGGGGCACTTATTGTTACAAGGTTATGCCATTTGGTCTCAGAAATGCAGGAGCCACTTATCAGAGGGCAATGGTCACCCTTTTCCATGATATGATGCATAAAGAGATAGAAGTCTATGTGGATGATATGATTGCCAAATCACAGAGTGAGGAGGATCATTTGAATCATCTCCTGAAGTTATTTGAGCGCCTCAGAAAGTTCCAACTGCGTCTGAATCCAGCTAAGTGTACCTTTGGTGTCCGATCAGGAAAGTTACTTGGTTTTATTGTTAGCCAACAAGGTATTAAAGTAGATCCGGACATGGTCAGGGCAATTCAAGAGATGCCAGCTCCCAAAACAGAAAAGCAAGTCAGGGGTTTCCTCGGAAGATTGAACTACATCTCCAGATTCATCTCCAACATGACTGCTACATGTGAGCCTTTATTCAAGTTGCTCCGAAAGGATCAAGCAATTGAGTGGAATTCTGATTGTCAACAGGCATTTGAGAAGATTAAGGTTTATCTACGGGAACCTCCTATCTTGATCCCACCTACTCCAGGGAAGCCTCTCTTCATGTACCTAACTGTACTTGAGGGTTCTATGGGTTGCGTTTTAGGCCAACGGGACGAAACTGGTCGTAAGGAGCATGCCATTTATTACTTAAGCAAGAAGTTCACAGACTGTGAAAGCAGATATTCGCTTTTAGAGAAAACTTGTTGTGCCTTGGCATGGGCGGCCAGACGCCTCAGGCAGTACATGATTTGTCACACTACTTTGTTGATCCCGAAAATGGATCCAATAAAGTACATCTTTGAGAAGCCTGCTTTGACTGGAAGACTCGCCCGTTGGCACATGTTGTTATCCGAATATGATATCCAATATGTAACCCAGAAGTCTATTAAAGGCAGTGTTTTATCTGAATACCTTATTGATCATCCTGTCGAAGATTATGAACCTTTGAAATTCGATTTCCCAGACGAGGACATTATGTTGATAAAGGACTGTGAAGTTCCAGGTCCAGATGAAGGTCCCGAGCCAGGTTCTCGTTGGAAGATGATGTTTGATGGTTCCTCTAACTACATGGGGCATGGTGTAGGAGTTGTTTTGATGAATCCTGATGGTGGTTATACTCCTTTCACAGCCAGATTATGTTTCGAATGTACAAACAACATCGCAGAGTATGAAGCCTGTGTTTTGGGTATCGAAGCTGCAATTGATACCAGAATCAAGATCCTTGATGTATATGGAGACTCAGCTTTGGTAATATACCAAGTCAAAGGTGAATGGGAGACCCGTGATGAGAAGTTGATCCCATACCGTGCCCACATTGTGGAATTGATCAAATACTTTGATGAAGTCACTTTCCATCATGTTCCAAGGGCAGAGAATCAAATAGTAGACGCCTTGGCTATGTTGGCCTCTATGTTTCAAGTCAGATTTCTTAATGAAGCTCCACTCATTACAATCGAGCGAAGAACTGCACCAGCCTACTGTCTACTAGTCGAAGAAGAAACTGATGAGAAACCGTGGTTCTATGACATCAAGAACTACTTGCAAAATCAGGAGTACCCAGCGGATGCAACAACTCTAGACAAGAAGACTTTAAGAAGATTGGCGTCCAAGTTTTTCCTCAGCAACAATGTGCTTTACAAGAGAAATCATGATATGGTTCTGCTAAGATTTGTGGACAAGCGCGAAGCAGACTTATTAATCAGGGAAATCCATGAAGGATCATTTGGAACACATGCCAATGGACATGCCATGTCCAGGAAGATTTTGAGAGCTGGATACTTCTGGTTGACCATGGAATCAGATTGTTTCAAGTATGCCAGGAAGTGTCATAAATGCCAGATTTATGCCGACAAGGTGCACGTACCTCCAACACTTTTGAATATTCTGTCATCGCCTTGGCCTTTCTCAATGTGGGGCATTGACATGATAGGGGCAATTGAGCCTAAAGCTTCCAATGGTCATCGGTTTATCTTGGTCGCAATCGATTACTTCACCAAATGGGTAGAAGCAGCTTCCTACGCCAATGTGACAAAGCAAGTGGTTGCCCGTTTCATTAAGAACCAAATTATCTGCCGCTATGGGATCCCAAGCCGAATCATCACAGACAATGGGACCAATTTGAACAACAAAACAATGAAAGAGATGTGTGAGACATTCAAGATTGAACATCATAACTCTTCTCCGTATCGTCCGAAGATGAATGGAGCTGTTGAAGCTGCAAACAAGAACATCAAAAAGATTCTACAGAAGATGGTAAAAACTTACAAAGATTGGCACGAGATGTTACCATATGCTTTACACGGATACAGAACATCAGTTCGCACTTCAACAGGGGCAACCCCTTTCTCTCTGGTGTATGGGATGGATGCAGTTCTCCCTATTGAAGTAGAGATACCATCTTTAAGAATCTTGATGGAAACCAAACTGGAGGAAGCTGAGTGGGTCCAGAACAGGTATGACCAGCTGAACCTTATTGATGAGAAGAGAATGACCGCCATGTACCATGGCCAATTGTACCAGAAGCGCATCAAGAGAGCATTTGACAAGAAAGTCCGTCTCCGAGAATTCAAAGAAGGAGATCTTGTACTCAAGAAAATCTTGCCAGTCCACAAAGACATGCGTGGAAAATGGAGTCCTAACTATGAAGGTCCATATGTTGTGAAGGTGGCATTCTCCGGGGGTTCCTTAATCCTTACAACTATGGATGGTGAACAGCTGAAACACCCGGTGAATTCTGATGCAGTCAAAAAATATTATGCCTAAATGAAACCGATAGGTCGAAAACCAGAAATGGCGACCTAGGCAAAAAAAATGGGTATCCCGGTGGATCAAAACCTATGAAGGAGATCCAGGCAAAAGTTAGGGATAAAAATGAAAAAATAAGAGCTTGCTAAGTTGAAAACCCGAAAGGGCGGCTTAGGCAAAAAAGAGCGTCCCGGTGGATTGAAAACCCGAAAGGGCGGTCCAGGCAAAAGTTAGGGACAAAGGCATTTGACTGTAGCAGATGGTGTTTACCATTACTGAAGAATCATAATGGAAGACCAATCCAATTGCTCTTGTCAGAAGCAAGGTGTCGGGCAATCTTAGTTATTAGGGATTGTAGTGGTCGTTGGATTCAATGTAGACCTTTCCCCATTGCCATTTTCAAATTGTAATTTCCCATGGAGTTTTTGCCATTAGCAAGCTACCATTCTTGAATAAAATACAAACTTTGCCTATGAATTTTGTTGTTCAGCCTCTTATTTTCTTTTGTTATGCAAAATGCCATCATATGATTACAATTTAACTCTGAAAATGACAAGTTTTTTTAGGAAATGTTTTTTTGAAAACATACTGAAAAACTTTCAAGTTCCTTTGACTTTGGGAAAATTGAAAAAAAACCTTTTGTTTCCCCAAGAAGTCCTGGTTTGCGACAACATTTTTATACTATTATTACAGAAATTCCCATAGAAGTTCAAAACTGATAACACTCTTAGATGGATCTTTGGGCCAAACATGATTTCCAAAATTCGAAGACATCTCCCCAGTGTTTTTCGTATTTCTCATCTAAGTATTGGTGTTGAGATCCTACTCTCTATTTGAGTCTTGTCAAAACTCTCTGTCTCTTAGAGTCAACATTTGCATATCATGATCATTTGCATCATGCTCAATCATGCGCATTTGACATTAGCATTTGTCTTTCCCCAGTTGTCGTCTGTCTAACTCCAAGTCCAGATATCATTAGTGTTCAATTTGAAAATCCATTGTTGTTGGTACCCGAAGTTTGGTTTACCAATGTGTTTGTCCCCAGTAATTGTTGGTGTCCCCAGTGGAATTCTAATTGTGGTTGGTATTTGTCTTTATGACCACCAATATCTCCTTGAAGTCCAATTGTCATTGACACAAATCTTTTAAGCGGATCGTGAAACCTGTTGCTTAAAATCCAAGTCCATTTGATTTTGGCACATACTTGTACCTTTCTCCTGATGGTTCCTGAAGGAATTTCCAGAGGTTGGGTATTTTATCTTATTTGAAAACTCCAACATATTTTGTTGTTACTTCTTTTTGTTAGCCGATCGCCTAGAGCCGTTGATCTATCTTTGGGTGATTTGCATTCTATCCCCAATGCTAGCTGGTCGCATAGAGCCGCTGTTAAATCACTGTGATTTCCTTCTTTATCCTCGGTGTTGGCAGTTACATTTGAACCTGCTAATTTACTGTTTTGAATACTTTGTCTACTTTGTCTTTACCATTCTTAGTGTCGACTGGTCATGAACCTGTTGCGCATTCACTTTGAGTGTATCTTGGCTTGTATTCTTAGTGTCAGTTGGTCGCATCGAGCCGCTGCGCATTCACTTTGAATATTATGTTTATCATCTCCAGTGACAGCTGGTCGCGTCGAGCCGCTGCACATTCACTTTGAATGTTTATTTTGTTGTATTCTTGGTGTCAGTTGGTCGCATCGAGCCGCTGCGCATTCACTTTGAATATGTTGTTGCTTTTTACTTCTCAAAGTCAATTGGTCGCATAGAACCATTGATCTACTACTTCGATTTATTTCCTTGTCTAATTTTTATTCTTGGTGTCAGTTGGTTGTATCGAACCACTGTGCAGTCCCTTTGAATTTTATTTTGTTTTGTCATCCTAGGTGTCAACTTGACTTTACCTGTGTTCGTTGATCCAACGCGTTGGATTTCCTTTTGTTCCCGTCTTTTGTTATTCTTAGTGTCAACAGTTACACTTGAACCTATTGATTTATCACTTTGAATACTTCCCGTTTTCCTTTCTTCATCCCCAGTGTATGTCATCTCCAGTGAGTCTTGGCTTGCGGTCGCCAAAATCATACATACATTATCATTCATGCCATAATCATCATTCATTGCATAGTTGTTACAAGAGTTAGATAGTTTGTAGTCCAGCATAACATTGCATTTAGGGGCAAAATTTCCGGTTATTTATATATTTAAATACCTTTCACCCTGATCGCCTGAGTGTCTATCGTCATTCATGCCATCTGGTAAAGTTATTTAAATAGGGGCAACTGTCACACCCCAAAATTTACCCCTAACTTTTCGCATCATACATTCACTATGTTTGAAAGAAATTCCAAGGTTTATTTTTTTCAGTTACTTTCAACTCATTTTCTAGTTATTTTTAAATTTAATTTTAATTTCCTTTCATTTCCAAGTCTTTTATTTAATTTCTATTTCACGTTTCTAACCTTTTAATCCATTTTTCATGTTTTAATTTTTTTTAATTTCTATTCCCTTTTCTTATTCTATTTTCAAGTTTCTAATTTTTATCTTTCAATTTCTACTTCTAATTCTTAATTCATTCTTAATTCATTCTTAAATTTTGAACTTAAATTTTATTTCCATTTCATTTTCAATGTTTTTTTTTATTTCTAAATTAATTTCTAATTTTTGTTCCTATTTTTTTAATTCATTTTCAAGCTTTTGTTTCTAAATTTAATTTTAATTTCTATTTCTAATTTTCAATTCATTTTTCAAGTTTTACTCCCATTCCAAGTCTTATTTCAAGTTTCATTTTCAATCTCAATCACTTCAAAATTTCAATTCCAATTTAACTTCCAAGTTCCACTTCAAACTTTCGACTCAATTTTATCATAAGTCTAACTCCAATTCCAATTTCAAATTCCAAATCAAAGTTCCCAAATTTTCAAATTCATATGTCCATTTCCACTTTAAATTTCAAGTTTAAAATTCAAATTTAAGTCCGCTTTAAGGAAAAATCTTTTCCAGGTCTCCTTTTCATTTTCTAAGTTTAATTCCAATTTCTATTCTCAATTCCAATTTTATTTCCACTTTTATTTCTTCTTCCAAGTTTATATTATAAGTGTTTAATTTTAATTCCAAGTTTCTAATTTCAAATCTAACTCCAAATTCCAATTTCAAGTTTATTCCTAAAGTTTTATGTTCCAAGTTTATCTTTATATTTTCATGTTTCAAATTTATTTCTAAACTTCATGTTCTAAGCAAAGTTTTATATTTAAATTTTCATGTTCCAAGTTTATCTTTATATTTTCATGTTTCAAATTTATTTCTAAACTTCATTTTTTTTAAACAAAGTTTTATATCTAAATTTTCATGTTTCAAGTTTATTTCTAATTTCATGTTCCAAATTATTTTTTGTTGTTTTCAATTTCTATTCTCAAAACTTCATCCAAAATCCAATTTCATGTAAGGTTTTATTTGTTTCATTTTTCATATAAGACATGATCACAATTCATTAAACCAGTTATATATTTTAAATAAGTCCAAAAGGACCATCATCCAATTTATTCATTAAGCATTTCTGTTATTACATCAACTCAAACAACAAAAACAGGCCCTTTGCAACAAATAACAACAATAATGTGCCACTTTCCAAAACTGACTTCCCGCTGCAAAAAAAATAATGAATAACTCTGCTACCCGAATGCATAATGCCAGCCATACTGCACCAAGTTTGCACGTCAATACACTACTAACCTGCACATTTATGACTGATAAGCATTTCAGCAAGAAATCATGTGTAATACAATTGGAAAGCAAGTGAAAAAAAATGAAGCACAATTTTAGTTCAAGTTTTACTACAGTGAAAAATCATAAGGAAAAGTTACTTGAAACTAGTGGGGACCAGTTACACTAATGGACCAGCTTTCAAACGGCTCCCTGCTACTGCTAAATTGGCAGACCTCTTTCTCCACCACACAAACTCATAATTTGTCCCCCTTGTCCCAACCCTTCATCAACAAGCAATAGAGTACAGAAATTCAGAGGAAAACCCTAATTTCATCCTACATATATGGCAATGTTTCATTCATAAGAAAAAAAAACATTCACAAAAAATGAACCAAGACAATTTTCATCCAGCAGACACATCAACCTAATTCTATCATACCAAATAATTCAAAAATTGTTCCATAGAACAAGAAGCAATAAAAAAAACTCAGCCGCAAGAAAGAACACAAACCTTCCTTTTAGCCCATCTGGATGATTTCACAGAACCACCATAACACCCTTTGAAACTCGTTTCGAATAACTGTTCCTGCACCAACAACCGCATAAATACCTCGTCCTCCACCATTGAAGAAGAAAGCACACTGAGAGAGACAGAAACCGAGAGGATAAAGGAGAATCACCTGTGCATTGTCACCAGAAAGATCGATCGTACTAGCTCCGCTTTTGTGAATTTTTCTTTCCTTCTTCTCTGTTGTCCTGATACCTTTGTGTTTTGCCTTGTTCATATGTGAGAGAACTCTGTTCTTGTAATGTTTCCATTAAAGAATGTTTCTTAACTTTGATTCGGGTGTCTAAGGTTTATGCTGTGAGCTGCGTCTTTTTTGATGTGTGTGGTAGAATCTAGGGGGAATAAGGAGAGTAGTAGGGTTCACATTTTTTCCGTTGGAGCCAAAGCGAATTCAGCAGCCGCCTACAACCGAAACCCAAGCAAACCATTCATAAGAAAACATTCACAAAATAAACTAACAAAATAAACTAACAAAATAAACTAAGAACCGTGGCTTCCGGATGGAGCATTAAATTTTCAGTAGCAGAAGACCACCCTTCATCAATAACCGTCGTTGTCCAACCTTCATATCACGGCGAAACCTTTCAACCGGAACAATCAGATCTGTAACATCAAAAGAAAAAGGGAACTCAACTGCAAAATCAGAACCAAACCATTCATTTCAAAATAGACTTTTTAACCTCTACAAATCTCAACCCAAATTGTTTTTTTTACTCTTCACAAACCAATTTCCGCCACCCTTTCATCTTCTCTCAGCAAATCTCTAGGGTTCATCCATCTGTTCTTCTTCTTCTTCGATAAAACCTTTCTCACAAAACTACAAACCTGGACGAAACCATTAACCTTCCAAATCGAACACTGACCGAAAAAACATCAACATCCTTCAGACCCTGCATAAATCCGAAAATAGAACCACATACTTAAAATCTCGAGAACAACCTTGACAACCACCATCAACAAATCTGCAGCAAGACGGAGAAGATTGAACTAAGAGAGGAGACGCCACCTCCCTGGGACCTTCCGCAACCCCGTTCTACAAACCAAAAGCATAAGCCTTCACCAAGTCTGCAAAATATAAAACACAAATTAATCAAGACGAAAGAAAATGCGTGACACATCAGAAAGAGTTGAGAAGTAAGAAAAAAGAATGCCGAAAGCGCTAACGCCAACAACACGAAGCAACAGTCGCAGAAAACCGCATTTCAGAATGGCGGATCCTGAACCTTCCAACAAACCCTACCGATTTCTCTCTCTTTGATCCCAATCCAAAACCTTTCTACCATCACAACACCAACGTTTCTACACTTTACCGACCCAAAAACACAACCTGTGAAGAACCCCTCTTTCTGAAACCTTCAACAGACCTGTTGACCACTCCAAACAGAGACAAATCGAACCCAACGGAAACCACTTACCCAAAAATTGCCAACATAAAGCTGAATCCGCTATCACCTTCACCGCGAGATTCAGAGAGATGAAACCGCTACCATTCGTTTTCCGCCGCAAACCCTCACATCACCGCTGCTCCATCCTACCCCCAATCGCGAACCACCACCATCTCAGGCCGTCTTTTTTTGTTTCCCGACGTCGTGAGGGAGAGACAGTGAGGAGAAGGAAGAGATTCGAGAGAGTGAGACGGACAGGGGAAGGGGAGGTCTTTTTTCCGGATTCGTAAACGGCGCCGCTTTGAATTAGGGTTTATGTTTGAACCTCTTTAGCTTTGGCATGAGGCGGGTCGCGGGTTGGACCCGACCCGCTTGTGTACCCAGTGCCCCATGGGCCTCTTTCTTTGGACCTTTCCCACTGTACAGCCAGATCCACTAGTTTTTTCTTTTAAATTTAATTTAGATTTCTCTTTTCTTTTAAGGATATTTTAAAATTGAAAACAAATTTATTTTCCCAAATTTATTTTGGTTTCATATTTTTTAAAAAAAAGTTGATTTAATTAGGGAGTTTATTTTCTTAATATATTTTTTAATTCAATATAGTAGTTTTTTTAAATAGAGATTTTAATCCAGTTGAATTTTCTTTTTTTTAAAAAAAATTTTAATTAAAACATTTTTCTATATTATGGATTAAAACTTTATTTAATTAAACTTTACTTAGTGTTTATTTTTAATTTCTTTGACAATTTCATTCAATACGTCAAAAACACAAAATATTTTCTTTTAATTGAGTTTTCTTTTCTTAGAATTTAATCTTTAGTTGTATATTTGATAGTTCCTTTTATACATTCAAAAAAATCAAAAAAAATATTTTCTCATAATCTTTATATGAATTTTCTTAATCCTCATGTAATCTTAGATTATCTAATTAGGTTCTCTATCTTTTTATTTTTATTTTTTATTATTATTAATTCATTTCATTTTAATTTAATTCTAAAAAAAATCCTAAAAATAATGTCTTGTCTATATTTCCTCTAAGTAGTTAGTTTTAGATCATTTAGGGTGAGAGGTTTGAGCTTGAGTTTATTTTCTCTTTGGTGTGAGTGTGTGTTTAATTTTGCCATCATTTCGGTGGCATGCACGCTATGTTTGTGTTTGTTTCATTTCGCATCATGACTATATATTTGTTAAGATAAAATTGAAAGCGCACACTTTTGAACTTTAATTCTCAAGATAATAATCCTTGGTTCAACGCCAAGTCGAGTTCATATACACTTCACTCACACACGTAAGTCGGTCGTTCTACGATCGCCATCTGCACAGTCTTTACACCTTACAGTTTTCTAACTTAAGCAAATTGACACACCGCGTTTGTCTTCCACCCCCGCATTCTCGATCCATATATCGAGTCATAGCCCAGTTACTAAGCCTTTTACCTTGCATTTCCATTTACTTTATTCAGTCCATTTTTGCAAGTAGCAGCCTATGCCTTAGACTTAGGAGCTTGCACCCTCATTTATCTACTTTACTTTCTTTTCATTTCAATCCAAGAGGGAAAGAACTCCTGCAGTTGACTCAATGTCATAGGAAGTTTAGCCATCCCTAGTTCCTTTTCAACCTTAGCCATTAGGAATTTTTTATTTTACAACTTTTTGTGACTTTGCTAAAGTCACGTGAGTGTTTGCCATAAAACTTACTTTCCCCCGCGAACCTTGAGCGTAACCAAGTGTTCGTTAATCCTTAGGAGAACTACGAGTGCTCTGATTCTATACCCGATACGTAGGCATCGATGCGATGTTGTGCGAGCACCATTAGAAATAAAAATCTTAGGTTCCCATAATTTTATCAAGCAATAAATAACAATAACACAAATATTAACAAGAGGTTCCCGTAGGATACTGCGGATGCTTAGGATGCTAACACCTTCCCTAGGTATAATCAACCCCCGAACCTAGTTTCTCCTTATTTAGGGTTTTTTACGATCTTTTTCCCTTTTCCCTTTGGATTAAATTAAAGTCGGTGGTGAACATAAAAGTTTTGCGATTCAAGCTTAATCCATAGCTTGGTATCCGATTCTCACCGCAACACTGTGGTTTCAGGCTCCTAGATTGTGTGAGAAATGATCCATGAGGCATGTATGTGAAGCTGTGATTGGTCAGAGTAGTTGGTGTGGCTCAGCTTGATTGGTATGGTCCATTTTGCCAAAAGTCAATGTGACTTGTCCTTTGAGGTAAGGGTCATGACAGGCTGGTTTAGAGGCATGCCTTGGTTCAGCTGTGATCAATGGGAACCATGGAAAGGAATTTGAGGCCAATTTGCAAGTGGATCAAAGCTTATGTGTGGTTTTGCAATTTTGTGATCTTTTGGCCCTTTTGAAGTTTCTTAATGCACAAGTCATGAAACTTGGAGATTCTTTGGTGCATTCTAATTTTTAGGTAATGGTTTATGTTTGTGTTATGCATAGAAGTCCATTTGAAGTCACATTTTGCCTTGGCATGAGGTTTTGCAACTTTCCCTCTTTGGTGCAAAACATGAAATTATGTGATTTTTGCCAACTTTGACAAGCCATAACTTTTGATCCAAAATGAATTAGAATGAGTTCTTGTACTTTTTGAAAATGGGAGGATCCATTCTACAACTTTCATGACCAAGGTTTTCTCATTTGAGGCATTTTTGAATCAAAAAGAGGAGGTTGAAAAACTTTCCCAAAATGGCAAGTTTTCATTATAAGTCACTTTCCCAAAAAGGAAACTTTGAAAATGGCTTGAAATTCTTCAATTTTGTGAACTTCCAACACCTTATATGATCAAATAAAGATCATACATACTCAAAATGATGGATAAACCCCTTTGGTTGGGTCACTGGGGGCCTCAAATGCCCTGATTTTACACTGACTTGCTCAAGAAGTCAACTCTTGATCAGATGCCTTCCCCATGGAATTTCTTCATGAAAATTGATATGCATGATCCTTATACCATATAGAGACCAATAGAAACAAGAATGACCAAAAAAATTGGAGTTATGGCCTCTGAAACCAAAACCCTAATTCTAGGTCATCTGTGCAGTTAAGCCTGGCTCTGCTTCCATGCCTTCCTCAATTCTTGTGATTTTCTGACTTTCTTGACCTTGTGAGGATACAATATGATGCTTGAACATACATGGACCCCTTTGAAATGATTGATGACCTTTGGAGTGGCTCAAATGGCTCAGGGATTGCTCAGACCACAAACCCTAGATGCAGATGACTTTGAATCAATGTAGTGAATCAAAAATGTGGTATGAGATGCTATAATTGAACTTATGCAAATGGAAAGATCACAAGCCATGGTGTGAATGGGTGAGGGCAAATTTGGGGTGTTTACACCTATCAACAGAGACCAGCTCGTCCAGCTAAAAGGGTGCTAGAGGTAATCCCTATGACATACACAACACTACTACAGAGATTGTTAAAGTTGAACTTGGTTCAGTTGAGGACATTGGCACCACCAACACCCGAAGAACTTCCAGTGGGGTATGATGCTAATGCAAGATGCGCATTTCACTCAGGAGCTCCCGGGCACTCAACGGAGAAGTGTAGGGCATTACAACATAAAGTCTAAGATTTGATTGACTCGAAAGCAATTAACTTCGCACCGCCTCCAAATGTTACATCAAACCCCATTACAAATCATGGAGGGCCTAGGATAAACACCGTTGATGGTGGAGAGAGGTTGAACCTGATTTTGAATGTGGAAGAAGTAAAGACTTCATTGTTAGTAGTAAAGGACAAATTGCTGAAAGGGAAGGTATTCCTAGGGTGTGATTTTTACTGCGAGGATTGTATGAATTCAGTTAATGGTTACGGGGATTTGAAAGCCGTGTTGCAGTATTTGATTGATGAGGGGTCTCTATAGTTGGACAAGGTCGACAACAGAAGTGATTGTGTGTCTACAGTAACAATTTATTTTGATCCTGCCGAAGTTCCTACCCGGAGAGAGGCGGTGACTATTGTAAACACCCCAAATTTTCCCTCACTTTGTCTCACACCATGGCTTGTGATCTTTCATTTTTGTTTTAACATAAGCATTACATCTCATATTACATATTTGTTTCATCTGCATAGTTCCTTTTCACCTGCATCTAGGGTTTGTGATCTGAGCAATCCAAGAATCAATATGAGCCATCCCAATGTTCTTGAAGCTTTACAATAGGGTCCATGTGTGTTATATGATCATATTATGCTCCCCAAAGTTCATGAAAGTCAATAAATCACAAAGATTGGCAAAGGCATGGAAGCATAGCTAGGATTGTCCTACACAGATGACCAAAATTAAGGTTTTGGTTTCAGAGGCCTTAACTCCAAATTTTTTGGTCATTCTTGTTTCTAATGTTCTTAATATGTTATAAGGATCATGTGTATCAAGTTTGATGAAGAAATTCATTGTGGAAGGCATCTGATCATTGGGTAACTTCTTGAGCAAGTTAAGTTAAAATCAGGGCATCTGAGGCCCCTAACAAGGGTACCAAAGGATCATTTTCATCAAATTGAAGTTTTATGATCTTTATTTGATCTTAGAAGTGGTTGGAAGTTCACAAAGTTGAAGAATTTTGAGCCAAATGCAAACTTGCCTTTTTTGGAAATGACTTGTAATGGAAACTTTCCATTTTGGGAAAGATTTTCAACCTCCTCTTTCATGACCAAAAATGCATCAAATGAAAAATTATTGGACATGAAAGTTGTAGAATAGGTCTTTCCCTTTTCAAAAAGTACTAGAACATGTCTTGATTCATCCTAGAACTCAAGATATGATGTTTCAAAGTTGGGAAAAATCTTATAATTTTCAAGTATGTGCCAAAGAGGATTTTTTGCAAAACCAATTTCCAAGATTTCTTGTGACCTCTAATTGACTTCTAAGCACCATAACATGAAAATGCAACATTTCTTGATTAAATTTGTGCCTTGGATCACATGATTTCATGCCTAATCTTCACAAAATTTCCAAAGAGGGAAAATTGCAAAACCACTTCAAACTCTTGCATCAAGTGTTACAGCTCATCAAAATCAATCCAAGGGCTCTCCAGAATGCTAGCTGAGGCAGGACAAGCCATAAGATCTCCTCCGACCCGTGCCATGCTTGTGGTACACATTCTTTGACTTTTTTGCAAAATACATGATGACGTGAAAATACATCGTTTATTTGACTTTATTAATGCATATTTTGTACTCGTTTTGATGTTCATTTGCACCATATTATGTTGGTATTCTGTTTATTTTGTTTATTTCAGGTATTCAACCATTTAAGAGTCGTATGCAAATAAAGGAGGCAAATCAAGCGAGAAATGGAACAATTCGCATACAAGGAGTTATCCGACGAAAATGGACATAACTTTTGAACCGTAAATCGAAACGACGCCCCGTTCGAAGCGCTGGAAAGCTAACGGAAAGATCTACATTTCTGGAAAAGTTAAGAAGGTGTTACGGTCGTCACAATGGTCTCACGACCGTGACACGCCTTTTTGATGTGTTACGATCGTCACAATGGTCTCACGACCGTGACGCGCTATTTAAAGGTGTTACGATCGTCACAATGGTCTTACGACCGTGACGCGCTAAAAATGATAAATCTGCCCGTTACACACATGTTACGACCGTTACAAGCTTATTTAATTTATTTTAATATATATATATATATATATATATATATATATATATATATATATATATATATATATATGAAGACGTGCAAATGAAAGTGAAGGAGTCTTCACTGACTCCGTATATCTCTCAACCTCAACAACCCAGTCTCCTGGATTTTCTCAACAAATGAAGTGTTGAAGCCCACGATCTTGAATCCCAACTGACAACCTCACTTCTATAAATACCAGAGACTTAGAAGAAAAGGAGGGGGGTTCTTTGAGCCGGTTATTGCCGTGCGAAAGCTCTGCCCATTTTACAAACCATTTCCCAACTTTTGTTTTCCTGTTGTTTCTGTTTAATTCCCAATTACCCTTTAATAACAATTTCCAACATTAGGAAATTGTTATGTTAATTAGATTTATTTTTAGCCTCAGACTTTGCTTTTAGTTTCGATTCAGAAGCTTCAATCTTGCCGACTTGTGGAATTTAAGTAATATTTTGTTTATGTTAAATTCTGTTATTCAGGTTTATTATCCTGTTATTTAGGTTTTAATTACATTTAATTTAAGTAATATTTTGTTTATGTTAAATTCTCGTTATTTAATAATTGTGAATGCCATAATGTTTTTAAATCATAATTTCTGCTTGTCTGATTCAATAGATATTTCTAGCTAGTTATTTAGAGTCCGGCGTATGAGGACCGTCGATACTGACGGGACTCCGTAGAAAATAATAGGTGCGAATTAACGATTAGAATTTCGTTTTGGTTATAATTTCTATGCGTAATTTAATTAGCATTGTCACGAGAGTGAGATGTTATTTAACACGGTTTTGTCACGAGAGTGAGAAACTAATTAAGGTTAGAACCAGCACAGCGAGAGCATGGGGATCGAACCAGATAGTGGAAATTAGGCAACTTATCTAAATACAGCGAGAGCGCTTTAGAGACGTTTAGGATATTATTAGCTTTCAAAACACGTTTCTTAGTTACCGGGCGAGCGAGAGCAAAATCTTGGGATTAGGAAGTGTGGCTTTAGTTAAGACCGCGAGAGCGTGAGGCGGAGTCTTTAAGCTGATATATTCTATGGAACTAGCTATAGTCGTAATTAGTACCGAATTCTATAAAGTCCTTTAGGAGCGCGAAATTCATATCCCGACCTCGTTTTATTCTTATTTTCTTTCTTAGATTTATTTTAGTTTCAGTTCTAGTTTCCCTTAAACCATAAAAATATCATTAGCCTTAGCTTTACAACGCAACGATAGATGACGGTAGGTTGACATTGGTCTCTGTGGGTTCGATATCTTTATTACTACGCGATAGGCTGTGCACTTGCAGTTAGAAACCGTTAGACGTATAGTTTACCGCGATCAAGTTTTTGGCGCCGTTGCCGGCGACCAAAAGTCAATATTGTTACTCCGTTGTTGCACCGTATAGACTAAGGCATTTTCTTTCTTATTTCTTTAACTATGTTTCACCCACTTTTTTTCTACAATCCCCATTCCCAGTATTTCGAGGAATCTCAAGGATACCATAATCCCAACCTTGAAATACATATGGAGAATTTCTATCCTTCGTTCAACCATTCTCACCCAAATTTTTCCTATGATTACCAACCCCAACATTTTGAGGAGTCGCAAGAATCCCATAATTCCAACCTTGAAGCATTAATGCAAGATTTCAATGCGACACTGACTCACTCCCACTATCTCGAGGAACCACAACCAAACTTCCTATACGATCATCATTCTGAATATTTCGAGGAACCAGAAGAATCTATTAATCCCAATCTCGAAACATTAATGGAAGATTTCCTTGAAACCTCAGCTAACTCTAGGCTAGAGTCTATGATGGAGCGCTTTGTGGACGCACAAACTATCCAGAATGAAGAGCTTAGAAGACAACATCTCGATACTTATGAAACCCTTAGGCAAATGAACACTACAATCGAGTCCCTCACGAATCACACTAATGCATTGGAGACCCAAATATTACTACTCACGATGACACCTATAGGTCCTTCCCTTGAGGAGAATGCATATGTTATAAAAACCATCAATGAAAACCAAATCGAAATTCCTGAGGAGAGTGATAATGAGGTTGATGAGAGTTATGGTGAGGAAAGAGTTGAGATTGAGACAAATTCACCAACACCATCCACAAACGAGGTTGTCGAAGAGGTAGAGAATGAAGCACGAACTGTTGACCACCCTCCATATACCCCACCATATCTTTTCCCGTATAAGTTTGCAGACTCTAAAACATATGTGCATGTATGGAAAATTACCCATGCACCCTTGTCTGAGGTCTTACATAAAAAGAGAAAATTTGAAGACCAAACTAAGGAAATCATTAGTGTAAAAAGGGCAAGGTTTGACTTTAAGGTGATGAATGAAATAACTAAGCCTAAACTTGAAAAGCTAATACCTAGCATAGATCCAGAACCACCACCACAAGTTCAAACGAATGAACTGCCCCACAGAAGGAAGAAAAGGAAAGGTGAGGGATATGTGAGATGGCTTGATAAGTGGAAATGGAAACCGAAGAGTAACGCTCATAACCGTCAAGCTATCGATGTTAAACAAACTCCGCGGGGTGGCAACCCACGGGTTTTTATTTAATGTTTTTTTCTTTTATTGTTTTTGTTTGCAGAAAATAAAGAAATGTATCGTTTGTCGCATCTCAACTACTTTTAGGCGAAAGATCTCTAGATGACATTCCTTTTTGATGAGTTAGTGCCCACACACATTCCTACGAATGTAGCTGCTGGTGGTGACACCGATGATGAGTACTTCCTTCGGAAATAGGCAATATGATGAGCGGCTTCAAGAAAGTGAAGTTTCAGCAAATTCAGATATCTCGTAGTACAAGACGCCGGAGAAGAAGTGATCAGCAAAGACAGGGACAACAAGGGAAGAATCACAGCGAATTTGGCCGTGGTAGCAAACAAATGCATCTATACAGGTTCTATCTTTCCTTTTCCACCTTTTATCAAAACATTGAGGACAATGTTTGGTTTAAGTGTGGGGGAGGAACTTTACCGTTTTCATTTTACTGTCTTCTAGCATATTCACTATTTTTTGTTTATTGCATGATGTTTTTCAGTTGTTATCAAATCTCCCCGAAATTTTAAAATTTTTCCATCAGAATATTTTCTTTTTTCGAGGCATGGCACACACTCTGAAAGTATAGGTTGTCGCTTTAGGCTTGTTAGAGAAAATTGGGTACATTTCAATAACACAGATACTGTTTTGACACCCTAAACCCCCTCGTTATGTAATATCGATTTGAGTAGACATTATGCCGAAACCGTAGTCTCCAAGCTTTCGAAAGTAGCTTCTAAGTAGTTTTTATTAGCAGTCGGCACCATCCTATGAACAAACTAAGTAAGTAACCAATGCAAATATGTGTATGATCTCTAAACATGAAAAATGATTGAATTAGAAAAGCAAATGATAGGATTAGTTCCTTTTAAGTTAGGTGGCCCTTACCCAACCATTTAGCCTAACGGAGCGGACTCTTTAAATTCGATGAATTAAGAAAAAGAAAAGAAATGAAAAAGAATGAAAAGACGAGATCATTAGACACTAACAGGTTAACTTACCATGTACGAGCAAGGATAACGGGCTTAATGTGATTGCGTTCGAACGAAAAGGAGTGAAAGAGAGCAAAAGACTTAGGTCGAGTTATAATGGCATGATTCAGATTGGTCTGCATAATGATGGAGTTTTTGAAAATTGTGTCATTACGGTATCCTTGGTCTTGATTTGTCCAAATTGATTTGATATAGCCTAGTAGCCGCATACGATTAGAGTTCAGTGTGTTTGTGTTTCAAATTGCGCTTACCTTGATTTTTGTTAAGTTGGTTTATTGCTTGAGGACAAGCAAAGGTTTAAGTGTGGGAGAGTTTGATGACGTGAAAATACATCGTTTATTTGACTTTATTAATGCATATTTTGTACTCGTTTTGATGTTCATTTGCACCATATTATGTTGGTATTCTGTTTATTTTGTTTATTTCAGGTATTCAACCATTTAAGAGTCGTATGCGAATAAAGGAAGCAAATCAAGCGAGAAATGGAACAATTCGCATACAAGGAGTTATCCGACGAAAATGGCCATAACTTTTGAACCGTAAATCGAAACGACGCCCCGTTCGAAGCGCTGGAAAGCTAATGGAAAGATCTACATTTCTAGAAAAGTTGAGAAGGTGTCACGGTCGTCACAATGGTCTCACGACCGTGACGCGCCTTTTTGATGTGTTACGATCGTCACAATGGTCTTACGACCGTGACGCGCTAAAAATGATAAATCTGCCCGTTACACACATGTTACGACCGTTACAAGCTTATTTAATTTATTTTAATATATATATGAAGATGTGCAAATGAAAGTGAATGAGTCTTCACTGACTCCGTATATCTCTCAACCTCAACAACCCAGTCTCGTGGATTTTCTCAACAAATGAAGTGTTGAAGCCCACGATCTTGAATTCCAGCTGACAACCTCACTTCTATAAATACCAGAGACTTAGAAGAAAAGGAGGGGGGGTTCTTTGAGCCGGTTATTGCCGTGCGAAAGCTCTACCCATTTTACAAACCATTTCCCAGTTTTTGTTTTCCTGCTGTTTCTGTTTAATTCCCAATTACCCTTTAATAACAATTTCCAACATTAGGAAATTGTTATGGTAATTAGATTTATTTTTAGCCTCAGACTTTGCTTTTAGTTTCGATTCCGAAGCTTCAATCTTGCCGACTTGTGGAAGAGGAGCTCGAGGAATTAATTGTTATTCAGGTTTTAATTACATTTAATTTAAGTAATATTTTGTTTATGTTAAATTCTCGTTATTTAATTATTGTGAATGCCATGATGTTTTTAAATCATAATTTCTGCTTGTCTGATTCAATAGATATGTCTAGCTAGTTATTTAGAGTCCGACGTATGAGGACCATCGTTACCGACGGGACTCCGTAGAAAATAATAGGTGCGAATTAACGATTAGAATTCTGTTTTGGTTATAATTTCTATGCGTAATTTAATTAGCATTGTCACGGGAGTGAGATGTTATTTAACACGGTTTTGTCACGAGAGTGAGAAACTAATTAAGGTTAGAACCAGCACAGCGAGAGCGTGGGGATCGAACCAGATAGTGGAAATTAGGCAACTTATCTAAATACAGCGAGAGCGCTTTAGAGACGTTTAGGATATTATTAGCTTTCAAAACACATTTCTTAGTTACTGGGCGAGCGAGAGCAAAATCTTGGGATTAGGAAGTATGGCTTTAGTTAAGACCGCGAGAGCGTGAGGCGGAGTCTTTAAGCTGATATATTCTACGGAACTAGCTATAGCCGTAATTAGTACCGAATTCTATAAAGTCGTTTAGGAGCGCGGAATTCATATCCCGGCCTCGTTTTATTCTTATTTTCTTTCTTAGATTTATTTTAGTTTCAGTTCTAGTTTCCCTTAAACCATAAAAATATCATTAGCCTTAGCTTTACAACACAACGATAGATGACGGTAGGTTGACATTGGTCTTTGTGGGTTCGATATCTTTATTACTACGCGATAGGCTGTGCACTTGCAGTTAGAAACCGTTAGACGTATAGTTTACCGCGATCAATACACCATACCAATCAAGCTGTGCCACCATCCACTCTCTGACCAATCACAATGACTTATGTGAACGCTAAGGACCTCATTTCATAGAACATTCAAGCTTGAATCATACCACAACTCAGAATTCAGAAAATCACCAAAAAACTTCCCTTCTTCGAAACTCAAATCACAACCATCAAACTTCAAAACAAACTTCACCAATCATCTTCAAATCACTCATAGAACACAAAGCAACCCTCAAAATGGCCTGAAACCTCCAAAATCAAAAACACGATTTCTGCAAAACCAGAACCATACACCTCAAAATAGCCATCACAAACTTGTTCTAAGCATTGCAACATTATCAGGGAGCTCATTGGGGTTGGTTTGTATCAAAGAAAAGGTCAGAAAGCTCCAAACTGAAAAGCTTCAACTCAGGTATACCTCAAGAACAATTTTTCCAGAACCTTTCTTTTAAGTTCTTAAATGATTCTACATGCTTCCCTAATCATGCTGATATGATTTTTTTTTGAAAATGGTTGAGTATGTAGGATGTATTTAGTTTTTGAAATTTTCGTATGTTTTCCATTTTGATTCGTTTCTCATGATTCATGTAAAATAAATGTTGTTTGTGGGTGGATTCGTGCTCAGTGATGTTTAAGGATTGATTCTGGGCAGGTTTTAGGGCTTGGGTTGGCCTAGGGAGGAAGTTGAGGTTTTGGGGTGACCAGAGAAGATGATCGGAGCTTCCCCCGTTCACCTGAGAGTGCTTAGGGTTCTAATTAGGGTTTATTTGCCAGATGCATTATGGGCCCTTGGATCTTGTTTTAATTAGTGAGCGAATGGTTCAGATTAATCCATTTAACCCTAATCCTGATTATTTAATTTAATTAATATTAATTAGCCAAAAACAATCCCAGCCATCCAATAGCGCGCACAATCAACTCCCTTTCCCTAAGTTTAAATCCTGGCCTTTGGATCCTCAGACTTCGCTTTTAATCCAATTTATTTTCATTTTATTCTATTTCTTTTGCATATTTAATTTAAAATAGCTAAAAACATCACTAAAATATTTCCTTTTGCATTTCTGATCTAAATATTTTTCTCAACCAAAAAATGATTTTTATTTTATTTTTTGAATTTAAAAATCATTTTTGAAATATTTAAATGTTATTTTTAATTAATTAATGGATTTTAATTAATTAAAAATACATTTAGGTTTCTAAAATTCACCAAAAAAATCATGAACCATTCCAATGCATTTAGAAACATTTTCAAACTCTTCATACAAATTTATTTTTTAGTTTTGATCATAATTTCACAATTTTCTTTGAATTAGGGTTCCTTAAAATCACATTTTCTAACCCTAATTTGAAAAATTCATTTCTGCCTAACCATGAAGAGTTTGAACTTGATTCTTTTTGCATTGTTTCACATATTAAATGTAGTGTCTAGGTTATTTTCCTCATGATTTTATCTTGCATTTTCAAATTGATTTGCATTTTCCTTTGAGAATCACCCAAAAACCCTAGCAAACATAGGAAAATCATATCTTTCAATAGGATTAGCTTCTGACCTTCTCCTTTGGGGTGTGAACTTGTATGGGTTTAGGGTTTGATAGAGCTTGATTTCAATTTTTTTTATCATGTTGGATGTTTCTGTTTTGTTCATTGGCATCTCATACATTCATAAAACCTTAATTTCTCATGTTCATTTGCATTCACCTTGCATATTCATCATCATGTGAACCTACCATGACATTTCAAGCATTAATATGTTATCTTAGACATATTAAGACATGTTAGAACATTGCTTGATCATTTCTTCATTCATTTACTATGTCTTGCATTCATTACATTTCATAAACATCCATGTGTTTTCATGCTTCTAAACATGCTTCCTTTGCATCTCATCTTTGTATGACCATTCATATGCATCTTGTTTGACTTTGCATCATCTCATATGACATTTGCATTTCATAATCACTTATGATTTTGGTCTTTGCATCTCATTTCAATTCATTTCTTTATGCTTTATAACTTATGCATTCATACTAACATTTCAGGTACCTTTGGTAAGTTATTTGGGAAGTGGATTTGCCTTCACTTCCCACCTCTTCTTATCTCATTCATATGAATATTTACATATCTTTAAAGTGAACCTTGTTCACTTATGTTCCTTCTCTCTCACTTTCTCTCTTTAAGTTACTTATCTTCTTCAGGAAGTAAGTAACTTATTCTTCTCCTTCCTTCTCTTTTCATCTACTTCTTCCATTGGTGGCCTTGAAGATCTTCTCTCTTAAGCCTAACAAACCATAGGATATCCAAGCATGATAACTTTTAGGGTTGTATAGTCCCCCTAACTTTTTACCTTTGAGTCTCCTTGAGTCTCTCTTCTCATCACAATAATCAGAGACTAAACTCTTAAAATTTTAGGACTTTGGAATTAGGGTTATGCCTGCATCCTTATCTTAGGATGGAGTGTATAACTTTAATCCTAAGTGTTAAACCTTTAATTTTTTTAAACCTCTTAATCAAATCACATTAATAATCACCAAGACTTTATCTTGTAACTTGGGCCTTACATTAGGGTTCTATCTCTTTTTTATGGTTAAGAGGGACTAACCCTAGTGTTTAATGGGCAAGTCCCCCTCAGGTTGTCTTACAAACCATAAAATCCACTTCTTAATCTCATCCCTTAATTAAAATCCACTTAATAAAGGCTTGTTATATAATGAATTTAATCCCTAACCATGGATTAAGTTGAGGGATCTTCCTCAGCTTAAGTGTTCTCATCTATTATCCTTCTATTAGGATGGTGTAATGAGTTCACTAATCCGTGATTAGAGATTAAACTCATTACTTAACACTAAAAAAAACCCAAAAACATCTAAATAATCATAAGTAGGTTAATGATCTTAATCCTACATCATCATGGTAATTAAGTTGAGATGCTTATCTCATACTTAGGTATGCTCATTATCCCTAATCATGGAGGATATAATGAGTTCACAACCCTTGATTTAGGATTAAGCTCATCAACTTATGCAAAACACCAAAAACAATAAAAAACTGAAAACACAAAAAAAAACAATAATCGTCTCCTCCGGGATTCTTTTCTCATCACACTCATTCACAAACGAGAACTTGCTTCTTCCGTCTAATGCAACACAGTTAGCACTCGAGCCAGACAAGTCATATACTTGAGCATTGGCAAGCAAGCAGTTCACAATCAATTTATTTTCAGTCTCATTGAGTCGAACTACGGTGTTCTGACTTCCTCATTGCACGAGAGGATACGTAGGCATAACTTAACTGTTATCGAACAAAAGTCTCTTTGTCATCCCCCTCTTTCAGCATTCTTTCCAAATCCTCAATTCCTGAGCAATTCAAACCTTTTGCACTAACACCTGTACATTCATTCCAATCTTTTTCACACAGACAACACATACACTACCCCTTTAAACACAATCTTGTAAGCGTGGATCCTGTAGAGTACGACGAGTACGACAGACAATCTGGGTGTTAATACCTTCCCAGGTTGTAACCAACCCCCTTTCTCAGTTTCTCTGGTTCGCAACCGTTTTATCCATCTTTTTCTAGGTTTATGTAGCATTACCTTTCCTTCGGGATAAAAATGCCTAGCTGACGACTCTATTCATTCATTTTCATTTTCTCTTTTCACTGACCGTTTGCGTCTACACCCTGGGACCTAGTGTCTTTTCGGGGGAGCGACAACTTGGCGACTCTGCTGGGGATTTCCTATCTTGCAACCAGGGCTTCTAGTTCTTTTTGTGGGTTTCTCCTTGTGCTTGTTTGATTTGTGTTTATGGGGGTGTTATGTGCTACTTGTGCTTTTTGTTTATTGCTTTATTTATTGCTTTCATTTACTGTCTATGCATTTCATATTACTGTCATCATATCATGTGCTGGATCTATTATTTTCCTTGGTGGGAGGGATATTCAGTGAGTAAGGTTCCATACCGGGAGCCTGAGTGACACATAGGATAGAGTGGCTTCATATTCTTTCCCATTCCATTTCGGTCTGGTGTGGGAATATGAAACACGGTTCAGACATGGGTTTCTTCTTGAGAACTCTGTGCTACGGATTTCCTGTAGTACTAGGGCTACCTGGGAAGCCTGCTAAGTCTGGATGACCTTTTTAGATGACCTTCAACATTTGAGGTGAATTAGAGGAGGATACTTTATGATTAATGTAAACACTGTACCTCCGGGTTAGAAGTGTTTACACTTCTCATAACTGATCCAAGTCTGAGGATCCTTGTTCTAGAACAATACCTGTGAGGGGGTTGGGATGTTTACAGGTTTGCAGGAACCCTTGGCCTCATCATACCCTGTTACCAAATTTGTTTTAAGGTTACATAATTTTGGACTGATCTTATGAAACCCTGGACTTGTGACTCTTTATTTGAGTCCCCCACCTGGTTACTGGTTCTCTAGCCTCCATCTGGACTTATGAACACACATGAACCTTATCAAGGAAGATAACAGATACAGCACTTGATCACAAACCCTTGCATATCATTCTGCATACATCATTTTGCATCATTTTAACATTTGTCTATTTGTTTTACAAGGTATCCACATCTTCTTTGGTTTGGTTTTGACTGTTTCTCTGCTTAGACATCTTCATCAGATATTTTCACCAGCTATCTTCATCAGAGATTCTCTTCAGCATCTTCATCAGTTGTCTTCATCAACATTTATCCTCAGTTGTTTCCTTCAGCATCCATTGTCAGCATGGACCCATCCAGGAAGAGCAACATCACATACCATTTCTTTGAGCCCTCCCTGGCAGGCATCAGGCAGATTCAGACACTCATCACTCCTGATCATGTCCCTTTATTCAGGGAACATTATGGTGGTATCATGGACATGATCATGGACTTGGATGCATCATAGAGGAGTATGATTAACACTTGCCTTCAGTTCTATGACCCTCCTCTCAGATGTTTTACCTTTCCATACTTTTAGTTGGGCCCTTTGTTAGAGGAGTTTCCATGTTGTTGGGTGTCCCCATCAGGAGAGGGATTCCTCTCAACCCTGAGATGACTGCTCCCAGGAATGAAGATATATCTAAGGCTCTGTATTTGGAAACCACCATCATTGATCAGAACATGACCACCAAGGCTGGAATCCCAGGCCTTCATTTGGACTTCTTGATCACTCAGGCTACCAGTCATGCTGCAGCAGGGAAGTGGGACACTGATTGTGCTCGTTTGGCCCTTAGCATATATGGTATCATCTTGTTTGCATACGAGCCTAGGTTTGTAAGAAAGAGTGCTATCCATCTTTTCCTATTGAAGAATCCATTTCCTACCTTGCTCGGGGATTTCTACTACTCAGTGCATCAAAGGAATGAGAAACAGAGGGGAAAATTAGTCAGATGTTGTGCACCCCTCTTTTACTGTTGGTTAATGAGGCACTTGCCAAAGTCAGAAGCTTTCTTGAATCCTCATCAGTCAAGAAAATGGGCTAAGAGAATGATTGCCCTTACTTCAGAAGACATCAGATTGTGTACTCAGAGCACCAAGGGCAGAGACATATTCACCAGCTGTGGGCAGTATCCCAATGTACCTCTGATTGGAGTGAAAGGTTGCATCAACTACAATCCTTTGCTGTTCAAAAGACAACTAGGGTATGCCTGTAAACTCATAATTTCGACAGGGTGAAATTTGAAGCTTGAGGTCATCTCTGTCGAAGAATAAGGAAAGAAAAGAAATTCAAGAGATGCTGGAAAAGTCAAAAGCTTTGATGTTTCGACAAAATGGCAAGTATTGTTCTAGCAGGATAAGTTTGGAAAGTTACTTGTAGCTAAGTATTTGACAGAAGAAGATGGTCTTTCGACGATTTCGACAGAAGAGGATTTTTGACAAAAGACAGTATTTGATAGATGCTGAAAAGAGTTGTTTCTTCTTTAAAGGCTTCGACAGATTGAAGGGGTGCAAGGTTTCGTCACCAAAGAAGGGAATTCAAATTCAAAAGGTTGTAACCTTTGACAGTTGGACACATGGAAGTTTCAGAGAAGAAAATTGCATGCAGCCTGACACTTGTCATTTAGTTATAGTTTTTCCGTTCTAAGCAGTTATTTTGTTTGTATATAAATAGGATAGTTTGTGTTTAGAATAGGTGTGTGAAAATTGATACAAAATTCCTGTAAAATACTCTAAGTACCCAGTGTGAGAGAAAATGAGTTTGATATTTGGAACCATGTACGTTTGAACACCATTTATATTTCAAAGTTATTTAAATTACTTGTTTATTCATCAAGTTTATGTCATTTTTAAGCCTTATTTACTTTTCTGCAAATTCTAGCCTTCGACATTTCTTCTTATTCTAGTTTAAAACTCTTAACTTTATTTCATTTTAAACTTAAACTTTACTTTACTTGTAAAAATCAAAGTTCTTAACACTTTGACAATATTGACGAAACAAACCATAAATTAATCACCAACTCTAAGAATAGTTCGACAGAAACAATGCACATGTGTCCCAGGACTTGTTTGGTTGGTCCTGCAAGTAACCCAGTTTTCTGAAGAAATTGGTTAACCAGAGGTTGTTCGCCAGAAATCACAGCGAACAATGCCTTAGTACATCCACCAAGAGAGCAAGACTTATAAGAAACTCTTTACAGTGACATTCAGCATAACCATGCCATTGCCCGACAAACAGCCTGGGCTTGGGATAATATTCAGACAAAAGGGATTGCCATTCTTGGCAAGTGCAACAACATAGCTTCAGCTCAGTATCTTGATTGGTCACGTATCAGAGGATAGATCACCCACATGCCATTCACCCTGGAGGATGTGCCTGTACCATCAGCGATAGAGCCTGTAGCTATAGTCAGCTTGGAAGAGTTTGAGAAGTTGAAGGAAAGGAATACTCAGCTTTCTGAAGCTCTGAAGAAGACCCTCTGGGAGAGGAATGATAGTCGTCTGGACAATGAGAGGTTAGAGAAGCTCCAGATCGAGCATATGACCAAGATTGAGAAGACAGATGATTACATCAGAAGAGCCCGAGCAGGGGAGTTGGTATTGAAGAATGCTTGTAAGGAAGCCAAGATTCAGAAGGCCAAAGTTGAGCACTACTTGGAAGAGAGTCAGGCTAGATGGATCAGAATCACTGAGGCTCGTTCCCAGGAAGATTAGAAGACCCAGGCTAGGATTGAGCAGCTGGAAGCTAATGAGAAGAAGAGTCAGGAAGCCTTGTTAGCAGCACATAAGGAAATCTCTAAGTTGAAACTCCAGGCGGGGTTGAAGAGATCAAAAGACCAAGACAAGTATAAGAAGTTGACAAATGCTATTGCCACCAGGAACCTTCTTATCAGGACCATCACAGAGCATCCAGTTGGACCAGTGACTGATGCTCTCTTGAAGGAAGTCAAAGAGGATGACTATGGGCTGGATGTTTAATTTCTTTGTATTTGTACTTCATTTTTGTTTGTACTTTTGTTTATTTTGTTGTATTTTGACCCATCATGAGGGCTTATTGTAATCACAAAACTATGTACCTTTGCATTTGTAATATATGGTTTGTGTATTATTCTGTGGGCTTCATTTCTCTTCAACACCATCATTCCTCGAGGTCTGGAAGGTCAAAACCAAAGAACCAAACCAGATACCCTTGGAAGAAAAATAGACATACTGCATTGCATACTAACTTCATTCTTTGTTTTGTAGGTATTTTTGTTTTTGTTTCTCACTTTTTTGTGGTTTCAGGAAACATTGCTCGTAGGAGAGTCTTCCCCATCAACAGAGTTCACCGGTATCCTACAAGAAACAACCTTCCGACCTTACAGATGGACCAATAAGGAAAAAATAAGGGAAAAATTGAAAAAATAATGTACACCCGCTGAGTTGAAAAGCTGCATTGGAAAGCTCAAGCAAAAATGGGTATCCCGGTGGATTGAAAACCCGAAAGGGAGATCCACGCAAAATCAGGGAATAAGTGAACAAATGCATTCTGAATTCGTCTGTATCACTCACAACGTGACAAGCTTCGAAAGAATAAAGCATCGATGAGAATCAGCCTTCTTCAGAAAGCAAGATAAGAAGAACATCAAGGTCATACAAGTCATAGCAAAGGAAGCTCGCTGGAGCGTCATCTTCAACATTGCCAATATTTTTATTTTCTCAATTTACAACAATCTCCTCCTTCCAGGGGTTTCGCTTTTTTTGACTGTACTTGCCAATTCAGTTCACAAAAATTAATAAAATCAGATTTTTCAGTCACACCTTGTTTTGTACATTTTTGTTTCGTTTGCAAAATGTCCAATGTTCATAATACAAAACTCGCATAAAACATATAAGCTATTTTAACAAATGCTTGCAGGAAATATATTACTTTCAGGTATATCTAACTCCCATGACGGAATCCGGTTAAGGATACCTCGGGACACTTGTGCGTTTTCCTTTGTCTTAACAGGTTGCAGGTACCCAAGATAGACAATCTTTCGCAACATGGGGCATATCAAGCAGTGAATCCCCAACACACTAATTCCAAAAAGTTATCTCCTCCCCGAGCAGGATCTCCCGAGCAGTGCCTGATAGCCTCTTCCACAGCAAGGTGGTCAAGGAATTTCCTATCCCCCACCAGAGATGCCAGATTTCTCTCACCCTCAGCAGAGATGGTGGAATTGTTTCCCCACAGAGTTTCCTCCCCAGTAGAGCAATACCTGAAACACATCCCCAACTGAGTTGCTAGAACTTCCTCATCCCCATTAAGGAGTTCTACCTCCAGATAGATCTACCAATGATCTATTTCCCCAAGCAGAGTTCTCCATCCGGACAAATCTATCAATGATCTCTTCCCCCAGTTGGGTTATCTCTCCAAGCCGATCAGCCAGAGATCTTTATCCCCGCAGGATCTGAGTCCTGAATCAGTTTGTCTCCTTTGCATAATCATAGCATTCGCATCATATTCATCGAAAAAAACGTAGCATTCCATCTAATACGAAGCATTACGGTAAAAATCAAACATTTGCATGATCATAAGTCAGGTTCGAGCCGATCACTTGCAAATACCGATCAATATTTCACCGGTAATATACAAAACTCATACCCCCTGTAGATAAAAGCCAAAGCATCCCCTTTGCACTCTCAAAACAGATACTTGTTCAAATTTATACATGCTCTTTTCGACACTCGTCCGTGTCATCTTATCCCCCCGCAGGTCGCCAGAATACCTTTTTGCACTCTCAAATACAGATATTCGTTCACAACTTGTACATATTCTTTTTGACACTCGTCTGTGTCATACTTCCCCAGCAAATCAAACACTCGTCCGTGTCCCTTGCCCAATCTTCCGACACTCGTCCGTGTCTTACACATACTTCACCAACAGATCAACACCCATACTTATACAGAAGTCTTTGATACTCGTCCGTATCTGGTAAATATCACCCCTCAGCAGATTCAACACTCGTCCGTGTTCTTTGCTTAACCGATTAATACTCGTCCGTATCATCATCCTTAAACACGTGTCAAAGTTTGTTCCTATCGGTACCCGTCCGTATCGTGGTCCTAAGGATGCTCGTCTGCATCTTTAGTCTATACACACTATTAGACACTTATACCGTTTATCTTAAAGGCATAAGCACTCGTCCGTGTTTACCATTCCCCACTAAGTCACCAACAAAAATAACGTTCTTCTATCCGAAATTCGTCCTATGTTGTAATACTTTTGCCAGCCGTCCCCTGCTAGGTGATCGTCCTTCACCTTTGGATGACCGTCCCTCATCCCTTCCCCAGTGGAATCCCCATTGTTGGAACCTTCTATCTGGCATTCGTCCTATGTCGTGATATGTTCAGCAGTCATCCCCTGCTAGGTGATTGTCCTTCACCTTTTGATGACAGTCCCTCATCATTTATCTGATGGCCGTCCCCATTGTTGATTTTGTTATCCGACATTCGTCATATGTCGTGATATTCCCCAAGAGCAGCCGTACCCTGCTAGGTGATCGTCCTTCACCTCTTGATGACCTTCCTTCATCATGCTTACCTGATGGCCGCCCTCATCGTTGATCTTTTCTATCCGACATTCGTCCTATGTCGTGATATGTTCAGCAGCCGTACCCTGCTAGGTGATCGTCCTTCACCTTTGATGACCGTCCCTCATCAAATATTTCATTTATTCTTTAAACCCGATATCCGTCCCCATCATTGTTTACTTTACTTTCCAAGCCTGATGGCCGTCCCCATCTATGCTTGTCTAAATCTCCAGAGAGTTTTATTTCCTTACCCGATGGTCGTCTCCATCATGGTCACTTTATTTCCCCAGCTTGTTGGTCGTCCCCGTCATTGCTTTGCTTACCGCTTTATCCCCAGCAGTTTTCCTATGCTCGATGGTCGTCCTCCATCGCCTTCATTTGATAATCATACTATACTACCTTTTACAATTTGTATCCCTTTTCTTCTTCTCACCAACGAGTTCAAATTTTGGACTGTCTTTGGTATTCAACCACAAGTTATCTTGTTTGTCTGTTAAGCCAGGCACTTACATCCTACACAGCTAACTCATGCTTGAATAGGAGCAGCTGTAAACACCCCAAATTTGCCCTCACTTTTTCTCACACCATGGCTTGTGATCTTTCATTTTTGTTGTAACATAAGCATTACATCTCATATTACATATTTGTTTCATCTGTAGAGTTCCTTTTCATCTACATCTAGGGTTTGTGATCTGAGCAATCCAATAATCAATCTGAGCCATCCCAATGGTCTTAAAGCTTTCCAAGAGGGTCCATGTGTGTTCTATGATCATATTATTCTCCCCAAAGTTCATGAAAGTCAAGAAATCATAAAGATTGGCAAAGGCATGGAAGCAGAGCTAGGGGTTTCCTGCACAGATGACCAAAATTAGGGTTTTGGTTTCAGAGGCCTTAAATCCAAATTTTTTGGTCATTCTTGTTTCTAATGTTCTTAATATGTTATAAGGATCATGTGTATCAAGTTTGATGAATAAATTCATTGTGGAAGTCATCTGATCATTGGGTAACTTCTTAAGCAAGTTAAGTCAAAATCAGGGCATCTGAGGCCCCCAACAAGGGTACCAAAGGATCATTTTCATCAAATTTAAGTTCTATGATCTTTATTTGATCTTATAAGTGGTTGGAAGTTCACAAATTTGAAGAATTTTGAGCCAAATGCAAACTTGCCTTTTTTGGAAATGACTTGTAATGGAAACTTTCCATTTTGGGAAAGATTTTCAACCTCCTCTTTCATGACCAAAAATGCATCAAATGAAAAATTCTTGGACATGAAAGTTGTAGATTAGGTCTTTCCCTTTTCAAAAAGTACTAGAACATGTCTTGATTCATCCTTGAACTCAAGATATGATGTTTCAAAGTTGGGAAATATCTTATAATTTTCAAGTATGTGCCAAAGAGGATTTTTTGCAAAACCAATTTCTAAGACTTCTTGTGACCTCTAATTGACTTCTAAGCACCATAAAATGACAATGCAACATTGCTTGATCAGATTTATGCCTTGGATCACAAGATTTCACGCCTAATCTTCACAAAATTTCCAAAGAGGGAAAATTGCAAAACCACTTCAAACTCTTGCATCAAGTGTTACATTTCATCAAAATCAATCCAAGGGCTCTCTCAAATGCTAGTTGAGGCAGGACAAGCCATAAGAACTCCTCTGACCCGTGTGTCGCTCCCACCAAATGACACCAGGCCAGGAACGGTACAGACGCGAACGGTCGGCGAAAGAGAGAACATGAAAATGAACTGAAAAGAGTCGCCAACTAGGCTTTTTTATCCCGAAGGAAAGGTGATGCTGTATAAACCTAGGAAATAAATGGATAAGACGGTCGCGAACCAGAGAAATTGAGAAAGGGGGTTGGTTACAACCTGGGAAGGTATTAGCTCCCAGATTGTCCGTCGTACTCGACGGGATCCACGCTTGAAAGTTTGTGTTTAAAGGGGTAATGTCAGTGCTATTTTGTGTGCAAAAGTTGGAAAAGAATGCAAGTGTCAGTGCAAAAGAAATATGAAGTGAAGAAAAGGAGTGTCAGTGTAAGGAAAGAATGCAATGCTCAAGACAATGAGGCTTAATGAATAATGTTGGAAGAGGGGGAATATACAGAGACTTTTGTTCGATAACTGTTAAGTTATGCCTACGTATCCTCTCGTGCAATGAGGAAGTCAGAACACCGTAGTTCGACTCAAAGAGACTGAAAGATGAATTGACTTGTGAACTGCTTGCTTGTCTATGCTCAAGTGTATGACCTGTCTGGCTCAGGTGCAAACTGTCTTGCATTAGACGGAAGAAGCAAGTTCTTATTTATGAGTGAATGAGATGAGAAAAGAATCCCGGAGGAGACGATTATTGTTTATTTTTGGTATTTTCAATCTTTTATTGCTTTTTGGAGTTTGTCATAAGTTAATGAGCTTAAGCCTAAACCAAGGGTTAGTAAACTCATCACATCCTCCCTCTGATTAGGGGTAATGAGAATACCTTAAGTATGAAGTAAACACCTCACACTTAATCACCATGATGTAGGATTAAGATCATTAACCTACTTGTAATTATTTAGATGTTTTTGGAGTTTTTGTTTAGTGTTAAATAATGAGATTAAGCCATAATCAAGGATTTAATGGACTCATTACACCATCCTAATAGAAGGATGATAGATGAGAACATTTAAGCTGAGGAAGGCTCCTCAACTTAATCCATGATTAGGGATTAACCTCGTGACAAAACAAAGCCTTTATTAAAGTGGATTTAGTTAATGGTAAGATTAATAAGTGAATTTTATGGTTTGTAAGACAACCTGAGGAGGACTTGTCCATTAACACTAGGGTTAGTCCTTCTTAACCAATTAAGGAAGAATTAGAACCCTAATGCAAGGCCCAAGTTACAAGCTTGATGTCTTAGTGATTATTAGATGGATTGATTAAGTGATTTCAAACACATTAAGGGTTTAACACTTAGGATTAAAGTTATACACTCCATCCTAAGAGAAGGATGCATGCATACCCTTAATCACAAAGCCTTGAAACCTTAAAGGTTTAATCCCTGATTATGAGATGAGAAGAGAAGACACAAAAGATGACACAAAGGTAAAGCTAATGGGGGGACTAATCACACCCTAATTTTTAACATGCTTGGGTATTCCTAGGGTTTATGAGGCTTGCAAGAGATCTTCAGGAAAAGCCACCAAGGAAGAAGAAAGATGGAAGGAGGAGAAGCAGAAGAAGCAAGTCAACTTACTTCACTTAAGAAGATAATTGCTTGAAGAAAGAAGGTGAGGAAGGAACATGAATGAGCAAGCTAACTCTAATACACATACAAAATGCAGCAATGAATTCATAAGAGAGATGAGAAGAAATGGTGAGAAGTGAAGGCAAATTCACTTCTCAAAAGCACTTACCACCTGAAAAGTTAGTGAAAGGAAATGAAAATGAAAAGTATGCAATGATGCAAACCAAAACCAGAAGCAGGTCATGATGCAAATGATGCTAGGAGATGATATGAAAGCATTCCAAGAGATGCAAATGATCATACAAGTGATGAAGATGCAAATGAAGCATGAAAGGAGCATGAAAGTTCATGAATGCACATGAAATGAAATGAATGCATAACATGGAAAATGAATGATTCAATGATCAAACATGACTCTAATGTGTCCTAATATGTCTTATATGTCATATGAATGTATGAAATGTCATGGTAAGTTCATGGATGCAAGCATATGTAAGATGAATGCAAGTGAAGATGCAAAATTAGGGTTATATGAACATGTGAGATGCAAAACTCAAAAACAGAAGCAAATCATGAGATAAAAAAAATTGAAAATGCACTCAAAGGAACCCTAAACCTATACTAGTTTACCATCCAAAGGGGGAGGTCAGAAGCTTAACCTAGAAAGAGTTATGGATTTTTGAAGTTTCTAGGGTTTTAAGGGTGATCCTCAATGCAAAATGCCAAACAAATTGAAAATGAAAGGTAAAAATGAAACAAAAATGTTTTTAGAAACTAGAAGGCATTCTTAGAACAATGCAAAAAGAATCATTCACAAACTCAACTTGGTTTAAAAGTTATGAATTTTTGAAGTTAGGGTTAGAAATGAACAAATTTAAGAACCCTAATTCATTGAAAAAATGTCAAAGTGTGATCAAAACCAAAAAAAATTTGTATGGTAAGTTTGTAAATATTTCTAAATGTTCAAAGATGTTCTCTGATTTTTTTTGTGATTTTTAAATACTTAAATATATTTTTAATTAATTAAAAATCAATTAACTAATTAAAAATAAAATTTAAATGATTTAAAAATATTTTTTAAAGCAAAAAATAAAAATAAAAATATTTTTAGGTTCTGAAAATTAATAAAAGGTTTGATAAAAAATTTCAGAATTTTTTAATGTTTTTTACTATTTTTAAAAATTCGTATAAGATTAAATGAAAAAAATGAAATAAAATATTAAATAAACAGAAGTATGCACAATGGATGGATAGGATTGTTTCTGGGTTTGGGAGGGTTGACCTGGCGCGCATCTGGACTGCCCACATTTAAACTTAATTAAACCGAATTAATTAATTAAATAACCCTAATTAATAACTAATGACTCAATCTGGTCCACACAATCACGCGCGGGAAGAAGGATCCAACGACCCACATTTAAAAAATGCCCTAACCCTAATTAATTAAGTTAATGACTTTCAGGTGGCCGGAAATGACCTCCGGTCATCTTCTCCGGCCACACTCTCCCCTGAAAATTCCCAAATCACTCCCTAGGTCATGATAAGCTCCCCAAATCTCCAGAAATGATCCCCAAACCCCATAGAACAAGAATCCAGCAACATAATTCATTTATTTTGCATCATAATCATGATTCGAACAAAAACATAAAAATGGACAAAATTTCAAAACACGCATACACAGCCAATACTCAACCATTCTTCAAAAATAAATGTTCATTGCAATCAGGAGAGCAAACTCTACCATCTCATGACTAAAGAAAAGATTTCTGGAAAAATGTTTCAAGAAGATACCTTAGATGAAGCTTTGCTAATGGAGCTGCCTGGGCCTTCTTCTTGATGCAAACAACCTCCTCTAACCTCCCTTGAGCTTCTTTGATGCTTTGCTGAAGTATATGTGACCTCTTTTTAAAGTTCAGTGAAGTTCAGTTTAGGGGGGTGGAAAATCGTATTTTGTGTATGGTGGCTTTCGAGGCAAAGTGAAGGGTGGTTTTTGTTCCCTATGATGTGTAGAGATGATTGGTGAAGAAAGATTTGAGGTTTGATGTTTGTGCTGAGTGTTTCGAAGGAAAATGCAAAGGGGGATGATTTTTGGTAACTTGTGAATGCTGGGGATTCAGGCTTGATTCTTGTGTGAAATGGCTTGCATAAGGCATGTATGTGAAGCTGTGATAGGTCAGAATAGTTGGTGTGGGCTATGCTGATTGGTATGGTGCAAAATGCAAAAAGTCAATATTGGTTGTACTTTGAGGTATGGGCTGGTTCAGGCCAAGTACAAAGGGGTGTCTGGTGCAGCAAGATTCAAGGATAGCCATGGAAATCTCTTTGAGGCAAATCAGCAAGTTGTGACAAAGTTGTGGGAGGTTTTGCAAATTCATGAACCTTTGGCCCTTTTGAGATTTCTTTATGTGCAAGTCATGGAAATTGGAAATTCTTGGGCCAATTCTGAGTTTTAAACCAAGCACTATGATGTTATGATGTGTAGAAGTCAATTTGAAGTCACAAAATAGCTTGGCATGAGGTTTTGTAAAAATCCCTCTTTGGCATGAAACATGAAATTATGTGATTTTTGCCAACTTTGAAAAGCCATAACTTGAGTTCCAAAATGAATTAGATCTTGTTCTTGTACTTTTTGAAAAGGGAATGATCCAATCTACAACTTTCATGACCAAAAAGTTTTCATTTGAAGCATTCTTGGTTAAGAAAGAGGAGGTTGAAAAACTTTACCAAAATGGAAAGTTTACATTACAAGTCATTTCCATTTTTGGCAACTTTTGGTTTTGCTCATTTTTCTTCAAATTTGTGAACTTCTAAGCACTTCAATTATCAAATAAAGACAATATAACTTCAATTTGATGAAAAATCCACTTTGGGTCCATTGATGGGGGCCTTAGATGCCCTGATTTGGCTCTGACTTGCTCAGGAAGTTACCCAGTGATCATGTGACTTCCACAATGAATTTCTTCATCAAACTTGGTATGTATGATCCTTATAACATATTGAGACCCATAGAAACAAGAATGACCAAAATTTTTGGAGTTATGGCCTCTGAAACCAAAACCCTAATTTTAGGTCATCTGCGCAGTTAAACCCTGGCTCTGCTTCCATGCCTTGCCAGTTCTAGTGATTCTTTGACTTCCTTGATCTTTGGAGGATAAAATATGATTATTTAACATACATGGACCCTCTTGAGATGATTTAAGACCTTTGGAGTGGCTCAGAAGGATCCTGGACTGCTCAGATCACAAACCTTAGATGCAGATGAACTTGAACCAATGCAGTGAGCAAAAAATGCCACATGATATGGGGTGAGGGGTGACCGGAGAAGATGACCAGAGCTTCCTCCGGTCACCTGAGAGTGCTTAGGGTTCTAATTAGGGTTTATTTTCCAGATGCGTTATGGGCCCTTGGATCTTGTTTTAATTAGTGAGCGAATGGTTCAGATTAATCCACTTAACCCTAATCCTGATTATTTAATTTAATTAATATTAATTAGCCAGAAACAATCTCAGCCATCAATTAGCGCGCGCAGTCAACTCTCTTTCCCTAACTTTAAATCCTGGCCTTTGGATCCTCTGACTTCCCTTTTAATCCATTTTATTTTCATTTTATTCTATTTCTTTTGCATAGTTAATTTAAAATAGCTAAAAACATCACAAAAATATTTCCTTTTGCATTTCTGATCTAAATATTTTTCTCAACCCAAAAATGATTTTTATTTTATTTTTTGCATTTAAAAAGCATTTTGGAAATATTTAAATGTTATTTTTAATTAATTAATGGATTTTTAATTAATTAAAAATACATTTAGGTTTCTAAAAATCACCAAAAAAATCATGAACCATTAAAATGCATTTAGAAACATTTTCAAACTCTTCATACAAATTTCGTTTTTAGGTTTGATCAAAATTTCACAATTTTCTTTGAATTAGGGTTCTTTAAAATCACATTTTCTAACCCTAATTTGAAAAATTCATTTCTGCCTAACCATGAAGAGTTTGAACTTGATTCCTTTTGCATTGTTTCACATATTGCATGTAGTTTCTAGGTTATTTTCCTCATGAATTTATATTGCATTTTCAAATTGATTTGCATTTTCCTTTGAGAATCACCCAAAAACCCTAACAAACTTAGGAAAATCATATCTTTCAATAGGATTAGCTTCTAACCTTCTCCTTTGGGGTGTGACCTTATATGGCTTTAGGGTTTGATTGAGCTTGATTTCAATTTTTTTTATCATGTTGTATGTTTCTGTTTTGTTCATTGGCATCTCATACATTCATAAAACCCTAATTTCTAATGTTCATTTGCATTCACCTTGCATATTCATCATCATGTGAACTTGCCATGACATTTCAAGCATTCATATGTCATATTAGACATCTTAGGACATGTTAGACCATTTCTTGATCATTTCTTCATTCATTTACTATGTCTTGCATTCATTACATTTCATAAACATCCATGTGTTTTTCATGCTTCTAAACATGCTTCCTTTGCATCTCATCTTTGTATGACCACTCATATGCATCTTGTTTGACTTTGCATCATCTCATATGCCATTTTCATTGCATAATCACTTCTGATTTTGGTATTTGCATCTCATTTCATCTCATGTCAATTCATTTCTTTATGCTTTATAACTTATGCATTCATACTAACATTTCAAATACCTTTGGTAAGTTATTTGGGAAGCGGATTTGCCTTCACTTACCACCTCTTATTATATCATTCATATGCATATTTACATGTCTTTGAAGTGAACATTGTTCACTTATGTTCCTTCTCTCTCACTTTCTCTCTTTAAGTTACTTATCTTCTTCAGGAAGTAAGTAACTTATTCTTCTCCTTCCTTCTCTTTTCATCTGCTTCTTCCATTGGTGTCCTTGAAGATCTTCTCTCTTAAGCCTAACAAACCATAGGATATCCAAGCATGATAACATTTAGGGTTGTATAGTCCCTCCTAGATTTTTACCTTCGAGTCTCCTTGAGTCTCTCTTCTCATCACAATAATCAGAGACTAAACTCTTAAAGTTTTAGGACTTTGGAATTAGGGTTATGCTTGCATCCTTATCTTAGGATGGAGTGTATAACTTTAATCCTAAGTGTTAAACCTTTAATTTGTTTAAACCTCTTAATCAAATCGCATTAATAATCACCAAGAATTTATCTTGTAACTTGGGCCTTACATTAGGGTTCTATCTCTTCCTTATGGTTAAGAGGGACTAACCTTAGTGTTTAATGGACATGTCCCCCTCAGGTTGTCTTACAAACCATAAAATCCACTTCTTAATCTCATCCCTTAATTAAAATCCACTTAATAAAGGCTTGTTATATAATGAATTTAATCCCTAACCATGGATTAAGTTGAGGGATTTTCCTCAGCTTAAGTGTTCTCATCTATTATCCTTCTATTAGGATGGTGTAATGAGTTCACTAATCTGTGATTAGAGATTAAACTCATTATTTAACACTAAACAAAACCCAAAAACATCTAAATAATCACAAGTAGGTTAATGATCTTATTCCTACATCATCATGGTAATTAAGTTGAGATGCTTATCTCATACTTAGGTATGCTCATTATCCCTAATCAGGGAGGATATAATGAGTTCACAACCCTTGATTTAGGCTTAAGCTCATCAACTTATGCAAAACACCAAAAACAATAAAAAACTGAAAACACAAAAAAACAAACAATAATCGTCTCCTCTGGGATTCTTTTCTCATCACACTCATTCACAAACGAGAACTTGCTTCTTCCGTCTAATGCAAGACAATAAGCACTCGAGCCAGACGAGTCATACACTTGAGCATAGGCAAGCAAGCAGTTCACAGTCAATTTATTTTCATTCTCTTTGAGTCGAACTACGGTGTTCTGACTTCCTCATTGCACGAGAGAATACTTAGGCATAACTTAACTATTATCGAACAAAAGTCTCTTTGTCATCCCCCTCTTTCAGTATTCTTTCCAAAGCCTCAGTTCCTGAGCAATTCACACCTTTTGCACTGACACCTATACATTCATTCCTAGCTTTTGCATACAGACAACACATACACTACCCCTTTAAACACAATCTTGTAAGCGTGGATCCTGTCGAGTACGACGGACAATCTGGGTGCTAATACCTTCTCAGGTTGTAACCAACCCCTTTTCTCAGTTTCTCTGGTTCGCAATCGTCTTATCCATCTTTTTCTAGGTTTATGTAGCATTACCTTTCCTTCGGGATAAAAATGCCTAGCTGGCGACTCTATTCATTCATTTTCATTTTCTCTTTTCTCCGACCGTTCGTGTCTGTACCCTAGGACCTAGTGTCTTTTCGGGGGAGCGACAACTATCTATGTTCCAGAGGTGAGTCCAGTAACCATTACTGTTCCGAGGCCAGTTCCTTATGTTTATGACAAGGCTATTCCTTGGCACTATGGCTCAGATGTGTACGTAGAAGGACAAAAGGTGGTATGTAAGACAGTGACAATTGACCCGACTATTGTGAATGTCGGAGGAGTTGGTGGGTTTACACAGAGTGGGCGTCTCTTTGCTCCTCAAGCTCTTAGAGGTGATCCTAAAGCTGAAGTTGCTGCAAAGGCTAAAGGTAAACAGATAGCAACTGAAGAGGTGACAACTCCCGCCACTAGTCAGGGAACTTTTGAAAAGGAACTTGAGGAATTCATGAGGATAATTAAGAAAAGTGATTATAAGGTGGTTGAACAACTGAATCAAACCCCATCCAAGATATCCATTATGTCGTTGTTAATGTGTTCCCAAGATCACCAGGAGGCTTTGTTGAAAGTTTTACAAATGGCTTATGTACCACAAGAGATGATTGTCAATCAGTTGGAGGCTGTGGTAGCCAGTGTGAATGCCAGCCACGGATTAGGGTTCACAGATAGAGATCTCACTTCTGAGGGATGCAATCACAATAAGGCCTTACTCATCACCATAGAGTGTAAGGGCGATGTTATATCACATGTCCGGGTAGATACAAGCTCTTGTCTCAATGTGCTCACTGAGAAGGCCCTAATGAAATTGAATGTTGATGGCATTGTTTTACGACCCAGTGATTTGATCGTAAAAGCCTTTGACGGGTCACGGGGGTCTGTGTTTGGGGAGGTGGAGCTACCAGTAAAGATTAGGTCTCAGATATTCAAGAGCACGTTCTATGTTATGGATATCCAACTCGCTTACAACTGTCTGCTAGGACGTCCTTGGATTCATGCTGTCGGCGCAGTAATATCCACGTTGCATCAAAAGTTAAAGTATGTGGTAGACGGACAAGTTGTTACTATATACGGTGAGGAAGATATTTTCGTAAGCCATCTATCGACCTTCAAATACGTGGAAATGGATGGGGAGATCCATGAAACACTTTTCCAAGCTTTTGAGACAGTCAATGTTAGTACTTTGTCTCCGGTTGCTGCAACTCAAAGCAATGAGAAGGAAGGGACTCCCATTTACTCCTACAAGCAAGCTAAGGAAGTAGTCCAATCCGGAAATTCCCAGGGCTGGGGTAAGTTGTTGGAAGTGGAAAAGAAGGATGACAAGTTCGGTCTCGAATATCAACCTGGTCAGTCTAGTTGGTCTCAGGGAAGTAAGTCTATAACGTTCACTAGTGCTGGAATGCTCGACTACAACAACGTTTGTGCTACAGATGAAGATGTGGATAGTGACTGTGACTTGGATAACTGGATCCGACCATGCGCACCTGGGGAGGAGCTCCGGAACTGGTATGCTGAAGATTTTGTCCAAGTTACTTGGTGTCGCTCCCCGGATTTCCATCCTGGTAAAAACGCGAAAGTGGCGCGGAAAAGAATAGAGTCGCCAGCCAGGCATTTTTATCCCGAAGGAACGGGAGTGGTAATGCTGCACAAACTAAAAGAAAATAAAAAGGAAGGACAAAGGTCCTGCGAACCAAAGAGACTGGGTTCGGGAGTCGGTTACGACCCGGGAAGGTTTTAGCACCCCAGATCGTCTGCCGTACCCGACGGGATCCACGCTTGCAAAGAAACTGTTTCAAAGGGTGAGGGGATGAAAGCTGCTACAAAAGAAAATGAACTGAACTGGACAAAAGAAAAGAAAAAAAAGGAAAATTGTAGGGAAAATAAAGATTGTGCTCGAACGGGCCCTACCCCGCTGCCTACATACCTCATTTGGACAATGAGGATCAGAGTCGCCGTAGTTCCCCTAACTAGGGGTGGAAAAGATTGCTTATGTCTTAACGGTTGAACTGCCTATGTCAATGCTCAGGTGTTGCAGGCTCGGACGATGAGTGCGTTACCGTCTTGAAAAATGACAAGAAGAAGCAAGTTCGCGGACAGAGCGAAGGAGATGAGAGAAGAATTCCTGAAGGAAAGACGCTTATTGCTTGTTTGCGTTTTATAGAGCTTTTTGTTGGTGTGGCACAAGAGAATGAACTCAAGCTCTTTTCCAGGGAATGTGTACTTGCTACTACATTCCAAGATGGAATAATAGAACAAGCACACCATGTAAGGAGAACGTATCCAAAACTTGTTTCCAAAGGCAAGGGCCCAATTTCATTGACTTGTTGAATTTATTAGGTGTTTTAGTGATTAAAATGAAGAAGTGTTTTTAGGGTTTTCTTGATGAAGATGACTTCATGATCTGACTTGTGCATCATGCTAGACAAATGCACTATTCTAAGATGGAATAAAATACATATGCCCCATGGAATAAGGCTATTACACAAGAATTCACTTCTTTTTATTAATGTTTTTTAGGTTTTGTTTTGAGATGAGAAGAGAAAGAAACCAAAGGAGCAAAAAATGGTAAAAGTCTAAAATGGGGAAAAGACTAATCCTAATGTTGTCATGCAAAAGAGGTCCTAAGGTTAGTGAGGTTTCAACTATCCTAAGAAAGAAGAACCAAAGAGGAGCAAGAAGAAGAGGAAGCAAGAGCTAGCAAGCAACTTACTCCTCTAAAGGAGATAAGTTGCTCCTAAAGGGGGAAGAAAATGATTGAATTACATGATGGCATAAGGCACATCAAAAAGCACAAGGGGAAAGCACTTAAAAAGAGAGAAGGATGAAGAATTGAAATGTGGATGAACATCCACACTTCACTAACCATAAGCCCCTGCAAGTGTTAGAAAAATTCCAGCAAGTTGTTCCTCAAGAAAATCATGGCAATGACATGCTCAAAGCTCACACCAAACCAAGATCAAACAACCATGCCAAACATAGCACAAACAAGCATTTACGTGTCGAGAACACGAAAGCATGCATCAATCAGCAAGAAAATCACCCAAACAATCATATCCAATGATCATACAATGATTCATGGCATTTAAAACAAGTAAGGGGATCAAACATGCTTGAAATAAGGAAAAAATGGCCTACTACTTAAGTGTTAACCGGTTAAACAAAGCGTTAACCGGTTAACCATACCAGAACCTGCATAAACACAACACAATTCAAGTGCGTTAACCAGTTAACCAATCTGTTAACCGGTTAACGCTGTTAAGACAGCAACAAATCCTGTAAAAATCAGCTCACAAACAGCTTTTCCAAATAATCTTATACCAGACCAGTAAGCATTTGAACATGAAAATAGTGCATCAATTCACACTAAATGGCATCATGAAGCTTATGAACATTAACACATGGATCCAGTCACAAATCAATCAATCAATTCAATCAACACAAGCAAATACGCAAACACATGGCGGATCTAAAACGCAAGCATGCAAATAAGCTAAAACAAAGCTAGATCTGAAATTAACCAACCTACAAAGCTGATGTATGCTTTGGTAATTGTTGGTCAAACTAAAAAATGATAGATCTCGCGCAAAGCCTTGAAGATCCGGTGCTAAACTTCACACTCCGTGCAAAATAAATGCATGAACAAGCTCTTGATGCAGAATTTTGGATACAAAAGCACTTCTAGATCCCAAACCAGATCTGAATCACCACTAAAACCAGCAAAAAGATGCAATGAAGCTATGGATGGAGGTCTAGTTCCAAGATCTACACACCTCAAGGCAATGTTGTGTGATCTTCAAAGAGGAACTTTGAGTGATTTGGAAAATTGGGAGAGAAAAGTGAGAGAATTGTGAGTGAGAAGAGTGAAAATTCAGAAATGAGAGTAAAAAATGAGGGAGAGGTCCTCTTGGTTTGGAGAGAAATGATTAAATATGGTTTAGGTTTGGGGCCCAAACATTAGGCTTGGGATCCAAAATTATGGTTTGGTAGTGTGATTAAGACTTTGCAATGGGATTAGGCTTGGACAAGTGCTCTAGATCCTTCTTTTTAATTTCCAATTAATTCAAAATGAATAAAATCAGAAAAATGAAAATTGGAACAAAAATCACACATGCTGAATTGCTGCTGGAAATTCAAAATTCGTGGCCTTTAACCGGTTAACCAATCTGTTAACCGGTTAACGCCAGTGAATTTTGAATTTCCCTCCTTTTGGTGGGAACCTTCAAGAATAAGCCGGTGCCAACCATTTTGATCTGATTTTGATTTTCAATCCTTTCTTTAGGCTTTGACTTTGATGTCAAACTTGTAACCTGCCTTGTGAGCTTTGAATTTCCCTGATAATTGATCATATGCCTTATGCTGGAATATGCGAGTGCCATGCTTCATTTTTCTATGAAACATGCTAAGGATACGACATGATGATGATGATTATGATATAATGATGATGCTAAACAGGAGAGGGAAAATTTGGGGTGTTAAAGCTGCCCCTATTCAAGCAACTGTTAATCTGAAAAGGACGGTAGCACGACTATCGGCCGTTCAAGATGAACTATGGTTGAATACCAAGAAGACCTGAAATTTGCACTCTGCTGGGGAATGCAAGCAATGGGAAATAAACCCAAACAAATGACGCTTTGGCGACTGAAGTGGGGAGAAAGCAGACGAGCTCCGTCCAAGCTGAATTGTTACTTCGGGTAGAAAAACCTAGACAGACGAGTCTTCCACGAACGGACCTGTTACGCCAGGTACTGGACATACGAACCCTCTTCAAACACACCTGTTACACTAGGTGCTAGACATACGAGCCCTCATACATTTTGCAATATATGACCTGAGATAGACAAACCTCCTTCGGATAAACCTGTTACGCCAGGACCGGTGATGCACTTAACTCTGTGGGATAGACATGCATAATTAGGATAGACAAACCCTCTTCATATATTATCCGTGGATATATGGTCTAAGACAGACGAGTCTCCTTTGATAAAAACCTGTTACGCCAGGTGCGACATTAGGATTTGACGAACCCTTTTCAAAATTCTTGTGCAGATACGCGGTGCTTGAGACAGACGAACCTCCTTCGGATAAACCTGTTACGCCAGGACCGGTAACCATTTTGATGTTTAATCCCAACGTCAGGACTTCAAACCTTTTCAATATATACGAGTAGTGGGTGATCATCAAGGGAACACAGACGAGTTCCAGAAGTCAATGATATAGACGTATATCAGACGATGATCCAAGAAACACAAACGAGTGCTTTAGGCAATGATATGGACGAATATCAGCCACTGATACAGATGAACACCAGAAATCCAACATAGACGAGCACTTGGAGTAACAATACAGACGAGTACTGGAAATATTATCGAGTCAACATTCATACGAGTATAAGTCAACACAGACGAGTGGGAAGGATGATACAGACGAGTATCCAACAATGCAAACGAGCTTCAAACATATAACAAACACAGACGAGTGCCGAGCATCAAACGTATGTTACACACATACGAGTGCTAAAGAATGCAGACGAGCAACAAACAGGTATCAAACACAGACGAGTACTGGGAAGTGCGGATGAGCATTAGCATCTATTCACCATAGGTGACTGCTGGGGAAAGCATACGAGCAACGACAAAGTATGAACACAGACAAGTGTTGGGGAGATGCGGACGAGCAATAAACAGATGTCAAACACAGACGAGTGTCGAGCAATGCGGACGAGCAATGACATCTCAGTAATAAGCATGACCCTGCCGGGGAGAATATTTCACAAACGAGTGAGCACTGGGAATGCAGACGAGCACCTAACAGATATCAAACACAGACGAGTGTTGGGGAAATGCGGACGAGCAATTAAATGCCTAGCAAGAAACACGACCCTGCCGGGGAATATTTCACAGACGAGTGAAAGATGGGAGTGCAGACGAGCAACTAGCAGATACCATACAGTAAACACGGACGAATGTTGGAGTATGCAGACGAGCAACTACCAAACATCAAACATAGACGAGTGTTGAAGGGGATGCATACGAGCACAAAACGGATACCCAACACAGACGAGTGCCAAGAGATGCAGATGCGCACAAAACGGATACCCAACATAGACGAGTGCCAAGAGATGCAGACGAGCACACTTCGAAATGCCCTGATCAGCAACAAATAATCCCGACTCTACAGGGGAACTCTGGTCAAAGGCTTTGGCGACACCTAACTCTGACTAGGGAGATGAATGATATCCTGTATCATCACATGGCCAAAATAGATTGGCGATTTCTCTGGGGAATACTCCAGCAGCGGGAGTGAACCTCGATTATGACTCTTCGGGAAAATGACAACCTTCAGACCCGGCTGAGGATGATGCCTAGTCAGACCCTAGATGGGGACTCCACTGGGGAAACAAGCAATCAGTGGCTTGCTGGGGGAAACTGCTTGGTTAAATAACCCTTGCTGGGAGAGAGTTCCAACAATCCTAACTCTGTGGGGGAAATAAGGCCTTCAGCTGCCTACTGGGAATTCACTGTGGAAAAATAACCCGCTTGGGGAGAAGAACTATTTGATTAACCTTGAAGCTCCACTGGGGATATGACCAAAATATCCTGGCCAAAACTTGGCTGATGAGCAAATGCCTGCAGTACTCTATCACACCGGCCAAATATAAATTGGTGGACCTGCCGGGGATACTTCAATGATGGTTGCGTACCACTCATGAACTCCAAGGAAAAGATGACCTCCCGACCCGGCTGAGGAATAACCAGTCAAATTATTTTCGCCCGCCGCAACTCTTTTCAGTTGGGCTCAAAACTCCGCTGAGGATCTCACCTACTCTAGCTCAGCTGGGGATGATTCCATCTGAACTCTACTGGGGAAAACACGCGTCTTTCTTGTGATGCAACACCACTTGGGGCCACCAACTCTGATTAGATTTGAAAATCTACTAGGGATTCCACTATCCATGGCTCACTCGGGGAGCATTCTCTGCTTGGGAAAATGCAACATAGCCCTGCAAATCCTGCAACAACAGTATACATACAGGTGTCCTGGGGATTTGCGTGGCATGATCTGTTCACTCATTATCACCCGACACTCAAAGATTTTAATTGTTTCCCTGCCATGTCAAAAAAATTTTTTTTAAAAAAATCAACATGTTTCATATGCAATGTTCTTTTGCCAGAAATTTAGGACATATTTTGCAAAATAAACACAACGCAGCTTTTAACTGAATACTTATTTATTGAATGGCCTCTGAATAGGAAAAGTTTTACATCAGGAAGCGACTACCTGGAAAGAGGTATCTACCATAAAATTGAGAAAAGAGACTATCCTAATGGCAATGTACACGACATTCCAATGAGTTTCCTTCCTGTTATGACCAGCATGCCTTCAAGACTTTCTATTCTTACCTTTGCTTTCCGAAGAAGAAGAGGGGACTAATTCCTATCCTTCTGATATTGTCAGACCGCATGAAATGGTGATTTGGTTCAAATTACCCGAATCATAGTTGTTCGCTTTTTCCCTTGTTTTGCGTGGGTCGCCCTTTCGGGTTTTCAATCCACCAGGATACCCTTTTTTGCCTGAGCTGTCTGATGTGGCTTTTCAGCTCAGTGGGTGTACATTTTTTTTATTTCCCTAACTTTTGCCCGAGCTTTTTATTCTGTTTTTAGCTCGCCGGGATGCCCTTTTCTTGCCAGGACTTTAATTTTGTTTTTGTGTCCAGCGGGTCTTTTTATGCGAAGTATTTTTTAACTGCGTCCGAGTTAACAGGAGACTGGAAATCTTCTCCATCCATAGTAGTGAGCATCAGCGCCCCACCCGAGAAAACTTTCTTCACTATGAATGGGCCTTCGTAGTTTGGGGTCCACTTTCCCCTGTGATCTGAACCGGGAGGAATGATCCTCTTGAGTATAAGCTCGCCTACTTGATACTCTCGAGTATGTACTCGTTGGTCGAAAGCTCGCTTCATTCTCCTTTGATAAAGCTGATCGTGACTGATAGCCGCTAATCTCTTTTCCTCAATTAGGCACAACTGATTGTATTGGGTACGTACCCACTCAGCCTCATCAAGCTTCACTTCCATCATCACATGCAACGAAGGAATTTCTACTTCAATAGGCAAGACTGCCTCCATGCCGTATACCAATGAGAAATGAGTTGCCCCAGTTGACGTCCTGACTGACGTTCGGTACCCATGTAATGCGAATGGCAACATCTCATGCCAATCCTTGTTAGTGACAACCATCTTTTGTACAATTTTATTAATATTCTTATTTGCTGCCTCTACCGCACCATTCATCTTTGGTCGGTAAGGAGAAGAATTGTGATGCTGAATCTGGAAGTCTTGGCACAGTTCTGCCATCATCTTGTTGTTCAAATTGGAATCATTATCAGTAATGATTCGCTCGGGCACTCCGTATCTGCAAATGATGTATCTTTTCAAAAATCTAGCTACCACTTGACGAGTGACATTGGCATAAGATGCTGCTTCAACCCACTTAGTGAAATAATCAATCGCAACCAAGATGAAACGATGACCGTTTGAAGTAGTAGGCTCTATCTTCCCGATCATGTCAATGCCCCACATGGAAAAGGGCCAATGAGATGACATGATGTTGAGCGGGCTTGGAGGAACATGCACTTTGTCTGCATAAATCTGGCACTTGTGGCATTTACGGGTGTACGAAAAATAGTCTACATCTATTGTTAACCAATAATACCCTGATCTCAATAATTTCTTAGCCATTGCATGTCCTCCTGCATGAGTACCAAAAGATCCATCGTGGAATTCCTCCATTAACAGGCCTGCTTCGTGTCTATCCATGCATCTGAGCAAGACCATGTCAAAATTCCTCTTATACAGAACTCCGTCTGCGTTCAAGAAGAAACTAGCAACAAGCCGTCTCAAAGTCTTCTTGTCGTTGGATGATGCTCCAGCTGGGTATTCTTGTTTTTCCAGGAAAAGCTTGATATCGAAATACCAAGGTTTCTCATCAGACATTGCGTCTATAGAGAAAGCATAAGCTGGTGTGTTAAGCCTGGAAATGTCAATCCTGGGTACATCGTTCCAATACAAGACTTTGATGGACGAAGAAAGAGTAGCCAATGCATCGGCGAATTGATTCTCATCTCGTGGTATATACTGCAACTTAACTATTTTGAAGAACGTCAATAATCTTATGGCATAATCCCTATAAGGGATTAAGTGTTCTTGATGTGTATACCACTTGTCGTTAATCTGATTGATAACGAGGGTTGAATCTCTGAATATATCAAGAGTCTTAATCCGAAGATTAATAGCCTTCTCTATTACCATTATGCACGCCTCGTACTCCGCTTCATTGTTGGTGCAACCAAAAGTGATTCTGGCAGCAAAGGGAAAATGAACACCTTCGGGAGTGATAAGAACGGCACCAACTCCACATCCGTTGATATTGACTGCCCCATCAAACATCAACTTCCATTTGGATTCAGGGTCTGGCCCCTCCTCCGGAAGTGGTTCCTCGCAATTTCTTGCATTGAGGTACACGATGTCCTCATCAGGGAAATCAAACTTCAATGGCTGATAGTCGTCTTCAAGTGGGTGCTGTGCAAGATAATCTGACAATACACTTCCTTTGATGGCTTTATAGGAAGTATATTATATGTCATACTCTGTTAAGATCATTTGCCACTTTGCAACCCTTCTGATTAACATTGATTTCTCAAAAATGTACTTGACGGGGGTCCATTTTTGAGATTAATAATGTGGTATGAGTCAACATGTACTGCCTCAAGTTTTCTCGAGCAATGAATAACGGGATTCGCAGTCGGTAAAATTTTTGCTAAGGTAGTAAATAGCATACTCTTTTCGACCAGACTCATCATGTTGGCCTAGAACACACCCCATCGACCCTTCTAACACAGTCAAGTACATGATAAGTGGTCGTCCTAGAACAGGAGGCATTAGAATCGGAGGCTCCTACAAATATTCTTTTATCTTTTCAAAGGCTCTTTGACAGTCCTCATTCCACCTGACCGTTTGCTCTTTTCTTAATAATTTGAATATTGGCTCGCATGTGGCAGTTAGATGAGATATAAACCGAGAAATGTAGTTCAATCTCCCTAAAAACTCACGCACTTCTTTTTCTGTTTTTGGTGCAGGCATGTCTTGTATTGCTTTTGCTTTTGCAGGATCTACCTCGATTCCTCTTTGATTGACAATGAAACCCAGCAACTTATTGGAACACACTCCGAAAGTGCACTTGTTCGGATTCAACCTCAATCTATACTCTATCAACCTATCAAACAACTTTTTGAGATTGATCAGATGCTCTTCTTCGTCCCGGGACTTGGCAATCATGTCGTCCACATAGCACTCAATTTCTTTGTGTATCATATCATGGAACAATGTTACCATAGCCCGTTGATACGTTGCCCCGACGTTCTTCAATCCAAAGGGCATAACCTTGTAGCAGAATGTACCCCACGTGGTAATGAAAGTCGTTTTCTCCATGTCTTCCGGCGCCATCTTGATCTGATTATACCCGGAGAAGCCATCCATGAAAGAAAATACCGAGAACTGAGCGGTGTTATCTACCAGCACATCGATCTGAGGTAACGGAAATTCATCCTTTGGATTTGATCTGTTTAGATCCCGATAATCGACGCACATTCGGACCTTGCCATCTTTCTTTGGTACCGGCACAATGTTAGCTACCCAAGGTGGATAACTGGTCACAACAAGGAACCCACCATCCCATTGTTTCTGAACTTCCTCTTTAATTTTCATAGCCATATCCGGGCTAGTTCTTCTCAACTTTTGTTTCATGGGAGGACAGTCTTCCCTCAATGGCAGCTTGTGCACAACGATGTCAGTATCCAACCCTGGCATATCCTGATACGACTAGGTGAAGATGTGCTTGTTTTAGAATCATGATTTTTCTTCAAAGGAGACACAAACACATAAAAACACAGGAAAAAGAAAAACATTGTCATTTTGTTTCTATGAAAATGTTTTAAAAAGGAAGAAAAAGTACACCGTTTTTTAAACAAATGTCCTTTATTTCCTGGAAAAAAGGTAAATGCATTAAAAGCATGGTGGCCCTACAAATGGATCCATGCCCCTTGGGCAGAGTGCAGGATTTGACATGCAATATGATAAAATGGAAACAAATAAAATTACTTTGACTGCCAAGTAACTTGAACAAAATCTTCACCAGACCAGTTCCGGAGCTCCTCCCCAGGTGCACATGGGTGAATCCAGCTATCCTAGTCACAGTCATTACCCTCATCTTCACTTGTTGCACAAATGTTGTTATAATCGAGCATTCCAACACTTGTGAACGTTATGGACTTACTACCCTGAGACCAGTTGGACCCACCAGGTTGGTAACCAAGACCGAACTTGTCATCCTTCTTTTCCATCTCTAGCACCTTGCCCCAACCTTGTGCACTTCCGGATTGGACTACTTCTTTGGCTTGCTTGTAGGAATAAATAGGAGTCCCTTCCTTTCCATTGCTCTGGACTGCAGCCACCGGAGACAAAGTACTAACATTAACTGTCTCGAAAGCCTGGCAGAGTGTTTCATGTATCTCCCCGTCCATTTCCACATACTTGAAGGTTGACAGATGGCTTACGAAAATGACTTCTTCTCCGCATACGGTGATAACCTGGCCGTCTACCACATACTTCAACTTCTAATGCAACGTGGAAGTTACTGCGCCGGTGTCGCTCCCAAAGATTTGCATCCCGGTACAAGCGCGAACGGTCGGGAATGGAGAAATGAAGTGAAAAGAGTCGCCAGCTAGGCATTTTTATCCCGAAGGAAAGGTAATGCTGCATTAACCTAAGAAAGAGATGGATAAGACGGTCACGAACCAGAGAAACTGAGAAAGGGGGTTGGTTACAACCTGGGAAGGTATTAACACCCAGATTGTCTGTCGTACTCGACGGGATCCACGCTTGAAAGTTTGTGTTTAAAGGGGTAGTGTCAGTGCTTTTCTGTGTGTAAAAGCTGGAAAAGAATGTACAAGTGTCAGTGCAAAAGAGAGGTGAAGTGAAATTGCTCAGGAATGAGGCTTAAAGAATAATGCTGGAAGAGGGGAAAGACATAGAGACTTTTGTTCGATAACTGTTAAGTTATACCTACGTATCCTCTCATGCAATAAGGAAGTCAGAACACCGTAGTTCGACTCAAAGAGACTGAAAGATAAATTGACTTGTGAATTGCTTACTTGCCTATGCTCAAGTGTAAGACCTGTCTGGCTCAGGTGCAAACTGTCTTGCATTAGACAGAAGAAGCAAGTTCTCGCTTGTGAGTGAGTGAGATAAGAAAAGAATCCCGGAGGAGATGATTATTGTTTGTTTTTGGTACTTTCAATCTTTTATTGCTTTTTGTGTTCGTCATAAGTTAATGAGCTTAATCCTAGACCAAGGGTTAGTAAACTCATCACATATTCCCTCTGATTAGGGGTGATGAGAATACCTTAAGTATGAAGTAAACACCTCACACTTAATCACCATGATGTAGGATTAAGATCATTAACCTACTTGCAATTATTTAGATGTTTTTGGAGTTTTTGTTTAGTGTTAAGTAATGAGTTTAAGCCATAATCAAGGATTTAATGGACCCATTACACCATCCTAATAGAAGGATGATAGATGAGAACATTTAAGCTCAGAAAGGCTCCTCAACTTAATCCATGATTAGGGATTAACCTCATGACAAAACAAAACCTTTATTAAAGTGGATTTTAGTTAATTATAAGATTAAGAAATGGATTTTATGGTTTGTAAGACAACTTGAGGGGGACTTGTCCATTAACACTAGGGTTAGTCCTTCTTACCCAATCAAGGAAGAATTAGAACCCTAATGCAAGGCCCAAGTTACAATCTTGATGTCTTAGTGATTTATTAGATGAATTGATTAAAGGATTTAAAAACATTAAGGGTTTAACACTTGAGATTAAATTTATACACTCCATCCTAAGAGAAGGATGCAGGCATAACCTTAATCACAAAACCTTAAAACCTTTAAGGTTTAGTCCCTGATTAAGAGATGAGAAGAGAAGACACAAAGGATGACACAAAGGTAAAACTAATGGGGGGACTAATCAAACCCTAATTGTGATCATGCTTGGGTATTCCTAGGGTTTATGAGGCTTGCAAGAAGTCTTCAAGATGGGCCACCAAGGAAGAAGAAAGATGGAAAGAGGAGAAGCAGAAAGAAGCAAGTCAACTTACTTCACTTAAGAAGATAAGTTGCTTTAAGAAAGAAGGTGAGGAGGGAACATGAATGAGCAAGCTCACTCTAATACACATATAAAATACAGCAAAGATGCATAAGAGATGAGATGAGATTGTGAGAAGTGAAGGCAAATTCACTTCTCAAAAACACTTACCACCTGAAAAGTTAGTGAAAGGAAATGAAAATGAAATGAAAATGAAAAGGATGCAATGATGCAAACCAAAACCAGAAGCATGTTCAAGATGCAAATGATGCTAAGAGATGATGCAAATGTATGTCAAGAGATGTGAATGATCATATAAGTGATGAAGATGCAAATGAAGCATGAAAGGAACATTAAAGTTCATGAATGCACATGGAATGTAATGATAGCATAACATGGCAAATGGATGATGCAATGATGCAACATGATTTTAATATGTCTTAGGATGTCTTATAAGTCCTGTGGATGCATACAATGTCATGGCAAGTTCATGAATGCAAGCATATGCAAGATGAATGCAAATGAAGATGCAAAATTAGGGTTTATATGAACATGTGAGATGCAAAACCCAAAAACAGAAGCAAATGATAAGATAAAAAATTGAAAATGGACTTAAAGTAACCCTAAACCTATACTAAGTTACCATCCAAAGGGGGAGGTCAGAAGCTTAACCTAGAAGGACTTATGATTTTCCTAAGTTTCTAGGGTTTAAAGGGTGATCCTAAATGTAAAATGCCAAACAAATTGAAAATGAGAGACAAAACTGAAACAAAAATGTCTTTAGATGCTTGAAACTATGCATAGAACAATGTCGAAGAATCATTCACAAACTCAACTTGGACTAAATGTTATGAATTTTTGAAGTTAGGGTTAAAAATATTTAAATTTAAGAACCCTAATTCATTTGAAAAATGTCAAAGTGTGATCAAAACCAAAAAGAAATTTGTGTGGAGTTTGTAAATGCTTCTAAATGTTCAAAAATGTTCTCTGAATTTTTTTGTAATTTTTAAATACCTAAATGTATTTTTAATTAATTAATTTTCATTAACTAATTAAAAATAACATTTAAATGATTTAAAAATAATTTTTTAATGCAAAAAATAAAAATAAAAATATTTTTGGGTTCTGAAAATGAATAAAAGGATTGATAAAAATTTTCAGAATTTTTTTGACTATTTTTACTATTTTTAAAAATTCGTAAAAATTAAATAAGAAAATAGTGAAATAAAATTAAATAAATGAAAGTATGCAGAATGGGTGGTGGGGATTGAATCTGGGCTTGAACAGGTTGACTGGGCGCGCATCTGGACGACCCACATTTAAACTGAGCTAATCTCCATTTAAATAGTAATTAAACCTAATTAATAACTAATGACTCAATCCTCACCACACAAACACGCGCGGGAACTCTCATCTAACGACCCACGTTTAAAAACTGCCCTAACCCTAATTAACCTAATTAATCACTTTCAGGTGGCCGGAAATGACCTCCGGTCATCTTCTCCGGCCACACTCTCCCCTGAAAATCTCTATCTCACTCCCTAGGCTTCAAAATCATGCCAAAATCTCCAAAACTCATCTCCTAACATCAAATAACAAGAATCCAGCATCATAAACTATTTATTTTACTCACACAGAGAATCGAAGAAGAACAAATTTAGGGCAAAAATTTCAGAGCAACATAAAATGCTTGTTTCTGGCTTATTTTCAAAAATAAACATATCCCCATGACCAGGGCAACACATAGAACAACATTTTAACAAAAAAACAAGGTTATGGAAAAATTGTTCACCATGTTACCTGAGGTTGAGCTTTCGAATTTTGGACTTTCTGGCCTTCTTCCTTGTGCAAACTCTCTCCCCTGATCACCCTTGAGCTTTTTTGATGCTTTGCTGAAGTGTTTGTGACCTCTCTTTGAAGTTCAGTGAGGTTCAGTTCAAAGGGGGAAAAATCGTATTCGGTGTATGGTGGTTTTTAGGGCAAAGTGAAGGGTGGTTTGTGATCAGTGATGAATTTGAAGATGAATGGTGGAAGAATTTTTAAGTTTGAGTGGCTGAGTTGTGAGATTCGATAGAAAATGCAAAGAGGGAGTTTTTTGTGAACTATGGAAATGATGAGGTTTCAGGCTTGCTTCTTATGTGAAATGAGTTGCCTTTTGCCCATGTATCAAGCTGTGATAGGTCTGTGGAGTTGGTGTGGGCTATGCTGATTGGTATGGCTTGTTTTGCAAAAAGTCAAGATTTGTTGTCCTTTGAGGTATGGGTTGGTTCAGGCCAAGGACAAGGGGGTGTCTGGTGCAGCCAGGATCAAGGATAGCCATAGAAATCACTTAGAGGCAATTCAGCAAGTTTGTGAGAAGTTGTGGGAGGTTTTGCAATTTTGTGAACTTTTGGCCCTTTTGAAATTTCTTCATGTGCAAGTCATGGAAATGTGAAATTATTTGGGCAATTTTGAGTTTTAAGTCATGCGATATGATGTTATGATGTGTAGAAGTCACTTTGAAGTCATAAAATAGCTTGGCATGAGGTTTTGCAAAAATCCCTCTTTGGTATGAAACATGAAATTATGTGATTTTTGCCAACTTTGGAAAGCCATAACTTGAGTTCCAAAATGAATTAGATCTTGTTCTTGTACTTTTTGAAAAGGTAATGATCCAATCTAAAACTTTCATGACCAAGAATTTTTCATTTGAAGCATTTTTGGTTAAGAAAGAGGAGGTTGAAAAACTTTCCCAAAATGGAAAGTTTACATTACAAGTCATTTCCATTTTTGGCAAATTTTGGTTTAGCCCACTTTTCTTCAAATTTGTGAACTTCTAAGCACTTAAATGATCAAATAAAGACCATATAACCTCAATTTGATGAAAAATCCACTTTGGGTCCATTGATGGGGGCTTCAGATGCCCTGATTTTGCCTTAACTTGCTCAAGAAGTTACCCAGTGATCAGATGACTTCCACAATGAATTTCTTCATCAAACTTGGTGTGTATGATCCTTATATCATATTAAGACCAATAGAAACAAGAATGACCAAAAAAATTGGAGTTATGGCCTCTGAAACCAAAACCCTAATTTTAGGTCATTTGTGTAGTTAAATCCTGGCTCTGCTTCCATGCTTTTTATAAATTCTTGTGATTTTTTTGGCTTCCTTGATCTTGGGAGGATATAATATGATGACTGAACATACATGGACCCACTTGTGATGATTGAAAATCCTTTGGAGTGGCTCAGATGGCCCAAGGATTACTCAGATCACCAACCCTAGATGCAGATGACTTTGAACCAATGCAGTGAAGCAAAAATGCAATATGAGATGATATGATTGAACTAATGCCAATGGAAAGATCACAAGCCATATTGTGAACTTAGTGAGGGAAAATTTGGGGTGTTTACAGCTGCCCCTATTCAAGCATGAGTTAGATGTGAAGGATGTAAGCATCGGCTTAACAGGCAAACATGATAACTTGTGGTTGAATACCAAAGACAGTCCAAAATTTGCACTCACTGGGTGAAGAAGAAAAGGGATATAAATTGTAAAAGGAAGTTAAGTATGATTATAAAAATGCAGGCGATGGAGGACGACCATCGAGCGGAGGACGACTGTTGGGGATAAGGCAATGACGGGTACGGCCGACATGCTGGGGACGACCACCAAGCAAAGAAACAAGATTCTATGGGGATTAAAGGTAATAACAATGACGGGGACGACCATCATGTTTGTAAAGTATAAATGAAATAAATGATGAGGTACGCTCATCAAAGGTGAAGGACGGTCACCTAGCAGGGGACGACTGCTCTGTTGGGGATAAGGATGAGGGACGGTCATCCAAGGTGAATGACGATCACCGGGCAGGGTACGACTGCCGAAAATATCATGACATGGGACGAATGCTGGATAAAAAAGGTTGACGATGGGGACGGCCATCGGATAAGCATGATAAAGGACGATCATCAAGAGGTGAAGGACGATGAATTAGCAGGGTACGGCTGCTCTCGGGGTTTATCATGACATAGGATGAATGTTAGATAATAAGATCAACGATGGGGACGACCATCGGATAAAGGTGATGAAGGACGATCATCAAAAAGGTGAAGGACGATCACCTAGCAGGGGATGGCTGCTAAAATATCACGACATAGGACGAATGTTGGATAGAAAAGGGTTCCAATAATGGAAACTCCGTTGGGGGAATGATGAGGGACGGTCATCAAAAGGTGAAGGACGATCACCTGGTAGGGTACGGCTGCCGAAAGTATCATGACATAGGACGAATGTCAGAAAAAAGAAAAGTAATTTTACTGGGGATTTGCTGGGGAATAGTAAACACGAACGAGTGTTTACATCCAAGAAATGAAAGGTATAAGTGTTTGACACCGTGTATAGATTAAAGATGCGGACGAGCATCCTTAAGACTATGATACGGACGAGTATCGGTAGAAACAAACGCTGACGCATGTTCAGAGATGATGGTACGGACGAGTACCAACTGGTTAACAAAGAACACGGACGAGTGTCGAATCTGAGGGGAGATAAGTGGTGTATACAAGATACGGACGAGTATCTGTATGAGTAAAGATTAATATGGGTGAGACACAGGCGAGTGTTCAACTTGCTGGGGAGAGTGACACGGACGAGTGTCAAAAGAGAAAGTGTATAAATTATGAACTAGAGTGTAATCTGTGGGGATAAGATGACACTGACAGGTGTCAATGAGAGTGTATTATAAACAAGTGTTTGGCAAACAATAAGTGATTAGGCAACCATGTTGGGGATTGGTGACACGGACGGGTGTCAAAAAGAATATGGAAGTTTCTGTATTCAAAAGAAGGATATTTGTGGCTTTTATCTGCAAGGGGGTGATATGACACAGACGAGTGTCAAATGAGTATATATAAATATGTATTTGTGTTTGAGAGTGCAAAGAGGACGCTTTGGCTTTCTGCTGGGGAAATTGAGAGGTATTTTGTATATTGTTGATGTGGTATTGTTGATATTTACAGGTGACTGGTTCGAACCTGACTTGTGATTATGCAATATGTTTGATTTTTACCGTAATGCTCCATATTAGACGGAATGCTACGCTCTGGGGGAAATATGATGTAAATGCTATAATTATGCAAAAGATACCGATCCGGGACTCGGATCCCGCCGCTTGCTGAGATTTCTGACTGATCTTCTTGAAAGGATATCCCAGCTAGGGATGAGATCATTGGTAGATCTGATAAAACATACAGTTCTTCTTGGGGAATTTAGATCACTGATAGACCTATCTGGTGAGGAGATAACCCAGCTGGGGATGAAGAAGCTTCCGTCACTTTGTTGTGTGAGAATTTCAGACATTGCTCTTCTGGGAGAGGCTGGAGCTCTGTGGGGAGATGGTTCCCTATCTAGTACTCTGTTGGGAGAGCAAGGACCACTGAACGGCCTTCCTAGAGATTTCTGTGGGGATCCTGCTGAGGATGAGGATATTTGATAACTCAGCTGGGGGTATGAACACCTTCTGATGCTGATGTGTTGGTGAAGTGATGCCTGACAACTCTGATGGGGAGAAAGCACTTCCGGTGCTGTTTGTAAAATGTGCTGAGGAAATAATGATTTAGCAACTTTGCTGGGGAAAACCTTTCATGCCCCAAGTTGCGCTCTGAATACCTGCAATCCTGTTATGACAAAGAAACGCGCAAGTACCCCGAGGTATCCCTTACCGGATTCCATCATAGGAGTTTGGACACTCCCGGGAGTAAGTAATATATTTCCTGTAAGCATGGGATTAGAAAGGCACATCTGTTTTTATGCAAACATTATATCAAAGATATCAGACATTTTTGCAAGTGAAATAAAATGTACAAGACAAGATGTGACTGAAAATCTGATTTTATTAATTTGTGCACCCTGAATTGGCAAGTACAGTCAAAGGAACAGATCCCCTAAAATGAGGAGATTGTTACAAATTGAGAAACAAAAAGGTGCTGACAATGTTGATGATGCTTCAGTGAGCTTCCCTTTTTGCTATGACTTGTATGACATTGACGTTCTTCTCGTCTTGCTTTCTGAAGAGGGCTGATTCTGACTGACGCTTTAACCCTTCGAAGCTTGCCTTGTTGTAAGTGATACAGACGAATATAGAATGCAATTGTTCGCTTATTCCCTTATTTTGCGTGGATCGCCCTTTCGGGTTTTCAATCCACCGGGATACACATTTTTGCCTGAGCTGTCCAATGTGGCTTTTCAACTCAGCGGGTGTACATTTTTTGATTATTTTCCCTTATTTTTGCCCGAGTCTTTTATTCTGTTTTTGACTCGCCGGGATGCCCTATTTTTTCCTGGACTTACATTCTGTTTTTATGTCCAGCGGGTCATTTTATGCGAAGTATTTTTTAACTGCATCTGAATTCACAGGGGACAAGAAATCTTCGCCATCCATAGTAGTGAGCATCAGTGCTCCACCAGATAAAACTTTCTTCACTATGAACGGACCATCGTAATTTGGAGTCCACTTGCCCCTGTGGTCTGTATGAGGAGGGAGGAGTCTTTTCAGCACAAGATCTCCTACTTGGTATTCCCGAAGCCTGACTTTCTGATCGAAGGCTTTCTTCATTCTCTTCTGATATAACTGCGCATGACAAATTGCAGCTAATCTCTTTTCTTCGATCAAACTCAGTTGATTGTACCGAGAATGGACCCATTCTGCTTCATTCAACTTGACATCCATCAATACCCATAAAGAGGGTAATTCAACTTCAACAGGTAGGACTACCTCCATACCATACATAAGCTGATACGGTGTTGCCCCAGTAGACGTTCTGATTGATGTATGGTACCCATGCAAGGCAAATGGTAGCATTTCATGCCAGTCTTTGTATGTAACCACCATCTTTTGCACAATCTTCTTAATATTCTTGTTAGCTGCCTCAACAGAGCCATTCATCTTTGGCCTTTAAGGAGAAGAATTGTGGTGTTGGATTTTGAAGTCCCGACATAGTTCTGCCATCATTTTGTTGTTCAAGTTGGAACCATTATCAGTAATGATTCGCTCGGGCACTCCATACCGACAAATGATGTCTCTCTTCAGGAATCTGGCTACCACTTGCCTGGTGACATTTGCATAGGAAGCTGCTTCAACCCACTTGGTAAAATAGTCAATGGCTACCAGGATGAATCTGTGGCCGTTTGAAGCAGTCGGTTCGGTCTTTCTAATCATGTCAATGCCCCACATGGCGAAGGGCCAGGGTGAAGACATCACGTTCAAAGGATTCGGAGGCACATGTACTTTGTCCGCATATATCTGGCATTTATGACACTTTCTGGCATATGCACAACAGTCTGCATCCATTGTGATCCAGTAGTAGCCTGATCTTAATAACTTTTTAGCCATTGCATGCCCTCCAGCATGGGTACCGAAAGAGCCTTCATGCACCTCGCGCATCAACAAGTCTGCTTCTGTCTTATCAACACATCTGAGAAGTACCATGTCAAAGTTGCGCTTGTATAACGAACCATCAATATTCAGGAAGAAGCTACCAGCTAGCCTTCTTAGTGTCTTCTTATCATTGGATGATGCCCCAGGTGGGTATGTTTGATCCTCCAAGAAGCATTTCCTGTCATAGAACCAAGGCTTATCATTTTTAGAAATGTCTACTGAGAATACGTATGTTGGTCTGTCAAGTCTGGATACTGAAATCCGAGGTACAAAGTTGGCAGCTTGAACTTTGATCATGGACGAAATGGTAGCCAGAGCATCTGAAAACTGATTTTCATCTTGAGGGATATACTCCAGTTTGACTGTTGTGAAGAAAGTCAGTAGTCTCCTCATATAATCCCGGTATGGAATCAGATGCTCCTGGTGAGTGTACCATTTGTCGTTGGTTTGATTGATTACCAGAGCTGAATCTCCGAACACAGTTAAAGTCTTGATCCTGAGGTTAATGGCTTCCTCAAGACCCATGATACAGGCTTCGTATTCAGCTTCGTTGTTAGTGCAGTTAAAAGTGAGTTTTGCCGAGAAAGGCATGTGAACTCCTTTAGGTATAATGAGTACTACACCAACTCCGCGACCATTCATGTTAACAGCCCCATCAAACATCATTATCCATTCTTCTTCTGGGTTAGGCCCTTCAATGTGAACAGGCTCTTCATGATCTTTTGCTTTTATGAACATGATGTCTTCATCAGGGAAGTCAAATCTCATTGGCTGGTACTCATCAATGGGTTGCTCAGCAAGATAGTCAGACAATACACTGCCTTTGATGGCCTTTTGAGATGTGTACTAAATGTCATATTCTGTGAGAATCATTTTCCATCTTGCAACCTGTCCAGTAAGTGTTGGCTTCTCAAATATATACTTGACTGGATCCATCTTTGAGATCAATAAGGTAGTGTGGGTCAACATATACTGCCTTAGTCGGCGAGCAACCCACGCTAAAGCACATCAAGTTTTCTCGAGCAGTGAATAACGTTGTTCACAGTCGGTAAACTTTTTGCTTATGTAGTATATTGCATACTCTTTTCGACCAGACTCGTCATGCTGGCCCAACACACACCCCATTGACTCTTCTAATATTGTCAAGTACATTATCAAAGGTCTTCCTTCAACAGGAGGCATCAGAATTGGAGGTTCTTGTAAGTACTCCTTGATTTTGTCAAAATCCCTCTGGCAGTCTTCATTCCACCTGACCGTTTGCTCTTTTCTTAATAACTTGAACAAGGGTTCACAGGTTGCAGTAAGGTGAGATATGAACCTTGAAATGTAGTTCAATCTACCTAGAAACCCCCGAACTTCTTTTTCAGTCTTTGGTGCAGGCATTTCTTGAATGACTTTGACTTTGTCAGGGTCAACTTCAATCCCCTTTTCACTCACAATGAATCCCAGCAGCTTACCGGACCGTACCCCAAATGTACATTTGTTGGGGTTTAGCTTCAGCTGGTACTTCCTCAGACGTTTGAACAACTTCAATAGATTTACCAGGTGGTCTTCTTCTATGAGGGACTTGGCAATCATGTCATCCACATAACATTCGATTTCTTTGTGGATCATGTCATGGAACAATGTTACCATAGCCCGTTGATAAGTGGCACCAGCATTCTTCAGTCCAAATGGCATTACCTTATAATAGAATATGCCCCAAGGTGTGATGAAAGTTGTCTTCTCCATGTCTTCAGGTGACATCTTGATCTGATTATATCCTAAAAATCCATCCATGAAGGAGAACACCGAGAACTGAGCCGTGTTGTCGACCAATACATCAATGTGAGGTAATGGAAAGTCATCTTTCGGGCAAGCTCTGTTCAGATCCCGGTAATCCACACACATCCGCACTTTTCCATCCTTCTTAGGCACAGGTACAATGTTAGCAACCCACGGCGGGTAACTAGTTACAGCAAGGAAACCGGCGTCCCACTGTTTTTGTACCTCTTCTTTTATCTTCATGGCCATATCCGGACGAGTACGGCGCAACATCTGTTTTACTGTTGGACAGTCTTCCTTTAGTGGCAGCTTGTGCATAACAATGTCGGTATCCAGACCTGGCATATCCTGATAAGACCAAGCAAAAACATCCACATACTCCCGCAGCATATCCATAAGTTGTTCCTTCACTGAATCTTGCAGACGGGCCCCGATCTTTACTTCTTTCAAGTCTTCTTCGGTACCAAGATTAACCGTCTCAACTTCCTCCTGATGAGGAGTGATAACCTTCTCCTCTTGCCTTAACAATCTGGCTAGCTCTTCAGGTAGCTCATAATCTTCTTCAACCCCTTCATCGGCTTGATTAATCGGATTGTCGAATTCATACGAAGTCATAGCAGTGTCGTTGTCGGTGCAGTCTGGAGGGCACTCTCTGCAAGGGTTTAGATTGGTTCATTTTAGTGATCAGTTTTATCTTGTTTAGAAAAAGCGAAAATGAAGTTATTATCTTGAAAAACATTGCCATTTTATTTTTGTACAAAAAATGAAAAATGAAAAACAATGAGCGGGAAAAAAGAGACTCATTTGCAAAAGATGTCCTGATATTCATTAATTGATCGTTTGCACAAAATACAAGATGGCCCGATTACAAACTGAGCCCTGACATCTTGGGCAAGATGCAGGACTTGATGCATGCTTAAAGACAGGAAATAATAATTACTCTGCAGGAGTAACTCTTATAATTTCCTGGGAAGACCAGTTTGAGACTTGGTTCCCCGGGATCCTTGGACGTATCCAGCTTTCCAGGTTGCGTTCGTCTTCTTCCTCGTCTTCCAAACTGTTCACAGCATCCGGGGTTAGCATTCCCCCGCTGACAAATTTGGGCTCCGTTGCAGCCTCTGGTTGATCTTGTCGAGTTGGTTTGTAACCCAACCCGAATCTGTCTTCTTTCTTTTCAACTGGCAACAGCTTGCCCCAGCCTTGAGCGGTACCCTCCTCAACAACCTTCCGGGCCTGTTGATATGAAGTGATGGAAGTTCCAGACACAACAGATGCTTCATTAATGTTGAGAGCCTCAAACCCCTGACTCATGGTCTCATGGATCTCTCTATCCATTTCTATGTACTTATAAGTAGCAAGCTGGCTAACAAAGATATCTTCCTCCCTGCAAATGGTGATGATCTGGCCTTCCCACTCGAATTTTAACTTCTGGTGAAGGGTAGACGTTACAGCGCCAGCGACGTGAATCCAGGGTCTACCCAACAAACAGCTGTAGGCCGGTTGTGTGTCCATCACAAAGAAGGTAGTTTTAAAGGTCTGCGGGCCGATCAACACAGGTAAATCGATCTCTCCAAGCACCGATCTCTTAGAGCCATCAAATGCTCTCACCACTAAATTACTTGGACGCAATGCTAAATCGTCATACTCCAACTTCACCAAGGCCTTATTTGGTAGGACATTGAGCGAAGACCCAATGTCCACCAGTACATGAGAAATGACAGCACCTTTGCATTCCAAGGTTATGTGCAAAGCCTTGTTATGGTTGCGCCCCTCCGTTGTTAAATCAGCATTTGTAAAGCCCAGTCCATGACTGGTGTTGACATTAGCGACCATAGTTTCTAACTGATTAACAGTAATCTCTTCCGGTACGTATGCTGCGTGCAGAACCTTCAACAATGCATTCCTGTGGGCTTCGGAACACATTAGCAATGATAATATAGAGATTTTGGAGGGTGTCTGATGAAGCTGGTCCACCACCTTGTAGTCACTCCTTTTGATTATTCTCATGAAATCGTCTACATCTTGTTCAAAAGACGTCTTATGAGTTTCTTTGATAGTTGGTTCTTCGGATACCACATTCTTTCCTTTTTCCTTTGCAGCAGCTTCTGCTTCAGCATTAGACCTTTGTGTTTGTGAGGCAAAAAGGCGTCCGCTTCTGGTGAAGCCACCGCCTCCCCCAACATTGTCAATTTGTGGTGAAGAGGTTGATGAATCAAGAATGATTTTCTCCCTGTTGCAGTAGAGATCAGAGCCGTAGTGCCAAGGTATGGCATTACTGCTTTCATAAGGAACAGGTCCAGGTACCGTAATGGTGACCGGACTGATTACTGCAGTGGAAGGAGCTGTGATGGTATGCAGATCGTAGTAGATTGTGACTGGAGATCTGACAGGAGGTGTTGCAGTTTGTTGTTGGAAATTGTTGTCGGGATGAACATTTGTTGGTTTGTAATAGATTGTGACCGTTGAGACATCTTCACTAGCTTTTGCTGGTGTTGTGGGAAATTCCGTTGATAAAATGGGTGCTGATGTTGTAGAAGAGAAAGTTGTTGAACTCTGATCTGTTGAAACAATGGAGGGGGTAACTGCTGGAGTTGTTGAAGAATCAGTGGGAATGATAGTTGTTGCTGTTGTAGGAGGATTTGCTATTGCTGAAGGAAGAACTGTTGATGTTGTAGGAGAATTCGTTGTTGCTGAAGAAAGAATTGTTGAAGGAGCTGTTGTAGTAATCTGCAGAATTCCATCTCTGATGAGGCCATCTATGCCAAACCTTAGCTTCTCACAACCATTAATGGCAGTTTTGCACGATTCGCAGCAAGCCTCGCAGCCCGGGAACACTTGGCATCTTAAAAGTTGAACTTTGACTTCAGCCAGCGGTGTTTGAATCTGTGCAACATTATCAATTAGTACAGATGGTTGGTCCTCTTCAATGGCATTAGTACTGGGCCCACCATGATTAGGCATAGGATTTCTGTTAACATTCAGAGGAGGTGCGAAATTGAGAGCTTTGGAATCGACCAAATCCTGAACGTTCATCTGTAAGGCTCTGCCTTCTCGGTATGGTGACCAGGTGCGTTTGAGTGAAAGGCACACCGGGCATTAACATCATAATTCTTCGGGAGATTGAGAGGATCTGGTGGAGCCAACGTCCTTAACTAAACCAGGTTAAGCTTCAGGAGTTGTGGCAATAAAACAACATAAGGCATATGGATAGGGTCAATCACCCTATTTGCTTGAGATGGCCTCTGTTGAAAGGGGCGCTGATGTTGGTTGCTGTTGTTCTTGTTGTACGTTCTTTGTTGCGGAAAATGAGATTGTTGATGTTGATAGTGAGGTTGTTGTTGTTGTTGTTGTTGATATGATGGCTGCTGTGGAACTGGAGCTGGAATGGTGACAGCTGCTACTGTCTTGTGAGAATACTAGGGTCTGCCCCTGCCTGCATGGATAACATTTGTTTCACCCGCCCTTCGGGGTCCTGCAAAAGGTTTTCTGGGATTGTTGGAGGAACTTGCACCATTGTCAGAGATTTTGCCCATCTTCAAAAGACTTTCAATTCTCTCACCAGCTATTTTTACATCCGCGAAGCTAGTAGAGAAGAATGCAGCAAGTCGGTCAATATAAGTTCCCTGCAGGGTGTTCATAAACATGTCAGCCATCTCCCGCTCTAACATGGGCGGCTGGACAACAGCAGTAAGCTGTCTCCAACTCTAAGCATAATCCCGAAAGCTCTCCCTTGAAGACTGAGACATGCCCATTAGAAGAGTTCTATAGGGAGCCATGTCTAGGTTGTACTGATATTGCCGGATGAAAGCCTCGGCCAAGTCTTTCCAACATCTTATGGTGGCTCTCGTCAGATGCGAATACCATTCCCTTGAAGCTCAAGTCAGGTTGTCCTCAAAGTAGAACATCCATAACTTCTCATCCATGGTATAAGCCTTGAGTCTTCATAGGAAGGATTGCAGATAGGTACACAGGCATGAGGTACCATTATATTTCTCAAAACAAGGGGGTTTGAATTTGTGGGGAATCCTCACCCCATCCACTAGCCCCATATCCATCACGTCGAAGCCTAAAGAATTTTGGGATTCCAAAGATCTTAAATGTTCAGCAATCTCATCCAGTCTTCTGTCATATACCTCATCTCCAGCCCCAATAACAGTGAGTTGTTCTTCTTGGGGATCCTCTTACAGGATTCTGCCCCCAGTAGTATTTCCTTGAACATTCCTCGGGATATTAACATATGGATTCAAATGGGGCCCATATTTTGGTGGATCAATACGAGGTTGCCCCCGTTCATTATTTCTGGTTCCCCCTGTCCCGAGGTGGGGCTCTTCGGGTGTCTGTCTTTCTACCAGCTCTCTCAGCCTTTCCTGACTCAGGGCTAAGCCAGTCATTACTGCCATAAACTGAGACATTTGGTTTCTCATCTCGACCCTTTCGTTTTCCATCTGATTTCTCACTTCAGTCAGGTCCTGGTGTACCTGATCCATTTGGATGCCTGGAAGGTTGTTACGAGTTGGGTACCGGTGTGTGCGGTTGACAGGGAACACTCGGCGACGAGTAATGTTTCCTGAAAGCACAACAAAGTGAAAAACAAAATAATAAACAAACCTATAAAACAAAGGAAAAAGTTAGTATGCAATGCAGTATGCTTATTTGTTTTCCAAGGTATCCGGTTTGGTTCTTGGTTTTGACCTTTCCAGACCTCGAGGAGATGTTTGATGATGTTGAGAGAAAGAAGCCCAATGAAAAAAAATAGATATATTACAAATGATGAAAAATACATAGTCTGTTTACAATACATGCCCATGGTGGGTCAAAAAAATACAACAAAAAGGAAAAGTGCATCAAAAGAAGGGAAATACAAGCAAAAGGAATCAGACATCCAGTCCATAGTCATCTTGCCTGACCTCCTTCAAGAGTGCCTCAGTCACCGAACCAGCTGGGTGCTCTGTAATGGTCCTAATGAGGAGGTTCTTGGTAGCAACAGCATTAGTCAACTTCTTATGCCTGTCCTGATCTTTTGATCTCTTAAACCCCGCTCGGAGCTTCAATTCTGATATCTCCTTCTGAGCTGCCAACAAAGCTTCCTGCTGCTTCTTCTCATTGGCCTCCAGCTGCTCAATCTTGGCCTTTGTCTTCTGGTCTTCTTGTGCACGGGCTTCGGTGATCCTGACCCACCTAGCCTGGCTTTCCTGTAGATAGTGCTCAGCCCTAGCTTTCTGAATCTTGGCCTCCTTGCAGGCATTCTTCAATATCTGTTCCCCGGCTCTTGCTTTCCTTATGTAGTCCTCTGTCTTTTCAATCTTGGTCAGATGCTCAATCTTGAGTTTTTCCAATCTCTCAATGTACAGAAGACCGTCACTTATTTCCCAAAGAGTCTTCTTCAGGGCCTGAGATAGCTGCTCATTCCTTTCCTTCAACTTTTCAAATTCCTCCAGGCTAACAGTTGTTGTAGGCTGTGTTGTAGATGGTCCAGGTGTGTCTTCCAAGGTGAAAGGCATTTTGGTAATCTGAGCTCTATTACGGGACCAGTCAGAGTACTGAGCTGAAGCAACATTGTTACACCTTCCAAGAATGGTTGTCCCTTTGGTCTGGATGTTGTCCCAAGCCCAAGCAACTTGCCTGACAACAGCTGAATTAGGTTGCACCTCACAGTATAGGGTCTCAGCTAAATCCTGCCCTCGGGGAGGATGAACTAAGTCATATCCCAATTGTCTCTTGAACAGCAAAGGGTTGTAATTGATACAACCTTTTACTCCTATTAGAGGCACATTAGGGTACTGCCCACAGCTGGTGATAATGTCCTTGCCTTTGGTGCTCTGGGTGCACCATCTGATATCATCTAAAGTAAAGGAGATGAACCTCTTGGCCAAATTCCTCTGCTGATGGGGGTTCAAGAAAGCATCTGATTTAGGCAGGTGTCTGAGTAGCCAAGAGTAGAACAAGGGAGCACAACATCTGACCAACTTACCCCTTTGTTTCTCATTTCTCTGATGGATGGAGTAGTAAAAATCCCCTAACAGGGTAGGCACTGGTTTCTTCAGCATGAACAAGTGGATGTCATTTTTACTAACAAACTTGGGCTCATCTACAAACAATATAGCCCCATATATGCTGAGGGCTAAAAGTGCACAAACTGCCCTCCATTCTCCCAATGTAGCCTTCAGGATGGCTTGAGAAATCAAGAAGTCCAGATGCAAACCAGGAATCCCAACCTTTGTTGTCATATTTTGCTCAATAAGGGAAGGCTCCAAGTGTAATGCCCTTGCTATCTCTTCATTTCTGGGAGCATTCATCTCTAGGTTAAAGGGGATCCCTCCTCTGATAGGTACTCCAATCAACAAAGAAAACTCCTCCAATAGAGGCCCAATCTGAAAGTATGGAAAGGTGAAGCATCTAAGTGGAGGGTCATAGAACTGCAAGCATGTGTGGATCATGCTTCTATGAGAAGAATCAAGGTCCATAACCATATCCAAAATACCCCCATGGTGCTCTCTGAATAGAGGGATGTGGTCAGGTGTGATGAGTGACTGGACCTGCCGGATACCAGTCAATGTGGGCTCAAAAAAGTGGTAAGATATGTTGCTCTTACTTGGAGTAGTCATGAGTGCTGATGAAGCAGCAGAAGATAAGCTGATGAAGATCACAGACTGAGAAGCTGGAGGTGAATCTCTGGTAGACTGATGCTGGTGAGTCTCTGACAGACTGAAGGAGAGGCTGAAGGAGATAGCTGAAGCAGAGGTCTAAGCAATAGAAGGGGTCAAAACCAAAACCAAGATACAATGAGGTGGATACCCTGAAAAACAAATAAACAAATGTTAAATGATGCAATGATGATATATGCAAATGATATGCAAGGGTTTGTGATCAAGAGCTGGATCTGATTATCTGTCTTGATATAAGCCTCATGTATGTCAAAGGTCCGGATGGAGGCTCAGAAATCCAGTAACCAGGGTGGGGGACTCAAATAAAGAGTCACGTGTCCAGGGTTAATCACAAGAACTGTCCAAAGTGAAGTACTCTTAAACCAATACAGTAACAGGGTATGATGTGGCCAAGGGTTCCTGCAAACCTGTAAACAACCCAACCCCCTCACATGTAATGTTCTAGAACAAGGATCCTCAGACTTGGATCAGTTATGAGAAGTGTAAACACTTCTAACCCGGAGGTATAGTGTTTACAATAACCATAAAGGATCCTCCTCTAATTCACCCCAGATTCTGAAGGTTAAAATAAAGGTCATCCAGACTTAGCAGGCTTCCCAGATAGCCCTAGCACTATAGGAAATATGTAGCACAGAGTTCTCAAGAAGAAACCCACATCTGAACCGTGTTTCATATTCCCGCACCAGACCGAAATGGAATGGGAAAGAACATGAACCACTCTAGCCTAGGTGTCACTCAGGTCCCAGGTACAGGACCTTAATCACTCAGTGAACCCCACCCACCAAAACAGAAGCCAGATCCAGTAATGATAATGACAGTATGATGCATAAAAAACTGTAAAGAAAGTAGTAAATAAAACTGTACGTAAGGCAATAAATAAAGAAAATAAACAAGCACGATTAGCACATAACACCCCAGTAAACACAAATCAAACAAACGCTAGGAGGAACCCACAAAAAGAACCAGAAACCCTGGTTGCAGTATAAGGGTCCCCAGCAGAGTCGCCAAGTTGTTGCTCCCAAAGATTTGCATCCCGGTACAAGCGCAAACGGTCGGCGAAAGGAGAAATGAAGTAAAAAGAGTCGCCAGCTAGGCATTTTTATCCCGAAGGAAAGGTAATGCTGCATAAACCTAGGAAAGAGATGGATAAGACGGTCGCGAACCAGAGAAACTGAGAAAGGGGGTTGGTTATAACCTGGGAAGGTATTAGCACCCAGATTGTTCGTCGTACTCGACGGGATCCACGCTTGAAAGTTTGTGTTTAAAGGGGTAGTGTCAGTGCTTTTCTGTGTGTAAAAGCTGGAAATGAATGTACAAGTGTCAGTGCAAAAGAGAGGTGAAGTGAAATTGCTCAGGAATGAGCCTTAAAGAATAATGCTGGAAGAGGGGGAAGACACAGAGACTTTTGTTCAATAACTGTTAAGTTATGCCTACGTATCCTCTCGTGCAATGAGGAAGTCAGAACACCGTAGTTCGACTCAAAGAGACTGAAAGATAAATTGACTTGTGAACTGCTTACTTTCATATTCTCAAGTGTAAGACCTATCTGGCTCAGGTGTAAACTGTCTTGCATTAGACAAAAGAAGCAAGTTCTCGCTTATGAGTGAGTGAGATGAGAAAAAAATCCCGGAGGAGACGATTATTGTTTGTTTTTGGTACTTTCAATCTTTTATTGCTTTTTGTGTTTGTCATAAGTTAATGAGCTTAAGCCTAGACCAAGGGTTAGTAAACTCATCACATCTTCCCTCTGATTAGGGGTGATGAGAATACCTTAAGTATGAAGTAAACACCTTACACTTAATCACCATGATGTAGGATTAAGATCATTAACCTACTTGCAGTTATTTAGATGTTTTTGGAGTTTTTGTTTAGTGTTAAGTAATGAGTTTAAGCCATAATCAAGGATTTAATGGACCCATTACACCATCCTAATAGAAGGATGATAGATGAGAACATTTAAGCTGAGAAAGGCTCCTCAACTTAATCCATGATTAGGGATTAACCTCATGACAAAACAAAACCTTTATTAAAGTGGATTTTATTTAATGATAAGATTAAGAAATGGATTTTATGGTTTGTAAGACAACTTGAGGGGGACTTGTCCATTAACACTAGGGTTAGTCCTTCTTACCCAATTAAGGAAGAATTAGAACCCTAATGCAAGGCCCAAGTTACAAGCTTGATGTCTTAGTGATTTATTAGATGAATTGATTAAAGGATTTAAAAACATTAAGGGTTTAACACTTGGGATTAAAGTTATACACTCCATCCTAAGAGAAGGATGCAGTCATAACCTTAATCACAAAGCCTTAAAACCTTTAAGGTTTAGTCCCTGATTAAGAGATGAGAAGAGAAGACACAAAGGTAAAACTAATGGGGGGACTAATCAAACCCTAATTATGATCATGCTTTGGTATTCTTAGGGTTTATGAGGCTTGCAAGAAGTCTTCAAGATGGGCCACCAAGAAAGAAGAAAGATGGAAGGAGGAGAAGCAGAAAGAAGCAAGTCAACTTACTTCACTTAAGAAGATAAGTTGCTTGAAGAAAGAAGGTGGGGAGGGAACATGAATGAGCAATCTCACTCTAATACACATATAAAATGCAGCAAATATGCATAAGAGATGAGATGAGATTGTGAGAAGTGAAGGCAAATTCACTTCTCAAAAACACTTACCACCTGAAAAGTTAATGAAAGGAAATGAAAATGAAATGAAAATGAAAAGGATGCAATGATGCAAACCAAAAACAGAAGCATTTTCAAGATGCAAATGATGCTAAGAGATGATGCAAATGTATGTCAAGAGATGTGAATGATCATACAAGTGATGAAGATGCAAATGAAGCATGAAAGGAACATGAAAGTTCATGAATGCACATGGAATGTAATGGAAGCATAACATAGAAAATGGATGATGCAATGATGCAACATGATTCTAATATGTCCTATGATGTCTTATAAGTCATGTGGATGCATACAATGTCATGGCAAGTTCATGAATGCAAGCATATGCAAGATGAATGCAAATGAAGATGCAAAATTAGGGTTTATATGAACATGTGAGATGAAAAACCCAAAAACAGAAGCAAATGATAAGATAAAAAATTGAAAATGGACTTAAAGGAACCCTAAACCTATACTAAGTTACCATCCAAAGGGGGAGGTCAGAAGCTTAACCTAGAAGAACTTATGATTTTCCTAAGTTTCTAGGGTTTAAAGGGTGATCCTAAATGTAAAATGCCAAACAAATTGAAAATGAGAGACACAAATGAAACAAAAATGTCTTTAGATGCTTGAAACCATGCATAGAACAATGCCAAAAGAATCATTCACAAAATCAACTTGGACTAAAAGTTATGAATTTTTGAAGTTAGGGTTAAAAATATTCAAATTTAAGAACCCTAATTCATTTGAAAAATGTCAAAGTGTGATCAAAACCAAAAAGAAATTTGTGTGGTGAGTTTGTAAATGCTTCTAAATGTTCAAAAATGTTCTCTGAATTTTTTTGTGATTTTTAAATACCTAAATATATTTTTAATTAATTAATTTTCTTTAACTAATTAAAAATAACATTTAAATGATTTAAAAATAATTTTTTAATGTAAAAAATAAAAATAAAAATATTTTTGGGTTCTGAAAATTAATAAAAGGATTAATAAAAATTTTCAGAATTTTTTGACTATTTTTACTATTTTTAAAAATTCGTACAAATTAAATAAGAAAATAATGAAATAAAATTAAATAAATGAAAGTATGGAGAATGGGTGGTGGGGATTGAATCTGGGCTTGAACAGGTTGACTGAGCGCACATCTGGATGGCCCACATTTAAACTGAGCTAATCTCCATTTAAATATTAATTAAACCTAATTAATAACTAATGACTCAATCCTCACCACACAAACACGCGCGGGAACTCTCATCTAACGGCCCACGTTTAAAAACTGCCCTAACCCTAATTAACCTAATTAATCACTTTCAGGTGGCCGGAAATGACCTCCGGTCATCTTCTCCGGCCACACTCTCCCCTGAAAATCTCTATCTCACTCCCTAGGCTTCAAAATCATGCTAAAATTTCCAGAACTCGTCTCCTAACATCAAATAACAAGAATCCAGCATCATAAACAATTTATTTTACTCACACAAAGAGAATCGAAGAAGAACAAATTTAGGGCAAAAATTTCAGAGCAACATAAAATGCTTGTTTCTGGCTTATTTTCAAAAATAAACATATCCCCATGACCAGGGCAACACATAGAACAACATTTTAACAAAAAAACAAGGTTCTGGAAAAATTGTTCACCATGTTACCTGAGGTTGAGCTTTCGAATTCTGGACTTTCTGGCCTTCTTCCTTGTGCAAACTCTCTCCCCTGATCACCCTTGAGCTTCTTTGATGCTTTGCTGAAGTGTTTGTGACCTCTCTTTGAAGTTCAGTGAGGTTCATTTCAAAGGGGGAAAAATCGTATTTGGTGTATGGTGGTTTTTAGGGCAAAGTGAAGGGTGGTTTGTGATCAGTGATGAATTTGAAGATGAATGGTGGAAGAATTTTTAAGTTTGAGTGGCTGAGTTGTGAGATTCGATAGAAAATGCAAAGAAGGAGTTTTTTGTGAACTATGGCAACGTTGAGGTTTCAGGCTTGCTTCTTGGGTAAAATGAGTTGCCTTTTGCCCATGTATCAAGCTGTGATAGGTCTGTGGAGTTGGTGTGGGCTATGCTGATTGGTATGGCTTGTTTTGCAAAAAGTCAAGATTTGTTGTCCTTTGAGGTATGGGCTGGTTCAGGCCAAGGACAAGGGGGTGTCTGGTGCAGCCAGGATCAAGGACAGCCATAGAAATCACTTAGAGGCAATTCAGCAAGTTTGTGAGAAGTTGTGGGAGGTTTTGCAATTTTGTGAACTTTTGTCCCTTTTGAAATTTCTTCATGTGCAAGTCATGGAAATGTGAAATTCTTTGGGCAATTCTGAGTTTTAAGTCATGCACTATGATGTTATGATGTGTAGAAGTCACTTTGAAGTCATAAAATAGCTTGGCATGAGGTTTTGCAAAAATCCCTCTTTGGCATGAAACATGAAATTATGTGATTTTCGCCAACTTTGGAAAGCCATAACTTGAGTTCCAAAATGAATTAGATCTTGTTCTAGTACTTTTTGAAAAGGAAATGATCCAATCTACAACTTTCATGACCAAGAATTTTTTATTTGAAGCATTTTTGGTTTAAAAAGAGGAGGTTGAAAAACTTTCCCAAAATGGAAAGTTTACATTACAAGTCATTTCCATTTTTGGCAACTTTTGGTTTAGCCCACTTTTCTTCAAATTTGTGAACTTCTAAGCACTTCAATGATCAAATAAAGACCATATAACCTCAATTTGATGAAAAATCCACTTTGGGTCCATTGATGGGGGCTTCAGATGCCCTGATTTTGCCTTAACTTGCTCAAGAAGTTACCCAGTGATCAGATGACTTCCACAATGCATTTCTTAATCAAACATGGTGTGCATGATCCTTATATAATATTAAGACCAATAGAAACAAGAATGACCAAAGAATTAGAGTTATGGCCTCTGAAACCAAAACCCTAATTTTAGGTCATTTGTGTAGTTAAATCCTGGCTCTGCTTCCATGATTTGCAAATTCTTGTGATTTTTTTGGCTTCCTTGATCTTGGGAGGATATAATATGATGATTGAACATACATGGACCCTATTGTGATGATTGAAAAACCTTTGGAGTGGCTCAGATGGACCAAGGATTACTCAGATCACCAACCCTAGATGCAGATGACTTTGAACCAATGCAGTGAAGCAAAAATGCAATATGAGATGATATGATTGAACTAATGCCAATGAAAAGATCACAAGCCATGGTGTGAACTTAGTGAGGGAAAATTTGGGGTGTTTACAGCCGGCAGCATGAATCCAGGGACGTCCCAGCAAACAACTATAAGCGGGTTGAATATCCATGACATAGAATGTGCTTTTGAACACCTGAGACCCAATATTCACCGGTAGCTCCACATCACCAAACACAAATCTTTGGGACCCATCAAAAGATTTCACAATCAAATCACTAGGTCGCAAGACGATGTCATCGAAGTTCAACTTCATGAAGGCCTTCTTTGGGATCACATTGAGAGAAGAGCCTGTATCTACCAGGACGTGTGATAGAAGAGCACCCTTGCACTCCATGGTGATATGCAAGTATTTATTATGATTGCGTCCTTCAGGAGGGAGATCTCTATCTGTGAATCCTAACCCATGACTGGCGTTTACACTGCCTACCACAGCTTCCAACTGGTTGACATTTATCTCTTGTGGTACATATGCCATTTGCAAAACTTTCAGCAAAGCCTCTCGATGAGCTTGAGAACACATTAGCAACGAAAAAATGGATATCTTGGATGGGCTCTGATTCAGCTGTTCAACCACCTTGTAGTCGTTTTTCTTTATTATTCTCATGAATTCCTCAACTTCCTTTTCAAAAGTGCCCTGACTGGCAGCAGGAGTTGTTGCCTCTTCAGTGGCTATCTGTTTACCCTTAGCCTTCGCAGCAACTTCAACTTCAGGATCACTTCTAAGAGCTTGAGGAGCAAAAAGACGCCCACTCCTTGTAAATCCCCCAACTCCTCCGACGTTCACCACAGTCGGGTCACTTGTCACGGCTTGACTCTCCACTTTCTGACCTTTTACGTACACGTCTGAGCCATAGGGCCATGGGATGGCATTGTCATCAACATAAGGAACCGGTCCCGGAACAGTAATGGTCACTGGACTCACTTCTGGGACATAGATAGTCATCGGCTCTCTCCGAACAAGAACTTCAGCAGGGTCAAAATAAATCGGCACTGTAGACACGCAACCAATTCTGTTAGCAACTTTGTCAAACTGTAGTCACCCCTCATCAATCAAACATTGCAGCCCAGCCTTCAAATCCCCATAACCATTAACAAAATTCATGCAGCCCTCGCAGTCATAATCACACCCTGGAAAACCTGCCCTTCCAACAACCTGTTTTTCACGACTAGCAATGAGGTTTTCACTTCATCCACTTTCAAGATTAAATTCAAACTCTCGCCATTGTCAACGGCATTTATCCTGGCGCCTCTATGATTTGGAATGGGGTTTGATGTAACATTTAGAGGCGATGCGAAGTTGATTGCCTTCGAATCAATCAGGTCTTGGACTTTATGCTGCAACGCCCTGCACTTCTCTGTTGAGTGTCCGGGAGCTCCTGAATGAAATGTGCATCTTGCATTGGCATCATACCCCACTGGAAGCTCTCCAGGTGGAGGTGGTGCTAACGTCCTCAACTGAACTAAATTCAACTCCAACAATCTCTGAAGTAGTGCCGTGTACGTCATCGGGATAGCCTCGAGCACCCTGTTAGTTGGACGAGCTTGCCTTTGCTGATAAGGCCTTTGCTGATAATTGTTACGTTGTGGTTGTTGCTGTTGTTGCTGCTGTGGTACAGGACCCGTGGGGATGGTGACAACGACCACCTGCTCATAAGATACTTTATATCCGCGGCCTCGACCGAACACGACATTAGTTTCACTCTCCCTTCTTCTTGGAGGTCCACTGAAAGCCTTTCTCACTCCAGTTGAGCTACCTGCACTAGTGTCTTGAATCTTCCCCATTTTCAAAAGAGTTTCGACCCTCTCTCCCGCTATCACAATGTCATTGAACTTCGTTGCCGAACAAGACGCCAGTCTCTCAATAAACACCCCTTGCAGTTCTCCCATAAACATATCTGCCATTTCATTCTCTAGAAAGGGAGGTTGCACTCTAGCAGCAAGCTGACGCTACCTCTGGGCGTACTCTTTGAACCCTTCCTTAGCATTCCGAGACATTGTCTGCAACTGAGTACGATTTGGAGCCATATCCAAATTATACTGATACTGCTTCACGAATGCCTCAGCCAAATCCTTCAAGCTTCAGATATTGACCCTTCTCAACTTCATGTACCATTCGAAGGATGCTCCTATAAGACTATCCTGGAAGTAATACATCCACAGCTTTTCGTCATCTGTATGCGCAGCAATCCTTCCCACAAACGACTGCAGATGAGTTTTTGGGCACGCCGTGCCGTTGTACTTATCAAAAGTGGGAACCTTGAACTTGTAAGGAATTCTCACCCCTAGCACCAATCCCAAATCAGTGATGTCAAATCCTAAAGAACTCTGAGACTGAATAACATGAATCTGCTCTGCCATTTCTTCGAACCATCTATTCATGTCAACCCCTTATCCTTATGCCTCGTCCAGCAAAGTGAACTGCTCGTCCTGCCCATCCATCTGCAGATTGTTCATCCCATCATTGACAATAGTGACCCCTGGTTGCACCACAGGGATTTCAACCTGACGGGCGCCAGCCCTGTTGCGATTACCTACCTCTGATATTCCATTGTTCCTGACTTGATTGTTCTCTAACATCTCACGCAGACGCTCTTGAGTTTGACCCATCCCAGTCATGAGGGTCATGAAGTTGTCCATTATCGTCCTCAAGTCAGCCAGATCTACTTACATCTGATCCATTACTCTTTCTTTGTTAACCTTTGTAAGGTATCTGTGCACCGTTGACTGTCTCTGACCCTTCTTGGGAGCTATAGTGCCTGAAAGTGACATGAACGTTAGAACACTGGAGAAATACCTGCAAAATAGCAAACACGTTATATGCATGCAATGTAATTATTCATGCTTCCATGTCCAGACATTAATGTGCCCCAGTTCTGGTATTTTGACAGAAAAACACTCCAGATGACCTTGTTGGAAACTAAATTTTTTCAAACTCTTTCGAGGAGTATTCAGATCCTGATGGCTTAGGACAAAAAAATTCGCTAATTCAGAAACGATGGGAATAAACATTGCATATCATGAACAAACTATCAACAATCAGAGTCATAGACAAAACAACATTCCCTCAAAGGGTTACAATACAGCAAAGATGACAGAAAGATAAAGCAAGACTCCCACAACAAGCCTGTAGGTAGTCTAAATACAAATAACAATAAACTAAAACCCTAGGCTAAAAGGAAGACCCAGGCTCCTCTTATGCAGTCACCACCTCTGTTCGGCTCGGCTTTTCTTGACACCCGCTCTCAGCTTAAGATATGTGATCTCCTTCATTGCTTCCTCCAAGGCTAGCTGGCTCTATTCCAATTGCTGAGTCTTTTCCCTTCGTATCTTGTGGGCTTGTTCGACCTCTTCCTTCTTGAATGCCATTTGCGCCTCAAAGAACTCTTCCTTTTCTTTGTACTTCTTCCGCTCTTGTTCTCTTTGGCCCTGTAACCAAGCAATGGATTGACGAGCTTCTCTGAGTGTCTTCACAATCTTCTTATGCTCCGCTTCTCTCTTTGACTCTGTTAAACCCAATCTATGAAAATGAGCTTCTCTTCCAGCAAACTCCTTTTCTTTAGCTTCTAAGGTAGCCTGCATCGTCTGTAGCTTCTCTTCCGCTTCTTGCTTAGCATGATTGGCACGGTGATACAAACTAGCCATTTCGGAATTCTCTACCCGAATCTCGTGCAACTGAGCTTCCAACTTCTTGTAATCTTCAAGAGAAATAGTGGTTTGTACCGGTACCTCCTTTGGATATAGCGGAGCCTCCACTAAAAACGACAAGAAAAAGGTATCGACCCTCCTTTGTATCCAAGCAGCAAAAGAGGTATAAGTCTTAGGGTCTACCTTTCCGAATTCTTTCTTACCCTCTCTAACCTTCGTTTCCCAAGCTTGGGATGCTTGAATAACCAACTGCTCATTACCTTCAGCCGGAAAATACAAAGTCTTTGCTATTTCTTTATCTGATGGAGGATCCTTTAGTGGATAACCAAATTGCTTTCTGGACAGCACAGGGTTATGACTTATCACTCCTTTTCTGCCTAGTAGTGGCACATAGGGAAACTCACCACACCTTGTAATAAACTCATTTCCTACCAAGTTTCTGCTACATCCCCAGGCTATGTCATCCGATGTCAACCCCATCAATCTTCTAGCCCATTTCCAATCTTGCTTAAGATCTTTGAACGGTCCTGACTTTGGAAGCTTCTTGGCAAACCACTTAGAAAACACGGGAGTGCAACAATTCACGTACCCTTTTCTCTTCTCATTTCTGTGATGGACGCCGAAATAAAAGTCTCCCAACAACGTAGGCACCGGGTTTCTTTTAATGAACAGGGTGATAGCCTCCAAGCTTATCCATCCTTTCTCTCTTGGGAACAAACTTATCCCGTAGACCATTAATGCTAACAGCGCACTGAACTCTAACCATTTCCCTCCCAAAGCAAACACATGGGATTCTGTAATAAGAAAGTCTAGATTGAATCCCTTCCCTTTACTGGCTTCTAACTCCATCTTCATTCGAAGCATACTCAAATGGCAAGCACCTGCAATGTCCTTGTATGGGGGACATCTTTCTGCAGCATAATAGGGAACACCATTCCTGATAGGAATCTTCAGGATGTCAGAAATCTCTTCCATTGTGGGAGCCAAGACGAAATCAACAAACACGAAAATTCTCAACTGAGGGTCATAGAACTGCAACAAAGAATGAAGACTATCTCTCTAATCGCCAGTAGGTTTGTTCATGTAACCTAAGATCTTCCCATACCGGCTTCTGAAATCGTCTGAAACCTTGCCACTCATCAAGTCTACCAGTTTCTGGATACTCTCAATTTCAGGCTGTGGGAAAGTGTAATGAACATTCCTTTTTCTGGGTGTCTTTTGGATTTCTGTCATCTGGAGGAACAATGAATACCAAAATTGGGTACAGAGATGAAGGATAACCTGAAATGGAAACACAAACAATTAATGCAAGTATGATACGATGCAAATGCAATGCAGGAATATGATCAACCACTGGGACCGTCTGGATACGGAACACGGGACCTAAGTGACCAAGAACCAAGATCCTCTGAATAAAACCTCATGAACAAGAATTCATTCTCAAATAAGTCCCAAAACCAAAGATCCAAATCCATGTAGCCTTATCAAACCATAGAAATGTACTGGCAATGAGGTCGAGGGTTCCTGCAAACCTGTAAACCCCTCCAAATCTTACGGGTGTGCTCCGGGTCAAACATCACGGACTCTCAAGGCCGAATAGCAATAATACGTTCACCGTTTCCGAGAAATGGCTAATGACCAGATCAAGGAATCGGTTTGGCATTATGTACTACTCAGGGAGGCCTCAGCGTGAGTCTGGGAAAAACAAGCATCCCTTATAAGTTCCCAGCTTCAAGCGCTGGAATCAAGAAACAATAGTACATTCATCCCGAAGTGTACAATACTATCGTCATACGACCAGATGCTTTGACTGAGTTCCTATAAAAGAACCAGGCCATCCGATGTGAGTTCCAAAGTGGGCCCTCGGGTGCGAATGGGTTTGCCACAAAATGTGGTCTGCCACTGTCACCACTGGAGAGAGATGTTTCCACAAAGGTCCTCAATGATCGGTCCCTAGATGCACATAACTATTGAGGTTGTGTATTACTCCAGAAAAATTTCGGCATAATACATTTCCAAGACGGTCGCAAGTCTGGGTGTGGAACTCACTACTACCAACATAGCAAAATGCCATGAAGCCAAAGTGACTGTCCACTCTAAGTCCTATGGTGCACTCGAGCCCCGGTTACGAGCTCATCTCTCAGTAACAATTCCCAGTCCCACAGAAAAAAAGGAAAACCAGTACAACCAAATAGTCCAGTAATATATGATGCATGAAAATAAATACTGAAAACTGTAAATAAATGCTATAAATAAAACTGTAAATAAACAACAGTAAAATAAACACGCAACCGCAAACAATCAACACCCAACGAAACAAAAACACGCAAGCACTAGGATTGACTCTCAGGGGAACTAGAGATACTCTGGTTAGGAATCCCCAGCAGAGTCGCCAGCTGTCGCTCCCCGGATTTCCATCCTGGTACAAACGCGAAAGTGGCACGGAAAAGAGTAGAGTCTCCAGCTAGGCATTTTTATCCCGAAGGAACGGGAGTGGTAATGCTGCACAAACCAAAAGAAAATAAAAATGAAGGACAAAGGTCCTGCGAACCAAAGAGACTGGGTTCAGGAGTCGGTTACGACCTGGGAAGGTATTAGCACCCTAGATCGTCTTTCGTACCCGACGGGATCCACGCTTGCAAAGAAACTATTTCAAAGGGTGAGGGGATGAAATCTGCTACAAAAGAAAATGAACTGAACTGTACAAAAGAAAAGAAAAAAAAAAGGAAAAATGTAGGGAAAATAAAGATTGTGCTCGAACGGGCCCTACCCCGCTGCCTACGTACCTCATCTGGACAATGAGGATCAGAGTCGTCGTAGTTCCCCTAACTAGGGGTGGAAAAGATTGCTTATGTCTTAAGGGTTGAACTGCCTATGTCAATGCTCAGGTGTTGCAGGCTCGTACGCCGAGTCTGTTACCGTCTTGCAAAATGACAAGAAGAAGCAAGTTCACGGACGGAGCGAAGGAGATGAGAAAAGAATTCCCGAAGGAAAGACGCTTATTGCTTGTTTGCGTTTTTTAGAGCTTTTTGTTGGTGTGGCATAAGAGAATGAACTCAAGCTCTTTTCCATGGAATGTGTACTTGCTACTACATTCCAAGATGGAATAATAGAACAAGCACACCAAGTAAGGAGAACGTATCCAAAACTTGTTTCCAAAGGCAAGGGCCCAATTTCGTTGACTTGTTGAATTTATTAGGTGTTTTAGTGATTAAAATGAAGAAGTGTTTTTTAGGGTTTTTCTTGATGAAGATGACTTCATGATCCGACTTGTGCATCATGCTAGACAAATGCACTATTCCAAGATGGAATAAAATACATATGCCCCATGGAATAAGGCTATTACACAAGAAGTCACTTCTTTTTATTAATATTTTTTAGGTTTTGTTTTGAGATGAGAAGAGAAAGAAACCAAAGGAGCAAAAAAAGGTAAAAGTCTAAAATGGGGAAAAGACTAATCCTAATGTTGTCATGCAAAAGAGGTCCTAAGGTTAGTGAGGTTTCAACTATCCTAAGAAAGAATAACCAAAGAGGAGCAAGAAGAAGAGGAAGCAAGAGCTAGCAAGCAACTTACTCCTCTAAAGGAGATAAGTTGCTCCTAAAGGGGGAAGAAAATGATTGAATTACATGATGGCATAAGGCACATAAAAAATAACAAGGAGAAAGCACTTAAAAAGAGATAAGGATGAAGAATTGAAATGTGGATGAACATCCACACTTCACTTACCATAAGCCCCTGCAAGTTTTAGCAAAATTCCAGCAAGTTGTTCCTCAAGAAAATCATGGCAATGACATGCTCAAAGCTCACACCAAACCAAGATCAAACAACCATGCCAAACATAGCACAAACAAGCATTTACGTGTCGAGAACACAGAAGCATGCATCAATCAGCAAGAAAATCACCCCAAAAATCATATTCAATGATCATACAATGATCCATGGCATTTAAAACAAGTAAGGGGATCAAACATGCTTGAAATAAGGCAAATATGGCCTACTGATTCAGTGTTAACCGGTTAACCAAAGCGTTAACCGGTTAACCATTCCAGAACCTGCGTAAACACAACACAATTCAAGTGCGTTAACCGGTTAACCAATCCGTTAACCGGTTAACGCTGTTAAGACAATAACAAATCCTGCAAAAATCAGCTCACAAACAGCTTTTCCAAATAATCTTATACCAGACCAACAAGCATTTGAACATGAAAATAGTGCATCAATTCACACTAAATGGCATCATGAAGCTTATGAACATTAACACATGGATCCGGTCACAAATCAATCAATCAATTCAATCAACACAAGCAAATACGCAAACACATGGCGGATCTAAAGCGCAAGCATGCAAATAAGCTAAAACAGAGCTAGATCTGAAATTAACCAACCTACAAAGCTGAGGTATGCTTTGGTAATTTTTGATCGAACTAAAAAATGATAGATCTCGCGCAAAGCCTTGAAGATCCGGTGCTAAACTTCACACTCCGTGCAAAATAAATGCAAGAACAAGCTCTTGATGCAGATTTTGGATCCAAAAGCACTTCTAGATCCCAAACCAGATCTGAATCACCATTAAAACCAGCAAAAAGATGCAATGAAGCTATGGATGGAGGTCTAGTTCCAAGATCTACACACCTCAAGGCAAGGTTGTGTGATCTTCAAAGAGGAACTTTGAGTGATTTGGAAAATTGGGAGAGAAAAGTGAGAGAATTGTGAGTGAGAAGAGTGAAAATTCAGAAATGAGAGTAAGAAATGAGGGAGAGGTCCTCTTGGTTTGGAGAGAAATGATTAAATATGGTTTAGGTTTGGGGCCCAAAAATTAGGCTTGGGATCCAAAATTATGGTTTGGTAGTGTGATTAAGACTTTGCAATGAGATTAGGCTTGGACAAGTGCTCTAGATCCTTCTTTTTTATTTCCAATTAATTCAAAATGAATAAAATCAGAAAAATGAAAATTGGAACAAAAATCACACATGCTGAATTGCTGCTGGAAATTCAAAATTTGTGGCCGTTAACCGGTTAACGCCAGTGAATTTTGAATTTCCCTCCTTTTGGTGGGAACCTTCAAGAATAAGCCGGTGCCAACCATTTTGATCTGATTTTGATTTTCAATCCTTTCTTTAGGCTTTGACTCTGATGTCAAACTTGTAACCTGCCTTGTGAGCTTTGAATTTCCCCGATGATTGATCATATGCCTTATACTGGAATATGCGAGTGCCATACTTCATTTTTCTATGCAACATGCTAAGGATACGACATGACGATGATGATTATGATATGATGATGATGCTAAATAGGAGAGGGAAATTTGGGGTGTTACACTTGGCCGTCAAAGTAATTTTCTTGTTTCCATTTTATTATACTACATGTCAAATCCTGCATTCTGCCCAAGGTGAATGAATCCATTTGTAGGGCCATCATGCTTTTAATGTATTTGTTTTCACCATAAACAAAGGACATTTTTCAAGCAAATTGTGTTCTCTTTCTTTCGTTGTTATATTTTTCATAAAAAAACAAATAAAATGGCAATGTTTTTCTTTTCCAGTGTTTTTGTGTGTTTGCGTCTCTTTTATAAAGAACAAATTCTGAAATAAGCACATCATTTGTGCAGTGTTGATCATTCAGATTCCTGTGATAACATTCCTGCTATGACCATGCATGACATTGACAATCCTATCTACCAAGATGATGAAGGGGTTAAGGAAGACTGCGAACTCCCGGAAGAATTGGCTAGGTTGTTGAAACAAGATGAAATGGTCATTCAGCATCATCAGGAAGAAATAGAGATCATTAACATCGGGTATGAGGATGTAAAGAAAGAGATAAAGATTGGGGCCAGTTTGCAGGCCGAGGTAAATAAGGAATTGATCGGTATGCTATGGGAATATGTGGATATCTTTGCCTGGTCTTATCAAGATATTCCATGGTTAGACACTGACATTGTTGTACACAAGCTACCACTAAGGGAAGACTGCCCTCTGGTAAAACAAAAGCTGAGAAGAACTCGCCCTGACATGGCGATGAAGATCAAGGAGGAAATTCAAAAGCAGTGGAATGTCGGGTTCCTTGTCGTAACTAGTTACCCACCTTGGGTAGCTAACATTATGCATGTACCAAAGAAAGATGGCAAGGTCCGGATGTGCGTCGATTATCGGGACCTAAATAGTGCAAGTCCAAAGGATGATTTTCCATTACCTCATATTGATGTGCTGGTAGACAACACGGCTCAGTTCTCGGTATTTTCTTTCATGGATGGTTTTTCCGGGTATAATCAGATTAAGATGGCACCGGAAGACATGGAGAAAACAACGTTCATTACCCTATGGGGTACATTCTGTTATAAGGTTATGCACTTTGGGTTGAAGAATGTCGGGGCAACGTATCAACGGGCTATGGTGACTTTGTTCCACGATATGATACACAAGGAAATTGAGTGTTATGTGGACGATATGATTGCCAAGTCCCGGAACGAAAAAAAGCACCTGGTCAATCTCAAAAAGCTATTTGAAAGATTGATAAAGTATAGATTAAGGTTGAATATAAACAAGTGCACTTTCGGAGTGCGTTCCGGTAAATTGTTGGGTTTTATTGTTAGCCAAAGAGGTATCGAGGCAGATCCTGCAAAAGTAAAAGCAATACAAGACATGCCTGCACCAAGAACAGAAAAAGAAGTGTGTGGGTTTTTAGGGAGATTGAACTACATTTCTCGGTTTATATCTCATCTAACTGCCACATGCGAGCCAATCTTCAAATTGTTAAGAAAAGAACAAACGGTCAGGTGGAATGAGGACTGTCAAAGAGCCTTTGAAAAGATAAAATAATATTTGTAGGGGCCTCCGATTCTAATGCCTCCAGTTCCAAGACGACCACTTATCATGTACTTGACTGTGTTAGAAGGGTCGATGGGGTGTGTGCTAGGCCAACACGACGAGTCTGGTCGAAAAGAGCATGATATTTATTACCTTAGAAAAAAGTTTAACCGACTGTGAATCCCGTTATTCACTGCTCGAGAAAACTTGATGCGCTTTGGCATGGGTTGCTCGCCGACTGAGACAGTACATGTTGACCCACACCACATTGCTAATCTCAAAGATGGACCCAGTCAAGTATATTTTCGAGAAACCAACATTAATTGGAAGGGTTGCCAGATGGCAAATGATATTGACAGAGTATGACATACAATATACTTCCCAGAAAGCCATCAAAGGAAGTGTATTGTCAGATTATCTTGCACATCAACCACTTGAAGACGATTACCAACAAATGAAGTTTGATTTCCCTGATGAGGACATCATGTACCTCAAGGCAAGAGATTGCGAGGAACCACTTCTAGAGAAGGGGCCTGACCCTGAATCCAAATGGAAGTTGATGTTTGATGGGGCAGTTAATATCAATGGACGCGGAGTTGGTGTTGTTCTTATTACTCCCGAAGGTGTTCACTTTCCCTTCGCTGCCAGAATTACTTTTTGCTGCACCAACAATGAAGCGGAGTACGAGGCGTGCATAATGGGAATAGAGGAGGCTATTAATCTTCGGATTAAGACCCTCGATATATTCGGAGATTCAGCCCCGTTATCAACTAGATTACCGGCAAGTGGTATACACATCAAGAACACTTAATTCCTTACAGGGATTATGCCAGAAGACTGTTGACGTTCTTCACAATGGTTAAGCTTCAATATATACCATGAGATGAGAATCAATTTGCCGATGCATTGGCTACTCTTTCTTCGTCCATTAAAGTCTTGTGTTGGAACTATGTACCCAGAATTGACATTTCCAGACTTGATGCACCAGCTTATGCTTTCTCTGTAGACGCAGTGTCTGATGAGAAACCTTGGTACTTTGATATCAAGCTTTTCCTGGAAAAACAAGAGTACCCAGCTAGGGCATCATCCAACGACAAGAAGACATTGAGACGACTCACTTCTAGCTTCTTCTTGAATGCAGAAGGGGTTATGTATAAGAGTAACTTTGACATGGTCTTGCTCAGATGCGTGGATAGACACGAAGCATGTCTGTTAATGCAGGAATTCTATGAGGGATCCTTCGGTACTCATGCAGGAGGACATGCTATGGCTAAGAAGTTATTAAGATCAAGGTACTATTGGATGAAAATGGATGCAGACTGTTGTTCATACGCCCGTAAGTGCCACAAATGCCAGATATATGCAGAGAAGGTGCATGTTCCTCCTAGCCCACTCAACATCATGTCATCTCCTTGGCCCTTTTCTATGTGGGGCATTGACATGATCGGGAAGATAGAGCCTACTGCTTCAAATGGTCATCGCTTCATCTTGGTCACGATTGATTACTTCACCAAGTGGGTGGAAGCAGTATCTTATGCCAATGTCACTCGCCAAGTGGTAGCCTGATTTCTGAAAAGAGACATCATTTGCAGATACGGAGTGCCCGAGCGAATTATTACTGATAATGGTTCCAATTTGAACAACAAGATGATGGCAGAACTGTGTCGGGACTTCAAAATTCAGCATCACAATTCTTCTCCTTACCGGCCAAAGATGAATGGCGCGGTAGAGGCATCTAATAAGAATATTAAGAAGATTGTGCAGAAGATGGTTGTCACTTAAAAAGATTGGCATGGGATGTTACCATTCGCGTTGCATGGGTACCGAACGTCAGTCAGAACGTCAACCGGGGCAACTCCTTTCTCCCTGGTATATGGCATGGAGGCAATCTTGCCTATTGAGGTGGAAATTCCTTCTTTACGTGTAATGATGGATGTGAAGCTTGATGAGGGCTGAGTGGGTACGTGCTCGATATAATAAGTTGTGCCTAATTGAGGAAAAGAGATTAACGGCTATCTGTCATGGTAAACTTTATCAGAGGAGAATGAAGCAAGCATTCGAGCAACGAGTACGTACTCGAGAGTATCAAGTAGGCGAGCTTGTACTCAAAAGGATTATTCCTCCAGGTTCAGATCACAAGAGAAAGTGGACCCCAAACTACGAAGGCCCATTCATAGTAAAGAAAGTTTTCTCTGGTGGAGCACTAATGCTCACTACTATGGATGGAGAAGACTTCCAATCCCATGTTAACTCGGACGCAGTTAAAAAATACTTCGCATAAAAGACCCTCTGGACACAAAAACAGAATTAAAGTCCAGGCAAGAAAAGGGCATCCCGGCGAGCTAAAAACAGAATAAAAAGCTCGGGAAAAAAGTTAGGGAAAATAAATATTAAAAAAATGTACACCCCGCTGAGTTGAAAAGCTACATCGGACAGCTCAAGCAAAAAAGGGTATCCCGGTGGATTGAAAACCCGAAAGGGCGATCCACGCAAAACAAGGGAATAAACGAACAACTGCGATCCGGGTAATTTGAACCAAGTCACCATTTCATACAACCTGGAAATATCAGAAGGGTAGGAATCAGTCTCCTCTTCTTCTTCAGAAGGTAAAAGGCAAGAATGGAAAGTCTTGAAGACATGTTGGTCATAGCAGGAAGGAAACTCATTGGAATGTCGTGTACATTTCCATTAGGATAGTTTCTTTTCTCAATTTTTAAGGTAGCTACCTCTTTTCAGGTAGTTGCTTCCTGATGTAAAACTTTGCCTATTTAGAGGCCCCTCAGTAAATAAATATTCAGTCAAAAGCTGTGTTGTGTTTTGTTTATTTTGTTTGCAAAAATGTCCTGAATTTTTGGCAAAATAAAGAACATTGCATTTGAAACATGGTGATTATGTAAAAAACATTTGACATTGCAGGGAAACATTTAAAACCATCTTTGAGTGTCAGGTGACAATGGATGAACATATCATACCATGCAAGTCCCCGGGGCACATGTGTATATACTGTTGTTGCAGGTTTTGCAGGATGGTGGCATATCTCCCCAAGCTGAGAATGTTCCCCAGCTGAGTTAGAGCAGGTAGGTTCCCCAGCAAAACTCCTAGGCTAAGTGAATATCCTTCATCCCCAAGTGGATTATATTTCCACAAGTGAAGTATTCCCAGCAGGCAGTTGAACGCCTGATTTCCCCCACAGAGTTCATGATTGAGATTTACTCCTATCATTGAAATATTCCCCAGAGAAATCGCCAATTTATTTTTTGGCTAATATGATGATACAAACAGTTATTCATCCCCCTAATCAGAGTTAAGTGTCAAAGTCTCTTGACCTAGTTCTCCCTTGTAGATTTGTGGTTCTTGTTGCCAATCAGGCATTTGTTTGATGCTCGAATGAACTTCCCAATACTCGTCTGTGTTTGATAGTTGTTTTTGCTCGTATGCAATCCCCAACACTCGTATGTGTTTGATATTTTCTTGTTGCTCGTATGCACTCCCCAACACTCGTCTGTGTTTGATAGTTGTTTGATGCTCGTATGCGTTTCCCAACATTCGTCTGTGTTTGATATTTGCTTGTCGCTCGTCTGCATTCCCCAACACTCGTCTGTGTTTGTTATCTGTTTGAAGCTTGTTTGCATTGTGTGGATACTCGTCTATATCATCATCCATACTCATCTATGTTGGTTTATATCCATATGTGTTGATTTGATAGTCACTCGGGTACTCGTCTGTATTGCTACTCCAAATGCTCGTCTGTGTTGGATTTCTGGTACTCGTCTGTATTGCTACCCCAAATGCTTGTCTATGTTGGATCTCTGGTACTCGTTTGTATTGCTACCCCAAATTCTCGTTTGTGTTGGATCTCCGGTACTCGTTTGTATTTCTACCCCAAATGTTCGTGTGTGTTAGATCTCTAGTACTCGTCTGTATTGCTACCCCAAATGCTCGTCTGTATTGGATTTCTGGTATTCGTCTGTATCAGTGGCTGATATTCGTCTGTATCATTGCCTGAAGCATTCGTCTGCGTTTCTTAGATCAGTGTCTGATATTCGTCTATATCATTGCCTGAAGCGTTCGTCTATGTTTCTTAGTTCATCGCCTGATATTCGTTCGTATCATTGACTTATGGCACTCGTCTGTGTTCTCTTGATGATCATCCAATACTCGTCTGTGTTGAAGAGGTTTGAAGTCTTGACGTTGGGATTAAACGTCAAAATGGTTACCGGTCCTGGCGTAATAGGTTATCCGAAGGAGGTTCGTCTGTCTCAGGCACCACTTATCTACGCAAGATTCGTGAAGAGGGTTCGTCCAATCCTAATGTTGCACCTGGCGTAACAGGTTATTTGAAGAAGACTCGTTTGTCTTAGACTATATATCTAAGGAGGATATATGAAGAGGGTTCATCTATCCTGAATATGCATGTCTATCCCACAGACTTAAGTGCATCACCAGTCCTGGCGTAACAAGTTATCTGAAGGAGGTTGTCTGTCTCAAGTCATATATTTTTGTAAAATGTATGAAGGGGGATCATGTGTCCAATTCCTGGCATAACAGGTTTACTTGAAGAAGGCTCGTATGTCCAGTTCATGGCGTAACATGTTTGATTGAAGAAGACTCGTCTGTCTAAGTTTTTCTTATCCGGTGTAACAATTTAATTTGGAAGGAGCTCGTCTGCTTTGTCGTCACTTCAGTTACCCAGAGCGTTATTTGGTTGGGTTTATTTCCCATTTCTGCATTCTCCAGAAGAGTCCAAATTTCAGGTCTTCTTGGTATTCAACCACAGTTCATCTTGAACGGTCGGTAGCTCGTGCTATCTCCCTTTTCAGATTAACAGTTGCTTGAATAGGGGCAGCTGTAACACCCCAAATTTGCCGTCTCCTTTCTAGCATCATCATCATCGTAAGCATAGCATAAGCATGTCATATCCTTGGCATTTTTGCATAGAAAAATGAAGCATAACACTTACATGTTCTAGCATAAGGCATATGATCAATCATCTAGGAACTCATGATTTTACAAGTCAAAGTCAAGAGTCAAGTGACCTGGCAGGAAGCTTACAGGGCATTTTATACAAGCTCTGTATCATGGTCAAAGCCCTAGGAGGATTAAGAATCAAGATCAGATTATAATGGTTGGCACAAATGTATTCTTGGAGTTTCCCACCTAATGGAGGGAAAATTCAAAATTTTCCTGCGTTAATCGGTTAACGCTTTCGGTTAACCGCTGCGAATTTTGAATTCCAGCAACAAGTTCAACATGTGTGTTTTGGCTCCATTTTCTCATTTTCAGATTTTATTTCATTTGAATTATTTGTGAATTATGGAGAAGGATCTAGAGAGTTTACCAAGCCTAATTCCAAAGCTAAATCCTAATCACCTTTCTAAGCTAATTCCAAACCAATTTTTTGGACTCCAAACCAATATTTTGGGCCCCAAACCTAGATGTTATTTATTCCATTTTCCTCCAAACCAAAAAAATAACTCTCTCACAATTCACACTTTTCATTTCTAAATTTTCACCACTCTCTCACTATTCTCTCATTTTCTCTCCCAATTTCCAATCACTCAAAGTTCCTCTTCTTTGAAGATCATCAAATTTTGCATTGAAGTTTGTTGATCTTGGAACTAGACCTTCATCCATTGCTTCTTTGCATCCTTTTTCTGGTTTTTTTACTACTGGTTCAGATCTAATTTGGTGGCTATAAGTTCTTTTGGAACTAAGCTCTTGCATTAAGATCCTTTACTTGCATTTATTTTGCATTGTGGGTGAAGAATAGCACCGGATATTCGAAGTTTTCCGTGAGATTCATCATTTCCAGCTTGAACAACATTTACTAAAGCAGATCTCAACTTTGTAGGTTGGTTAAGCTTAGATCCATCTCTGTTTTTGGCTTATTTGCATGCTTGTGTTGTAGATCCACCACGTGTTTGTGCTAATTGCTTGTTTTGCTTGTGTTGTTTGGTTGATTTGTGATTGGATCTACATGTTAATGTTCATGAACATAATTGTGGTTGATTAATGTGAACTTATCTTATTATCTCGTGCATAATTGATCGCTGGACTGTTGGTGGATTATTGAAATAAGCTGGTTTGGACTGATTTTTTTCTGCAGGTTTTGTTATTGTTCGCACAGTGCTAACCGGTTAACGCTATATGTTAACCGGTTAATGCGTCCTTTTTTTGACTTCTTTGCTGAAGGCTTAGGTTGTTTAACCGGTTAACGCTTTTGGTTAACCGGTTAATACTGAAGCAGAAGGGCATTTTTTAGCTATATTGAGTTTGTTTGCTTCTCATACTTGCCGTAATCACCATGGATCATTGTGTGATCATTTTATATGTTTGTTTAGGGTAGTTTGCTTGCTGGTTGATGTATGTTTTCATTCTCTCGACATGTGGATTCATGTATTTTTAAAGTTTGGCATGTTTGGTGACTTTGTTTTCTTGAAACCTTGAACATGTTAATTCCATGAATTATGTTGATTTGTTAGCATTTGATTGATTTGTGGAATATGTGCTGGAAATTTTGCTAACATTTGTAGGTACAATGGTAAGTGAAGTGTGGATGATGTCCACATTTCAATACTTCATCTCTTCTTTTTATTTTGCTTTCTATTTTGTGATTGTTGATGTGCCTTATGCCATCTTGTGATTCAACTTCCCTCATTCCCCCTTTAGAAGCAACTTATCTCCTTTAGAGGAGTAAGTTGTTCTCTAATTTTTTTCCTTTCCTCTTCTTCTTTTCTCTTCTTCTTCTTTCTTAGGATAGTTTAAACCTCACTAACCTTAGGACCACCTTTGCATGATAACTTTAGGATTAGACTTTCCCCATTAGATTTTTACCTTTAAGATCCTTTGGTTTCTTCTCTTTCTCATCTTCATACAAAACCTTAAAAAATACATTAATAAAGAAAGAAGTGACTTCGTGTGCAATAACCTTATTCCATGGGGCATATGTATTCATTCCATCTTGGAATAGTACACTTGTCTAGCATGATGCACAAGTCTGATCATGAGGTCATCTTCATCAAGAAAAACCATAAAAAATACTTCTTCATTCTTAATCACTAAAACACTTAATAAGTTTAACAAGTTAGTGAACTTAGGCCCTTTCCTTTGGAAACAAGTCTTGGATAAATTCTCCTTACTTGGTGTGCTTGTTCTATTATTCCATATTGGAATGTAGTAGCAAGTACACATTCCATGGAAAAGAGCTTGAATTCACTTTCTTGTGCCACACTCATAAAAAAACTCTAAAAAACATTGGACAAACAATAAGCGTCTCTCCTTCGGGACTTGTCTTCTCACCACCTTCACTCTTTATGTAAGAACTTGCTCCTACTTGTCATTTTGCAAGACGATAACACACTCGTCGTTTGAGCCTGCAACACCTGAGCATTGACATAGGCAGTTCAAGCCTTAAGACACAAGCAATCTTTTCCACCCCTAATTAAGGGAACTACGGAGACTATGATCCTCATGTCCAGATGAGGTACGTAGGCAGCGGGGTAGGGCCCGTTCGAGAACTCTTTTATTTTCCCTACATTTTCCCCCTTTCTTTTCTTTTCTTATCCAGTTCTAGTTTTTTTTTGCAGCAGCTTTCATTCTTTCACCCTTTGAAATAGTTTCTTTGCAAACGTGGATCCCGTCGGGTACGGCAGACAATCTGGGGTGCTAATACCTTCCCAGGTCGTAACCGACTCCCGAACTCAGTTTCTTTGGTTCGCAGGACCTGTGTCCTTCCTTTATTTTCTTCGGTTTGTGCAAAATTACCATTCCCGTTCCTTCGGGATAAAAATGCCTGGCTGGCGACTCTACCCTCTTCCGCGCCACTTTTTCATTTATACCATGTCGCTCCCACTTGATGACACCCGGTCAAGAGGGGTACAGACGCCAACGGTCGGCGAAGGAGAAGAATGAAAAGAGTCGCCAGCTAGTCATTTTTATCCCGAGGGAAAGGTAATGCTGCATAAACCTAGAAAGAAATGGACAAGACGGTCGCGAACCACAGAAACTGAGAAAGGGGGTTGGTTACAACCTTGGAAGGTATTAGCACCCAGATTATCCGCCGTACTCGACGGGATCCACGCTTGAAAGTTTGTGTATAAAGGGGTAGTGTCTGTGCTATTTTGTGTACAAAAGCTGGAAAAGAATGCAAGTGTCAGTGCAAAAGAAATGTGAGATGAAAGAGTGTCAGTGTAAGAAAAAAGTGCAAAGCTCAAGACAATGAGGCTTAAAAGAGTAAAGCTGGAAGAGGAGGGGGATATACAGAGACTTTTGTTTGATAACAGTTAAGTTATGCCTACGTATCCTCTCGTGCAATGAGGAAGTCAGAACACCGTAGTTTGACTCAAAGAGACCGAAAGATAAATTGACTTGTGAACTGCTTACTTGTCAATGCTCAAGTGTATGACCTGTCTGGCTCAGGTGCTAACTGTCTTTCATTAGACGGAAGAAGCAAGTTCTCGTTTGTGAGTGAATGAGGTGAGAAAAGAATCCCGGAGGAGACGATTATTGTTTGTTTTTTTTTGGTATTTTCAATCTTTTATTGCTTTTGGAATTTGTCATAGAAAAATGAGCTTAAGCCTAAACAAAAGGTTAGTAAACTCATCACATCATCCCTCTGATTAGGGGTAATGAGAATACCTTAAGTGTGAAGTAAACTCCTCACACTTAATCACCATGATGTAGGATTAAGATCATTAACCTACTTGCATTTATTTAGATGTTTTTCGTATTTTGTTTGGTGTTTATTAATGAGTTTAAGCCATAATCAGGGATTTAATGGACCCATTACACTATCCTAATAGAAGGATAATAGATGAGAACATTTAAGCTGAGAAAGGCTCCTCAACTTAATCCATGATTAGGGATTAACCTCATGACAAAACAAAGTCTTTATTAAAGTGGATTTTAGTTAATGGAAAGATTAAGAAGTGAATTTTATGGTTTGTAAGACAACTTGAGGGGGACTTGTCCATTAACACTAGGGTTAGTCCTTCTTAACCAATTAAGGAAGAATTAGAACCCTAATGCAAGGCCCAAGTTACAAGCTTGATGTCTTGATGATTATTAGGTGAATTGATTAAAGTATTTAAACACATTAAGGGTTTACCACTTAGGATTAAAGTTATGCACTCCATCCTAATAGAAGGATACAGGCATACCCGTAATCACAAAGCCTTAAAACATTTAAGGTTTAGTCCTTGATTAAGAGATGAGAAGAGAAGACACAAAGATGACACAAAGGTAAAACTAATGGGGGACTAATCAAACCCTAATTGTTATCATGCTTGGGTATTCCTAGGGTTTATGAGGCTTGCAAGAAGATCTTCAAGAGGAGCCACCAAGGAAGAAGCAGATGAAAGGAGGAGAAGCAGAAGGAAGCAAGACAACTTACATCACTTAAGAAGATAAGTTGATTGAAGAAAGAAGGAGGAGAAGGAGCATGAATGAGCAGGCTCACTCTAATTCAAAAGTAAAATGTAGCAATGGATGCATAAAAGAGAGAGAGGAGATTATGAGAAGTAAAGGCAAATTCACTTCTCATACACTTACCACCTGAAAAGTTAGCAACAAGAAATGAAATGGAATGAAAATGAAATGAAGTGAAAAGATGAAAACCAAAGTCAGAAGCATAATCATGGTTCAAATGATGCTATGAGATGGTATGAAAGCATGTCAAGAGATGAGGATGAAAGTCCATGAATGCATATGACATCAAAAGAAAGCAAAAACATGGAAAATGGATGATGCAATGATCAAACATGATTATAATATGTCCTAAGATGTCTTATATGTCATGTGAATGCACAAAATGTCATGGCAAGTTCATGTATGCAAGCATATGAAGAATGAATGCAAATGAAGGCAAAAATTAGGGTTTATGCACAAGATGCAATGCAAAATTCAAAATCAGAAGCAAACAACAAGATAAAAAAATTGAAAAGGCAATCAAAGGAACCCTAATCCCACATGATATCACACCCCAAAGGAGAAGACCTAACTCTTAACCTAATGAAAGTTGTGATATTTCTAAGTTATCTAGGGTTTTAAGGCACCTAAAGGGGAAAAATGCAAATCAAATGGAAAATGCAAGATAAATTCATGCCAATTTTATCCTAGAAACTACATGATATGTGGAATGCAATTCAAAAAGAACCATTATCAAACTCTTCATGGTTAGGTAGAAAGATTTTTATAAATTAGGGTAAAATATATTGATTTTTAAGAACCCTAAATCCAAAGAAAATGTCAAAATGGATCAAGAACAAAAAAGAAATTTGTATGAATGGTTTGATAATGTCTCTAAATGTGTCAAGATGCATTGTGATTTTTTTGGTGATTTTTAGAAACTTAAATGGTATTTTAATTAATTAATTTCCATTAATTAATTAAAATAAACATTTAAATATTTTAAAAATACAAATTTTATGCAAAAAATAAAATAAAAATTATTTTCAGAATGAGAAAAATATTTAAAGTCATGATGCAAAAAAATAAATTTTTTTGAAAGCATTTTGCTATTTTAAATAAAATGAACAAAGAAATGCAAATAAAATGAAAATAAAATGAATTTAAATGCAAAGTATGTTGATCTGAGGGCCAGGATTCAAACCTAGGGGGCGGGAATTGACTGCGCGCGTGATCTAGTGGTCAGAATTCAAACTGGATTTTTTGAATTAATTAATCCTAATTAATCTAATTAATTAAGATTAGGGCTTAATGAAACAATCTGAGCCATTCATTGCGCGCGTGAAAGCTCAATCCAAGGGCTATTATTCAAACTGGGCCTAAACCCTAATTAGGGTTAATTAAGTTCAGATGACCGGAACAGTGGTTCCGGTCATCTTCTCCGGCGAGACAAACTTCCAACTTCTTCCCTAGGCTAAATCAAACCCTCTAACTCTCTAGAATCACTCCCCTAACAATTCTAAATAAGAATCAATCACCAAAACAAATTTATCATGCCTTAAACATCAAAAACTGCAAAAATTTCAGAAGCACGATACAAGCTCATTTCTCAATCATTTTCAAAAATGAAAAGTGCAGTGTGATCAGTGAAGCATGAAGAACATTTCTATAACATGAAAAGAGGTTTCTGGAAAAATTGTTCTTGATGATACCTGAGATTGAGCTTTCAGTTCTTGAGCTTTCTGGCCACCTCTCTTTGCGTAAACCACTCCCTTTGAACTCCTGATGAAGCTTTGATGCTTGGTTGGAGTGTTTTGTGGCTAGTTTGTGAGTTTGTAACCCAACTGGTCAGAAATCGTATTTGGTTTGTGAGGTGTTTTTGGCTGTTGCAATGGTTGGTTTGTGATCAGTGAGTCATTTAGAGATGAATGGTGGAATTTGTTTTAAGGTTGAGTGAGTGAGCTGAGAGATTCGAAGGGTTTTGCAAGTTGTTGAGTTTTGTGGAATGCTGAGTTCTTGGAGCTTTTGGCTTGTGTGTCTTATGAAAATCAATCCTTGAAGCATGCTTGTAAAGTCTGGATAGGCCAGAGAGTGGGTGGTGGACTGTGGTGATTGGTATGGGCAAGTTGCCAAAATGTCAACATGACTTGTACTTGAGGTATGGGCAAGAATACAGATGGTCTTTGGGCATGTCCATGCGCAGCTGACTACATGGATGTCCAAAAATCCAATCTTGAGGCAATTCAGCATGTGGGAATAAAGTTATGGGGTGTTTTGCAATTATGTGAGGTTTTGGCCCCTTTGAGAAATCTTGATGATCAAGGCATGAAACTTGAGAATTCTTTGGGAAATTCTGAATTATAGGTCATGTATGATGTTTGTGTAATGGTTAGAAGTCACTTTGAGGTCACAAATTGGTTTGACATGAGTTTTTGCAAGTTTCCCTCTTTGGTACATAAGTGAAATTTTGTGATTTTTCCCAACTTTGCAAGGCCATAACTTGAGTTCTATGATGAATTGGATCAAGTTCTTGTAATTTTTGAAAAGGGAATGATCTAATCTACAACTTTCATGACCAAGAATTTTTCATTTGAAGCATTTTTGAATCAAAAAGAGGAGGTTGAAAAACTTTCCCAAAATGGCAAGTTTGCATTATAAGTCACTTTCCCAAAATGACAACTTTGCAAATGGCTTGAAATTCTTCAATTTTGTGAACTTCTAACTTCTTCTAAGATCAAATAAAGATCATATACACCCAAAATGATGGAGAAGACCCTTTGGTTGGATGATTGGGGGCCTCAGATGCCCTGATTTTGCACTGACTTGCTCAAGAAGTCATTTATTAATCAGATGCCTTCCCCATTGAGTTTCTGCATGAAAATTGGTATGCATGATCCTCATATCATATAGAGACAAATAGAAACAAGAATGACCAAAATATTTGGAGCTATGGCCTCTGAAACCAAAACCCTAATTTTAGGTCATCTGTGCAGTTAAACATGGCTCTGCTTCCATGCCTTTCTCAGTTCTTGTGATTTTATGACTTTCTTGATCTTGGGAGGATATAATATGATGCTTGAACATACATGGACCCAATTGATATGATTTAAGACCTTTGGAATTGCTCAGATAGCCCAGGGATGGTTCAGATCACAAACCCTAAATGCAGATGACTTTGAACCAATGCAGTGAAGCAAAAATGCAAAATGAGATGATATGCTTGAACTTATGCATATGAAAAGATAAACAAGCCATGGTGAAATGAGTGAGGGAAAATTTGGGGTGTTTACAGCTGCCCTTATTCAAACATGAGTTAGTTGTGCAGGATGTAAGCAACGGCTTAACAGGCAAACAAGATAACTTGTGGTTGAATACCAAAGACAGTCCAAAATTTGCACTCACTGAATGAAGAAGAAAAGGGATATAGATTGTAAAAGGAAGTGGAGTATGATTATAAAGTGAGGGCGACGGAGGACGACCGTCGAGCAGGGGAGACTGCCGGGGATGAAGTAATGACGGGGACGACCGACATGCTGGGGAAATGAAGGATTATGATGGGGACGACCATCAGGTAAAGTTAACAAAATTCTATGGGGATTATAGGTAAAGTCAATGATGGGGACGACCATCGGGTTTAATAAAATAAATGAAATAAATGAGGTAAGGTCATCAAAGGTGAAGGACGATCACCTAGCAGGGGACAGCTGCTCTGTTGGGGACAAGATGAGGGGCGGTCATCTAAGGTGAAGGACGATCACCTGGCAAGGTACGGTTGCCGAAAGTATCACGACATAGGACGAATGTCGGATAGAAAAGGTAGACGATGGGGACGGCCATCGGATAAGCATGATGAAGGACGATCATCAAGAGGTGAAAGACGATCACCTAGAAGGGTACGAATGCTCTCAGGGTTTATCATGACATAGGACGAATGTCTGATAAAAGAGATCAACGATGGGGAACGGCCATCGGATAAAAAGTGATGACGGATGATCATCAAAAGGTGAAGGACGATCACCTAGCAGGGGACGGCTGCTAAAATATCACGACATAGGACGAATGTCGGATAACAAAAGGGTTCCAATAATGGAAACTCCGCTGGGGGAATGATGAAGGACGATCATCAAAAGGTGAAGGATGATCACCTGGCAGGGTACGGCTGCCGGAATTATCATGACACATGACGAATGTCAGATAGAAAAGAAAATTTGCCAAGGATTTGCTGGGGATTCTTCTGGGGAATGGTAGATACAGACGAGTGTCTATTTTCAAGAAAGGAAAGGTATAAGTGTCTGACACTGAGTATAGATTAAAGATGCGGACGAGTATCCTTAAGACCATGATACGGACAAATATCGGCAGAAACAAACACTGATGCATGTTCAGAGATGATGGTACGGGTGAGTACCCACTGGTTAACAAAGAACACGGACGAGTGTCGACTCTGAGGGGAAAAATGCGTATGCAAGATACGGATGAGTATCTGTATGAGTAAAATAAACATGAGTGAGACACAGACGAGTGTTCAACTTGCTGAGGAGAGTGTGACACGGACGGGTGTCAAAAGAGAAAATGTATAAGTTATGAACTTATAAGTGTGAAAGGTATTCTAATGATCTGTGGGGATAGGATGACACGGACGGGTGTCAAAAGAAGTGTACTATAAACAAGTGTTTATGCAACTGTGTTGGGGATAGGTGACACGGACGTGTGTCAGGGAAGTGTGTAGATATATGTAAATATGCATTTGTGAGTGCAAAGGGGATGCTTTGGCTTTCTGCTGGGAATATGACACAGACGAGTGTCAAGGAGTATCTGTTATGTATAAGTATCTGTTTGCGGAAAATGTTCCAGCGACTTTCTGGGGAAAGAAAAATATGAACGAGTGCCAAAAGAAGCATGTATCTGTATTTTTGGGAATGTAAAGAAAATGCTTTGATATTCTGCTGGGGAATTTTTTAGAGGTATTCTGTATGTTGTTGATGGTATGTCAGTATTCACAGGTGACTGATTCAAAACATGGCTTGTGATTATGCAATATGTTTGATTTTTGCCGTAATGCTCCGTATTAAACAGAATGCTACACTTTTGGGGGAAATATGATGCGAATGCTATGTTTATGCAAAAGATACTGATCCGGGATTCGGATCCCGTTGCTGTAGAGATTTCTGTCTGATCTGCTTGAAAGGACATCCCAGCTGGGGGAAAAGATCATTTGTAGATCTGATAAGATGTATGACTTCTTGGGGAAACAAGTCACTGATAAACCTATCTTATTGATGAGGAGCCCAGCTGGGGTCTGCGGAAGCTTTCGTCACTTTGTTGTGAGATCTTCAGACATTGCGCTTTTGGATAGAGGTTGAAACTCTGTGGGGAGATGGTTCCCTGTCTAACACTTGGCTGGGGAGGAATGATCACTGAACGATCTTCCTAAAGATTTTGTGGGGGTCCTGCTAAGGATGATGAACTCAGTTGGGGAAATGAGCCCCTCCTGATGTTGTCCTGGACAAGGTGCTGTGGAATTAATGATTTGGCATCCTGCTGGGGAGAAGCTTTCATGTCCCATGTTGCACTTTGAGCACCTGCAATCATGTTATAACAAAGAACGTACAAGTACCCCGAGGTATCCCTTATTGGATTCCATCATAGGAGTTTAGACACTCCCGGGAGAAAATATATTTCCTGTAAGCATGTAATTTAGAAAAGACGCATCTGTAATTATGCAATCAATATTTTAAGGACATCAGACATTTTTGCGAAATGAAAGTAAAATGTACGAGACTAAGTGTGACTGAAGATCTGATTTTATTAATTTGCGTGCCCTGAATTGGAAAGTACAGTCAAAGAAACAGATCCCCTGAAATGAGGAGATTGTTATAAATTGAGAAACAAAAAGATGCTGGCAATGTTGATGACGCTTCAGTGTGCTTCCCTTTGCTATGACTCGTATGACATTGACGTTCTTCTCATCCTGCTTTCTGAAGAAGGCTGATTCTGACCGATGCTTTAACCTTTCGAAGCTAGCCATGTTGTAAGTGATACAGACGAATTCAGAATGCAGTTGTTCGCTTATTCCTAAATTTTGCGTGGATCGCCCTTTCGGGTTTTCAATCCACCGGAATACCCATTTTTGCCTGAGCCGTCCAATGTGGATTTTCAACTCAGCGGGTGTACATTTTTTATTTATTCTCCCTTATTTTTTCCCGAGTCTTTTATTCTATTTTTGACTCGCTGGGATGCCCTATTTTTTCCTGGACTTACATTCTGTTTTTATGTCCAGTGGGTCATTTTATGCGAAGTATTTTTTAACTGCATCCGAATTCACAAGGGACAGGAAATCTTCACCATCCATAGTACTGAGCATCAGTGCTCCACCAGAGAAAACTTTCTTTACTACGAACGGACCGTCGTAATTCGGAGTCCACTTGCCCATGTGGTCTGTATGAGGAGGAAGGAGTCTTTTCAGCACAAGATCTCCTACTTGGTATTCCCGAAGCCTGACTTTCTGATCGAAGGCTTTCTCATTCTTTTTTGATACAGCTGCCCATGACAAATTGCAGCTAATCTCTTTTCTTCGATCAGATTCAGTTGTTCGTATCGGGATCAGACCCATTCTGCTTCATTCAGTTTAACATCCATCAATACCCGCAAGGAGGGCAATTCAACTTCAACAGGTAGGACTGCCTCCATGCCATACACAAGCTGATACGGTGTTGCCCCAGTGGATGTTCTGATTAACCTACGGTACCCATTCAAAGCAAATGGTAGCATTTCGTGCCAGGCTTTGTAGGTGACCACCATCTTCTGCACAATTTTCTTGATATTCTTGTTAGCTGCCTCTAAAGCACCATTCATCTTTGGCCTATAAGGAGAAGAATTGTGGTGTTGGATCTTGATCTCCCGACACAGTTCTGCCATCATTTTGTTGTTTAAGTTGGAACCATTATCAGTAATGATTTGCTCGGGCACTCCATACCGACAGATGATGTCTCTCTTCAGGAATCGGGTTACCACTTGCCTGGTGACATTTGCATATGAAGCTGCTTCAACCCACTTGGTAAAATAGTCAATGGCTACCAGGATGAATCTGTGGCCATTTGAAGCAGTCGGTTCAATCTTGCCAATCATGTCAATGCCCCACATGGCAAAGGGCTAGGGTGAAGACATCACATTCAAAGGATTCAGAGGCACATGCACTTTGTCTGCATAGATCTGGCATTTGTGACATTTCCTGGCATAAGCACAACAGTCTGCATCCATTGTGATCCAGTAGTAGCCTGATCTTAACAACTTTTTAGCCATAACATGCCCTCCAGCATGGGTACCAAAAGATCCTTCGTGCACCTCGTGCATCAAGAAGTCTGCTTCTGTCTTATCAAAACATCTGAGAAGTACCATATCAAAGTTCCTCTTGTACAAGGAACCATCAACATTCAGGAAGAAACTACCAGCTAGCCTTCTTAATGTCTTCTTATCATTGGAAGATGCCCCAGGTGGGTATGTTTGATCCTCCAAGAAGCATTTGATGTCATAGAACCAAGGCTTATCATCTTTAGCAATGTCCATTGAGAATACGTACGCTGGTCTGTCAAGTCTGGATACTAAAATCTGAGGCACAAAGTTGGCAACTTGAACTTTGATCATGGACGAAATGGTAGCCAGAGCATCTGCAAACTGATTTTCATCTCGAGGGATATACTCAAGCTTGACTGTGGTGAAGAAAGTTAGTAATCTCCTCGTATAATCCTGGTAAGGTATCAGATGCTCCAGGTGAGTATACCATTTGCCGTTGGTTTGATTGATTACCAGAGCTGAATCTCCGAATACAGTTAAAGTCTTGATCTTGAGTTCAATGGCTTCCTCAAGACCCATGATACAAGCTTCATATTCAGCTTCGTTGTTAGTGCAGTTAAAAGTGAGTTTTGCCGAGAAAGGCATGTGAACTCCCTTAGGTGTAATGAGTACTGCACTAACACCACGACCATTCATATTAACAGCCCCATCAAACATCATAGTCCATTCTTCTTCCGGGTCAGGCCCTTCAGTGTGAATAGGCTCTTCGTGATCTTTTGCTTTTATGAACATGATGTCTTAATCAGGGAAGTCAAATCTCATAGGCTGGTAATCATCAATGGGTTGCTCAGCTAGATAGTCAGACAATACACTGCCTTTGATGGCCTTTTGGGATGTGTATTGAATGTCATATTCTGTGAGAATCATTTTCCATCTTGCAACCCGTCCGGTAAGAGCTGGCTTCTCAAATATATACTTGACTGGGTCCATCTTTGAGATCAACAAAGTAGTGTGGGTCAACATATACTGCCTTAGTCGGCGAGCATCCCACGCTAAAGCACAACAAGTTTTCTCGAGCAGTAAATAACGTTGTTCACAGTCGGTAAACTTTTTGCTTAGGTAGTATATTGCAAACTCTTTTCGACCAGACTCGTCATGCTGGCCCAGCACACACCCCATTGACTCTTCTAATACTGTCAAGTACATTATTAGAGGTCTTCCTTCAACTGGAGGCATAAGGATCGGAGGATCTTGTAAGTATTCCTTGATTTTGTCAAAAGCCTTTGGCAGTCTTCATTCCACCTAACCGTTTGTTCTTTCCTTAACAGCTTGAATAAGGGTTCACAGGTTGCTGTAAGGTGAGATATGAACCTTGAGATGTAGTTCAATCTACCTAGGAACCCTCGAACTTCTTTCTCAGTCTTTGGTGCAGGCATTTCTTGAATGGCTTTGACTTTGTCAGGGTCAACTTCAATCCCTTTCTCACTTACAATAAATCCCAGCAGCTTTCCGGATTGTACCCCGAATGTGCATTTGTTGGGGTTTAACTTCAATTGGTACTTCCTCAGACGCTTGAACAATTTCAGCAGATTCACCAGATGGCCTTCTTATGTGAGGGACTTGGCAATCATGTCATCCACATAACATTCAATTTCTTTATGGATCATGTCATGGAATAACGTTACCATAGCCCGTTGATAGGTGGCACCAGCATTCTTCAGTACGAACGACATTACCTTATAACAGAATGTGCCCCAGGGTGTGATGAAAGTTGTCTTCTCCATGTCTTCAGGTGACATCTTGATCTGATTATATCCTGAAAATCCATCCATGAAGGAGAACACCGAGAACTGAGTCGTATTGTCTACCAATACATCAATGTGAGGTAATGGGAAGTCATCTTTCGGGATGGCTCTGTTCAGATCCCGGTAATCCACACATATCCGTACTTTGCCATCCTTCTTAGGCACAGGTACAATGTTAGCAACCCACGGCGGATAGCTAGTTACAGCAAGGAAACCGGAGTCCCACTGTTTTTGTACCTCTTCTTTTATCTTCATTGCCATATCTGGACGAATACGGCGCAACTTCTATTTTACTGGCGGACAGACTTCTTTCAGAGGCAGCTTGTGCATAACAATGTCGGTGTCCAACCCAGGCATGTCTTGATAAGACCAAGCAAAAACATCCACATACTCTCGAAGCATGTCAATAAGTTGCTCTTTTACTGAATCTTGCAGATGGGCCCCGATCTTAACTTCTTTCAAGTCTTCTTCCGTACGAAGATTAACCGTTTCAACCTCCTCCTGATGAGGAGTTATAACCTTATCCTCTTATCTTAACAATCTGGCTAACTCCTCAGGTAGCTCATAATCTTCTTCAACCCCTTCATCGGCTTGATTAATCGGATTGTCAAAGTCATACGAAGTCATAGCGGTGTTGTTATCGGTGCAGTCTGGAGGGCACTCTCTGCAAGGGTTTAGATTTGTTCATTTTATGATCAGCTTTATCTTGCTTTAGAAAAAGTGAAAATGAAGTTATTATTTTGAAAAACATTGCCATTTTATTTTTGTACAAAAAATAAAGAATGAGAAACAGTGAGCGGAAAAGAAAAGACTCATTTGCAAAAGATGTCATGATATTCATTAACTGATCGTTTGCACAAAATACAAGATGGACCGATTACAAAATGAGCCCTGACATCTTGGGAAAGATGCAGGACTTGATGCATGCTTAAAGACAGGAAATAATAATTACTCTGCAGGAGTAACTCTTATAATTTCCTGGGAAGACCAGTTTGAGACATGGTTCCCCGGGATCCTTGGACGTATCCAGCTTTCCAGGTTGCGTTTGTCTTCTGACTCATCTTCCAAACTATTCACAGCATCCGGAGTGAGCATTCCCCCACTGACAAACTTGGGCTCCGTTGCAGCCTCTGGTTGATCTTTTCGAGTTGGTTTGTAACCCAACCCGAATCGGTCTTCTTTCTTTTCAACTGGCAGCAGCTTGCCCCAGCCTTGAGCGATACCTTCCTCAACAACCTTCCAGGCTTATTGATATGATGTGATGGAAGTCCCAGACACAGCAGATGCTTCATTGATATTAAGGGATTCAAACCCTTGACTCATGGTCTCATGGATTTCACCATCCATTTCAATGTATTTGAAAGTAGCCAGCTGGCTAACGAAGATATCCTCTTCCCCACAAATGGTAATGACTTGGCCCTCCCACTCAAATTTTAACTTCTGGTGAAGGGTTGACGTCACGGCGCCAGCGGCATGTATCCATGGTCTACCCAATAGACAGCTATAGGCAGGCTGTATATCCATCACAAAGAAGGTCGTTTTGAAAACCTGTGGGTCAATCATTATTGGCAACCCTATCTCTCCCAGAACTGATCTTTTAGAACCGTCAAAGGCTCTCACTACCAATTTTCTTGGGCGTAGTGTCAATCCATCATATTCCAGCTTCACAAGGGCTTTCTTGGGTAGGACATTGAGTGATGACCCTGTATCCACCAATACGTGAGAAAGAACTGCACCCTTACACTCCAAGGTAATGTGCAAAGCCTTGTTGTGATTGTGAACTTCCGTTGTCAGATCAGCATTGGTAAATCCTAGTCCATGACTAGCGTTGACATTTCCAACCACAGCCTCTAACTGATTGACAGTAATCTCCTCCGGCACATAAGCTGCGTGAAGGACCTTTAATAGTGCGTTCCGATGAGCCTCGGAGCACATTAGCAATGATAGTATGGAGATTTTGGAAGGTGTTTGGTGAAGCTGGTCCACCACCTTATAATCACTTTTCTTGATGATCCGCATGAATTCATCAACCTCTTGATCAAAAGGAGTCTTCAAAGTTTCTTTAGCAACTGATTCTTCTTGCACCACGCTTTTTTCTTTTGCCTTAGCAGCAGCTTCTTCTTCAGCAATGGGTTTTGGTATTTTCGAGGCAAAGAGACGTCCGCTTCTAGTGAACCCTCCGCCTCCCCACACATTGTCTATCTGAGGTGAAGAAGTTGATGACTCTAAAGTGATTTTCTGCCCCTCGCAGTATAGATCTGAGCCATAATGCCAAGGAATGGCATTATTGCTTTCGTAAGGAACTGGCCCAGGCACTGTGATAGTGACCGGACTGATAACAGCTGTAGAGGGGACCACAATGGTGTGTGGATCATAATATATGGTAACTGGTGCTCTGACAGGAGTAGCATTTTGTTGTGAGTTGTTGGAAGGAACATTTGCGGGACCGTAGTATATCGTAACCGTTGAGATGCTTTCATTAACTGTTGCTGATGTTGTAGACGGTACTGTTGACTGGACGGGTGTTGAAGTTGTAGCAGGAACTGATGGAGTAATGGGTGTTGTCGTTGTAGAAGGAATTGCGACTGAACTTGTATCCGTTGAAGTGATTGATTGTGTAATTGTTGGAGTTGTAGCAGAATCTGTTGGAACAAGGGTTGCTGATCTTGTAGGAGTATCTGTGATTGTTGATGAAGGAATTGTTGGGGTTGTAGTCGTTGTTGTCGTAATCTGAAGAATGCCATCTCTAATAAGGCCATCTATGCCGTTTCTCAGTCTCTCACATCCATTAACGGCAATATTGCAATATCCACAGCCGACCTCACACCCAGGGAACACTTGGCATTCTAACAACTGAGCTTTGATTTCAACCAAGCGTGTTCGGATTTGTGCAACACTGTTGATTAATGTGGATGGTTTGCCCTCCTCAATAGCATTGATCCTAGGCCCGTTGTGACTAGGCATTAGATTTCTTGTGACGTTCGGAGGAGGCGCAAAATTGAGAGCTCTTGAGTCCACCAAATCCTGGACTTTCATCTGTAGGGCCCTGCATTTTTCAGTATTATGCCCCGGTGCGTTTGAGTGGAATGCACACCTGGCATTAGCATCATAGTTCTTTGGCAGATTAAGAGGATCTGGAGGAGCTAACGTCCTTAACTCAACTAGGTTGAGCTTTAGGAGTTATGGAAAGAGTGCGGCATACGGCATTGGGATTGGGTCAATTACCCTGTTTTCTTGTGATGGCCTCTGTTGGAAAGGACGCTCTTGTTGATTACCGTTGTTGTTGTTATACGACCTTTGTTGCGGATAATGAGCTTGTTGTTGATACTGTGGTTGTTGTTGAGGATATGATGATTGTTGTGGAATTGGAGCTGGGATGGTAACAGTTGCTACTGACCGGTGAGAATACTGGGGCCTTCCCCGGCTTGCATGAATAGAATTAGTTTCACCTGCCCTTCGGGGTCCTGCAAATGGTTTTCTGGGATTGTCGGAGGAGCTTGCACCACTGTCGGAGATTTTTCCCATCTTCAAGAGACTTTCAATCCTCTCACCAGCTATGACCACATCAGCAAAGCTGGTAGAGGAGAAAGTAGCCAGTCTATCAATATAAGTCCTTTGCAATGTGTTCCTGAACATGTCGGCCATTTCCCTTTCTGACATGGGTGGCTGGACAGCAACAGCAAGTTGTCTCCATCTTTGAGCATAATCCCGGAAGCTCTCTCTAGAAGACTGAGACATGGCCATTAGAAGAGTTCTGTTAGGAGCCATGTCCAGGTTGTACTGATATTGCCGGATGAAAGCTTCGGCCAAATCCTTCCAACATCTTATGGTGGCTCTAGTCAGGTGGGAATACCATTCTCTCGAAGCTCCAGTCAGACTGTCCTCAAAGTAGAACATCCATAACTTTTCATCCATGGTATAAGCCTTGAGCCTTCCCAAGAAAGATTGCAGATGAGTGCGAGGACAGGAGGTACCATTATACTTTTCAAAGCATGGGGGTTTTAATTTGTGGGGAATTCTAGCCCCATCCACTAGGCCCATGTCCATCACATCGAAGCCCAAAGAATTTTGAGACTCCAAAGATCTTAACTTGTCAGCAATCTCGTCCAATCTTCTGTCATATACCTCATTGTCGCTCCCGACAAATGAAACTGGGTCATATGAAGGTACAGACGCGAACGGTCGGCGAGAGGGACAATGAGAACACACAGTCGTGAACTCACTGGAGATGAATAGAGTCGCCAGCTAGGCATTTTTATCCCGGAGGAAAGGTAATGCTGCATAGACCTAGAAAGATACGGATAAGACGGTTTGCGAACCAGAGAGACTGAGAAAGGGGGTTGGTTACAACCTGGGAAGGTATTAGCACCCAGATTGTCCGTCGTACTCGACGGGATCCACGCTTAAAAGATTTGTGTTTTAAAGGGGTAGTGTCAGTGCAATTTGTGTATAAAATAGCTGGAAAGGAATGTACAGGTGTCAGTGTAAAGTATATAAGTGATATGAAGTATGAAAGTGTCAGTGTAAGGACAAAAGGTGAAATGCTCATGATAATGAGGCTAAGAGAATGATGCTGGAAAGAGGGGGAATATACAGAGACTTTTGTTCGATAACTGTTAAGTTATGCCTACGTATCCTCTCGTGCAATGAGGAAGTCAGAACACCGTAGTTCGACCCAAAGAGACTGAAAGATGAATTGACTGGTGAACTGCTTGCTTGCCTATGCTCAAGTGCATGACCTGTCTGGCTCAGGTGCTAACTGTCTTGCATTAGACGGAAGAAGCAAGTTCTCGTTTGTGAGTGAATGAGATGAGAAAAGAATCCCGAAGGAGACGATTATTGTTTGTTTTTGAGTTTTCAGTCTTTTATTGCTTTTTTTTTTGGATTTTTGTCATAAGTTAATGAGCTTAAGCCTAAACCAATGGATTTAGTAAACTCATCACATCTTCCCTCTGATTAGGGGTAATGAGAATACCTTAAGTGTGAAGTCAGATTCTCACACTTAATCACCTTTGATGTAGGATTAAGATCATTAACCTACTTGTGATTATTTAGATGTTTTTGGTGTTTTTGTTTAGTGTTGAGTAATGAGGTTAAGCCATAATCAGGGATTAAACAGACTCATTACACCATCCTAAAAGAAGGATGACAGATGAGAATGTTTAAGCTGAGGAAAGCTCCTCAACTTAATCCATGATTAGGGATTAAACCCATGACAAAACAAGCCTTTGATTAAGTGGATTTTATTTAATGATATGGTGATGAAGTGATTTTTATGATTTGTAAGATAACTTGAGGGGGACTTGTCCATTAACACTAGGGTTAGTCCTTCTTAACCACTTAAGGAAGAATCAGAACCCTAATGCAAGGCCCAAGTTACAAGTGTGATGTCTTGATAATTATTATGTGGATTGATTAAGAGATTTAAACACATTAAGGGTTTAACACTTAGGATTAAAGTTATACACTCCATCCTAATAGAAGGATGCAGGCATAAGCTTAATCACAAAGCCTTAAAGCCTTTAGGGTTTAGTCCCTGATTATGAGATGAGAAGAGAAGACTCAAAGAGACACAAAGGTAAAACTATGAGGGGAGACTAATCAAGACCCTAATTCATTGTCATGCTTGGTTGTTCCTAAGTTTTGTGAGGTTTACAAGAACAATCTTCAAAGGAGCCACCAGGAAGCAGATGAACAAGATCAAGAGAAGCAAAGTGACTTGCTTCATTCAAGAAGTCAAGTCACTTGAAGAAAGAAAGTGGGAGGAAGAAGAATGAGCAAGCTCAATCTCAAACACAAATAGAAATGCAGCAATGGATGCAAGAGAGATGAAAATAAAAGTTATGAGAAGTGAAGGCAAATTCACTTCTCAAGTTTACTTACCACCTGAAATGTTAGAAAGAAATGCAATGCAATGCAAGATGAGATGAAATGGTATGATGCCAAGCAAAACCAGAAGCATATTGATGATGAAGATGATGCTATGAGGTGCTATGAACATGAGGCAAGGCATGGAGATGCTCATACAAGATTATGAATGCAAATGATGCAAGCTAAGGAGCATGAGCAAGCATGGAAAGTTATGAATCATACAAGACAAATGACATGGCAAATATGTAATGCAATGATCAAACATGCTTTCTATGTGCCCTAAGATGCCAAATGAATCACAAGAATGCACAAAATGCAAAGACAAGTCATGTTATGCAAGGAAATGCAAGAAGGATGCAAGAGAAATCCCAAATTAGGGTTCATGGATCAAACATCAAACAAAAACCCAAAACAGAAGCAAACCCTAAGATAAAAAATGGAAAATGGCACTCAATGAAACCTTAAACCTATAATGAACCACTGCCCAAAGGGGAACTCTCAACTCTTAACCAATCTCAAGATATGATTTTTACAAGTTATTAGGGTTTTTTAGGGTTCTTAACAAAAGAAATGCCAAACAATTAGAAAATGCAAGATCAAATCATGGCCATTTTATCTTAGAAATTACATGCTAAACACAAGACAAAGCAAAAAGAACCAATGTCCAACTCTTCCTAGATAGGCAGAAATGAATTTTTAAACTTATGATCAAATTAATGCATAAAAAATGATTTAATTCAATAAAAAATTCTTAAAATGCATCAAGATCAAAAAAGAAATTTGGTTTGAAGGTTGGACAATGTTTCTAAATGTCTTAGAACATTTCATGAATTTTTTGGTGATTTTTAAATACCTAAAAGTATTTTTAATTAATTAATTCCCATTAATCAATTAAAAATAATCTTTTAAATATTTAAAAATACTTTTTTGATGATAAAAAATAAAATAACAATATTTTTGTGTCATAAAAATTATTTAAACTCTTAGGAAAAAGTTTCATAATTTTTATGTATTTTTTTCTATTTTAAAATAATTGTACAAGTTAATTGAAATAAAATGAATTAAAAACAAATAAAAATGAAAAGTCAAAGGAAAGGATGGCTGAGATTCATTCTGGATTTAAACTTGTTGACTGGCGCGTGATCTTGTGGCTCACATTTAAACTGACTTAATCTTAATTAATTAAATAAATCAAAGTGATTAGGGTTAATGAACACATCTGGACCCTTCATGCGCGCGGCAAGTCAACGGGTCAGAGCAATCCTACGGGTGAAATTCAAACTAGCATTAATGACCTGAGATTAGGGCTTAATGACTCAGGCTGCCGGAGAAGACCTCCGGTCGTCTTCTCCGGCCAGCACCTCACCTGAAAATTCCCCAACTCCCTCAAAACGTAACGAAAATGAAAACTAAACACACCAAAATGATCCCCATGATCCCCTGAACTAAAACCCTAAGTCCAAACAAATTTCTTCTTCCTCAAAACCAAGAATCGAACAGAACAAGTTCTAGGGCACGCAGGTTTCAGAGACAAATTAAACTCTCAAATCAAAGCCATTTTCAAAACCAATAACATCAGGATGATCAGTGAATCACATAGAACAAGTTTATAACAAGAAAAATGATTTCTGGAAAAAATAATTTCGAGCTACCTGAGATTTGAAGCTTTCAACTTGAGGACTTTCAGGCCACTTCTCCCTGTGCAATCCACTCCACTTGATCCCCAGAAGATGTTTGAATGCTCAATGAGAGTTTAAGTTGGCTGGATAGTGAGTTTCGAAAGCTTCTGCTCAAGCTTGATCAGAAATGGCAATGGTGTTTCAGGCACTTTCAGGTCATGGTGAAGGGTTGTTTGTGATCCTGAGGGTGAATGGAGAAGGTCTGGAGTATTTGTTTGGATGTTTGCAAGCTGTGGTGAGAGTTTCGAATGAAACTGCAAAATGAAGTGAGAAATGGCAGTGAGATGTTCAGGCTGTTTCAGGCTTGTGTTCTTGGTGCTTTGTGGTCTATTGAGCAAGGTGAGTTGAATGGTGAAGTTGGCTTGGGTGTTTTTTGGCTGTGGAGGCAGATTTTAAAGCTTATGCAATGTGGTGTGTTTTTGTGAATGTGTATGTGTGAAGTGTTTTTGGCCTGCCTAGTACATGGAATGGTTTGCAAATGGATAGTATAAACTAATCCAATTGGTCAGAGGATGTGACTTGTGCTTTATGGATAGGTGTAGCCACTTTTGCAAATATGTCAACTTCTTGTAAGATAGGGAATGGGCCACTTCTAGCCAAGTACAAAGGGCATGGTTTGCGCAGCAAAGTGAAGGGAAAGGCTAGGCTTGGTCCAACATTCAAGGCAGCAAGTTGGTGAAAGCATGATCATGAGTTTTGCAACTTGTGACTTTTGTTCACATGTGACCTTTTTTTGTCCAACCAAACATAAAACCATGGGCATTCTTAGTTCATTTCTGATTTTTAGGACTTAGAGAATGTTTATGTGCTGGTTTGAAGGGAACTAGAGGCTGCAATATGCATTGGCCCAAGATTTTGCAAAATTCTCACTTAGGGCATGCCTTGAAAATCAATGTTTTTTGTCAACTTTGCCTTGCCATAACTTTTGATCCAAGAAGAGTTTGATCATGTTCTTGTACTTTTTGAAAAGGGAAAGATGAGATCTACAACTTTCATGACCAAAGTTTTTCCATTTGAAGCCTTTTTGGATCAAGAATCAAGGCTTGAAAAATGACCTAAAATGATGCATTCTTGAAAAGTCAACTATGCCCAAAAAAGTCAACATTTGCAAAAAAACCCTAAATTCTTGATTTATATGAACTTCAACCTTCTTCTATGATCAAATAAAGATCATATACACTCAAAATGATGAAGATCACCCATTGGTTGGGTCATTGGGGGCCTCAGATGCCCTGATTTTGCACTGACTTGTCTGAAAAGTCAACCCTTGATCAGATGACTTCCTCATGGAATTTCTTCATGAAAATTGATATGTATACTCCCTATACCATATAAAGAGCAATGGAAACAAGAATGACCAAAAATCTGGGGTTATGGCCTCTGAAACCAAAACCCTAATTTTCAGTCAACTGTGCAGTTTGACCTGGCTCTGCATCCACTCAAACCCTAGTCCTTGTGATTCCTCTGCATTTTTGACTTTGAAGAGATGGAATATGACATATGAACACACATGGACCCCTTTGAGTTGATTGGTGGCTTTTGGAGTGGCTCAAGAAGCTCTTGGATTGCTCAGATCACAAACCCTAGGTGCAGATGCCTTAGAAACTATGCAGTGAATCAAAAATGAGATGTGAGATGATATGATTGTGTTTATGCATATGAGGATGATCACAAGCCATGGTGTGAATGGGTGAGGGCAAATTTGGGGTGTTTACAGCTGCCCCTATTCAAACATGAGTTAGCTGTGCAGGTTGTAAGCGACGGCTTAACAGGCAAACAAGATAACTTGTGGTTGAATACCAAAGACAGTCCAAAATTCGCACTCACAGAATGAAGAAGAAAAGGGATATAGATTGCAAAAGGAAAATTAAGTATATTGTAAAGTGGGCGACGGAGGACGACCGTCGAGCAGAGGACGACTGCTGGGTAAATAGCAATGACGGGGACGACCGGCATGCTGGGGATAAAAGGTAAAGCCAAGACGGGGACGGCCGACTAGCTGGGGAAAATAAAATCATGATGGGGACGGCCATCAAGATAAAGCTGTAAAATTCTCTGAGGATTTAATGAAACATGACGGGGACGGCCATCAAGTTCATAAAGGTAAAGTAACCAACGATGGGGACGGCCATCGGGCTAAAAGAAAAAGGGACCACGACGGGGACGGCCATCGGGTTAAGGAATAAATGAAATAAACAGATGATGGGGTACGGCCATCAAAGGTGAAGGACGATCACCTAGCAGGGGACGGCTGCTCTGTTGGGGATAAAAGGAATATGATGGGGACGGCCATCAAAGGTGGAGGACGACCACCTGGCAGGGTACGGCTGCCGAAAATATCAACGATGGGGACGGCCATCGGATAGAAAAGGTCAACGATGGGGACGGCCATCGGACGAGCATGATGGAGGACGACCATCAAGAAGTGGAGGACGACCACTCAGCAGGGTACGGCTGCTTCCAGGGTTTATCATAACACAGGACGAGTGTTAGATAACCAAAATCAACAATGGGGACGGCCATTGGATAAGGTGATGAAGGACGATCATCAAAAGGTGGAGGACGACCACCTAGCAGGGGACGGCTGCTAAAATCAACGATGGGGACGGCCATCGGATGAGCATGATGGAGGACGACCATCAAGAAGTGGAGGACGACCACTTAGCAGGGGACGGCTGCTCTCAGGGTTTATCATAACACAGGACGAGTGTTAGATAAGAAGGAAAAATTTGCTTTGTTGGTGATCTACTGGGGATAGTAAACACGGACGAGCGTTTACATCCAAGAAACAAAAGGTATAAGTGTTTGGTATTGTGTATAGATTAAAGATGCGGACGAGCATCCTTAAGATCATGATACGGACGAGTATCATGTAGAAACAAACTGACACATGTTCAGAGATGATGATACGGACGAGTATCAACTGGTTAACAAAGAACACGGACGAGTGTTGAATCTGAAAGAATTCTTCTGGGGAATAGTAGACACAGACGAGTATCTATATTCAAGAAGACACAAGTGTTTGACACGGTGTATGGATTAAAGATGCGGACGAGCATCCTTAAGACTATGATACGGACGAGTATCATGTAGAAACAAACATTAGACGCAATGTTCTGAGGTGATGGTACGGGCGAGTACCAACTGGTTAACAAAGAACAAGGACTACTGTCGAATCTGTGGGGGTATGAGTGATGGTGTATACAAGATACGGGCGAGTATCTGTATAAGTGTACCAACGAGTAGTGAGTATATATATATAAGTGTTTATCTGCTGGGGAGAGTGACACAGACGAGTGTCAAAAGAGAAAAGTAGCATTATCAAGTATATGGGTGGTAAAGGTGTAAGCGACTGCGCTGGGGATATGACACGGACGGGTGTCGAGAAAGTGTATATATAAGTATATGTGAGTGCCAAGAGGATGTCTTTGGCTTTCTGCTGGTGATTTGACACGGACGGGTGTCAGGAAGTATCTGTAGTACGGGTGATTTTGTTTGTAAAGTGTATTCAGGCAACCTGTTTGGGGAAGTGATGACACGGACGGGTGTCAGAAATATATACTGGTGTTTGGTGATTTGGAGAGGCAACTGCTTTTGCTGGGGACTCTGGTGAGGATTTCTGTACAATGATGATGAACGGTTATTATTCACAAGTGTTAATTCATAACATGGCTTATGATTATGCTATGCGTTTGATTTTTGCCGTAATGCTCCGTATTAGACGGAATGCTACGCTCTGAGGGGATATTATGATGCAAATGCCATGACTATGCAAAGATACCACACTGGGATTCGAATCCCGTTGCTGCGAAGATCCCTGGCCGATCTGCTCGAAATGGACACCCCAGCTGGGGATGAGATCATTGGTAGACCTGGAGAGATGTATCTGCTTGGGGATATAGGTCACTGGTTGACATATCTTTATAATACGGGACCCAGCTGGGGTTTGTAGAAGCTTTCTTCACTCTGTTGTGATCTTCTATGCGCTGCTCTTCTGGATAGAGGCCGAAGATTCTGTGGGGAGATGATTTCCTGACTCCCGCATCTTGCTGAGGAATAGTGGTTGGTACTACAGCTGGGGAATGCTGTTGGTAACTCAGCTGGGGAAGTGGGCACCTTCCAGTGCCACGTGGAAGATAGACCGAGTTAATAATGATTTGCCAGCTTGCTGAGACGTAACTTGCATGCCCCAGGTTGCGTTCTGGATACCTGCAATCCTGCAAAGATAAGGAGACGACAAATGGTCCCGAGGTATCCTTTACTGGATTCCGTCATAGGAGATAAGTACTTTCGAGAGTAAGTATATTCCCTGTAAGCATGTGCTTTTATTTTTAGAGAAAGGCATTTGTACTTATGCAATTGTATTTTCAGAGATATCAGACAATTCTTTGCAAAACATAAATGTAAAAAACGAAACATGACTGAAAATCTGATTTTATTAATTCATGTGCCCTGAATTGGCAAGATACAGTCAAAGAAAACAAATCTCCTGAAATGAAGAGACTGTTACAAATTGAGAAACAAAATGCTGGCGATGTTGACGACGCTTTCAAGGAGCTTCCTCTTCTGCTATGACTCGTATGACAATGACGTTCTTCTCGTCTTGCTTTCTGGAGAGAGTTGATTCTGATTGAAGCTTGATCCTTTGGAACTTACCGAGTTGCATATAATACAGACGAATTCAGAATGCAGTTGTTCGCTTATCCCCTTATTTTGCATGGATCGCCCTTTCGGGTTTTCAATCCATCGGGATACCCATTTTTGCCTGAGTTGTCCAATGCGGCTTTTCAACTCAGCGGGTGTACATTTTTTGTTTATTTCCCTTATTTTTGCCCGAGTCTTTTATTCTGTTTTTGACTCGCCGGGATGCCCTATTTTTGCCTGGACTCACGTTCTGTTTTTATGTCCAGCGGGTCATTTTATGCGAAGTATTTTTTAACTGCATCTGAATTCACAGGGGATGGGAAATCTTCACCATCCATGGTGCTGAGCATCAGTGCTCCACCGGAGAAAACTTTCTTTACAACAAATGGTCCTTCATAATTTGGAGTCCATTTGCCCCTGTGGTCTGTATGAGGAGGGAGGATTCTTTTCAACACAAGATCCCCTACTTGGTACTCTCGGTGTCTGACTTTCTGATCGAAGGCCTTCTTCATTCTCTTCTGATATAACTGCCCATGACAGATTGCAGCCAATCTTTTCTCTTCGATCAGACTCAGTTGTTCGAATCGGGACCGAACCCATTCTGCTTCACTCAGTTTAACATCCATCAATACCCGTAGAGAGGGTAATTCAACTTCAACAGGTAGGACTGCTTCCATACCATATACAAGCTGATACGGTGTTGCCCCAGTGGATGTCCTGATTGACGTGCGGTACCCATGCAAGGCAAACGGTAGCATTTCATGCCAGTCTTTGTATGTGATTACCATCTTCTGCACAATCTTCTTAATATTCTTGTTTGCCGCCTCAACAGCGCCATTCATCTTTGGCCTGTAAGGAGAAGAATTGTGATGCTGAATTTTGAAGTCCCGGCATAGCTCTGCCATCATTTTGTTGTTTAAGTTGGAACCATTATCAGTAATGATTCGCTCGGGCACTCCATATCGACAGATGATATCCCTCTTTAGGAATCGGGCTACCACTTGCCTTGTAACATTTGCATATGAGGCTGCTTCAACCCACTTGGTGAAATAGTCGATGGCGACCAGGATGAATCTGTGGCCGTTTGAAGCAGTTGGCTCAATCTTGCCAATCATATCGATACCCCACATAGCAAAGGGCCAGGGTGAAGACATTACGTTTAAAGGATTCGGAGGCACATGCACTTTGTCTGCGTAGATCTGGCATTTGTGGCATTTTCTGGCATAGGCACAACAGTCTGCATCCATTGTGATCCAGTAATACCCTGATCTTAACAACTTCTTAGCCATTGCATGTCCTCCAGCATGGGTACCAAAGGAGCCTTCGTGCACTTCATGCATCAACAAATCTGCTTCCGTCTTGTCAACACATCTGAGAAGTACCATGTCAAAGTTCCTTTTGTATAAAGACCCATCAGTGTTCAGAAGGAAACTTCCAGCAAGCCTTCTCAAAGTCTTCTTATCATTGGAAGATGCCCCAGGTGGGTATGTTCGATCCTCCAAGAAGCACTTAATGTCATGGAACCAAGGCTTATCATTTTTGACAACCTCTGCTGCAAATACATATGCTGGTCTATCAAGTCTAGACACTGAAATCTGGGGTACAAAGTTAGCAGCTTGAACTTTGATCATGGATGAAATGGTAGCAAGAGCATCTGCAAACTGATTCTCATCCCGAGGGATATACTCAAGTTTGACTGTTGTGAAGAAGGTCAATAACCTTCTTGTATAATCCCTGTAAGGTATCAGATGATCTTGGTGGGTGTACCATTTTCCGTTGGTTTGATTGACTACCAAAGCTGAATCTCCGAATACGGTCAATGTCTTGATCCTGAGGTCAATGGCTTCCTCAAGACCCATAATGCAAGCTTCGTATTCAGCTTCGTTATTAGTGCAGTTGAAAGTGAGTTTTGCCGAGAAAGGCATGTGAACTCCTTTAGGTGTAATGAGTACTGCACCAACACCGCGACCATTCATGTTAACAGCCCCATCAAACATCATAGTCCATTCTTCCTCCGGGTCAGGCCCTTCAGTGTGAATGGGCTCTTCGTGATCTTTTGCTTTTATGAACATGATGTCTTCATCAGGGAAGTCAAATCTCATAGGCTGGTAGTCATCAATGGGTTGCTCAGCAAGATATTCAGATAGTACACTGCCCTTGATGGCTTTCTGAGATGTGTACTGTATGTCGTATTCTGTGAGAATCATCTGCCATCTTGCAACCCGTCCGGTAAGAGTTGGCTTCTCGAAAATGTACTTGACTGGGTCCATCTTCGAGATTAACAAGGTAGTGTGGGTCAACATATACTGTCTCAGCCGGCGAGCAGCCCACGCTAAAGCACAGCAAGTTTTCTCGAGCAGTGAATAAAGTTGTTCACAGTCGGTAAACTTTTTGCTTAGGTAGTATATTGCATACTCTTTTCGACCAGACTCGTCATGCTGGCCCAGCACACACCCCATTGACTCTTCTAACACTGTCAAGTACATTATCAGAGGTCTTCCTTCAACTGGCGGCATGAGGATAGGAGGTTCTTGTAGATATTCTTTGATCTTGTCAAAAGCCTTCTGGCAATCTTCGTTCCACCTGACCGTCTGTTCTTTTCTTAACAGCTTGAACAAGGGTTCACAGGTCGCTGTAAGGTGAGATATGAACCGTGAAATGTAGTTCAATCGACCTAAGAACCCTCGAACTTCTTTCTCAGTTTTCGGCGCAAGCATTTCTTGAATGGCTTTGACCTTATCAGGGTCAACTTCAATCCCCTTCTCGCTTACAATAAAACCCAGCAGCTTACCAGATCGCACCCCGAATGTGCACTTGTTGGGGTTCAGCTTCAGTTGGTACTTCCTCAGACGCTTGAATAGTTTCAGCAGATTTACCAGGTGGTCTTCTTCTGTAAGGGACTTGGCGATCATATCATCCACATAACACTCGATTTCCTTATGGATCATATCGTGGAATAACGTCACCATAGCCCGTTGATACGTTGCACCAGCATTCTTTAGTCCGAATGGCATCACCTTGTAACAGAACGTGCCCCAAGGTGTAATGAATGTTGTCTTCTCCATGTCTTCAGGTGACATCTTGATCTGATTATATCCTGAAAATCCATCCATGAAGGAGAATACCGAGAACTGAGCCGTGTTATCCACCAATACATCAATGTGAGGTAATGGGAAGTCATCTTTCGGGCTGGCTCTGTTCAGATCCCGGTAGTCAACACACATTCTTACTTTGCCGTCTTTCTTAGGCACAGGTACTATATTAGCAACCCACGGCGGATAGCTAGTTACAGCAAGGAACCCGGCGTCCCATTGCTTTTGTACCTCTTCCTTAATTTTCATAGCCATGTCTGGTCGAGTTCGGCGCAGCTTCTGTTTAACTGGTGGGCATTCTTCCCTCAAAGGCAGCTTATGCACAACAATGTCGGTATCCAACCCTGGCATATCTTGATACGACCAAGCAAACACATCAACATACTCTTGAAGCAGATCTATCAGTTGTCTCTTCACTGAGTCTTGCAGGCAGGCCCCGATTTTAACTTCCTTCACGTCTTCGTCCGTACCAAGATTAATCACTTCAATCTCCTCCTGGTGAGGAGTAATAGCCTTCTCCTCTTGTCTCAACAACCTAGCTAGCTCTTCAGGAAGCTCATATTCTTCATCAACCCCTTCATCAGCTTGATTGATTGGATTGTCAAAGTCATACGATGTCATAGCCGTGCTGTTGTCGGTGCTGTCAGGAAGGCACTCTCTGCAAGGGTTAAGTTTGTTTATTTTAGTGATTGATTTTAATCTTGCCTTAGAAAAAAAAGTGAAATGAAGTTATCATTTTGAAAACACCGCCATTTATTTTTGTACAAAAAGAAAAATGGAAAAACAGTGAGCAGAAAAGAAAAAGACTCGTTTGCAAAAAGATGTCTGATATTTCATTAATTTAATCTTGTTTGCACAAAAGTACAGATGGCCCTGATTACAAAATGAGTCTTGTCATCTTGGGCAAGATGCAAGACTTTGATGCATGCTTATAAAATACAGGAAATAATAATTACTCTGATCGAGTAACTCTTATAATTTCCTGGGAAGACCAGTTCGAGACACTGCTCCCCGGGATCTTTGGACGAATCCAATTTTCCAGATTGCGCTCCTCTTCCAGCTCGTCTTCCAGACAGTTGACAGCATCGGGGGTAAGCATCCCCCCACTGACAAAACCAGGCTCTTCAGCAGCCTTTGCTTGATGTTGAGTTGGTCTGTAACCCAACCCAAACTTGCCTTCTTTTTTCTCCACCGATAGCAGTTTGCCCCAGCCTTGGGCAGTTCCCTCCTCAACAACCTTCCGGGCTTGTTGGTATGACGACATTGGAGTACCAGACACAGCAGATGCTTCATGCACATTCAAAGCTTCAAACCCCTGGCTCATTGTCTCATGGATCTCCCCATCCATTTCAATGTACTTATAGGTTGCCAGGTGGCTGACAAAAATGTCCTCCTCTCCACAGATTGTGACAACTTGGCCTTCCCACTCAAATTTTAACTTTTGGTGAAGGGTAGACGTTATTGCGCCGGCGGCGTGAATCCAGGGTCTACCCAACAAACAGCTGTAGGCGGGCTGAATGTCCATCACATAAAAGATAGTTTTAAAAGTCTGTGGGCCAATTGTCACGGGCAGCTCAATCTCTCCCAGAACCGATCTCTTCGAACCATCAAAGGCTCCTACCACCAGGTTGCTGGGTCTCAATGCCAAACCATCATATTCTAACTTCACCAGAGCCTTCTTTGGTAAGACATTCAGGGACGAACCTGTGTCCACCAGCACATGTGAAAGGACAGCTCCTTTGCATTCCATGGTTATGTGCAAGGCTTTGTTGTGGTTGCGGCCGTCCGCTGTCAAGTCAGTATTGGTGAACCCTAGCCCATTGCTAGCAGTAACATTTCCAACCACGGTTTCCAACTGGTTGACAGTAATCTCTTCAGGCACGTAAGCTGCGTGCAAGACCTTGAGTAGTGCATTCCGATGGGCTTCGGAGCACATAAGCAGTGAGAGGATAGAGATTTTGGATGGCGTCTGGTGAAGTTGATCCACAATTTTGTAGTCACTCTTTTTGATGATTCTCATAAACTCATCAACTTCTTGATCGAACGGTGTTTTCAAGGCTTCTTTGGCAGCTTGATCTTCCTGCACCGGGCTCTTTCCCTTTGCCTTGGCAGCAGCTTCTGCTTCGGCAGTAGGTCTTTGAATTGGTGGAGCGAAGAGACGTCCGCTTCGGGTGAAGCCTCCGCCTCCCCCCACATTATCTACTTGTGGTGCAGGTGTTGATGTTTCAAGAGTGATTCTTTTTCCTTCGCAGTACACGTCAGAGCCATAGTGCCAAGGGATGGCCCTATTGCTTTCATATGGTACCGGTCCAGGCACCGTGACAGTGACTGGACTGATTGCTGCTGCTGAAGGGACTGTAATTGTTTGTGGATCATAAAAGATTGTAACTGGTGCTCTGATGGGAGCAGCACCTTCTGAATGGTAGGCGGAGTTATTTTCAGGATCGTAGAATATGGTAACAGTAGAGACATCTTCATGATTGATTGCTGGTGTTGTAGGAGGTGTTGTTGGAAGGACTGTTGTTGTTGTTGATGGAGATTCGAAATGGAATGAAGCTGAAGTTGTAGCAGGAGAAACTATTGAAAACTGATCATTTGGAAGGACAGGTGAAGTACTTGTTGATGTTGCTGATGAATTGTCGGGAACGATAGTTGCTGCGGTTGTAGGAGGTTCTGATACCGTTGTTGATGAAGTTGCCGAATTTGTCGGGAATGATGTAGTAATCTGTAGCAGGCCACTCTGAATAAGGCTGTCAATGCCATTCCTCAGGTCCTCACACCCATTCCATGAGATATTGCAATATGGACACCCTAGTTCACACCCCGGAAATATCTGGTTTTCACGGAGTTGAGCTTTGATTTCCACCAATGGTGTCCTGATCTGATCCACACTGGTTATTAAATAAGACGGTCTGTCTTCTTCAATAGCGTTAATTCGAGGACCACCATGGTTTGGCATAGGGTTTTTATTGACATTGGGCGGAGGTGCAAAATTCAGAGCCTTGGAGTCTACCAAGTCTTGTACCTTCATATGCAGAGCCCTGCATTTTTCTGTGCTGTGACCAGGTGCGTTTGAATGAAAAGCACACCTAGCATTGGAGTCATAGTTCCTTGGTAGACTATTGGGATCTGGAGGTGCCAACGTTCTTAGCTCAACTAGGTTGAGTTTCAGAAGCTGTGGCAACAAGGCAGCATACGGCATTGGGATCGGGTCGATCACTCGGTTAGCTTGGGATGGCCTCTGTTGGAATGGCCTTTGTTGATTGTTGTTGGTGTTGTTGTTGTTGAAGTTCCTTGGAGGATACTGATTCTGATGATACTGAGGTTGTTGTTGGTAGTTTTGTTGAGGAGGTTGATAGACTGGCTGAGGATGAGCTGGAGCAGGGATGGTGACTGCTGCTATGGACCTCTGAGCATATTGGGGCCTACCCCTGTTTGAATGGATGGCATTGGTCTCGCCAGTTCTTCTCGGGCCCGCAAAAGGCTTTCTTGTACTACTGGACGAGCTTGCACCGTTGTCTGAGATCTTTCCCATTTTTAACAAGCTTTCAATTCTCTCCCCGGCTATGACAACATCTGCAAAGCTAGTGGAAGAGAAAGCTGCCAACCTGTCAATATATGTTCCCTGAAGGGTGTTCATGAACATATCTGCCATTTATCTCTCAGACATTGGTGGCTGAACGGCAGCAGCCAATTGCCTCCATCTCTGGGCATATTCTCGGAAACTTTCCCTCGAAGACTGTGACATTCCCATTAGGAGAGTCCTGTTGGGTGCCATATCTAAATTGTATTGATACTGTCTAATGAAGGCCTCTGCCAGGTCCTTCCAGCATCTAATTGTTGCTCTTGTCAGATGGGAATACCACTCCCTCGAAGCTCCAGTCAAGCTATCCTCAAAGTAGAACATCCACAATTTCTCATCCATTGTATAGGCCTTCAGCCTTCCCAGAAATGATTGTAGATGAGTCCGGGGGCATGAAGTCCCATTATACTTTTCGAAACAAGGAGGCTTGAACTTATGGGGGATCCTGACCCCGTCTACCAAACCCATGTCCATAACGTCGAAGCCCAAAGAGTTTTGAGATTCTAAGGACCTCAACTTCTCAGCTATTTCATCCAATCTTCTATCATAAGCCTCTTCTCCAGCACCCATTACTGTAAATTGGTCCTCCTGAGGGTCTTCTTGAAGTACCCTGGCTGCAGTGGCTGTCCCTTGTATGTTGACAGGGATGTTGGTCTCTGGATGGAGATGGGGTCCAAAAACTGGGGGATTGACATGAGGTTGGACCCTCTCGTTGTTACTTGTGCCAGCAGTTCCCACATGGGGTTCCTCTTGATTCCTCCCTTCTACCAAAGCTCTGAGCCTCTCCTGGCTTTGAGCTAAATTGTTCATCACTTCCATGAATTGTGTTATCTGGGTTCTCATCTCCAATCTTTCGTTTGCCATCTGGTTTCTGACCTCCGTAAGGTCCTGCTGCATCTGATCCATCTGAATTCCCGGAAGGTTGTTTCTAGTTGGGTACCTGTGTGGCCTGTTGAGGGGAAATACCCGGCGGCGAGCAATAATTCCTGAGATTCACAACAGAGGTTAGTAACAACAAAACAAAAACCTGCAAAACAAACAAAAGGGTTAGTATGCAATGCAGTTATGCTTATTTTCTCTCAAGGTATCCGGTTTGGTCTTTAGTTTTGACCCTTCCAGACCCTTGAAGATGTTGCTGTTGAAGTTGCTTTCGAAGTGAACTCAGATAGAAACCAACAAAAATATATTACAAAGGTGAAATAATACATCTTGTTCATTTTACAACACCAGCCCTCTAAGGGGTCAAAATACATCACAAAAACAAAAGTACATGGAATAGGAATAACAACAAGCAAATGATCAAACTCCAAGGCCAAACTCATCCTCACGAACTTCCTTAAGAAGTGCTTCGGTCACAGGATCAGCCGGCCGCTCCGTAAGATTTCTGATGAGAAGGTTTCTTGTTGCAACAGCTGCAGTCAACTTCTTGCTCTGACTTTGGTCTTTAGACCTCTTCACTCCAGCTCTGATTTCTAGCTCTGATATTTCCTTCTGGGCTGCTGCCAGGGCTTTTTCTATCTGCTCCATCTTGTCCTGAACTCTCTTGTCTTCTAGAGTACGGGCCTCAGTGATCCGGACCCACCTGGCCTGACTCTCTTTCAAATACAAGTCTGTTCTTGCTCTCTGGAACTGGGCTTCTTTGCAAGCGTTCTTTAGAATTCGTTCACCAGCTTTAGACTTGTTGATATAATCTCCAGACTTCTCAATTTTAGTCAGGTGTTCTACCCTCAATTTCTCCAACCTCTCAATCTCCCTCATGCCCTCACTCCTCTCCCGGAGGGTCTTCTGCAAAGCCTGGGTTAACTTCTCATTTCTTTCCTTCAAGCTCTCAAACTCCTCCAAACTGATAGTGGCAGGGGGTGGTGCTGAAGATGACTCAGGCATGTCTTATATGGTGAAGGGCATTCCAGAGAATTGGGCCCTGGCATGGGACCACTCATAATATTGTGCTGACGCCACATTATTACACTTCCCCAGAATGGTGACTCCCTTGGTTTGAACATTATCCCAGGCCCAGGCAGCCTGCCTAACAATTGCCAGACTAATCTTGTTCTCACAGTAGAGGGTCTCAACCAAGTCCTGTGCTCTAGGAGTGTGGACCAGTGCATAGCCCAGTTGCCTTCTGAACAGCAGAGGGTTGTAATTGATACTTCCCTTGACCCCTATTAAAGGCACATTGGGAAAGTGCCCACAGCTTGTAATGATATCTCTGCCCTTGGTGCTTTGAGTACACCATCTGATGTCTGCTGCAGTTAGAACAGTGAGTCTCTTAGCCCAGTTGTTCTGCTGATGAGGGTTTAGGAATGCATCTGTCTTGGGTAGATGCTTAAGAAGCCAAGCATGGAATAATGGAGCACAACACCTCACTAGCCTTCCCCTCTGCTTCTCATTTTTCTGGTGCACTGAGTAATAGAGATCTCCTAGCAAAGTTGGCACTGGGTTCTTCAGGATGAGCAAATGGATTGCATTCTTGCTAATGAATCGAGGCTCATCTGCAAACAACACAATTCCATATACACTTAAGGCCAACAGAGCACAAACAGCTCTCCATTCCCCCTGGGAAGCCTTCAGACTAGCTTGAGAAATCAGGAAGTCAAGATGAAAACCAGGGATCCCAGCTTTAGAGGTCATATGCTGCTCAATCAAAGCAGGTTCCAGGTGCAGAGCTTTTGCCACCTCTCCATCGCTGGGAAAGACCATTTCAGGGTTAAAAGGGATTTCCCTCTTGATAGGCAAACCAACCAAAGATGAGTATTCTTCTAAAAGAGGGCCCAACTGGAAGTCTTGAAAGGTGAAGCATCTCAATGGAGGGTCATAAAACTGAATGCAGGTGTGGATCAAACTCCTCTGAGATGGGTCCAGATCCATGACCAAGTCAAGTATATCCCCATAATGCTCCCTGAATAAAGGTATGTGATCTGGAGTGATCAGGGTTTGGATCCTCCTGATGTCTGATAAGTCTGGCTGGAAGAAGTGATAGGTGATGTTGCTTTTCTTTGGAGCCATGATGCTGAAGACTGAGTAGAGTGCTGATGAAGATGCTGAGGAGTGGGCCACTGGCTGGCTAGTGCAAGTATTTGAAGTATATGGCTGGCAAGCTGAAGCTAGTGCTGGTGGAGATAGGTCAGTAATGCAGATGGGGTCAAAACCAAAACCAGATGAAAATGGATACCCTGAAACACAAATAAGCAAATGTTAATATGATGCAATGGTTATGTATGCAAATGATATGCAAAGGGTTCGTGACTGAGCTGGATCTGATTAACTGCCTTGGTATAGGTCCAAGTGTGTTCAAGAATTCCAGATGGAGGTCTAAAAATCCAGTAACCAGGGTGGGGGGCTCAAATAAAGAACCACAAGTCCTGGGTTTAGAATCACAAGAACTATCCAACATGGAGTACTCTTAGCAGAGTCAAAGTAACAGGGTATTCTGAGGTCAAGGTACCTGCAAACCTGTAAACAGCCCAACCCCCTCATAGGTGATGATCTAGAACAAGGATCCTCAGACTTGGATCAGTTATGAGAAGTGTAAACACTTCTAACCCGGAGGTACAGTGTTTACAATAACCATAACAATTCCTCCTCTAATTCACCTCAGTTTCTGAAGGTCAATACTAAAAGGTCATCCAGACTTAGCAGGCTTCCCAGATAGCCCTAGCATTGCAGGAAATCTGCAACACAGAGTTCTCAAGAAGAAACCCATATCTGAACCGTGTTTCATATTCCCGCACCAGACCGAAATGGAATGGGAAAGAATATGATTCACTCTAGCCTAGGTGTCACTCAGGTCCCAGGTATAGGACCTTAACTCTCAATGAATCACCCACCCACCAAGGCAAACAACCAGATCCAGCCAGCAGCAATGACAGTATGATATAAATAAATGCAGTAAAGAAAGCAGTAAAGTGACTGTACATAAAGCAATAAACAAAAATAAATACAAACACAAACAAGCACATAACACCCCAGTAAACACAAATCAAGCAAGCGCTAGGAGGAACCCACAAAAAGAACCAGAAGCCCTGGTTGCAGTATAAGGGTCCCCAGCAGAGTCGCCAAGCTGTCGCTCCCGACAAATGAAACTGGGTCATATGAAGGTACAGACGCGAACGGTCGGCGAGAGGGACAATGAGAACACACAGTCGTGAACTCACTGGAGATGAATAGAGTCGCCAGCTAGGCATTTTTATCCCGGAGGAAAGGTAATGTTGCATAGACCTAGAAAGATACGGATAAGACGGTTTGCGAACCAGAGAGACTGAGAAAGGGGGTTGGTTACAACCTGGGAAGGTATTAGCACCCAGATTGTCCGTCGTACTCGACGGGATCCACGCTTAAAAGATTTGTGTTTTAAAGGGGTAGTGTCAGTGCAATTTGTGTATAAAATAGCTGGAAAGGAATGTACAGGTGTCAGTGTAAAGTATATAAGTGATATGAAGTATGAAAGTGTCAGTGTAAGGACAAAAGGTGAAATGCTCATGATAATGAGGCTAAGAGAATGATGCTGGAAAGAGGGGGAATATACAGAGACTTTTGTTCGATAACTGTTAAGTTATGCCTACGTATCCTCTCGTGCAATGAGGAAGTCAGAACACCGTAGTTCGACCCAAAGAGACTGAAAGATGATTTGACTGATGAACTGCTTGCTTGCCTATGCTCAAGTGCATGACCTGTCTGGCTCAGGTGCTAACTGTCTTGCATTAGACGGAAGAAGCAAGTTCTCGTTTGTGAGTGAATGAGATGAGAAAAGAATCCCGAAGGAGACGATTATTGTTTGTTTTTGAGTTTTCAGTCTTTTATTGCTTTTTTTTTTGGATTTTTGTCATAAGTTAATGAGCTTAAGCCTAAACCAATGGATTTAGTAAACTCATCACATCTTCCCTCTGATTAGGGGTAATGAGAATACCTTAAGTGTGAAGTCAGATTCTCACACTTAATCACCTTTGATGTAGGATTAAGATCATTAACCTACTTGTGATTATTTAGATGTTTTTGGTGTTTTTGTTTAGTGTTGAGTAATGAGGTTAAGCCATAATCAGGGATTAAACAGACTCATTACACCATCCTAAAAGAAGGATGACAGATGAGAATGTTTAAGCTGAGGAAAGCTCCTCAACTTAATCCATGATTAGGGATTAAACCCATGACAAAACAAGCCTTTGATTAAGTGGATTTTATTTAATGATATGGTGATGAAGTGATTTTTATGATTTGTAAGATAACTTGAGGGGGACTTGTCCATTAACACTAGGGTTAGTCCTTCTTAACCACTTAAGGAAGAATCAGAACCCTAATGCAAGGCCCAAGTTACAAGTGTGATGTCTTGATAATTATTATGTGGATTGATTAAGAGATTTAAACACATTAAGGGTTTAACACTTAGGATTAAAGTTATACACTCCATCCTAATAGAAGGATGCAGGCATAAGCTTAATCACAAAGCCTTAAAGCCTTTAGGGTTTAGTCCCTGATTATGAGATGAGAAGAGAAGACTCAAAGAGACACAAAGGTAAAACTATGAGGGGAGACTAATCAAGACCCTAATTCATTGTCATGCTTGGTTGTTCCTAAGGTTTGTGAGGTTTACAAGAACAATCTTCAAAGGAGCCACCAGGAAGCAGATGAACAAGATCAAGAGAAGCAAAGTGACTTGCTTCATTCAAGAAGTCAAGTCACTTGAAGAAAGAAAGTGGGAGGAAGAAGAATGAGCAAGCTCAATCTCAAACACAAATAGAAATGCAGCAATGGATGCAAGAGAGATGAAAAGAAAAGTTATGAGAAGTGAAGGCAAATTCACTTCTCAAGTTTACTTACCACCTGAAATGTTAGAAAGAAATGCAATGCAATGCAAGATGAGATGAAATGGTATGATGCCAAGCAAAACCAGAAGCATATTGATGATGAAGATGATGCTATGAGGTGCTATGAACATGAGGCAAGGCATGGAGATGCTCATACAAGATTATGAATGCAAATGATGCAAGCTAAGGAGCATGAGCAAGCATGGAAAGTTATGAATCATACAAGACAAATGACATGGCAAATATGTAATGCAATGATCAAACATGCTTTCTATGTGCCCTAAGATGCCAAATGAATCACAAGAATGCACAAAATGCAAAGACAAGTCATGTTATGCAAGGAAATGCAAGAAGGATGCAAGAGAAATCCCAAATTAGGGTTCATGGATCAAACATCAAACAAAAACCCAAAACAGAAGCAAACCCTAAGATAAAAAATGGAAAATGGCACTCAATGAAACCTTAAACCTATAATGAACCACTGCCCAAAGGGGAACTCTCAACTCTTAACCAATCTCAAGATATGATTTTTACAAGTTATTAGGGTTTTTTAGGGTTCTTAATAAAAGAAATGCCAAACAATTAGAAAATGCAAGATCAAATCATGGCCATTTTATCTTAGAAATTACATGCTAAACACAAGACAAAGCAAAAAGAACCAATGTCCAACTCTTCCTAGATAGGCAGAAATGAATTTTTAAACTTATGATCAAATTAATGCATAAAATATGATTTAATTCAATGAAAAATTCTTAAAATGCATCAAGATCAAAAAAGAAATTTGGTTTGAAGGTTGGACAATGTTTCTAAATGTCTTAGAACATTTCATGAATTTTTTGGTGATTTTTAAATACCTAAAAGTATTTTTAATTAATTAATTCCCATTAATCAATTAAAAATAATCTTTTAAATATTTAAAAATACTTTTTTGATGATAAAAAATAAAATAACAATATTTTTGTGTCATAAAAATTATTTAAACTCTTAGGAAAAAGTTTCATAATTTTTATGTATTTTTTGCTATTTTAAAATAATTGTACAAGTTAATTGAAATAAAATGAATTAAAAACAAATAAAAATGAAAAGTCAAAGGAAAGGATGGCTGAGATTCATTCTGGATTTAAACTTGTTGACTGGCGCGTGATCTTGTGGCTCACATTTAAACTGACTTAATCTTAATTAATTAAATAAATCAAAGTGATTAGGGTTAATGAACACATCTGGACCCTTCATGCGCGCGGCAAGTCAACGGGTCAGAGCAATCCTACGGGTGAAATTCAAACTAGCATTAATGACCTGAGATTAGGGCTTAATGACTCAGGCTGCCGGAGAAGACCTCCGGTCGTCTTCTCCGGCCAGCACCTCACCTGAAAATTCCCCAACTCCCTCAAAACGTAACGAAAATGAAAACTAAACACACCAAAATGATCCCCATGATCCCCTGAACTAAAACCCTAAGTCCAAACAAATTTCTTCTTCCTCAAAACCAAGAATCGAACAGAACAAGTTCTAGGGCACGCAGGTTTCAGAGACAAATTAAACTCTCAAATCAAAGCCATTTTCAAAACCAATAACATCAGGATGATCAGTGAATCACATAGAACAAGTTTATAACAAGAAAAATGATTTCTGGAAAAAATAATTTCGAGCTACCTGAGATTTGAAGCTTTCAACTTGAGGACTTTCAGGCCACTTCTCCCTGTGCAATCCACTCCACTTGATCCCCAGAAGATGTTTGAATGCTCAATGAGAGTTTAAGTTGGCTGGATAGTGAGTTTCGAAAGCTTCTGCTCAAGCTTGATCAGAAATGGCAATGGTGTTTCAGGCACTTTCAGGTCATGGTGAAGGGTTGTTTGTGATCCTGAGGGTGAATGGAGAAGGTCTGGAGTATTTGTTTGGATGTTTGCAAGCTGTGGTGAGAGTTTCGAATGAAACTGCAAAATGAAGTGAGAAATGGCAGTGAGATGTTCAGGCTGTTTCAGGCTTGTGTTCTTGGTGCTTTGTGGTCTATTGAGCAAGGTGAGTTGAATGGTGAAGTTGGCTTGGGTGTTTTTTGGCTGTGGAGGCAGATTTTAAAGCTTATGCAATGTGGTGTGTTTTTGTGAATGTGTATGTGTGAAGTGTTTTTGGCCTGCTTAGTACATGGAATGGTTTGCAAATGGATAGTATAAACTAATCCAATTGGTCAGAGGATGTGACTTGTGCTTTATGGATAGGTGTAGCCACTTTTGCAAATATGTCAACTTCTTGTAAGATAGGGCATGGGCCACTTCTAGCCAAGTACAAAGGGCATGGTCTGCGCAGCAAAGTGAAGGGAAAGGCTAGGCTTGGTCCAACATTCAAGGCAGCAAGTTGGTGAAAGCATGATCATGAGTTTTGCAACTTGTGACTTTTGTTCACATGTGACCTTTTTTTGTCCAACCAAACATAAAACCATGGGCATTCTTAGTTCATTTCTGATTTTTAGGACTTAGAGAATGTTTATGTGCTGGTTTGAAGGGAACTAGAGGCTGCAATATGCATTGGCCCAAGATTTTGCAAAATTCTCACTTAGGGCATGCCTTGAAAATCAATGATTTTTGTCAACTTTGCCTTGCCATAACTTTTGATCCAAGAAGAGTTTGATCATGTTCTTGTACTTTTTGAAAAGGGAAAGATGAGATCTACAACTTTCATGACCAAAGTTTTTCCATTTGAAGCCTGTTTGGATCAAGAATCAAGGCTTGAAAAATGACCTAAAATGATGCATTCTTGAAAAGTCAACTATGCCCAAAAAAGTCAACATTTGCAAAAAACCCTAAATTCTTGATTTCTATGAACTTCAACCTTCTTCTATGATCAAATAAAGATCATATACACTCAAAATGATGAAGATCACCCATTGGTTGGGTCATTGGGGGCCTCAGATGCCCTGATTTTGCACTGACTTGTCTGAAAAGTCAACCCTTGATCAGATGACTTCCTCATGGAATTTCTTCATGAAAATTGATATGTATACTCCCTATACCATATAAAGAGCAATGGAAACAAGAATGACCAAAAATCTGGGGTTATGGCCTCTGAAACCAAAACCCTAATTTTCAGTCAACTGTGCAGTTTGACCTGGCTCTGCATCCACTCAAACCCTAGTCCTTGTGATTCCTCTGCATTTTTGACTTTGAAGAGATGGAATATGACATATGAACACACATGGACCCCTTTGAGTTGATTGGTGGCTTTTGGAGTGGCTCAAGAAGCTCTTGGATTGCTCAGATCACAAACCCTAGGTGCAGATGCCTTAGAAACTATGCAGTGAATCAAAAATGAGATGTGAGATGATATGATTGTGTTTATGCATATGAGGATGATCACAAGCCATGGTGTAAATGGGTGAGGGCAAATTTGGGGTGTTTACAGCTGCCCCTATTCAAACATGAGTTAGCTGTGCAGGTTGTAAGCGACGGCTTAACAGGCAAACAAGATAACTTGTGGTTGAATACCAAAGACAGTCCAAAATTCGCACTCACAGAATGAAGAAGAAAAGGGATATAGATTGCAAAAGGAAAATTAAGTATATTGTAAAGTGGGCGACGGAGGACGACCGTCGAGCAGAGGACGACTGCTGGGTAAATAGCAATGACGGGGACGACCGGGTGAGGGCAAATTTGGGGTGTTTACACTCATCTCCAGCCCCTATAACAGTAAACTGTTCTTCTTGGGGATCCTCTTGCAGGATTCTACCCCCAGCAGTATTACCTTGGCCATTCCTCGGGATGTTAGCCTCTGGATTCAGATGGGGTCCATACTCTGGTGGATCAATACGAGGCTGCCCCTTTCATTGTTGCTAGTTCCTCCTGTTCCCAGATGAGGCTCTTCAGGAGTTTGTCTTTCCACCAGCTCTCTTAACCTTTCTTGACTCTGGTCTAAGCCAGTCATCACTGCCATAAACTGAGACATCTGATTTCTCATTTCTACTCTCTCATTGGCCATCTGATTTCTGACCTCAGTCAGATCCTACTGTACTTGTTCCATTTGAATGTTGGGAAGGTTGTTACGAGTCGGGTACCGGTGCGCGCGGTTGATAGGGAACACTCTGCGACGAGCAATGTTTCCTGAGATGACAACAAAGTTAGAAACAATAATAATAACAAAACCTATAAAACAAAAACAAAGTTAGTATGCAATGCAGTATGCTTATTTGTTTTCCAAGGTATCCGATTTGGTTCTTGGTTTTGACCTTTCCAGACCTCGAGGAAGATGCTTGATGTTGTTGAGAGAAAACCCAAATGAAAACAAACTAAAATATATTACAAATGATGAACAATACATAGTCTGTTTTACAATACATGCCCATGGAGGGTCAAAATACAACAAAAGGAAAAGTACATCAAATGGAAATAAACAACAAGCAAAGAATCAGACATCTAGTCCAAACTCATCTTCCCTGACCTCCTTCAGGAGTGCCTCAGTCACTGGACCAGCTGGGTGCTCTGTAATGGTCCTAATGAGGAGGTTCTTGGTAGCAATGGCAGTAGTCAGCTTCTTATGCATATCCTGGTCCTTGGATCTCTTCAATCCTGCTCTGAGCTTCAACTCTGATATCTCCTTCTGAGCTGCTAGCAAAGCCTCCTGCTGCTTCTTCTCATTAGCCTCCAGCTGTTCAATCTTGGCTTGAGTCTTCTAGTCTTCTTGTGCACGGGCTTCGGTGATCCTGACCCACCTAGCCTGACTCTCTTGCAGATAGTGCTCAGCCCTAGCTTTCTGAATCTTGGCCTCCTTACAGGCATTCTTCAATATCTGTTCCCCAGCCCTTGCTTTCCTTATGTAGTTGTCACACCCCAAATTTTACCCCTAACTACTCTCATCATATTTTCGTTGCACTTAACGGAAAAATTCCAAGATTTGTTTTTCTGTCACTTTCAACTCATTTCTCGAGTTTCTCATGATTTTTTCTTTATTTCTTTTCACTTCCAAGCTTCCATTTTAAATTTAATTTATATTTCTCACTTCTAACTTTTATTTCTTACCTTTTATTTTCTAGTTCTATTTCTATTTCTTTTTTCTCTTTTATTAATCTCTTGTTTTTAGAATTTTTCTTATTTCAAATACTAGTTTTTTTTTTAGTTATTCACTATTATTTCTCTTCATATACACCCATTTCAAACTCATTTTCAAGTTCTCCTTGTTAAATTGATTTTTAGTCTTTATCTCAATTTCTACTTCTAATTTTTATTTTTATTTTTTATTTATTTAAAAAAAAAGTGTGCTTCTATTCTATTATAATTTTTAATTTTAATTTAAGTTCAAGTCCAATTTTATTTTAAATTCATTTCTCCAATTTCATTTTTCAATTTCAAGTTTCAAATACAAATTCTCAATTCAAACTCCTTTTCTAAACTTCAAGTCCTTTTCCAACTTTTTTTCAAATTTCCATTCAATTTTAATTCAATTTTGTTTATTTCAAAAACTCAAACTAAGGTGACAATTTCATTCTATTTCTTTTCCCTTTTCTCATTTCAAATCATCATTTGCATTTGTAAATTCATGTACCTTTCATAGTAAAAACAAGTTTCTAATTTTTGAATTCCATATCCAAATATATTCCAAATTCATGCCAATGTCAATTTTCTAATGTTACATGGTTTCTAAACCTAAAACATTTACAAGATAAGGAAAAGTAAGTTTAAATCTAAGTTGTCTTGATGAATCTTTGGCACCACTTCTTGATTGAAGTCTTTTTCTTCAACCACCAAGTCTCTTTCACTTCTTTAGCATCATCACCAAATCTCCACCTCCATGCCCATTCCATTTTGTTTTTTGACATGAAAATTTGAAGGAAATAAAAAGAGAAGTTAGCATTTCAAAATTTAAAACAAATTCCAAATCATGCTCATAATCATTATCAAACTCATACACAATCATATTTATCATATTCATTCAATCAATTCATTCAACATATTGCATCATTTAGCATCATTCATCATATTCCAAACATCATTCATGTTTATTATCAAATTTCCATTTTTAAGTTCATCTTTCAATTTCATGTTTAATTCAAAACAGCCCCATGTATGTTACATAGGATTTCAAACCATTTTCATTCATTATTCACTAGTCCTTTGTGTTTACTATTTCACTTTATATCATGTTTTAACATAATGCTAAAAAAAACAGTCACCAAGCAAAAGTTAGTACAACACAAAAATACAGCAAGACTTCTCCTTTTTACACTACACAAACAAACAAAAAAAATGCAGCAGACCTGCAGCTTGTGCAGGCTACCCTACTATCACACATCCCTTTCCAACTCAGATTTTCCCCCAAAAAACTCAGTCAACCCTTAGCCAGCAAGTTATCTCAATTTCAAACTAAAAAACCCTAATCCCATGCTATAAATTGGACTGTTTTATCAAACATCAAGGGCAGCCACAAACATAAAAAAAAACCTCATAGCCAAACTTCCTCAACAACCAAAACACTTACAAGCATACAATACCAACAGCCGCAAAAAAGCAAAACATCCAGAAAACCAACAGCATCAAAAAACCATAGACAAAACACAAAGCAAGAACCTAGCAATACAAGAACACACAAAAAAAGACCACGAAAAACAGGCTGGAGTTTCAGAAATTACAACCTGTTTTATAAAACCAGCAAGCTCACGACCCGCTCAAGCCAAACGCCTTCAAGCCACCGTCCATCCTCGCACATGAAAAAAAGAATAAAAAGCATCAAACTTCGTGAAAGAAATCTAGCAGGTGAATGAAAACTCAGAAAAGTTCAGAGCAAAATCACAAAAAAATCAAGTAGCTATCAGCAGAAGTCGACATAAGACGTGAGTAGATATTCACCTTTGTTACCTTCGACGTAACTCGGTTTCGTCACAGCGATTCAAGCCTCTTTCCTCTTTCAACGCACAAATTATCACAGAACAAACGCGCCGCAACCTTGCTCTTCACCTTCAATCAAATCACCATTATCAACGAAACCACCATTTTCGCGACCTTCCTCACCGCGACCAAACAAACCATAAATCTCGTACATCCCATTCACCTTCAAAAACACAACTGTACTGAAACCACAAACAAATCGCGAACAAAGCAGCCGAAACCAAAATTGCCAAAACGCAACTTTAAGCGCTTCAAACTCGCCGATATGTGCTTCGTCAAACCCATCCTCTCTTTGAAAACCAATCTCTCATAAGCTTTTTCCTTTCTTGACCTTTTGCACCCCAAAGGCATTCGCTTACCCTCCAACGTTCTCATCACTCTCTTGCATCGTTGCTCCAACACCAGGTCTTACCGTGAGGGTAAGCTTGTTCATCTTCATTCAAAGCCAAAACCCCCATCGACCAAATGCTGCAAAAACCACCACGAAACCGAATCCGCTAAATCCATAGGATTCGGAAACCGCGAGCAGAGAACCAAAGTAAAGAACCCCACCGAGAGAGAAATTCTCGAAAATACACTGTGAGCTTGGACGAAAACAAACGAACACACCACTGTTATCACCTTCACCGAGCGAACCACCAGCTTCCAACAACCACACCGAAATCCATAGCGAAACAAATCCGCAACCAAACGAAACCTCACCGTGGACATCCCTCAACCAACCTATCTCCAACTTCATAACCACTGCGAACAACACCACTCCTCCAGCCACCACCGAATCGCGACTAACCGCCGACCCGCCACTGTGACGAATCCCTTCGTATATCCAAGCAAACAACACCATCTACCGCAGCAACCACGAGAAATCGTGAAAGATATGAAGGAAAACCTAAACACGCACGAGCAAGTTGACGGAGGGTCAGAAGCTTTCGCAGACGGAAATCACGAGTGAGACGGCGACTCGCTACTGCCGCGCATCCTCCCTTCACCATCATCACCGAAGTACATTCGTACAAATTCGCCAATCAGAGGTCTTTGTGAGGTACCTCAAATCATCTCTTTGTTTGGCCTTCTCTTAATAGTGCATTTTTTCTTCATGTTGTGTTTGTATCTTTAACAGCATCAACTCTTTGCTTGAATTTCCGATTGATACATCTAGGATTCAGGACCTCGAATTTGGGGGTTTAGGTTAAGTGTTGAGCTTTGGGGTTTGTTTGCTCTGCGATAATGATCCTGCTGTTTTGATTTTGTTGTTTGTTTAGTTAGGAAGAATGATCGCGAGTTGGGAGGGATAGTCGAGCGATTTGAGAGAAACTTCCGTGCGAGGGAGATGCGTGGGTGACATTCTTGAGTTTCTCGTTCCTGTGTTGAAGTAAATTGAGGGCTGCATTTCTGAGCCCTAATTTTCTTTTCCCTTTTGTGAAACCACCAACCGGGTCACGGGTAGAGCCCGACCCAGCCCATCAAATCCAAACTTGGTCCGCCCCATATGGGCTTCATCATGGCCACGTTTTCTTTTCCCCTTTTTTTTATTATTATGTTCATTTGTTTTGTTTTTTATAAAAAAATCATGAACACAACCATTTATTTTATGATATTCTTTATTGTCATTATATATATGTATATTTTTATTTTTTTATTTTTCTTTTATTTTTGTTAATTAATTGAACATTTTGTAGTTAAATTAGTTATTTAACTTTTATTTCTATTCTTTTTTTATATATTACTTTATCGTATTTCATTTTATTCAATTTATTTGTATTGATTCATTTAGTTGAGCGGGGTTAGTCTATGATTTGTACGAATTCGAATATTGCTCTCGCATTACGACGATAATCGATTAGGTGGAATAAATATGATCATTTTAAGAATAATCGTTAAAAATAATTTAATTTCTTGGTCCAACGCCAATCAAATACATGTAAATTCATCCGCCGATATTGGCACACACGTAAGTCGATCATTACGTGATCGCCGTCTGCACGTTTTCACGCATCTTAAATAACTTAACAAGGAATAGAATTCCAGAGTCTAGCACTCCGCACGTTCTAGAACGAACTACAACTGGGCTAGCCTCACGCGTATTGTTCGTTCAATCCTTCGTTATTAATTACACATCGATTCTAAAACGTCTAAAAAACAATTATTCAATTTATTTAAATTAATCGTACGAAAACAGAATTCCGGAGTCTAGCATTCCGCACGTTCTGGATTGGACCGCAACTGGGATAGCCCCACGCGATGGTTCAATCACCATTCGTATACCCAAATTATTCAATTCATTTAAATTAAATTACGAAAACAGAATTCCGGAGTCTAGCATTCCGCACGTTCTGGATTGAACCGCAACTGGGCTAGCCCCACGCGATGGTTCAATCATCATTCGTATATCAAAATATTCAAACTATCTTATTAATTCAATACGAAAACAGAACTCCGGAGTCTAGCATTCCGCACGTTCTGGATTGGACCGCAACTGGGCTAGCCCCACGCGATGTGTTCAATCACCATTCGTATATCAAAATATTCAAACTATCTTATTAATTCAATACGAAAACAGAACTCCGGAGTCTAGCATTCCGCACGTTCTGGATTGGACCGCAACTGGGCTAGCCCCACGCGATGTGTTCAATCACCATTTGTATTCGAAACAATTCAACAATCTTAAAGGATCAGACATGATTCATCTCCATAGGAAAGTTGTTCCTCCTATCCCCACAAACACAAACAAAATCTTACAAACAATTACTTTCAAAGGAAGAACGTGGCATTGCTTGTCGATACTTATATCCAAGTTTAAAGCTTCTTCCGATTTTATTTATTCTCAAAGAAAGAATGTGGCATTGCTTGTCGATCTTATATCCAAGTTTAAAGCTTCTTTCGATTTCTCATTTCTCAAACGTTTGTGGTGGAATAGGTGAGATACTTCTCTTAAAGATGACGACTTGTCTCTTTCTTTCAAATACAATTTAAAACTTACCAACCAATATAAACTATTTTTCCATAATTAATCAATGAGTACCTGAACTCCGGAGTCTAGCACTCCGCACGTTCTTGAATGCAATCACTCCTGGGCTAGCCCCACGCGTTGTGGTTCGTTCGCCCTCTCGTGTAAAATACCTTAACAAAGATCAAACATCTTTTCCAAAACGAACATTGTTTAAATCATTCTATCTCTCGAACAAGCTAGCGCTTCAGCCTCCACCGCGAGTATAAGCCAATGCTTAACAGTAGAATGCATTTCAAACAATCGTTCAATTAAAAATTACAAACCGTAGTAGCACGAACTACGGAGCTCTGACTTTCCCATTGCACAAGGGAATACGTAGGCACGGGGATTTTAATCCTTCGCGAGCACCCTAATAAAAAATTTAATTATTTTTCCGTTTAAAGCACAATAATAAAAAAATTAATCTTTTCTCCGTCATAATAATTTAAAACTTTAATTTCCTTTAAGAACAAACATATTAATAGACATTTAGAAGACAAGACTTAAGATCAAACATTTAACCGCATAATTAGCTAAGAGGTTCCCGTTGAGTACAACGGACGTGAGGGGTGCTAATACCTTCCCCTTGCGTAACCGACTCCCGAACTTAGAATTTGGTTTCGTAGACCATTTCTTATCCTTTATTTAGGTTGTATCTATATCTCCCTTTTCTCCCGTAGAATAAATAGAATTAGGTGGAGGCTCTGTTGTTTTGTTTTAGGATCGTATTTTTTCGAGGTACGACAGTAGTCTTCTGTCTTTTCAATTTTGGCAAGGTGTTCAACCCTGAGCTTTTCCAATCTCTCAATGTCCAGACGACCATCACTCCTTTCCTAAAGAGTCTTATTTAAGGCCTGAGATAGCTGCTCATTCCTTTCCTTCAACTTTTCAAATTCCTCCAGGCTAACTGTTGCTGCAGGCTGTACTGTAGATGGTCCAGGTATGTCTTCCAAGGTGAAAGGCATTCTGGTAATCTGAGCTCTAGTACGGGACCAGTCTGTGTACTGAGCTGAAGCAACATTATTACATCTTCCAAGAATAGCTACCCCTTTTGTCTGGATGTTGTCCCAAGCCCAAGATTCTTGTCTGACAACAGCTGAATTAGGTTGTACTTCACAATATAGGGTCTCAGCTAAATCCTGTCCTCTGGGAGGGTGAACCAAGGCATAGCCCAGTTGTTTCTTAAAAAGCAAGGGGTTGTAGTTGATGCAACCCTTTACTCCTATCAGAGGCACATTATGGTACTGTCCACAACTGGTAATAATGTCCTTGCCCTTGGTGCTCTGGGTGCACCATCTAATATCATCTGAAGTCAAGGTAATGAACCACTTGGCCCAATTCTTATGCTGATGTGGGTTCAAGAAGGCATCTGATTTAGGCAGGTGTCTGAGCAGCCATGTGTAAAACAAAGGAACACAACATCTTACCAACTTCCCCCTTTGTTTCTCATTCCTCTGATGAATGGAGTAGTAAAAATCTCCTAGCAATGTGGGTACTGGGTTCTTCAGAAGAAACAGATGGATGTCATTCTTGCTGACAAATTTTGGTTCATCTGCAAACAGTATAGCCCCATATATGCTGAGGGCTAACAGTGTACAGACTGCCCTCCACTCTCCCAATGAAGCCTTCAGGATGGCCTAAGAAATCAAGAAGTCCAAATGCAAACCAGGAATTCCAGCTTTTGTTGTCATACTTTGCTCAATAAGGGCAGGCTCCAAGTACAATGCCCTTGCTATCTCTTCATTCCTAGGAGCAGTCATCTCTGGGTTGAAGGGGATTCCCCCTCTGATAGGCACTCCAATCAACAAAGAGAATTCTTCCAACAGAGGTCCCATCTGAAAGTCTGGAAAGGTGAAGCATCTCAGTGGTGGATCATAAAACTGCAAGCATGTGTTGATCATGCTCCTCTGAGAAGGATCAAGGTCCATAACCATATCCAGGATACCTCCATAGTGTTCTCTAAACAGTGAGATGTAATCAGGTGTGATGAGTGACTGGACTTGCCTGATGCCAGTCAACACAGGCTCAAAAAAGTGGTAGGATATGTTGCTCTTCCTGGGAGTAGTCATGAGTGCTGCTGAAGAAGCTGTAGACAAATGCTGATGAAGATCACAAACTGAGAAGCTGGAAGTAAGTCTCTGACAGACTGATGAGGATGGAGATAACTGAAGCAGATAACTGATGAAGGCATCTGAAGCAGAGGTCTATGCAGAAGAAGAGGTCAAAACCAAAACCAAGATACAATGAAATGGATACCCTGAAAAACAAATAAACAAATGTTAAATGATGCAATGATGATATATGCAAATGATATGCAAGGGTTTGTGATCAAGCTGGATCTGATTATCTGTCCTGATATAAGGTCCATGTATGTTCAAAAAGTCCAGATGGAGGTTTAAGAATCCAGTAACCAGGGTGGGGGACTCAAATAAAGAGTCACATGTCCTGGGTTAATCACAAAAACTGTCCAAAGTGAAGCATTCTTAAACAAAACAGTAACAGGGTATGATGTGGCCAAGGGCTCCTGCAAACCTGTAAACAACCCAACCCCCTCACAGGTAGTGTTCTAGAACAAGGATCCTCAGACTTGGATCAATTATGAGAAGTGTAAATACTTCTAACCTGGAGGTACAGTGTTTACAATAACCATAAAAGATCCTCCTCTAATTCACCTCAGTTTCTGAAGGTCATAATAAAGGTCATCCAGACTTAGCAGGCTTCCCAGATAGCCCTAGCACTACAGGAAATCTGTAGCGCAGAGTTCTCAAGAAGAAACCCACATCTGAACCGTGTTTCATATTCCCGCACCAGACCGAAATGTAATGGGAAAGAATATGAACCACTCTAGCCTAGGTGTCACTCAGGTCCCAGGTATAGGACCTTAAACTCTCGATGGAACCCCACCCACCAAGACAACAAACCAGATCCAGCAATGACAGTATGAAGTATGCAAAACTGTAAAGAAAGCAATAAATAAAGCTATACATAAAACAATAAATAAAGAAAAATAAATAAACACACATAGCACATAACACCCTAGTAAACACAAATCAGACAAGCGCTAGGAGGAACCCACAAAAAGAACCAGAAGCCCTGGTTGCAGTATAAGGGTCCCCGGCAGATTCGCCAAGTTGTCGCTCCCACCTGATGACATCCGGTCAAGAGGGGTACAGACGCGAACGGTCGGCGAAGGAGAAGAATGAAAAGAGTCTCCAGCTAGGCATTTTTATCCCGAGGGAAAGGTAATGCAGCATAAACCTAGAAAGAAATGGACAAGACGGTCGCGAACCAGAGAAACTGAGAAAGGGGGTTGGTTACAACCTGGGAAGGTATTAGCACCCAGATTGTCCGCCGTACTCGACGGGATCCACGCTTGAAAGTTTGTGTATAAAGGGGTAGTGTTTGTGCTATTTTGTGTACAAAAGATGGAAAAGAATGCAAGTGTCAGTGCAAAAGAAATGTGAGATGAAAGAGTGTCAGTGTAAGAAAAGAGTGCAAAGCTCAAGACAATGAGGCATAAAAGAGTAAAGCTAGAAGAGGAGGGGGATATACAGAGACTTTTGTTCGATAACAGTTAAGTTATGCCTACGTATCCTCTCGTGCAATAAGGAAGTCAGAACACCGTAGTTCGACTCAAAGAGACCGAAAGATAAATTGACTTGTGAACTGCTTACTTGTCAATGCTCAAGTGTATGACCTGTCTAGCTTAGGTGCTAACTGTCTTGCATTAGACGGAAGAAGCAAGTTCTCGTTTGTGAGTGAATGAGGTGTGAAAAGAATCCTGGAGGAGACGATTATTGTTTTTTTTTTTTGGTATTTTCAATCTTTTATTGCTTTTGGAATTTGTCATAGAAAAATGAGCTTAAGCCTACTTGCATTTATTTATATGTTTTTGGTATTTTGTTTGGTGTTTAGTAATGAGTTTAAGCCATAATCAGGGATTTAATGGACCCATTACACTATCCTAATAGAAGGATAATAGATGAGAACATTTAAGTTGAGAAAGGCTCCTCAACTTAATCCATGATTAGGGATTAACCTCATGACAAAACAAAGTCTTTATTAAAGTGGATTTTAGTTAATGGAAAGATTAAGAAGTGAATTTTATGGTTTGTAAGACAACTTGAGGGGGACTTGTCCATTAACACTAGGGTTAGTCCTTCTTAACCAATTAAGGAAGCATTAGAACCCTAATGCAAGGCCCAAGTTACAAGCTTGATGTCTTGATGATTATTAGGTGAATTGATTAAAGGATTTAAACACATTAAGGGTTTAACACTTAGGATTAAAGTTATGCACTCCATCCTAATAGAAGGATACATGCATACCCCTAATCACAAAGCCTTAAAACCTTTAAGGTTTAGTCCTTGATTAAGAGATGAGAAGAGAAGACACAAAGATGACACAAAGGTAAAACTAATGGGGGACTAATCAAACCCTAATTTTTATCATGCTTGGGTATTCCTAGGGTTTATGAGCCTTGCAAGAAGATCTTCAAGAGGAGTCACCAAGGAAGAAGCAGATGAAAGGAGGAGAAGCAGAAGGAAGCAAGACAACTTACTTCACTTAAGAAGATAAGTTGCTTGAAGAAAGAAGGAGGAGAAGGAGCATGAATGAGCAAGCTCACTCTAATTAACAAGTAAAATGCAGCAATGGATGCATAAAAAAGATGAGAGGAGATAATGAGAAGTAAAGGCAAATTCACTTCTCATACACTTACCACCTGAAAAGTTAGCAAAAAGAAGTGAAATGGAATGAAAATGAAATGAAGTGCAAAGATGAAAACCAAAGTCATAAGCATAATCATGGTGCAAATGATGCTATGAGATGTGTAGATGTTTAGAATTGGCAGAATTTTTGACCAACAAGAAATATTGAATTCAGTTCAGAATGTCCTATCAGATGTTGGGACATTATCAAACAGAGTTTAAGAACTTATTTCAGGATGTCACACCAGATGTTGGGACATTGTGTAAATGACTTAAGTTCAGTTTTCAGGATGTCCCAACAGATGTTGAGACATCTCAAACCTGCTACCAGAATTAATTAATGACTAACTGATCTGAGATATTTAAGGAGAGTTATCTGGAATTAATTATGGATGGATAAAAACAGAACAAGGCGCATCTGTAGGAAGTTTTATTATGAGGATTCAGATTAATCAGAAGAACTAAATCACCTAGAATCTAGGAAGTAACAAACCCTAATTCAAGGTGGAAGCTGCATATGTTTTAGGACTGGATTAACCTACAGAAAGCCCAAATTACAAACACCTATTTAATCAACAGAAACTCACAGAATTGAGTACGAATTCCAGAAGACCAAATAGGGTGTTTATTGTTTTAATAGCAGGTTGTTAATTGTACCACTTTATGAGCTTTTAAGCATAAGTGCATTTGTGACTTGATTGAAACTGTGAAGTAAGATCAAGATGTTTTGTTTGAAGAATGTCTTCAATTTTATTAAACTTGTAAACAAGATCACTGTGTGATTGAGGGGGAGTGAGTTGGAACTCATATCTAAGTAGTGACTTAGGTAGAAATTGCATTGGGTAGATATTAAGTGAAAGATTAAACTGGGTTGTTTAAGTCTAGAATTAATATTACTTATAGTGGATTTCCTCCTGGCTTGGTAGCCTCCAGATGTAAGTGTGGTTATACACTGAACTGGGTTAACAAACTACTGTGTTGTTTAATTTTCTTGTTCTTTAAGTTTTGGTTAAATCTGTCAAGTGTTGGGACATCTCATAGGACATCTCACACTTGATCACAGAATTTCAATTGGCATCAGAGCAGGCACCCTGCCTGTTTATACTGGGTGAGATCTAGGGAATACAAATTCTGGAAACATGGACAGAGATATAGGATCAGTAAATAGACCACCTATACTGGATGGTTCTAATTATGACTACTGGAAGCCAAGAATGATTGCATTCTTAAGATCACTTGACAACAGGGCCTGGAGAGCAGTCAACACTGGATGGGAACATCCTGTTCAAGACACCAAAGATGGATCAAAAGTGTTGAAACCTGAAGAAGAATGGAGTAAGGAGGAAGAAGATTCAGCACTAGGCAACTCCAAGGCCTTAAATGCTTTATTCAATGGCATTGATAGAAACATCTTTAGACTTGTGCATCACTGTGAGCTGGCCAAAGATGTTTGGGACACTCTCAAAACAACTCATGAAGGAACATCAAAGGTAAAAATGTCAAGACTTCAACTTCTCACCACCAAGTTTGAAAACTTGAGAATGAAGGAAGATGAGTCAATTCATGAATTCTACATGAACATCTTAGATATAGCCAATACTTCTGGAGCCTTGGGAGAAAAGATGACTGATGAAAAGCTTGTAAGAAAGATTCTCAGATCTTTGCCAAAAAGATTTGACATGAAAGTCACAGCAATAGAAGAAGCTCAAGACATATGCACAATGAAAGTTGAAGAGCTCATTGGTTCCCTTCAAACATTTGAGATGGGAATGAATGACACAAATGTAAAGAAGAACAAAAGCATAGCCTTGGTGACAAATACTGATGAAGAAGAAGATGATAAATCAGAAACTGGTGAAAGCTTATCAGACAACATTGCTATGCTTGCAAGACAATTCAAAAAGATTCTCAGAGGAATGGAAGGCAAATCCAAACCCAGTGGAAGATACACAAACTCTTCTGAGAACAAAAGATCTTATGATGCTAACAGAAGATCAAATTATGATGAAAAGACCAGTCAAGAAAAAGGAATTAAATGCCATGGATGTGAAGGATATGGACACATCAGGAATGAATGTCCTACCTACTTAAAAAGGCAAAAGAAAGGACTCTCTGTAACCTGGTCTGATGAAGACTCAGGAGGTGATTCAAAAGAAGAATCAGCTAAGCATATCACTGCTCTAGCTGGATTATGTGAATCTGAAAGTGAATCCAGTGATGGGGAGCTTACTTTTGAAGAACTTGAGCAAGCATACAAAGATCTATACAAAAGAAGCACTGAAATATGCAGTGAAGTTATAAAGCTAAAGAAGCAGAATGAGGCACTAGAAGATGAAAAAGCAAGTGATCAAGAGATCATTGACACCTTGAAAAGTGAAGTAAGTCTTATCAACTCCAAGTTGGAACACATGTCCAAATCTGTTAGAATGCTGAACAGCAGCTCAAGTACACTGGATGTTATTCTCAACAACAATAAGCATTCAGGGGATAAAAGTGGACTGGGATTTAACAGAGTACATAAAGATGAAGCTAGCTCTAGCAAAACTACTTCAAAATCCATACAGTCAAACAAGATGTCCCAACAGATGCTTCAACATCAGGAAAAGAACACAAAGTCAAACATAATGTTCCAACAGATGTCTCAACATTCTGAAAAGAACAAAATGAAGAAGAAGTATCAAAGATGGAGATGTCATCATTGTGGAAGATTTGGACATATCAAACCTCATTGTTATAAGCTGCATGGATATCCAAATCAGATGTATCAGCAACCTTCTAAGCAGAAAATAGAAGTTACCAAGAAAGTGCTGCATAGACATCAAAGAAATCAGCAACCTCCTAAGCAGAAGACAGAGGTCATCAAGAAGGTATGGAGACCAAAAGCTAGCATTCAGGCTGATCAAAGCTACATACCCAAGAACAAGATCAACAATCAATCTTGGAGATCTACTGATGAACAATACACAGGGCAGAGGCATCAAAAGAAATCTCAACTCAAATGGTCAAAGAAAAGTGTTGCATATATAGCACATACATCATTAAGAGTATCAGCTAAAGAAGACTGGTACTTTGACAGTGGATGTTCAAGACACATGACTGGATTGAAGAATCTGCTAGTAAACTTAAAGTCACATTCATCCAGATATGTAACCTTTGTAGATGGAGCTAAAGGAGAAATCAAGGGAGTTGGGACCTTGAACTGTCAAGATGTTCCAAGACTAGATGATGTGCTGCTAGTTAAAGGTTTAACTGCTAACCTGATCAGCATAAGTCAATTATGTGATCAAGGGTACAGTGTAAACTTTACCAAAACTGAATGCATAGTGACTAACAAAGAACAAGAGGTTGTCATGAAAGGAGCCAGATCTAAAGACAATTGTTACATGTGGGAATCTCAAGACTTCAGTCTCACTTCAACTTGCTCTTTAGCTAAAGAAGAAGAAGTGAAACTATGGCACCAAAGACTAGGTCATCTTCATTTCAGAGGCATAAAGAAGATAATATCTATGGATGCTGTAAGAGGTATTCCTAAACTGAAGATTGATGATGGTAAAATATGTGGTGAATGTCAAATAGGCAAGCAAACCAAGATGTCCCATCCAAAGCTCCAACATCTGACAACTTCCAAAGTTTTGGAACTATTGCATATGGATCTTATGGGACCTATGCAGGTTGAAAGCCTTGGTGGCAAGAGGTATGCCTATGTGGTGGTTGATGACTTTTCAAGGTATACATGGATAAATTTTATCAACGAAAAGTCTGATGTATTTGATGTATTCAAAGACTTATGCCAAAGAATACAAAGGGAAAAAGCCAGCTGTGTGATCAGAATAAGAAGTGATCATGGAAAAGAATTTGAGAACCAAAAGTTCTTAGATTTCTGCTCTTCAGAAGGAATCAATCATGAATATTCTTCACCAATCACTTCTCAACAGAATGGGATTGTTGAGAGGAAGAATAGAACTATTCAAGAATCAGCAAGAGCTATGATCCATGCTAAAAAGTTACCTTTGTACTTCTGGGCTGAAGCTATGAACACAGCTTGTTACATCCACAACAGAGTTACTCTAAGGAAAGGAACTTTGTCCACAATCTATGAAGTCTGGAAGGGCAGAAAACCCACAGTTAAGTACTTCCATGTGTTTGGAAGTAACTGTTATATTCTGGCAGATAGGGAGCAAAGAAGAAAAATGGATCCTAAAAGTGATGAAGGGATTTTTCTTGGATACTCTATAAACAGCAGAGCATATAGAGTATTTAATTCTAGAACCAAGGTTATCATGGAGTCTATAAATGTGATAATTGATGATGCTCCTACAGATGTCCCAGAAGATGTTGGAACATCTGCTGATATCAAGATTGAAGCTGAAGAAAAGAGTGATCATTATGACTTCACTCAAACTGATGCAAGGACAGAACAATCCAGCAAACCTCCCTCCATCAGAATACAGAAGGATCATCCCAAAGATTTGATAATTGGTGATCCCAACAGAGGTGTAAGCACTAGATCAAGAGAAGTGATTTCAGGTTCCTGTTTTGTTTCTAAAATAGAACCTAAAAACATCAAGGAAGCTCTTACTGATGAATACTGGATTTGTGCTATGCAAGAGGAATTAGGTCAATTCACAAGGAATGAAGTGTGGAATCTTGTTCCTAGACCTGATGACATAAATGTGATTGGAACAAAATGGGTGTATAAGAACAAGTCAAATGAACAAGGAGTTGTTACAAAGAACAAAGCTAGACTTGTAGCTCAAGGATACACACAAATTGAAGGAGTATACTTTGATGAAACCTTTGCACCAGTAGCAAGGCTTGAATCAATCAGACTACTTTTGGGAATTGCTTGTATCTTAAAGTTCAAGCTATTTCAAATGGATGTGAAAAGTGCCTTTTTAAATGGTTATCTTAATGAAGAGGTATATGTAGAACAGCCTAAAGGATTTGTTGATCCAAGCTGTCCAAATCATGTATACAAACTAAAGAAGGTTCTTTATGGTCTGAAGCAAGCTCCAAGAGCATGGTATGAAAGGCTGACTACTTTTCTTGTCAAGCAAGGGTACGGGAAAGGAGGAATTGACAAAACCTTGTTTGTTAAAGATGAAGAAGGAAATGTCATGATTGCTCAAATATATGTAGATGACATTGTCTTTGGTGGGATGTCTGACAGGATGGTCAAACATTTTGTCAACCAGATGGAATCTGAATTTGAAATGAGCCTAGTAGGAGAGTTAACCTACTTTCTTGGACTGCAAATAAAGCAAATGGAAGACTCCATGTTCATTTCCCAAAGCAAGTATGCCAAGAACATAGTCAAAAAATTTGGAATGGAAAATGCTACTCATAAGAGAACTCCTGCACCCACACATTTAAAGCTGACTAAAGATGAAAAGGGTGAGAATGTAGATTAAAGCATATACAGAAGCATGATTGGAAGCTTGTTATATCTGACTGCTAGCAGACCAGACATAGCATTTGCAGTAGGTGTATGTGCAAGATATCAAGCTGATCCAAAAGTCAGTCATCTTATGAAAATCAATCCTTGAAGCATGCTTGAAAATCAATCCTTGAAGCATGCTTGTAAAGTCTGGATAGGCCAGAGAGTGGGTGGTGGACTGTGGTGATTGGTATGGGCAAGGTGCCAAAATGTCAACATGACTTGTACTTGAGGCATGGGCAAGAATACAGCTGGTCTTTGGGAATGTCCATGCGCAGCTGACTTCATGGATGTCCAAAAATCCAATCTTGAGGCAATTCAGCATGTGGGAATAAAGTTATGGGGTGTTTTGCAATTATGTGAGGTTTTGGCCCCTTTGAGAAATCTTGATGATCAAGGCATGAAACTTGAGAATTCTTTGGGAAATTCTGAATTATAGGTCATGTATGATGTTTGTGTAATGGTTAGAAGTCACTTTGAGGTCACAAATTGGTTTGACATGAGTTTTTGCAAGTTTCCCTCTTTGGTACATAAGTGAAATTTTGTGATTTTTCCCAACTTTGCAAGGCCATAACTTGAGTTCTATGATGAATTGGATCAAGTTCTTGTACTTTTTAAAAAGGTAATGATCCAATCTACAACTTTCATGACCAAGAATTTTTCATTTGAAGCATTTTTGAATCAAAAAGAGGAGGTTGAAAAACTTTCCCAAAATGGCAAGTTTGCATTATAAGTCACTTTCCCAAAATGGCAACTTTGCAAATGGCTTGAAATTCTTCAATTTTGTGAACTTCTAACTTCTTCTAAGATCAAATAAAGATCATATACACCCAAAATGATGTAGAAGACCCTTTGGTTGGATGATTGGGGGCCTCAGATGCCCTAATTTTGCATTGACTTACTCAAGAAGTCATCTATTAATCAGATGCCTTCCCCATTGAGTTTCTTCATGAAAATTGGTATGCATGATCCTCATATCATATAGAGACCAATAGAAACAAGAATGACCAAAAAATTTGGAGCTATGGCCTCTGAAACCAAAACCCTAATTTTAGGTCATCTGTGCAGTTAAACCTGGCTCTGCTTCCATGCCTTTCTCAGTTCTTGTGATTTTCTGACTTTCTTGATCTTGGGAGGATATAATATGATGCTTGAACACACATGGACCCTCTTGAGATGATTGAAGGCCTTTGGAATTGCTCAGATAGCCCAGGGATGGTTCAGATCACAAACCCTAGATCCAGATGACTTTGAACCAATGCAGTGAAGCAAAAATGAAAAATGAGATGATATGCTTGAACTTATGCATATGAAAAGATCAACAAGCCATGGTGAAATGAGTGCGGGAAAATTTGGGGTGTTTACATACCAGGATGGAAATCCAGGGAGCGATAAGGACCTGGTTGGGTTTTGTTTTGTGTGTGCTCGAAAAGATCTTACAATCTCATGCCTACGTACCCTTAAAAAGAGAATTAAGAGATCAGAGCGGATGTAGTTCCTCCTAAATTTATAGGTAGGAGGATATTTGGTTGTGTCTTGATTAAAGCCCAAGATTGAAGCTAAAATTTTTTATTTTGTGTCTTGATCAAAGCCCAAGATTGAAGCTAAAAGGTTGTTTGTTTCTTAATCAAAGCCCAAGATTGAAGCTAAAAGGTTGATAGTAATTGTCTTGATTTAAGTCCATGGGAACTGTTTGAGGTGATCGGGGGTTTATTGATTTGAGTATAAGAGGAGGTTGTTGAGTTCTTGATTTGAGTCCAAGATGAACATTTGAATTGATTTCTTGATTTGAGTCCAAGAGGAGGCTGTTGAAGGTCGAGTGTTGAGTGTTCTTAGTTTGAATCCTAAGAGATGATTGTATATTAGGTGTGTTCTTAGTTATAGTCCAAGAGAAGACTGTACTTGGTTGTCTGATTGTCTTAGTTAGAGTCCAAGAGAAGACTGTCTTGAGAATGTGAGGGAATACTGATTCCTTGTGGTGTATTTTTACTTATAGTCCAAGAGAACACTAATTGTAGTGGGAATATTCTTAGTTATAGTTCAAGAGAAGACTGAATATTTTGAGTGTCTTGATCAAAGCCCAAAATTGAAGTTGAATGACTCGATAGAGAGAAATTTCCATCTCTAAAGAGAGGGAAGTTGATTTATAAATGCCTTAATTGAAGCCCAAGGTTGAAGCTAAACAAAGAAAATTGACTCTACTAAGAAAAGTTTATTTGTCTTGTACTAAGCCCAAGATTAAGGCTAAAAGTTTGTGAGAGACAAACTCATAAGGTAGTTTTATCTATCTTGAATGAAGCCCAAGATGGAGCCTGAAAAAGGTTTTGACTTATGACCCAACCTAGTAAGTAGGTTGTCTGGGGAACATCTTGGCATAAAGCCCAAAAGAGTTTGACTTCATCAGATAAAACCTATTAGGTTATTTGGGAGGATGTTTTGTAAGGAGTGATATGTTTGTTAGGAATTTGTATAGACATGTGGATTCACTTGAATGATTGTAATTGGATAAATTATTGGTGAAAATTCAATTGAGTAAAGCCCAAAAGGAGGCTATCCCTGAGGGAATTTTCTTTTGCTTAAGGAATATTAGAGGGTGAAGAGACTTTCCAAGTCTACTGGTTGATACCTTTAGTGGGTAGAGATAAATTGAACAAAAGCCCAAAAGGAGGCTGACCACTTTGGGAAAGACAAGGGAAGGATCGGTTGAACAAATCCCAAGAGGAGGCTACCTTATCTGTGAGAATGATCAATTGAATAAAGCCCAATAGGAGGCTATCTTATACATCTGTGGAAAGGAATCTATTGAACAAAGCCTAAAAGGAGGCTATATTCCATCAAGGTGTGAGAGATTGTTTCCCTGATATTCTTTATCTGCTGAGAAAATTCCATCTATGGTGTGTTTGAACTAAGGATCTATCATATGCTTTTAAGAAACCCATGGGTCCATGAATAAAGCCCAAGAGGAGGTTGGCTTGGTGGTCAAGATAAGGGAATAAATATTACTACATGTTTTGATGTTTCTGTAAGTGGGTGATTGACTACAAATCTATCCCATGCTTTAAGGAAGCCTAAAGGTCCGTGCACAAAGCCCATAATTTCACTAAATTTTAAGGGCGTGTAATGAGGACACGCGAATTCTTCAAAGTACTACAAAACAAAACAAAATCTGCATTAGTTAGTATCCGATAATATGCATAATATACGATAAATATGAATTATGACATAAAAACACAATTCCTCCATAATATGCATTATGACATATCCGATAAACACAATTCCTCCATAATATAGATCCTATACCTTAAAACACTTTTATAGATCCTATACGTTAAAACACAATTCCTCCATAATATGCATTATGACATATCCGATAAATATTAAAATAAATCCTAAGTTATAAATCCATGCATACCTGAAAAGGAATCTCTAATCGATCCAAATGAAGGATTTCTCTCATGAACCTCAAAACGTAGTACCCGCAGTCTATGCCATTTTTCTGTTGAGGACACTACACATAGACAAACAAATAAGAATTAATATATAGTTGTTTTGTGTTATCAAGTAGCATCACTAATAAGAAACATTGTGAAAATTAAATTAATCTACCTGCACTTGGATCCATGAAATAATGTTTACTTTAGCCTGTGCTACTCAAGCATCTCTTTGTGCTCGGTACACTAGTATAGATCTATAAAAGAAAAACGTAAATTTAGAACAATATCACATAAATAATTAAATATACAAATACACAAAAGTATTTCGAACAAACTCCCTTATGTATCAACAATATCCTTCATACTCTCATATGTTGACCAATCATTCTCCAATGAATTCATATAATAGACCACTTCTTTTGTAGGATTAATAACAACCAACAACTAGTATCCACTGTAAAATATAACAAAAGTTTAGATGGATAATTTCTACGCAAAAGATACAAAGTGTAAGGTCTGTATTTTTAGGATTGGCATTAATTTTGTAAAACAAATATAGAAGCAATATATATGTACAAGATCATTGCAAAATAAAGAACAGTTTAAGCAAGGAGTCCTATTGTGCGCCTAAACATGTTGTGTTGAAGTGTTGCAACATCTGGAGCAACATGTCGAAGAAGATGTCAAGACAGTTCATTCAACATCATGAACTGCTGAAGATGGATTGAAGATTCTGTTATGTTTTAACAGAAATATATATTTAGAAGATTTGAAGCAATCCAATTGGCGTTGTTTTAAAATATCTTGAAGACTCAAATTTACATTGAAGACAAATATCAAATATTGAATAAATATAGAGTTTCTATATTTAGATATATTTTAGGGAGTTGTTGATTTGAAGATCTTTTTATTTTGTAGCAGATTTTTTTGCAGTTGTTATGCTGCATTTTTAGGTCCAAAATCCAATTGGGATTAGGTTATAAAAAGAAACCTTGTAACCAAGGTTTAGCAACCAACCAAAGATGTAAAGATCGTATCATTAGGTTTGTGTTCTTGAGCAGCCGTGCGCAACAAGTTTCAGACTTTGTGGCTTTGTTTATTGGTGATAACGTTCTGAGTCTGACGGTTACTAACTGCAAGTGCACAATCTATCACATAGTAATAAAAGATATCGATCCCATAGAGACTCGATAATAAACCTAGTGCAGTCGGGTGCTACTATGTTTAGCTAAGGTGAACGATGTTTTTGGTTTTAAAAGGTGAAGAATTAATTAATTTAAATTAATGGTAATGATATCGATACATAATTGATTCGCATTCGCGAATTCAATAGAGGTTTGGCTTATTAAAGCTTGTTAAGTTATCTTTCCATAGAAACTCTCGGTTTAAAATTCGTGACTCACACTCTCATGGTCTTGCCTATTACTATACTCCTAAGTTCAATTGAGCACTCTCGCTATGTCAATTCAAGTTAGAAATATTCTTTGGAAACCTAAAGGTTCTAATAGGTTTTAAAGTGCTTCCGCTGTATGTAAAACGAATGCCCGATTTCAGCTATCTGATTATGATCTCACACTCCCGTGGTCTTAATCCTAATATTTTAGACTCTCTTACTCTCGTAACGAAAGTTATTTAAAACAAGAAATCGAAACCGGAAAATAACTTAATTTAAAGCAATAGCCTAATTCTACTGAATTCGTTCCTGTTAGACAACTACATACCGATTAATGGTTTAAACAGACATATTAAATAAGAAAAAAGAAAGGTAGAAGGATAAATAATTTATAATATAAATAAAGGCGATGATAAATAAAAAATAAAGCATTAAAAATTAGAAACCTATTTGCAATGTTCTTGATCAGCCAAACTTCCAAAAACTTGAAAAGTAAACAATAATTCAGTGGCTGGAAACAATTAAAATGATGATAGTTTCCTGATGATGGAAACTATCACTAGGGGTCGGTTAAAGGAAAATAAAAATGAATACTAAAAAATAAACTTGCAAACTTCGAACGAAAGGAAACGGAAGAAAATTGGACTTGAACGAAGCTCTCCTCTGCAAAATTGCAGTGGCTTCTATTTATAGGCAGTGACTTAGGTGTTGTTGAGAAATTGTAGGCTTAGACTTCGATTGAGCTTTGAACTGAGTTGCATAGACTTGACTGATTAGGGTGGAGAGAAATCCTCTGTTGAATGCGAATAATCCTCGTAATGGCTCCCTCTGCATTTTAATTTTGTTTCGTAAATAGGTTATTTGACTAGAGTTTGAGACGAGCGTTTCAGAATTGAGACGAACATCATGGAGGTGAGACGGTCAACTTGAATGGAGTTGGTTGTCTTGAAGCCCAGACAGGCGTCTCACTTATGAGACGGGCGTCTGATAGTGAATTATGCAGAAATGCATTTTTCTTGCTCTTTTTCTTCTATTTTCCCACGTTTCTTGTCCAATAAGCTTTTTTTCACACTTTTGCCTCCAAAAGTCATGTTTGATCAAATATCTACAAAACAAACATAATTCTCACGTAATATCGTCCAAAACGCATAAATTAACATGTTAAACAATCAGAAACCGCATTAAATAATCGATACAAATTTGAGTTATCATTTATTTGTGAGTCTCGAAGCTTTTAAGCAAGAGATGTTGAGTTCTTGACTGAAGCTGCGAAGCAAGGTTGAGGTGATGTCTTGGAAGTGTGTCTTCTGTTTTGCCTTATTGTTTAGGTAAAAAGACATCAATAACAACAATTGAGATTTGGGACTGTGAGACATCATTGAGGTGATTGAAAGTGAGGATGGGTTTCTCATATTTAGGAATTCCTAAGTAGAAGTTGCATTGGTAGTGATTAAGTGAGAAGACTGTAAACTATAGGTATTTGCTGAGAAGTCTTTGAATTGATACTACATAGTGGATTTGCTTCCTGGCTTGGTAGCCCCCCAGAGTAGATGAGTTTGCATCGAACTGGGTTAATAATTTGAATGTGTTCTTTACAGCTTTTCTGGTTTATGTTTTATGCAGTATGTGTGCTGAATGTCATATCAGATGTCTAAACATCATGAAATTTTTTTGAATCTGATACATCAGAGTTTTAAAATATTGTTGTTTGTACCTTGCCATGTTTATATGTAACAGATAAGATGTCTCAACGTCGTATTCGACATCTGAGTCTGTCTTACTAGAATTTCAATTGGTATCAGAGCATGCATCCTAGTCTGTTTTTGGATGAGATCCAAGGGGGATAATTTCTGGTTCATGGTCAAGGTAGAAGTGGTCTACTGAAAAGTTGTTTGTTGTGTGAATGGTCCCTAGAAGTGGAGGATAGACTATTCTGTTTTTGCAGCTTGATGGTATGCTGTTGTTGTAGTAGGTTTGATTTATTTTCAAACCTATTGTTTTCGGTGTCACCTGGAGAATATTATTAGGGCTAATGTGGGACACCTGAAAGTTATGAGGAGTTTGTATCCACTGCTTATCTATCTAATAACTCCTTATATTTAAGAAGGTTGCGCTTCTTTGAAGATATATCTTATGTTGATAGGATATATGCTTGTCTACTTCAGCTGACTTTGTCAAACATACTTGCAGATTTCTGCTCAAGTCCACTCATAAAGGCATTGTTAAGTGAAGTTGTTGTAAAGAGATCTGAAGACAACAAATGTATTTTTTGCAAATCTATTTCTAGTCTTTATATCTCTTTGTGTAATCCTTGGAATGATGTCTTATCCCATGATATAACATCACACCAGAATTAGGCATGATTCTATTATCTAAGGGTTGGTTATATAGATGCTTTTGGTGCTAAACTTATGTGGTTATATCACATATGTTTGGAACCTACTCCTAATCTGGAAGAGGAGGTATATGTATGATGTATCTGAGAAGTTTCTAGCCCTAGAACTTATCTCAGTTATGGTTGTTGGTTAAGGAGTGATCAACATGTTTTTCTCTCTTGAGGATAGATTATTCCTGGTCCTTATTGTAGGAGTGAAGTAGTTGAGCTTCAAGGAGTATTATTTCACAGAGAATCCTTGTACATGAAGGTTAAACTGTATCAACTTGTGGATTTGATTGATGTGGATTATGCTGATCAGTTTCTATATTGGGTGTGAAGACATCTCAAGTCAGACAGTCTATGTACTAAGTCTGAAGGATAAGTCTGTTGAAGTGTTCCAGCTACTACATTTGTCTGTGTTTTGGTCTGATAGCTTGATCAACTATTGATGGCTAATTCCCTTGAGTTAACCGACATGTGTTTGTGTGGAGGTGTGTGTGACTGATATTGATGTCTGAAGGAATGTTAGAACATCATCTTAGAAAGTGTCAGATGCCTATAGAAAAAGAAGGAGTTAGACTTATGTCCTACCTTGTGTAAGAAGGTAATCTTATCTGACCAATATTAAATACCTTTATGAGAGACTTGGTATTTGTCTATTTTTTTATGATGCATAAAGGTGGATACTTTTACGGGAGACTTAGTATTTATTTGGGAAGTATGCATATCTGCAGTCTGAATCTTATGGTTCAGAAAGGGTATTGGGAAACTAATGCTCATCTTTAGGAAGAGATTTGGTTGTTCATGAGAAGGGAAGTTAAGAAGTGTTATACGTGGTCTATTAATGCAAGAGTGTGAACTGTTTTTGGTGGGTGTAGTTGGAGTTTTGTTCTTTCCATGACAAGGAAGGTGGTTAGAATCATGAAGTTATAATTGACAAAATCATCAGGACTTTGTGAAAATTGATTTACTCAAGAAGAAATTTCATCCTTGGTATAGTTGCAAGGTGTAGTTCTGAACTATTCCTTTTGAAGATTTAGACAGTGGCAGGTTTGAAGACTTTGGAGAAATAGTGGGAGTTTCTTAACAATATGTGATATTGATAGGAATTTTTGTAGAATCAACAAAATAGATGTTGTATACTCATACTTGGTTGATGAATCAAGTCTATGAGAGCATGAAACTCTTGTTCTGTTAAGGAATGAGGTTCATTCAAGTGGCAGAAGAAGGAGCTGAATTTAACAACTGGATGTGGACTAATAATGTTCTAACATCTAGTTCAACATCAGAATCTCAATTGGTAAAGTGGCACATCAATTTAAGATAGAATGATCTACAGGGATTGAATGCTTCAAAAGGACTATTATCTTGACAACTTGATGGAGATCAATTTTATTGATTAAGATATCTTTGAAATATTTTTTATATACGCGAAGAAGACAAAGTGTGGCAGTTGGCTTTTTCATATGAAGATTGATAAATGAGGTGATCAAATTGTGGCAATTGATTGATCTCTATAGTGGATTCGAATAATCAAGATAATCAGAGTGTGGCAGCTGGTTGGTCTTGAGGATTGTCTTATAATAAGTTGCTTTTGAGAAGAAGAGTGACGAGTTGAAGACTCAAGGAGATTTATTCTTCTTGAAGGTGGATGGGAGTTTATCTCTCTTTCTGGATTTCTGATTCAAGCTGGTGGCATAGTGTTGGTGAAGATTTTTCAGTTCTTAGATTACTACAGTAAGTCCAGTTGGTGGAGCACATCAAGAATCTTAGTAATGAGGTCTTGGTGTTTGGAAGATGTTTTAACATGTGTTAGGACATTATATGGGGTGTTTGTATACATGGTTTCTATTTTTAGCCTACCTAATCATATGGGAGAATGATGAAGTAGATGATTTATCTTGAAAGAAACATGTAGAGTAGACTGAAGTAGATCAGGTATTGATTGCTTGGAAGTCTGATTGTGGACATTCATTCTAATTTAAGAATTAGTTTGAATGATTATTGTATGGATTGTATGGCCAAAGGAATGTAAAGATATTATGTTGTCCTAGTGTAAGGACCTTCTTGTAAGAAGATGTTCAGCATGTGTAGTTTTTGGTAACAACAAACCAAGAAGGGATCAGGTGGATTTTAGTACTAGAAGTGAATGTGTTCAATTGGGAATCGAACAAAGGGTGAGCTCTTGAAGACATGAAGATTAATTTTATGTTTTCCTTTCATCAATGTGCAAAGAAGTATGGATTATCCTTGATAGGGGGAGTGTGTTAGAATCATGTGTAGCTGGATTTATGAAGTTAAGGGGGAGTAGTACCTCAACCAGGTTTTCTGATGTTCCACATCATGTTGTGACATGTGATACTAAGTATGCGATTTTTTTCATGATAAAATTTATTACTTAGTTGTGGTATGTATGCCCTTGTGATCCATATGAGGAGTGTCATAGGGGTCCAAAAGGCTATAAGGTATAAAGTTGCTTTCTGTAGTCTATTTTGGATTCTGAAGGAGGTGTGAACCATGATGTTGTATTCATAGCAGACAGTATATGGTTGGATATCAGAACATGTTTCAAAACATGTGTGTATTGTTTCCTAACTAGGAATAATTATGGACGGAGTTGGTAGAAGAATGTGAAACACGGGTTTTATTCATGCGTGTTTGTTAATGGGACGTTTATTTTGGGAGAGCACGTCAGTTGGTCGACGTTTGTTTTTGTGCGGTCCTCATTTAATGATGCAAAAGTTTTTGCTCCTTTCATAAAGATCTTGGACCAAGAACGCTTCTTTATTCAAGGATAGTTTGTTATTGTCTATGTCTTTGCTCCCTATTTATAGAAGCGAGTTTCTCCTCCATCGGCATGTGAGTATTTTCTTCTTTTCTTCCTTCTAATGCAGTTCTTTTGCGTCTAGATGAATAATACATGGGTGTGGTGCTGTGAGGGCTATATTTTACAATTTTTGGCTAAAAAGGGGGAGAAAGAGTGTGTTCATATGATGTGTTTGGGGTTGTTGTCACAGCAGTTGCATCTGTTATGTTCATGTATCATGGATGACAGGATGTCAAGGTGGATGTTGAATGCTAGCCTTTGTGACCCATGTCTTGAGTTAAAGAACACAATTGTGACTTTTGTTCTGAGTTACATAAGGGAATGGGAGGTTGTTCTCTTAATCCACCATTGGTCTCCTTGATGGAGAATGTTCAGCAGATTGAGAGGAAGGGTTCTGGTGAACCTGAATGGAAAGGGGTTGCAATGGATTGGTTCAGCCAAGACTTTAGGACTTCCTACTCCTTGTCCACTGCTGTTACTGGAAGAAGAGGTAGAAGCAACTTGTCCACTAAAAGAATAGGTGACTATTGTTCCTTTTTCAGTATTGTTGTTGACAAAGATGGCAAACAACATGTCCTAACATAATGCAGAGTTTTCCTTTTGCTGTTGTTTTTTTATGTTTTTGCTGCTGAAGTCTGATGTAATTTTTTTGTATTATTATTTGTTTTAGCCTAAATTTTCCAATGGGGGAGATTGTAAGCTCTGTATTTTTAGGATTGGCATTAATTTTGTAAAACAAATATATCAGCAATGTATCTGTACAGGATCTTTGCAAAAGAAAGAACAGTTTAAGCAAGGAGTCATATTGTGCGCCTAAACATGTTGTGTTGAAGTGTTTCAACATCTGGAGCAACATGTCGAAGATGTTAAGACAGTTCATTTGACATCATGAATTGTTGAAGATGGATTGAAGATTCTGTTATATTTTAACAGAAACAAAATATTTAAAAGATTTGAAGCAATCCATTTGGCGTTGTTTTAAAAGATCTTTAAGACTCAAATTTACATTGAAGACAAATATCAAATATTTAATAAATATAGAGTAACCTCTTATCCAACTTCAAGTAGAAAATAAATCTTCTTGAGCCTTCAACTTGTAACTCTTCTGCACGAGAGTAACTTGGTCCAAGACATAACCTCAAGACTAACCAGCTGCCAGCTACTAATTATCTTGATTCTTCGAATCCACTTATGAGATCAACTAAATGCCATAGTTTGATCATCTCCTTCATGAATTCTCATATGAATAATCCAATTGCCACATGTTGTCTTCTTCACGTATGTCAGAATTCTCACAAAGATATCCTGATCTACCAACTGAACTTGATCTTCAAGTTACATGTATCCACTTGCTCAATAAAAATACACACTTAGACTCCGTAAGCCATGTATAATGTAACATCTTCTCCTTCCTACAGCTCTCGCAAAATGCCATGTGAATGATCTTTTTGAAGCATCATTGTTTATTCTAGTAGATCACCCTATCTTGAGTTGATGTGTCACTACACCAACTAAGATTCTGATGTTGAAAATTAGATGTCAGAACATTGTGATTCGACATCTAGTTGTTGAAATCAGCTCCTTCTTCTGCCACTTGATATAACTTTCTCCCTTTACAGAACAAGAGTCACATGCTCTCGTAGACTTAATTCACCCACCAAGCTTGAGTAAACAGCCTCCATTATGTTAATTTTGCAGTTACTTCAACCAATCTCACACATTGATAAGTACCTGCTAGTGTTTCTCTAAAGACTTCAAATCTTCCACTGTTTGAATCTTCAGAAGGACTAGTTAGAAACTAATCCTCATAGTTGTACCAAGGATGCAACCTATCCTTGAGTAAAGTTGTCATCACGAAGTTGTTGATATGCCACCTATCTGAACTCCATGATGAGCATTCTGGAATGACCTAAAGTACATGGATCAGAAATATACCATTCCAAGAAGGTCATCAATATTATGATGTCTTCATTGTCTTTCATCTCCATCTTCAAAAATAATGCATCACCGTTTGGACAAGTCTCAATACTTTTCAGGAAAAGATATGAAGCCAATAGTCCTTGATCAAAAGCCTAGGAGGATTTTGAGCGAATGTAGAATTCCTCCCATGATTCTTCAAACCTCTGATGAAGAGATGTTATAACATCTGATATAACATCTTCAATATTAAATCACAAGGATAATCAAATCTGCACAAAGAAATTGATTTTTAATCCTTGCGATAATAACCCTTGTCTGATTCCAGCATATTCCGAATATCACATAAATATTCTTCTTCATGTTGTCTTCTTCGTAGTTGTGCAAGTTATTAAAATATCAATGTTGTCCCCTTGATTTAAGCTTTTAAGATTCTCTCTGAACAATTCCTAATTACCATAACTGTGTGAAATCATCCTTAGGGTAAGAAGTATGAGTTCTTCCTCGCACGCTGTTTGTGAACGGTGAAAATAAATCACCTCCAATGTCTTCACTTCCATGCTTCCAAGAAAGCACCTCCTAGTCTGAAGAATAACTAGCAGACTCCAGAATACGAATGAATCGTCTGTAATGGAATTGATAATAATATCAAGTGTCTTCAATAACTTAGCCAACAAGTAATCATCAAACCCCTAGAACATGAGTTTGATAATTCATCTTACCCCTTCTACCCAGTCTGACTTCTGCATAAATGATGACGCCACCCAATTAAGTACCAAGTCACATAAGACTTAATTATCACAATAATATCCCTCTGCTCCGACTTTGCAATGTTATGTATCTTCAAACCAATTGACATCTACAAGAACAAAACCAGGTAAGGAAATCTACAAGCTTTCTTCAATCAATACTCCAGTATCCCATACTATTGGAAATCTTCAATCAAAACGTATGCAGCGGAAACACCAAAGAACAAATCCAACTTGCCCTAGACAAGATGTCAAAATATCTTTCAAGGCACCATCCAAGAGAACTAGCCACTCCTCTTGTTTGTTGTTGCAAAACCCTTCAGAAAATAACTTCTCCCGTTTAATCACCAGAAAGTACTCCATGGATCTCATTTAGAAAGCAGACAAGGATGACATGTCTGATACTAATTGAAATTTTGGTTATGCAGATACTGCAAAGTCCTATCTTAATGTTAAGACAATGATTACTTCACTTTTAGTAAATAGAAGAATTACACAGCTTTTGTTTGAAGTAGTGCAACACAAATACCAATAGATGGCAAGAAAACATGTTGGGACATCTCAGTCAAGAATAACATATAGAAAAACTATAAATCTGCAGAATATAAAGAGCACATAAATTGTTGATCCAGTTTTGTGTTAACAAACCTACATCCGTGGGATACCAATCCAGGATGAAAACTACATTAAATCGCACCATTGTCACAAAGTTAAACTCCCCCGTTTACAACTTTGGCTCCTAATCACTACCCTTATGAACATCCTGTAAACACCCCAAATTTGCCCTCACTCATTTCACCATGGCTTGTGATCTTTCATATTTTCATTAGTTTAAGCATATCATCTCATATTGCATATTTGCTTCACTGCATAAGTTCAAGTTCATCTGCATCTAGGGTTTGTGATTTGAGCAATCCAAGGATCCATATGAGCCACTACAAGGGTCTCCAATCATTCCAAGAGGGTCCATGTATGTTATATCATCATTTTATATCCCTAAAAGATCAAGGAAGTCAAGAAATCACAAGAACTGGCAAAGCATGGAGACAGAGCTAGGGTTTCACTGCACAGATGACATGAAATTAGGGTTTTGGTTTCAGAGGTCATAACTCCAAGTTTTTTGGCCATTCTTGTTTCTAATAGTCTCAATATGTTATAAGGATCGTTTATACCAAGTTTGATGAAGAAATTCATTGTGGAAGTCATTTGTTCACTGGGTAACTTCTTGAGCAAGTCAGAGCAAAATCAGGGCATCTGAGGCCCCCCACAATAGAACCAAAGTGGATTTTTCATCAAATTGAAGTTATATGATCTTTATTTGATCATTGAAGCGCTTGGAAGTTCAAAAAATTGAAGAAATTTGAGCTAAACCAAAAGTTGCCAAAAATGGAAATGAGTTGTAATGGAAACTTTCCATTTTGGTAAAGTTTTTCAACCTCCTCTTTCTCAACCAAAAATGCTTCAAATGAAAAATTGTTGGTCATGAAAGTTGTAGATTGGATCATTAACTTTTCAAAAAGTACAAGAACAAGTTCTAATTCATTATGGAACTCAAGTTATGATCTTTCAAAGTTGGCAAAAATCCTATAATTTTCAAGAATACACCAAAGAGGGATTTTTGCAAAACCACTTGCCAATCCATTTTGTGACCTCTAATACACTTCTATGCATCATACTAACATAGTGCATTACCTAAAAGTCAGAATTGGCCCAAGAATCTCAAGTTTATATGCCTTGCACATCAAGAAATCACAAAAGGGCCAAACTTCATGAAAATTGCAAAATGATACACAACCATGCTTCCACTTGCTGAATCACCACAAAACCAATTCCATGGATCTCCTTGATCTCTGTTGAGCCAGGACAAGCCAAAAAGCCAGCTACTAGAGAGCCCATACCTCAAGTACAAGTTTTTTTGACTTTTTGCAAGAGAGCCCATACCAATCACCATAGGCCACAACAACTTCTCTGACATATCAAAGCTTGTTATGTGGATCAAACACAGCTCATAACACACATCAAGCAAGCCTAACACTTCAGATTTCCCAAGTTCCACAAAATCACCCCATTTGCAAAAGCATTCGAAACTCTCTGCTCACACACTCAAACTCCAAACTTTTTTTACCAATCACCTCAGCTTCATCAAAGGATCATTTCCCACCCTTCATTGCAACCAAAAACCCCCCAAAACTGAAACACGATTTTTGGCCAACAAGAGTGTAAGCTTTCATTTCAGCCATTACAAACTCCTTCCAAGCATCAAAGCGTCATCAGAGGGATCATTGGAGTGGTTTTTCACAAGAGAGGAGGTCCAAAAGCTCCAAACTGAGGAAGCTCAAGCTCAGGTAACCTCTTCAAACTTTTTTCCAGAAATGCTATTTTAAGTTCTTAGATTGTTCTTTATGCTTTGCTGATCACTATGATATGTTTATTTTTGAAAATGGTTGCGAAATGAGCATGTACTGATTGTCTAAAAGTTTCACCATTTTTGAGTTCTTCTTCGAATCTTGATTTTCAGCCATGAAAAATTAGTTTTGAGGGTGGATTTAGGTTTAGGAAGGTGAGAGGAGTTGATTTGGAGCTTTAGAGCTCCAGAAATGACCTAGGGAAGAAGTTTGATTTTGAGTTCACCGGAGAAGATGACCGGAACACTGTTCCGGTCACCTGAAAGTGTTTAGGGTTCAGATTAGGGTTAAGCTGTGTAATTAGGGAAATTTGAATCTCAGCCCTTTGATAAATGTTTCTCGCGTGTAATGAAAGGCTCAGATGCGTTCACTTAGGTTTAATTATGATTAATTAATTAATTAATTAAAATTAACTCAGTTTGAATTATAGCCATTGGATAGCGCGCGTGGTCAAAGAAAATCCCCCCAGGTTCAATCCTGTCCATCAGATCAGCATACTTTTGTTTTAATTCATTTTAAATTCATTTTTTCTCATTTGTTTTGTATAATTTATTTAAAATACCAAAAATAATCCAAAAAATATTTTCTTCTGCATTTTAATTCCAAATATTTTTCTTCACCCAAAAAAAAATTATTTGTATATTTTGCATTAAAAAACCATTTTAAAAATATTTAAATGTTTATTTTAATTAATTAATGGAAATTAATTAATTAAAATATCATTTAGGTTTCTAAAAATTCCAAAAACATTCACATTGCATCTTAGGACATTTAGAAACATTGTCAAACCATTCATACAAATTTCTTTTTGGTTTTGAACACTCTTTGACATTTTTCTTGAATTTAGGGTTCATAAAAAATCCCATTTTTGAACCCTAACTTCAAGAATTCGTTTCTGCCTAACCATGAAAGGTTTGACATTGGTTCTTTTTGCATTGGTCTTCATATAGCATGTAGTATCTAGCATAATTTTGTCATGAATTTATCTTGCATTTTTTATTTGATTTGTATTTTTTCCCTTAAGGTACCTTAAAACCCTAGCAAACTTAGAAAAAGCACAACTTTCTTTAGGTTAAGAGTTAGAACTCCTCCTTTGAGGTGTGATATCATATGGGGTTATGGTTCCTTTGAGTTCATTTGCAATTTTTTATCTTATGTTTTGCTTCTGTTTTTGACTTTTGCATCTCATGTTGCTTTAAAACCCTAATTTCTCATGTTCATTTGCATACATCTTGCATATGCATCCATTCATGAACTTGCCATGACATTTCATGCATTCACATGTCATCTTAGACATCTTAGGACACATTAGAATCATGCTTGATCATTTCTTCATTCATTTTCCATGATGTGCATTCATTTCATTCCATGAACTTTCAAACTTCAAAGCATGCATCCCTTGCACTCCATCTCTTGTATGAACATTCATAACACTTGACATGCTTTTGCATCATATCATAGCATCATTTGCATCATGTTTATGCTTCTGGTTTTGGTTTTTCCTTTGCATACATTTCATTTTCATTTCATTTCTTTCTTTTATGCTAACATTTTCAGGTGGTAAGTAATTTGAGAAGTGAATTTTCCTTCACTTCTCATTTCTCTTCTCACTCTTCTTATGCATCATTGTTGCATTTTTCTCTACTTTAGAGTGAGATTTCTCATTCATGTTCATCATCCACTTTCTTTCTCCAAGTTACTTATCTTCTTCAGTGAAGTAAGTAACTTGTTTCTTCTGCTTCTCCTCCTTTCATATGCTTCTTCCATTGGTGGCTTCTCTGAAGATCTCTTGCAAGCCTTACAAACCATAGGAACATCCAAGCATGACAATAATTAGGGTTGTGATTAGTCCCCCCTTATTTTCTACCTTTGTGTCTTCTTTGTGTCTCTCTTCTCATCTCATAATCAGAGACTAAACCTTTAAGGTTTTAAGACTTTGTGATTAGGGTTATGCCTGCATCCTTCTCTTAGGATTGAGTGTATAACTTTAATCCTAAGTGTTAAACCCTTAATTTGTTTAAACCTCTTAATCAATCCATCTTAATAATCACTAAGACAATAACTTGTAACTTGGGCCTTGCATTAGGGTTCTAATTCTTCCTTTATTGGTTAAGAAGGACTAACCCTAGTGTTAATGGACAAGTCCCCCTCAAGTTGTCTTACAAACCATAAAATTCACTTCTTAATCTCATTTTTAATTAAAATCCACTTTAATAAAGGCTTTTTTTGTCATGAGGTTAATCCCTAATCATGGATTAAGTTGAGGTATCTTCCTCAGCTTAAGTGTGCTCATCTATTATCCTTCAATTAGGATGGTGTAATGGGTCCATTAAATCCTTGATTATGGCTTAAACTCATTACTTAACACTAAACAAAAACTCAAAAACATCTAAATAATCACAAGTAGGTTAATGATCTTAATCCTACATCATGGTAATTAAGTTTGAGGTGTTTATCTCATACTTAAGGTATTCTCATTATCCCTAATCAAAGGGAGGATATGATGAGTTTACTAACCTTTGGTTTAGGCTTAAGCTCATCAACTTATGACAAACACAAAAAGCAATAAAAGATTGAAAAATCAAAAACAAACAATAATCGTCTCCTTCGGGATTCTTTTCTCATCATCTTCACTCACAAACGAGAACTCGCTTCTTCCGTCTAATGCAAGACAGTTAGCACCTGAGTCAGACAGGTCATACACTTGAGCATAGACAAGCAGGCAGTTCATCAGTCAATTTATCTTTCAGTCTTTTTGAGTTGAACTACGGTGGTCTGACTTCCTCATTGCACGAGAGCATACGTAGGCATAACTTAACAGTTATCCAACAAAAGTATTTGTGTCTTCCCCCTCTTCCAGCATTATTCTTTTAAGCCTCATTCCTGAGCATTTCACTTCACCATTTTGCACTGACACTTGTATATTCATTCTTTTCCAGCTTTTGCACACAGATAGCACATACACTACCCCTTTAAACACAATCTTTCAAGTGTGGATCCCGTCGAGTACGACGGACAATCTGGGTGCTAATACCTTCCCAGGTTGTAACCAACCCCCTTTCTCAGTTTCTCTGGTTCGCGACCGTCTTATCCATATCTTTCCAGGTTTATGCAGCATTACCTTTCCTCCGGGATAAAAATGCCTAGCTGGCGACTCTTTTCACCTTCATTTCATCTTCTCCTTTCGCCGACCGTTCGCGTCTGTACCCTATCTGACCTGGTGTCACTTAGTAGGAGCGACAGCTTGGCGACTCTGCTGGGGACCCTTATATTGCAACCAGGGCTTCTAGTTCTTTTCGTGGGTTCCTCCTAGCGCTTGTTTGATTTGTGTTTACAGGGGTGTTATGGGCTACTTGTGCTTATGTATTTTCTTTATGTACAACTTTATTTATTGCTTTCATTTACAGCTTTATGCATTTCATGCTGTCATTATCATTGTGCTGGATCTCTTGTTTGTTTTGGTGGGTGGGGTTCATTGAGTGATTAAGGTCCTATACCTAGGACCTGAGTGACACATAGGCTAGAGTGGCTTCATATTCTTTCCCATTCCATTTCGGTCTGGTGCGGGAATATGAAACACGGTTCAGACATGGGTTTCTTCTTGAGAACTCTATGCTACAGATTTCCTGTAGTGCTAGAGCTATCTGGGAAGCCTGCTAAGTCTGGATGGCCTTTTTATGACCTTCAGCATCTGAGGTAAATTAGAGGAGGATCCTTTATGGTTATTGTAAATATTGTACCTCCAGGTTAGAAGTGTTTACACTTCTCATAACTGATCCAAGTCTGAGGATCCTTGTTCTAGAACATTACATGTGAGGGGGTTGGGATGTTTACAGGTTTGCAGGAACCCTTGGCCATATCATGCCCTATTACTAGTTTTGTTTTAAGAATGCATCACTTTGGACAGTTCTTGTGATTACCCTAGACTTGTGATTCTTTATTTGAGTCCCCCACCTGGTTACTGGATTTCTAAGCCTCCATCCGGACTTATGAACATACATGGACTTTTACCAAGGCAAATAAACAGATCCAGCACTTGATCACAAACCCTTTGCATATCATTTGCATACATCATTTTTGCATCATTTGACATTTTCTTATTTGTTTTACAGGGTATCCATCTTATTATCTTTGGTTTGGTTTTGACCCCTTCTGCTGCTCAGACTTCTTCAGTCATCTCCTTCAGAATCTCCATCAGTTTGTCAGTAGTTCTCCTCCAACTATCTTCATCAGAGACCCATCTCCAGCTTCTCAGTCAGTGACTTTCATCAGCAATTGTTCTCATCCTCTTCACCAGCATCCATGGACACTTCAAGAAAGAGCAACATTACTTACCACTTCTTTGAGCCCACCCTGACTGGCATCAGGCAGATCCAGTCCCTCATTACACCTGACCATATCCCACTATTCAGAGAGCATTATGGGGGCATATTGGACATGGTCATGGATCTAGATGCATCTCAGAGGAGCATGATCCATACTTGCCTACAGTTTTATGATCCTCCACTCAGATGCTTTACATTCCCTGATTTCCAGATGGGACCTTTGCTAGAAGAGTTTTCCTTGTTGTTAGGAGTCCCTATCAGGAGAGGCATCCCTTTCAACCCAGAGATGACTGCTCCCAGAAATGAAGACATAGCCATGGCATTGCATTTGGAGCCTGCCCTCATCGATCAGAACATGACAACCAAGGCTGGAGTTCCAGGCCTCCACCTAGACTTCTTGATCTCCCAGGCTACCCTGAAGGCTGCAGTAGGGGAATGGAAGGTTGTTTGTACACTTCTAGCCCTCAGTATATATGAGGTTATCTTGTTTGCAGATGAGCCAAAGTTTGTGAGCAAGAATGCCATTCACCTGTTCTTATTGAGGAACCCAGTTCCTACCTTGCTTGGAGACTTCTACTACTCAGCACATCATAGGAATGAAAAGCAAAGAGGAAGACTGGTCAGATGCTGTGCTCCCCTTTATTACTCTTGGCTGCTAAGACACTTGCCGAAGTCAGATACCTTTTTGAACCCTCATCAGCAGAAGAACTAGGCTAAGAGATTTATTGCCTTGACATTAGATGACATCAGATGGTGCACTCAGAGCACCAAAGGCAAGGACATCATTACTAGTTATGGGCAATATCCTAATGTGCCTTTGATAGGAGTGAAGGGTTGCATCAACTACAACCCTTTACTGTTTAAGAGACAATTGGGATATGCTTTGGTTCATCCTCCCAGAGGACATGATTTGGCTGAAACTCTTTACTGTGAAATTCAACCTAACTCTGTTGTTGTCAGACAAGCTGTCTGGGCTTGGGATAACATTCAGACCAAAGGGACAGCCATCCTTGGTAAGTGCAACAACATTGCTTCAGTACAGTATTCTGATTGGTCCCGTACCAGAGCTCAAATCACCCGGATGCCATTCACTTTAGAAGATGTACCTGGACCTTCTACAGTATAACCTGCAGCTACTGTCAGTTTGGAAGAGTTTAAAAAGCTGAAAGAGAGGAACACTCAGCTAGCTGAAGCCTTGAAAAAGACTCTCTGGGAGAGAAATGACAGCCGTCTAGATAATGAGAGATTGGAAAGGCTCAGGATCGAGCACTTGACCAAGATTGAGAAGACGGATGACTACATCAGAAAGGCAAGAGCAGGGGAGTTGGTACTGAAGAATGCTTGCAAGGAAGCAAAGACTCAAAAGGCTAGGGCAGAGCATTATCTAGAGGAGAGCCAGGCTAGGTGGATCAGGATCACTGAAGCCCGTGCATAGGAAGACCAGAGGAATCAAGCTAAGATAGAGCAGTTGGAGGCTAGTGAGAAGACGCATCAAGAGGCTTTGTTGGCAGCTCAGAAGGAGATATCTGAATTGAAACTCCAGGCAGGGTTGAAGATGTCAAAGGATCAGGATAAGAATAAGAGGTTGACCAGTGCCATTGCTACCAGGAACCTCCTCATCAGGACTATTACAGAACACCCAGTAGGTCTAGTGACTGAGGCCCTCCTGAAGGAAGTCAGAGAGGATGACTTTGGATTAGATGTTTGACTCTTTTGCTTGTACTTTTTCTTTTGTTGTACTTTTTCTTTTGTTGTTGTATTTTGACCCAGCATGGGAATGTATTGTAATCAAACTATGTATTTTCATCCTTTGTAATATATCAGTTTGTATTATTTATGGTGGGCTTTATCTATCAACATCATCAGCATTTCCTCGAGGTCTGGAAAGGTCAAAACCAAAGAACCAAACCGGATACCCTTGGAAGACAAATAAGCATATTGCATTGCATACTAACATTTTCTTTGTTTTGTAGGTTTTTGTTTTTATTGCTGTTTCTCACTTTGTTGTGGTTTCAGGAAACATTGCTCGCAGAAGAGTGTTCCTTGTTAACAGAATACACCGGTACCCGACGAGAAACAACCTTCCGGGAATTCAGATGGATCAAGTTCAGCAAGACCTGAATGAAGTAAGGACCCAAATGGCAAATGAGAGGGTTGGGATGAGGAATCAGATGACCCAATTCATGATTGTGATGACTGGCTTAGTGTAAACACCCCAAATTTTCCCTCACCCATTCACACCATGGCTTGTGATCTTTTCATATGCATGAATTCAACCATAGCATCTCATACCACACTTTTGATTCACTGCATTGCTTCTAAGTCATCTGCATCTAGGGTTTGTGATATGAGCCATCCTGGGCCATTTGAGCCACTCCAAAGGTCATCAATCACTTCAAAGGGGTCCATGTATGTTCAAGCATCATATTATATCCTCACAAAGTCAAGGAAGTCAAAGAATCACAAGAACTGAGAAAGGCATGGAAGCAGAGCCAGGTTTAACTACACAAATGACCTAGAATTAGGGTTTTGGTTTCAAAGGCCATAACTCAAAATTTTTTGGTCATTCTTGTTTCTATTGGTCTCTATATGTTATAAGGATCATGCATATCAATTTTCATGAAGAAATTCCATGGGGAAGGCATCTAATCAAGAGTTGACTTCCTGAGCAAGTTAGTGCAAAATCAGGGCATCTGAGGCCCCCAATAACCCAACCAAAGGGTGTTATTCATCATTTTGAATGTGTATGATCTTTATTTGATCATAGAAGATGTTATAAGTTCACAAAATTGAAGAATTTCAAGCCATTTGCAAAGTTGCCATTTTGGGAAAATGACTTGTAATGGAAAATTGCTATTTTGGGAAAGTTTTTCAACACTTTCTAATTGATTCAAAAATGCCTCAAATGAGAAAACTTTGGTCATGAAAGTTGTAGAATGGATCATTCCCTTTTCAAAAAGTACAAGAACTCATTCTAATTCATTTTGGATCAAAAGTTATGGCTTGTTAAAGTTGGGAAAAATCACATAATTTCAAGTTTTGCACCAAAGAGGCAAAGTTGCAAAACCTCTTGCCAAGGCAAATTGTAACTTCAAATGGACTTCTAACCTTTGCACAAACATAAACCAATGCCTAAAAATCAGAATGCACCAAAGATTTTCCCATTTTCATGACTTATGCTTCAAGTAATCACAAAAGGGCCAAAAGATCACAAAGTTGCAAAACTTCTCATAAACCCTAATCCACTTGCTGCATTGCCTCTAATCCATTTCTATGGTTCTCCCTGATCTCAGCTGAGCCAAGCCATGCCCCTATCACAGCCTCCCACTTGCCCATACCTCAAGTACACCTAGACTTGACTTTATGCAAAATGGCCCATACCAATCCCACAGTGCCACACCAACTATTCTGACCAATCAAGACTTTACAAACACACTTCAAGCAAGCCATTTCATAACCTCTTGGATCCTGAAACAACACACAAGTCAGCATACACAAAAACCCCTCCCCTTGCATTTTCTATCGAATCTCTCAACTCAGCAACTCAAACTTAAAAATTCTTTCACCATTCAACTCACCATGACCCACTGATCATTTCCCACCCCTCACTTGTCCCTGAAACCACCACAATCAAAAACACGATTTCAACACTCCCTTGACCTGAGCTTCTGCAAACTTCCTCTGGAGGCCATATAAACTCCAGCTAAGTGTCAAAAGCTTCTGAGGAGGATCATTGGAGCTTGTTTGAAGCAAAGAGTTGGCCAGAAAGTCCCTGTTTCGAAAGCTCAAGCTCAGGTAGCCATGGCATTTATTTTTCCAGAACTCCCATTTTTAGTTTCTAAATGCTTACTTATGCTTCACTGATTATCATGATGTGATTTATTTTGAAAATGAGTGAAAAATGACCATGTATGCTTGTTCTGAAACTTTGCCCGTGAAATGCGTTTTGGGTTGATTCTTGATCTTGAGTGAAAATAAATGATTTTGATTGCTGGATTCTTGCTTAGAGTTGTCTAATGATTGATTCTGGAGAGTTTAGTGGGGTTTCATGGCGTATTGAGGGAGATTGAGTGAGGAGCTTGCCGGAGAAGATGACCGGAACACTGTTCCGGTCATCTGAAAGTCATTAGGGCTTCTGATTAGGGCTTAATCATAATTACGTAGGTTTGAATGTGAGTCGTTCGTTTGCGCGCCAGGTCAACTCCCGCCTCTGTGAATTTGAATCTCAGCCTTCAGATTGTTTGACTTTCTCATTTTTTCTATTTAATTTCATTTTATTTTCATTTGTTTTGCATTTATTTGTACGAATTTTAAAAAATAGCTAAAATCATTTAAAAATTATGAAAATTTTTGTCAAACATTTCATTAATTTTTAAAACCCAAAAATATTTTTATTTTTATTTTTTGCATTAAAAATCATTTTTAAATCATTTAAATGTTTATTTTTAATTAATTAATGAAAATTAATTAATTAAAAATACATTTAGGTATTTAAAAATCACCAAAAAATTCACATTGCATTTAGAAACATTTAGAAACATTATCCAACTCTCAAACCAAATTTCTTTTTTGTTCTTGATGACCTTTGATCATTTTCATTAGAATTAAATTCATTTTAAGGCAATATTTTGGTTCAAACTTTGGAAAATCCCTTCTGCCTAACCATTGAGAGCTGGATGATGATTCTTCTTGCATTGCACTCTTCATAGCATGTAGTTTATAGGATGAATTTGGTTTGATTTGATCTTGCATTTTCAATTTGTTTAACATTTTTCTTGATAAGGTACCTTAAAACCCTAGCAATCTTGAGAAATCCATAACTTTCACTAGGTTTAAAGTTGGATCCTCTCCTTTGGGCAGTGAGCTTGTATAGGTTTAGGGTATCTTTGATTGCATTTTCAAATTTTTATCATGTCATTTGCTTCTGGTTTTGGATTTTTGCTTTGCATAATGCATGTAACCCTAATTTGTGCCTTCCTTTGCATCCATTCCTCATTTGCTTGCATCCAATGACTTGCCATGACATTTTGTGTATCCACATGATTCATAATACATCTTAGGACATATTAGAATCATGTTTGATCATTGAATCTTTCATTTTCCATGTTGTATGTCCATTGCATTTCATAACTTTTCATGTATATTCATGGTTCAATGCATGCCTCATTTGCATCCTTATGCTTGTTTGATCATTCTCATGCCTTGCCTCATGTTTGTATCAACTCTTAGCATCATTAAATTCATGTAATTGCTTCTGACTTTGGTTTGCATCATGACATTTCATCTCATTTGCATTGCATTTCATTTCTTTTGGCTAACTTTTCAGGTGGTAAGTTGTTTTGAGAAGTGAATTTGCCTTCACTTCTCACAATCTCTTCTCATCTATCTTGCATCTTTGCTTCATTTTATCTTGTGTATTGGATTGAGCTTGCTCATTCATGTTCATCTTGCTTTCTTTCTTCAAGCAACTTGTCTTTTTAAGTGAAGCAAGTTGTCTTGCTTCTCTTTGCTTCTTCCTCCTTTCATCTGCCTCCTTCCTGGTGGTTTCTCTGAAGATCTTTCTCTCTTAAGCCTCATTAACCCTAGGATATCCAAGCATGATAACAATTAGGGTTTGATTAGTTCCCCATTTAGTTTCACCTTTGTGTCATCTTTGAGTCTTCTCTTCTCATCTCATAATCAGGGACTAAACCCTAAAGGCTTTAAGGCTTTGTGAGTAAGCTTATGCCTGCATCCTTCTATTAGGATGGCGTGTATAACTTTAATCCTAAGTGTTAAACCCTTAATGTGTTTAAATCCTTTAATCAATTCACCTAATAACCATCAAGACATCAAGCTTGTAACTTGGGCCTTGCATTAGGGTTCTAATTCTTCCTTAATTGGTTAAGAAGGACTAACCCTAGTGTTAATGGACAAGTCCCCCTCAAGTTGTCTTACAAAATCATAAAAATCACTTCTTCATCTTACCATTAGCTAAAATCCATTTAACAAAGGCTTTGTTTTGTCATGAGGTTAATCCCTAATCATGGATTAAGTTTAGGAGTCTTTCTCAGCTTAAATGTTCTCATCTATTATCCTTCTATTAGGATGGTGTAATGAGTCCATTAAATCCTTGATTATGGCTTAAACTCATTACTTAACACTAAACAAAAACAACAAAAACATCTAAATAAATGCAAGTAGGTTAATGATCTTAATCCTACATCATGGTGATTAAGTGTGAGGTGTTTACTTCATGCTTAAGGTATTCTCATTACCCCTAATCAGAGGGAGAATGTGATGAGTTTACTAACCCTTGGTTTAGGCTTAAGCTCATTTTCTTATGACAAACCCAAAAAGCAATAAAATATTTAAAGCTCAAGAACAAACAATAATCGTCTCCTCCGAGATTCTTTTCTCATCTCATTCACTCATAAATGAGAACTTGCTCCTTCCGTCTAATGCAAGACAGTTTGCACCTGAGCCAGACAGGTCATACACTTGAGCATAGGCTACCAAGCAGTTCACAAGTCAATTTATCTTTCAGCCTCTTTGGGTCGAACTACGGTGTTCTGACTTCCTCATTGCACGAGAGGATACGTAGGCATAACTTAACAGTTATCGAACAAAAGTCTCTGCATATTCCCCCTCTTTCTAGTTTTATTCTTTAAGCCTCATGGTCTTGAGCATTTCACTCCTGTTCTTACACTGACACTTCACTTATACACTTCACACTTCTTTTACACTAACACTTGCATTCTTTCCAGCTTTGATACACAAATAACACTAACACTACCCCTTTAAAACACAAATCTTTTAAGTGTGGATCCCGTCGAGTACGACGGAAAATCTGGGTGCTAATACCTTCCCAGGTTGTAACCAACCCCCTTTCTCAGTCTCTCTGGTTCGCAACCGTCTTATCCATATCTTTTCTTAGGTCTATGCAACATTACCTTTCCTCCGGGATAAAAATGCCTAGCTGGCGACTCTTGTCTTCTGAGTTCACCCTTGTGTGTTGTTGCACCCCAAAATTTGCCCTCACAATACAAGACTTTGTGTGCTGAGAAGGTTCACAAAGTTCACAAGATTCACAATGTTTACAAGACCTTTCATGAAGTTCATGAAGTCTACAAGTCACTTTATGAGGTTCACAAGGTTCACAAGATTCACAATGCTTACAAGACCTTTCATGAGGTTCATGAAGTCTACAAGCTACTTTATGAGGTTCACAAGGTTCACAAGGTTCACAATACCTCCCATGAGGTTCACAAGACATTTTATGATGGTTCACAAGGTTCACAAAATTCACAATTGGTCAGAAGAGTTGACAATTCCCTCAGACAATGCACCTCCTAAGCAGTGTATCCAAAACTAGGGTTTTGACTTTAATCAGGCTAAATGGACTTCCAACACTTCAAGTGAGCTTCATAACATCTTATATGTGTGTAAGAACCCCCATGACAAGTTTCAAGTCTTTTCTCAGAAGTTTGCTCAGTCAGATGATCAGATAAGTCAAAACCAGTCAAAGCAGTTAAAAAGTCAAACTGAGGTCAACTGTGGTCAAACCAAAGTCAAACTTCATGATTTTTTGCCAACATCAATTATATGAAGTAAAATTCATTATTTTATCAAGGGTTGATCATGATTCATCAAGTAAATTCCAGATCATCATGAATCAGGAGTTTCTAAATTAGGGTTTCCTTAGTAAAAGTCAACTGAACTTTGACCAACCATAACTTTCACATGCTTCATCACCAAGTCTCCATCCAAAGCTAATTTTGAAGGAAATTGAATTATCTACAACTTTGTGTCTCACAAGCCAAGCCCAAAAATGCTTCATTTGGAAGGTATGAGCTAAGACATTATAGGTCCTTTTGAAGGTCAACAAAAAGTCAACAACTTCAAAAGGGCATAACTTGAGATTGGTAAATGATATGGACATGAAACCAGTGGGGTTGTTTAGAGGACTCTTCAAGCTTTTCAAAATGTCCAAGAAAACCCTCATAGCATTAAAATTAAAGGATGTGTGCCCTTGCAAATTTGGGAAATTTTGGGTTGGTTTATGAAGAAAATGGAGGTCTAAAACCAATTTTTTCCAAATGGGCTTGCCAAATAATGACCCAATCCACATCAAAACATCTTGTACGAAATTAAATTTATTTATTCATAATTTTATTCATTTTGTTTTTATTTATTATGATTTTTATATTAAAAAATCATTTTAAATTCAAATAAAATATAAAATAATGAAAATTAAATTTGATTTGGTTTCTAGAAGGTCTTAAATTATATTTAGACTTGATTGATACAAGAGTAATGAGAATCATACCAAAATAGCAATGTGAGATCAAGGATATTCAAGTTTTAAAATCAAATATTTTTCAATCTAAAAAGGTCCAAAAATCCACAAGTTTGATGAAACTCTTGACCTAATTTTGTTATATGGTATATAAACAACACATAGCATTACAAGAGCCACGAATTGGGAGCCTCAAAAATCAGTTTCAAACTTCACAAATTCATCAAAAAACTCATAATCGGATTTTGGATTGGAGGTAGTTTCAACACATTCCAAGCACACCAATCTCTTCTATGATGATCATTGAACATGTCCAGATCCTTTACATTGCCAAAATCGACCTCATATGCATAAACCGAATTGCTTAAACCTTGGTTTTGAATTTTTTCGATTTTGTTGTTTTATGCGTTTATGTTTAAATTTAACTATTGATTTGTGTTTATCTTGAAGCATGTAAACTTTCTGGGCAATTTACTTTGAGTTTCGTGGACTTAAAGCCGTTTCACCATTGTTAGGGTTTGTTCTTCTCATTTGGGGTTTCGTCATTCAGCCAATTTAAATAAGTTTTGAGGACATGGTTAGATTGTATGGACCTCAAGGATTGCATTACACCAATTAATTTGAAGAAATTTTGTTGTTTGATTGGTGTTTGAGAAATCGCAGGTTATCGTACGCAGGAAAAATCGCAAGAGGATCCGCAGGAGAATTCGCAGGAAAACCTGCGAATTTCAGAGGTAGAAGACGAAGGATGTTGGCGCGAAAAGAATTTTTGAAATTTCATTTTATTTTATTATGTTTTGTTTATGATAATATTTCAGAAAGTACGTTTGGCTCAGATGGTTGGAGGCGTGTGTGAGTAGCTTCGGTGTCTGGGTTCGATCCTCAGGTTTCCTCTTTTTATTCATTAATTTTCTTATTTTGCAGGTTTATCATATAAGGGTTTTTGCTCAATTCCTATCAGCTGGGCAAGCGCAGCCCAGTGGTCTCTCACCTTGCTGGTAAAGGGGAGGTCCTGGGTTCAAATCCAGGTCTCCCCTATTTTTTTTAAAAGCTTTGTTTTTTTTATTATTTTCTTGATTATTTTTAATTATATATTATTTTAAATTATGAAATATGTTTTATATTAAACTTACAAAAAATCAATTTTAATATTAACTTTTATTTTTACAAATATCATAATATACTCTATAAAATAATTTTGTATATAATCTTATTTATTTATAATTTGCAAATAATTGATTAATTAAACCCTAATTTTATTTTTAAAATCTCTAACCCTAATTCTTATTTAATTTTAAATATTAACTTAATTAATTTTTCTAATATTTAATTAAATGATTAATTTTGTTCTTTTAGTTGTAAATAATTATTACATTGTTTATTATCATTATTATAATTCCTTTATTATTTATTTCTTAAAAATTCTTAAAAAAATGTTTATTTAATCTAAAAATGTTATTTTAAATTCTACATATTTTTGTATATTTGTACTAACCTCTTATCTCTTATAATTATTTTGTCACTAACCCTATTTATTTTTTAAATTGTGATTATTATTATTATTTTCACTAACCCCTATTATAATTATTTATTCTTGCTCATTTATTAGTTTACTATTTATTTAAATTGCTTTATCATTATTTTTGTAATTGTTCCTGGATGTAAATTTTTTTTTTTGTAATATTATTTATTTCTATGTCATGGTTAGTAAAAATAGGGAGTGAAAACTATTTGTATTTAAAATTGAATTTAGATCATTTAAATTATAAGATAAATATTTAAAATTGAACACTCACACACGTAAGTCGATCTTTGATCGCCATCTCACTTTCTAGGGTTACCTCTCAATGTTGCCTATTCAAAAAGGTCAAGTAGGGTGTATAAAGCAAAGTCCCTTTAAAAGAAAAGTCATCCAGTCCCTTCATAATCAAAGATCAAGTCCCTTAATGGTTGCCTTTCAATATGATCTTGTCCCTTTCGAATAATGATGACAGTCCCTCCAAAATGCTTAATACACCCTACAGTTGCCTTCGTTAAACAGATGTCCCTTCATATGTCCCTCACATCCAAGGTAATGACTACCTATTCCTTAATAATAGGGATAGTCTTACCATTTAAAGGATAAAGAACAGAAAGACTTAAACTTTAGGGTAGGTCCCTCATAGTTACTTGCTCACTATTCAAACTTTTCAAACACTTCACAAATTTCAAACTATTTTCAAACACAAGTTTTTTTACGCATCCGTACATGGATCATTATCAAACTCTTATGAAAATTTCTATTCACACACTTCACATTTTCAAAAACATTTTAAAGTGAGCTAAGTAACTAAGAGCCCATGGATAACCATGGATGTAAAGGGTGCTAATACCTTCCCTTTACATAACCTACCCCCCGGACCCAAAAATCTTTTAAAAGGTCTTTCCTGTTCTTTTATGCCTTTCCTTTGGATAAAATAAAAGTCGGTGGCGACTCTTGCTATCCGCAACATTTAACCAAAGTCAGTTCTCCCACCGTGTTACAGAACTGGCGACTCTGCTGGGGACTTAATAAAAGAGGGGTACCCTTAGGAATTAGATCACTTTAAAATTGTTTGCCTTGTTTGCCTTATACTTACTTGTTGGGCTTTATGTGTGAAAGATCCTAACCCGGATCTAGTGTACCTTAGGTAAATGGCAATAGACCAAGGAAACTGTACGGCGTATACCGATATGGTTGATCTGGTGGCCATAATTAGTGTGACTTCTTGGTTGGTGCTTATGTTCCTTAAGTCAAGTTGAGGATAATATGAGGCTGCCATATGTTGTCAATGCACTAACTAACTTTTAGAACCCTAGTTATCCCATTTTGGCCTTTAGAAAAGTAGTGAGATAACCGGCTTTGGTGAAGACTGAAGTTGGTTGATACTCGATACTACGCTCATTGAGATTCTAAACTTGGAGGGTTTTGGTGGGCAAGCAAGTTGCCTACTGAACAATCACCCTTGTGAAGGATCAATGATATTGATATCCCTTAGAACCTAGTTACTTCATAGGACAGGATGAACCAACTAAACTTCAGGGGAGGGTATTTACCTTTAAACCTCATGCAAGCCTCTAAACCTAAGGCTATTGTGTGACTTGTTTGTGTGTGCCACATGTTTGTGATTAAGCATAACATCATAACATCATCATGCATCATAAGCATAGCATTTTCACTAACCATTTCAAGGACCAAAGGATTTATCTTTGTTCTTTGTTGCAGGTCATGGCTTATGCTCGTAGGAATACTATCCGGATCAACTTTGTAGGAATACCTCCTAAGCTTAAGGAATTGGTCTCTCAAGTTTCTGAAAACTCCCAGTTCATCAAGAGACATGGTCACCTACTGGATCTAGTCACTTCAGGGTTCAATGAAGACATGATGAGTGTCCTGTTTCAGTTCTTTGATCCTAAACATCATTGTTTCACATTCCCCGATTATTAATTGGTTCCTACAATGGAAGAGTTCTCTAAACTACTGGGTATACCTATACTTGATCAGAAACCCTTCACAGGCTTAGAAAAAGAGCCTAAACCTGAAGTCATTGCTGCAGCTCTACATCTGAAGAAATCAGACATTGTCCTAGAAACAAGGAGTGGAGTTAAGGGTATTCTTGCTAAGGTATTGATGGAGAAAGCTCAAGTGTTCCTGAAGGCTATGAGTTGTGATGCTTTTGAGGAGATCTTAGCCCTATTGATTTATGGCTTAGTGTTGTTCCCCAATCCAGACCAGTTCATAGACGTACACGCCATCAACATATTTCTGACTCATAATCCAGTGCCTACATTACTTGGAGACATCATACACTCTTTTCATACCCGTACTACGAAGGCACGAGGAACTCTGATGTGTTGTATACCTCTATTGTCTAGGTGGTTTATTTCTCACCTTCCTCGATCAGTGATGAAGAATGAGCAAGGGTTCATATGGTCCAAGAGGATCATGTCACTTTCTCACTCAGATATCCATTGGTGCTCCAGATCTATGGAGAATGTCACTATCATTGATCGTTGTGGGGAGTTTCCTAATGTGCTACTTCTAGGCATAAGAGGAGGCATCACCTACAACCCATCTCTAGCTTTACGACAGTTTGTTTACGCTCGGAGTGATGGTCCACATGACATGTTAATCCAGGGCATTGTGTTTGACTACGACAACGATCTTCAAGGTTACCGTCAGAGATTCATACGAGCATGGGGAAAGTAAACAGGGTTGACAGCAAGACACTGGAGCCTAAGTACACTATTCCTATGGAAGCTTATCTCAGATGGGTGCGATCTCGTGCTCAGACTCTCATGATGCCATATCCTGCTATCCTGCCAGTTACCATGGAACCTGTTGCTGAAGGAGATACTGCTTATACCATCCTTCACCCAGACATGCCTACTGACATGGAAGACTTACAGAGATCCTGGATCCAGCTGAAGGAGCAAAAGGATACTTTCGAGGCTCATTACAAAGCAAGCCAGGAAAGAATCTGGGAACTAACAAAGCCACTTCACGAAGAACGGAATCTCAACTCATACCTCAACACAAAGAGGAAACGTCCATGGGAGACTTAAAACCCCATTCCTTGTAAGCCCAAGGGGCAAACAAATTTATTACTAATAAAAGTTTACCTTCGTGTTTGTTTAAGCAAATTTAAATCCTGCGGTCCTTGAAAACATTGCATATATTCACATATCATATCATTGCATCACATGTCTATTTTGCACAGGTTTCTCATCTTCTCGCTGTTTATTTCAGCAATGGCTCTTGAACAAACAGTTAAGGATCTCGAGGCACAAAATGCACAGTTCCAAGAGCTGATCCTGAACCTGACCAAGGGGCAGGATGAATTGAAGACACTGCTGGCTAAGAAGAAGAATCCTGAGGACAACAAGGATGATCAGTTGAAACAACTACAAGCTGAGATGACAGGAATGAGGATCCAAATGAATGGCCAGATGGCTCTTATTCAAAGATTAACTCAGGGGCAAGAAGAGCTAATAACCTTTGTCCATAAACTTCAAAGTAATAGAGTCAGGGATCTAATTGTCAGTAAACCTCCATTAAGACAAGCTGATTTGGTTGAAAGAAGGATGAGGATAAAAGAGGGTAAGAGACAGGTTGCCATTAATTATTCTTCAATTGAAGAAGAAAGACCTGATAAGGTTAATCCACCTCAACACCAGAAATGTAGAAGGCAGTTTATCAAGTTCAACACTCCAATGTCACAAGTTTTGCAATGCCTGTTGGAGATGAAGCTGATTTCCTTGGAAAATTCTCCTAAAAATCCTAATACCTCTTCTCCTCGCTATAATCCCAAAGCAAGGTGTATGTACCACTCCAATTGTCCTGGGAATGACACTAATAACTGTTGGGCATTGAAGAATAAGATTCAAGACCTAATTGACGAAGGAATACTCGAGGTTACGCCAGAAGGCCAGGTTGAGTTCTTCTATCGTCCATCAAGCATCAAAGTTTCCAGATAACTAGAGTGACAAGTTTAGAGGAAGAGACTTTGAGAACATTTGAATTTTCATTTTTAATTTCTCTTATTTGTTTGAACACTTATTATTATGTTAAACTTTTGTTTTCATTAATGCATTGCATATGTTTGTCTTGAATTAATCCATTCGTTCCACTATATTTTGAATTATGCTTCTTATTTCTATTTTGTGATATTTAACTCCTGATAAAGCTATAAGCCTGTAGAGGGAGGATGACGAAAACAATACCATAATATTAGGCAGTATGCTTTTGAACAGACTATGCTGACGATGTACAGACATTGTTTCAATTCCTAAACAGTGGAGATATAAGGAAGTTAATCCCTAGTCAAACCTTTTGAGCCTATGAAGTAGGAGTTTTTATTCTCGCACAAATTAAAACCCTTATTCATAACCCGGGGCAGGGTAGTTACTCGGTTAACTCAAATATGCCAATTATTTGTGTTGTACACAACTAATGATGGTTCTCTGTAATCATGAAACCTGACAGTCAATATCCAGCAAAAGAACAATTCACTAAGTCAAAACCTATGAAGGAGACTTAGTAAAACATTAAGACATCCCGCTGACTCTAACCTTGAAATAAGCAGTTCAGGCAAAAGGAAGGGATAATAAAACCAAAAAAGAAAAAAAAATGAGGTCACCATGAATCCTCAACAAAGAAAGATGACTGAATGTTCAAATAAATTTTCGGTTTCTGAACCATCATAAATGTCAGTGTTACAATTCCAAACTCATTTGAGCCTCAATGCATAAGTTAACTGAGCATAGGACTGAAGAACATCATGGAGATTGGGTTGGGTACAAATGAAATTTGAGCCTTTATCCTTTGTTTCTTAAACCATGAATCAGGCCACGTTATAACCCTTTAAAAAGTCCTAACTGAAGCATGGTTAGTTTGAAAGCGTACTGCTACAAAAAGGTATCCTGACTCCTTTAGGGCTTATTATAAAGCTTGAGTTAATATCCCAGTTTTCACAAAAATTGTTTTTCTAAAAAAAACTCTTTTTCAAAATTTCAAGACAGACATAAGCATTGCATGTTTGAATATATTTGTTTACATATACTTGAGTGTTTGATAAACAGAGAAACTTACAGGATGAATGTTCAATGAACCAAAGTCCTCCCGATGAACAAAGTTGCTTCCTGGATCAAAGTCCATGTATACAAAGGGGCATAGTCATTATCTCCCAATCAAGGGGGCAGGCCATGATACTGCCTAACTCATGTGGGGCAATCAGGACAGGATTCAGTTATGTTTAAGTATCCAGGGGCAGATCTCCACATCTGTCTAAATTACCGAGGGTAACATTACAGAATTCATAATGCCAGGGGCATGGTCATTGTTTCCTAATCAAGGGGGCATACCAAGTTACTGTTCAAATCATTCGGGGCAATCAGTTCCATATCTAACAGTGCTTAATAGCCAGGGGCAGCTCTTCTCATATATTTGAATTACCAACGGTAACACTGCAAAGTTCATGATGTCAAGGGCATATTATTATGGGACATTCTGCTTAGTTCTCTTGAGGTAACTACATTCAGATACTCCATTATGGTATAATTCATCCTCAACCAAGGGGCAATGCTTTCTCTTCAAATCTAATACCCGGAGCGTATATGGTCCATCACAATTTGAAGACACATTCCTCTCATTGTATTACCTTGATATTGGATCCTCAGCAGAAGCCATTGTGGAAATTAATTGTCTACGCCAGTAGCATCAGATGGTGTCAGTATCATGTCTTCAGATCCAGCTATGAGGATTTCTGGAAAGGTATTCAGGAAAGTTAAGAATCTCAGGAGCTCTAAATCCAATGGGTTATACACTCTCGAAGTTGAAACGGTTCTGTTTTCAAGTTTAGCTTTACTTTTCCCTCTGAATCCTGATTTACTTTTACCCTATTTACATAAGCAAAACGTCCATTGGTTGTGTTTGAATGTATGTATGCTTTTAATATGATTGACGTTTACCAGAAATGCATAGTATTTACTAAGGACGAACGAGGGAAGGATTTCAACAAAGCTTCGCCGGTTCATCTCTACAAGACAGTTACAAATCCCCAGTAGGGCAAATCCATCTTCATAAAGTCACATCTCCCCTGGAATTTATATCCATCTCTTTTATCCTCATACGGATATTCGGGAATTTACTTTCCAATAAGAGTACGACGAACGAAGACGGAAGGTTATGTATACCTTACTATCCCCAGCAGATGGGAGGTTATATATACCTTATTATCCCCAGCAGACGGGAGGTTATATATACCTTATTATCCCCAGCAGATGGAAGGTTATGTATAACATATTATCAAACAAGACGGGAACGAATTCCTCGTATTCTTCAGCAACGAATCGGGATTTATTTTCCCTAGCCAGCAGTGGTTATACGAAGATATCCAAGCGCTTCTGGCAGTATCATATCATACATACATCATTTACATCATACCATAACATACATATCCATAAATGCATAATACATTTACTTAGGTGCATCATACTATGCATGCATCCATATTACATAAACTAACATTCTCCTTGCCGGATAGTTATATGCAGATAAAACAGCATCAACAATTCACAACAGGTCAGAAATGATCCATACATTACTCAAGATGTCCTCGGAGAGTAGGCAAACGGTCTGTATGAAGATCCATTCCCTAATCCAGGATATTTCCAGAAGATTTCATCTATCTGGTCTTGAATAGCAGGCAAACGGTCTGTACAAAGATCCATTCCCTGGTTCAAGATATTTTTCAGAAGATTTAATCTATCTTCCTCGGAGAGTAGGCAAACGGTCTGTAAGAAGATCCATTCCCTAATCCAGGATATTTTCAGGACACTTTTTTGTCCTCGGAGAGTAGGCAAACGGTCTATAAGAAGATCCATTACCTAATCCAGGATATTTTCAGGATTTAATCCTGACACTTTTTTTTGTCTTCGGAGAGTAGGCAAACGGTCTGTAAGAAGATCCATTCCCTAATCCAGGATATTTCCAGAAGATTTCATCTTTCTGGCCTTGAATAGCAGGCAAACGGTCTGTAAAAAGATCCATTCCCTGGTTCAAGATATTTTTCAGAAGAACAAATCCTGACGTTCTTTTGACCTTGGAGAGTAGGCAAACGGTCTGTAAAAAGATCTATTCCCTAATCCAAGATATTTCCAGAAGAGATAATTGTCACGAAAGTTTATTTCTACTGGTCTATTCAACAAATGCAAATTATAAACAATTCAGAGACGGCCTATACGAAGACCTAGTACTGAAATCCAGTATCAACACAAAGCTATCATCACATCCAGTTCTTTAGATGGCATCTCTAAGCCCATCTCCAGTTCTTTAGATGGCATCTCTAAGCCCATCTCCAGTTCTTCCAAGTGGCATCTTTAAGCCCACTCCAGCATATACAACCAACCATCAATATCAGTTTACGCACCGGTGAGTGCAAATTTTTGGGCTTTTGTGTTCAATCCCCTTCAACCTTCCAGGTCACGACTGGCAAACATACCAATCTAACCCCTCAGGTTTCAGAAAATTGAACAGGGGCAGCTGTTGCACCCCAAAATTTGCCCTCACAATACAAGACTTTGTGTGCTGAGAAGGTTCACAAAGTTCACAAGATTCACAATGTTTACAAGACCTTTCATGAAGTTCATGAAGTCTACAAGTCACTTTATGAGGTTCACAAGGTTCACAAGATTCACAATGCTTACAAGACCTTTCATGAGGTTCATGAAGTCTACAAGCTACTTTATGAGGTTCACAAGGTTCACAAGGTTCACAATACCTCCCATGAGGTTCACAAGACATTTTATGATGGTTCACAAGGTTCACAAAATTCACAATTGGTCAGAAGAGTTGACAATTCCCTCAGACAATGCACCTCCTAAGCAGTGTATCCAAAACTAGGGTTTTGACTTTAATCAGGCTAAATGGACTTCCAACACTTCAAGTGAGCTTCATAACATCTTATATGTGTGTAAGAACCCCCATGACAAGTTTCAAGACTTTTCTCAGAAGTTTGCTCAGTCAGATGATCAGATAAGTCAAAACCAGTCAAAGTAGTTAAAAAGTCAAACTGAGGTCAACTGTGGTCAAACCAAAGTCAAACTTCATGATTTTTTGCCAACATCAAGTATATGAAGTAAAATTCATCATTTTATCAAGGTTTTATCATGATTCATCAAGTAAATTCCAGATCATCATGAATCAGGAGTTTCTAAATTAGGGTTTCCTTAGTAAAAGTCAACTGAACTTTGACCAACCATAACTTTCACATGCTTCATCACCAAGTCTCCATCCAAAGCTCATTTTGAAGGAAATTAAATTCTCTACAACTTTGTGTCTCACAAGACAAGCCCAAAAATGCTTCATTTGGAAGGTATGAGCTAAGACATTATAGGTCCTTTTGAAGGTCAACAAAAAGTCAACAACTTCAAAAGGGCATAACTTGAGATTGGTAAATGATATGGACATGAAACCAGTGGGGTTGTTTAGAGGACTCTTCAAGCTTTTCAAAATGTCCAAGGACACCCTCATAGCATTAAAATTGAAGGATGTGTGCCCTTGCAAAGTTGGGAAATTTTGGGTTGGTTTATAAAGAAAATGGAGGTCAAAAACCAATTTTTTCCAAATGGGCTTGCCAAATAATGACCCAATCCACATCAAAACATCTTGCACGAAATTAAATTGATTTATTCATAATTTTATTCATTTTGTTTTTATTTATTATGATTTTTATATTAAAAAATCATTTTAAATTCAAATAAAATATAAAATAATGAAAATTAAATTTGATTTGGTTTCTAGAAGGTCTTAAATTATATTTAGACTTGATTGATACAAGAGTAATGAGAATCATACCAAAATAGCAATGTGAGATCAAGGATATTCAAGTTTTAAAATCAAATATTTTTCAATCTAAAAAGGTCCAAAAATCCACAAGTTTGATGAAACTCTTGACCTAATTTTGTTATATGGTATATAAACAACACATAGCATTGCAAGAGCCACGAATTGGGAGCCTCAAAAATCAGTTTCAAACTTCACAAATTCATCAAAAAACTCATAATCGGATTTTGGATTGGAGGTAGTTTCAACACATTCCAAGCACACCAATCTCTTCTATGATGATCATTGAACATGTCCAGATCCTTTACATTGCCAAAATCGACCTCATATGCATAAACCGATTTGCTTAAACCTTGGTTTTGAATTTTTTCGATTTTGTTGTTTTATGCGTTTATGTTTAAATTTAACTATTGATTTGTGTTTATCTTGAAGCATGTAAACTTTCTGGGCAATTTACTTTGAGTTTCGTGGACTTAAAGCCGTTTCACCATTGTTAGGGTTTGTTCTTCTCATTTGGGGTTTCGTCATTCAGCCAATTTAAATAAGTTTTGAGGACATGGTTAGATTGTATGGACCTCAAGGATTGCATTACACCAATTAATTTGAAGAAATTTTGTTGTTTGATTGGTGTTTGAGAAATCGCAGGTTATCGTACGCAGGAAAAATCGCAAGAGGATCCGCAGGAGAATTCGCAGGAAAACCTGCGAATTTCAGAGGTAGAAGACGAAGGATGTTGGCGCGAAAAGAATTTTTGAAATTTCATTTTATTTTATTATGTTTTGTTTATGATAATATTTCAGAAAGTACGTTTGGCTCAGATGGTTGGAGGCGTGTGTGAGTAGCTTCGGTGCCTGGGTTCGATCCTCAGGTTTCCTCTTTTTATTCATTAATTTTCTTATTTTGCAGGTTTATCATATAAGGGTTTTTGCTCAATTCCTATCAGCTGGGCAAGCGCAGCCCAGTGGTCTCTCACCTTGCTGGTAAAGGGGAGGTCCTGGGTTCAAATCCAGGTCTCCCCTATTTTTTTTAAAAGCTTTGTTTTTTTTATTATTTTCTTGATTATTTTTAATTATATATTATTTTAAATTATGAAATATGTTTTATATTAAACTTACAAAAAATCAATTTTAATATTAACTTTTATTTTCACAAATATCATAATATACTCTATAAAATAATTTTGTATATAATCTTATTTATTTATAATTTGCAAATAATTGATTAATTAAACCCTAATTTTATTTTTAAAATCTCTAACCCTAATTCTTATTTAATTTTAAATATTAACTTAATTAATTTTTCTAATATTTAATTAAATGATTAATTTTGTTCTTTTAGTTGTAAATAATTATTACATTGTTTATTATCATTATTATAATTCCTTTATTATTTATTTCTTAAAAATTCTTAAAAAAATGTTTATTTAATCTAAAAATGTTATTTTAAATTCTACATATTTTTGTATATTTGTACTAACCTCTTATCTCTTATAATTATTTTGTCACTAACCCTATTTATTTTTTAAATTGTGATTATTATTATTATTTTCACTAACCCCTATTATAATTATTTATTCTTGCTCATTTATTAGTTTACTATTTATTTAAATTGCTTTATCATTATTTTTGTAATTGTTCCTGGATGTAAATTTTTTTTTTATTGTAATATTATTTATTTCTATGTCATGGTTAGTAAAATTAGGGAGTGAAAACTATTTGTATTTAAAATTGAATTTAGATCATTTAAATTATAAGATAAATATTTAAAATTGAACACTCACACACGTAAGTCGATCTTTGCTCTCCATCTCACTTTCTAGGGTTACCTCTCAATGTTGCCTATTCAAAAAGGTCAAGTAGGGTGTATAAAGCAAAGTCCCTTTAAAAGAAAAGTCATCCAGTCCCTTCATAATCAAAGATCAAGTCCCTTAATGGTTGCCTTTCAATATGATCTTGTCCCTTTCGAATAATGATGACAGTCCCTCCAAAATGCTTAATACACCCTACAGTTGCCTTCGTTAAACAGATGTCCCTTCATATGTCCCTCACATCCAAGGTAATGACTACCTATTCCTTAATAATAGGGATAGTCTTACCATTTAAAGGATAAAGAACAGAAAGACTTAAACTTTAGGGTAGGTCCCTCATAGTTACTTGCTCACTATTCAAACTTTTCAAACACTTCACAAATTTCAAACTATTTTCAAACACAAGTTTTTTTACGCATCCGTACATGGATCATTATCAAACTCTTATGAAAATTTCTATTCACACACTTCACATTTTCAAAAACATTTTAAAGTGAGCTAAGTAACTAAGAGCCCATGGATAACCATGGATGTAAAGGGTGCTAATACCTTCCCTTTACATAACCTACCCCCCGGACCCAAAAATCTTTTAAAAGGTCTTTCCTGTTCTTTTATGCCTTTCCTTTGGATAAAATAAAAGTCGGTGGCGACTCTTGCTATCCGCAACATTTAACCAAAGTCAGTTCTCCCACCGTGTTACATGTGTTCTCTCTCCTTTCGCCGATCGTTCGCGTCTGTACCCCTTCTGACCCAGGTGTCATTTTGGTGGGAGCGACAGCTTGGCGACTCTGCTGGGGACCCTTATACTGTAACTAGGGCTTCTGGTTCTTTTTGTGGGTTCCTCCTAGCGCTTGTTTGATTTGTGTTTACTGGGGTGTTATGTGCTAATTGTGTTTATATATTTGCTTTATTTACTGCTTTATGTACAGTTATTTATTGCTTTCTTTACAGCTTTATACATCATACTGTCATACTGTCATCTTGCTGGATCTGATTTTTTGTCTTGGTGGGTGGGGTTCTATTGAGAGTTTAAGGTCCTATTGTAGATACCCCAAATTTGCCCTCTCTTTTCATAGCATTTAGCATATCATTTTCATATTTCGCACATCATCATTAGCAAAGAAAGATGAAGCATAACATCCATAGCATAACATCCATAGCATAACATAGAGCTGGCAGTGATTTCAGTTGAGCGTGGTTATTTAGTTCTTGATTCCATTCAGATGGACGTTTGACCTAATATTAGTCAAATTATCAAAAGATCGGTTGAATTGTGAGTTGTCTTGATTGGTGGTTATCTCAGTCAGTGTACATCCAAGGTCAATTTGTCGTAGGTGGATTTCATCAGATTATCAAGTTGTGATCCGATTGTTGGTTCATCTATTCAAGTGTGTTTCTTCTGTGGATTTATTTTTCCAGAGATTTCAGACATATTCAAAGCAGTTCGTTGATTTATTTGGTGAGAAGTTCAAAGAATGGTTAACTCAGATGATTATTTCAGTGGCGAATCATGATATGGTTTAGGAGTGTATCCTCCATTTTTTTTATCAGGAGTTGTTGAAGGAATTGCAAAATGGGCATTGAATTGGAAATTGAGGTTTCGCGGTTGTGTGTGTGCTGGTGGTAATCGGTTCGTTTCATAAAAGTCAGTTCATGTCCGTGTTATAAATCTTTTTATTTTATTATTAACTCAATAGTCCTTTCACAAATTTTCATCATGTTTCATTAGTGAATAACCGCCATATTACCCATTTAATTACCCATATTCCTCAAGTATCCGAACATCATTATTCGTTCTCATTTTTTTTGTATATACACATTTTATTTGATTAATTTTTTTTATTGTCCTTTTTTTTTCTTTCCAACCATTTTCACATCCCAATTTCTATATTGCTTTGTTATCACACAAGTCAATACACACACCTCCACACATCCGCATAAGCAGTGCCATGGCCCACCATTTGTCTTCACAATGCAACATACTCACGAAAGGCACACTGCTGGACACGCTAGAAGTTGAAGCAAAAAAAAGCATGTTACTACACTCACCAAAACGGCATCTGCACACAGCCCTCACATGATAAATGCAGCAAGGTCCCAAACGCAGCTGGTTAGAGAATAAAACGCAGAAACACACAACAAAAATCCACAACAGAAATTGAAAAAAAATTAAATTAAAAAAAAAGGTCATTAACAGAATGAGAAAACGGATTCGGAAAAAAGGATTGTGGTGACTCTTTCAGGTCATAACAGGATTGAGAGAAAATTGATAACAGAAAAATCTCAATCTTCAAAAACCAGAAAATTCTCGCCTCTTTCAATTCAAGAAACTGGATCCATCTTCTTCATCAGAACGGAAATCGCAATTCACTCTTCTTCACACCAAATTCATTCATCATCATTGTTCTGCAAATAAAAAAAAACAATTCATCTTTCATCATCACACAACAATAAGCTTCGTCTCTTTCACAATACAAAAACAGATTATTCTTCATCATTTTCTTAATCACCTTCACACATCCTTCACCAATTTTCGCACCTTCATCTTCATAATTTGAGAGTTCTTCAACCTCTCAATTTGACTCTCCTTTCGATTCGTAACACGCATCATCTTTCTATAGCACCAAATCGAAATTGAGTTGCACGAATCCAATCGTTCTTCGACAACACTTCGCCATAGCCTAATCTTTGAGAATCAATAACTGAGACTCGTTCTCGATCTCAATCCATCAAATTCGCAGAAATCCACTATTCTTCATAAAACCGAGTTCATCCTATGAAATCAATTTTGAATCTCTGACAAACTTCAAGCAGAGATGCATATTCTTTACCCCACTGCGTCAAGCTGAAGCAGTAGTGACCTCGTCGGAAGCATCCATCATCTTCAATCTTCTGCGGGCTTCGATCGGTCATCACAATCTCGAACACGCCATCAGCATTACATCGAATCCATTATCTTCATTCTTCCAAGTTTAGCGGAGTAGCATCAAGGATTTCCAACGATTGAATCGAAATAGGAATGCACACAAATCGAAGAAGGATTCGCGGATTCACTTTCAATACCATCAGCTACGATTCACAGGTACGATCTATCGATTCATGGCATTTAGATTTCTCGCCGGCTGTTCTGGTCTGTGAATGTTCGATTTATTTTTTGTGTGGGTTTCACAGATCTTTGGTTTCAGATTATTGAGTAGAAGGTAGAATTTAGGCTTGTGTACGTTTAAGGTTTGGTGTCTAGGGGAGTTTTCCGGCGGAGGTGGTGGCGGCTACGGCAAGGAGGGACGAAGGTCCTGAAGTGGCGGCGCAGCTAGGGCTTAGAGAAGATTAAGGAAGGGACGGTAGAGTGACGAAGAGCTTTGTGTTTTAGGTAGCTTTAGTTATGTTGTATTTAGCTTGCTCATAGAAAATATTTAAGAGGTTTTATTGATTTGTTAAGAAGTTTTAATGATTTGTTTTGTTATAAAGTTTTGTTCATAAGAATTTCAAAGAAATGGTGATTACCGAGGTGATAAGAGGATAGGGTAGAGGAGATTCTTGTTGTTTTGGTCCATACCGGCGGTGACACTTGTCACCGTCCGGTAGGCCTTCTCTTCCATTCATGTGTGGACAACTACCATGGCAGTATGGGCATGCGCCGTTTGGGCCTAGCCAGGGTGCTTTTCGCACCCCACCCCCAAATTGGCCCAAGTATTTTCAGTCCCTTTCCCTTCTAATCTCACCCCTTCTCAATTCTTTTAAATTCTTTTTTTTTAATTTGTTTTCTTGTTTATTCAGTTTGGTTTTAATTCATATAAAATAGATTCATTCATCCAAAAATTCTCAAATAAATCATAGAACTTCCTTTATGTCTCTAGTTTTTTATCAAATTTTTATTTTATTTTTTTCATTGATTAGCGTGCCAGAATTAAATCACCAAGGTGCATAGTTTCTTTTGCCTCATTTCTTGACCAGTCTGTCTTGTTTATTTTCTATAGCTTTCAATATTTGGAGTTTTGATCCTATTCCTTTTGCATTGTGTTCCTAAGATCTTGTAGTTTTCATGTGATTTTTCTCTGAATTTTTAGGAAATTATTTCTTGAGTTTTGGTCTGGTATCTTGTGATATACGTTTTCTGTCCTAACTTGTGTTTGTACCTCCATTTGACCTAGTTCCTTTCTGAATTTTTGCAAATCCTTTTGGCAAGTTGATATGATATGTTTGAAGATCATTTGGTTTAAGTTGTAGAATTTTTAGATGGCTGGTTGATTATTTGTGGGTTTTTGTTCTCACCTTGTCCCATTTGGCTTCTTTTGGTTCATAAGATCTCTTATAAGCTTAGAAGGGCACTTGTGCCAACTTATTCTTCTCGTTTGGGGTTCTTTTGGGGTGTGGGTACCTTCCTGGTCCTAGTATAGGTCTTGTGTCTTCTGAATTTTTGAGTATGCTTATTATTCAAGTCATTTGTTTCTTTAAGCGCTTAAATTCCATATTTTGATTCCGTTGTTTCTATTTTGATATTGTTTGGTATTGTGTGACTTCTCTCTTCATCTTGATGGCCTCCTAAGATATTCTTCATATCATTTTGATTCTGGTTTTGAACTTTTTGCTTGTATTTTGTGTGTTTTGCATTACATCTTTCATAAGTGCGCATTTGTTTCCATATGTATTCATGTTGCCTCATTTTAAGTCATAAGTCTCTCATTTTCATTTCTTTGAGTTGAATTGGCATTAAGCATTTGTTTACTTCACTTCAGTTCTGATTGTTGGATGATGTCATGTTAATTTGCTCATTTTTTGTTTCATTTGTGCATGCTAACCTTGCAGGGGCTACGGTAAGTGTGAGATGTGGGAATTGAGTTCCACATCTCTAGTTCTTATCTCTTCCTCTTATGTTTATGTGAATTAACCCTCTTTTGTTGGGCCTAGGCCTTTCTCATCCCTTCTTCTATATTCTTCTTCCTTCTTCATTAGGATAGAAACCTCACTAACCTAGGACCATCCGAGCATGTGAATATTAGGATTAGACTTTTCCCGTTAGATTTTACCTTTGTGATCCTTTGGTGCTCTCTCTCTTCTCATCTTCAAACTTAATTCTAATTCATTTAATAAAGGTTGAGTACTTTCATGTGACATGAGACTTTGCTATGAGATGCTTGCATGCGTTCCATTTCGGGGCGAGGTGTGAGTCATCACTCGTGGTGGATAGGTCTTAACATGAGTACCTCACAAAGAAAAAGCTAAAAAACACTTCTTAACCAAAAACCACAAAAATACTTAATAATGGTAATGGGCCAGTGTGCTTAAGCCTTCACTTGTGGGACTAGCTTTGGGGATTTCCTCCATAGATAGGTGTGCCTCTTGCGCATTCCATTTCGGGATGATGTGAGACGTACACATCCCATTGAGTAAGACTTAGGTACACTTACCTATGCAAACCTTCATAAATAAAAGCTTCATAAAAAACACAAACACAATAAGCGTCTTTCCTTCTGGACTTCTTTTCTCACCTCCTTCGCTCCGTACGCGAACTTGCTCCTACTTGTCACTTTGTAAGACGGTAATGCACTCGTCGTCCGAGTCTGCAACACCTGAGCAATGGCATAGGCAGTTCAAGCCTTAATTCACAAGCAATTTTCCTTGTCACCCCTAGTTAGGGGAACTACGGCGTCTCTGATCCTCATTATCCCGATGAGGTACGTAGGCAGCGGGGTAGGGCCCGTTCGAGCATATTCTTTATTTTCCCTACATTTCCCCTTTCTTCTCATTTCCATTTCCAATTTCCAGTTAGCGGTTTTATTCAGCTGTAGTTATTCTTTCTCACCCTTTGAAGCAAACAAGCAAGCGTGGATCCCGTCGGGTACGACGGACGATCTAGGTGCTAATACCTTCCCAGGTCGTAACCGACTCCCGAACTCAGATCTTTGGTTCGCAAGGCCTTGTCCTTTCCTTCTTCCTCAGGTTTGTGCAACATTACCTTTCCCATTCCTTTGGGATAAAAATGTCTGGCTGGCGACTCTAACTTTTCCGCGCCACTTTCGCGTTTGTACTAGGATGAAAATCCCGGGAGCGACACCTATACCTGGGACCTGAGTGACACCTAGGCTAGAGTGGTTCATGTTCTTTCCCATTCCATTTCGGTCTGGTGCGGGAATATGAAACACGGTTCAGATGTGGGTTTCTTCTTGAGAACTCTGTGCTACAGATTTCCTGTAGTGCTAGGGCTATCTGGGAAGCCTGCTAAGTCTGGATGACCTTTATTATGACCTTCAGAAACTGAGGTGAAATAGAGGAGGATCTTTTATGGTTATTGTAAACACTATACCTCCGGGTTAGAAGTGTTTACACTTCTCATAACTGATCCAAGTCTGAGGATCCTTGTTTTAGATCACCACCTGTGAGGGGGTTGGGCTGTTTACAGGTTTGCAGGTACCATTGACCACATCATACCCTGATATCTATTTGGTTTAAGAGTACCTCACTTTGGACAGTTCTTGTGATTTAACCCTGGACATGTGACTCTTTATTTGAGTCCCCCACCCTGGTTATTGGACTTCTAAACCTCCATCTGGACTTCTTGAACATACATGGACTTATATCAAGACAGATAATCAGATCCAGCTTGATCACAAACCCTTGCATATAATTTGCATACACATCATTTGCATCATTTAACATTTGTTTATTTGTTTTTCAGGGTATCCACATTACATCTGGCTTGGTTTTGACCCCTTCATCTGCAGAGACCCCTGTTTCACCAGTTATCTACTTCAGCTACCTCCATCACCGACATCAGCCTATCAGTGGCTCATCTCCAGTATTGACTTTGATCATCATCAACACTTATCTTCAGCTCTTCATCAGCACTCATGTCTGCACCCAAGAAAAGCAACATTTCATACCATTTGTTTGAGCCTGTGTTGAGTGGTATCAGGCAGGTTCAGGAACTTATCACTCCAGACCACATCCCATTATTCAGAGAGCATTATGGAAGCATCCTTGATATGGTTATGGACCTGGACCCTTCTCAGAGGAGTATGATCCACACCTGCCTACAGTTTTATGACCCTCCTTTGAGATGTTTCACTTTGCAGAACTTTCATTTAGGACCTCTGCTGGAGGAGTTCTCATCATTGATTGGAGTACCTATCAGGGGTGGTGTCCCCTTCAACCCAGAGATGACTTCTCCCAGCAATGGAGAAGTGGCAAAAGCACTGTACCTGGAACCTATTTTGATTGAGCAAAACATGACAACAAAGGCTGGGATCCCTGGTTTGCACTTAGACTTTCTGACTTCTCAGGCCATCCTGAAGGCCTCCTTGGGAGAATGGAGGGCAATTTGTGCATTGTTAGCCCTCAGTATATATGGGGTTATACTATTTGCAGATGAGCCCAAATTTATCAGCAAGAATGCCATTCATCTTTTCCTTCTGAGGAACCCAGTACCCACCTTGCTGGGAGATTTCTATTATTCCATTCATCAGAGGAATGAGAAGCAAAGAGGAAAGTTGGTGAGATGTTGTGCTCCTCTGTTTCATACTTGGTTGCTCAGACACCTACCCAAGACTGATGCTTTCCTGAATCCTCACCAACAGAAGAATTGGGCTAAGAGACTTATTGCTTTGACTTCAGATGACATCAGATGGTGCACCCAGAGCACCAAAGGCAGGGACATAATCACTAGCTGTGGGCAGTACCCAAATGTACCTCTAGTAGCAGTGAAGGGTTGCATCAACTACAATCATTTGCTGTTCAAAAGACAATTGGGCTATGCTTTGGTCCACCCTCCTAGAGTGCAAGATTTATTTGAAACTCTGTATTGTGAGATAAAGCCTAATCTAGCTGTTGTCAGACAAGCATCCTGGGCTTGGGACAACATCCAGACCAAAGGGATGGCTATTCTTGGGAGGTGCAATAATGTTGCTTCAGCTCAGTATTATGAATGGTCTCATGCTAGAGCTCAGATTTCTGGGATGCCCTTCACCATCGAGGATACACCTGGACCCTCCACAGTACAACCAGCAGCCACTGTCAGCCTGGAAGAATTTGAGAAGCTGAAGGAAAGGAATGAGAATCTGTCTCAAGCTCTGAAGAAGACCCTATGGGAGAGGAGTGATGGTCGTCTGGACATTGAGAGGTTGGAGAAGCTTAAGGTGGAGCATCTGACCAAGATTGAGAAAGCAGAAGACTACATCAAGAAATCAAGAGCTGGGGAGCAAATATTGAAGAATGCCTGTAAGGAGGCCAAACATCAGAAGGCTAGGACTGATCTCTTTCTGCAAGAAAGTCAAGCTAGGTGGGTCAGAATCATTGAAGCTCGTACTCAAGAAGATAAGAGGACTCAAGCCAGGATTGAGCAGTTAGAGGCCATTAAAAAGAAGCAACAGGAAGCTTTGCTGGCAGCCCAGAAGGAGATTCCAGAGTTGAAGCTTAGGGCTGGACTGTAGAGGTAAAAGGACCAAGATAGGCACAAGAAGCTGACCACTGCCATTGCCACTAGAAACCTTCTTATCAGGACTATTACAGAGCATCCGGCTGGTCCTGTAACTGAAGCACTTTTGAAGGAGGTTAAGGAGGATGAGTTTGGATTGGATGTTTGACTTCCTTGCTTGTTGTTATTTCTATTTGATGTACTTTTCTTTTATGTTGTATTTTGATCCCTCAGGGGCATGTGATGTAAAAAAACAAACTATGTATGATCCACCATTTGTAATGTATTTGTTGTTTTGTTTGCAATGAGTTTCTTTTCTCAAGCAACGTCAAAAGCATCTTCCTTGGGGTCTGGAAAGGTCAAAACCAAGAGCCAAGCCGGATACCTTGGAAAACAAATAAGCATACTGCATTGCATACTAACTTTTGTCTTGTTTTGTAGGTTTTTGTTATTGTTTTTTTTTGTTACTAACTCTGTTGTGGTTCAGGAATTATTGCTCGCCGCCGGGTGTTCCCTCTCAACCGTCCGCACCGGTATCCTACTCGCAACAATCTTCCTGGTATCCAAATAGATCAAGTACAGCAGGACCTGACAGAGGTCAGAACTCAGATGGCTAACGAAAGAGTGGAGATGAGGAACCAAATGGCCCAATTCATGATTGTAATGACTAACTTGGCCCAAAGTCAAGAGAGGTTAAGGGCATTGGTAGAAAGACAAAACCCCGAGGAACCTCATCCTGGCACTGGAGGAACCAGCAACAATGAGGGAGGTCAGCCTCATGTTAACCCACCAGTATTTGGACCTCATCTAGATCTGGAAGTCAACATCCCAAGAAATGTACCGGGCAATACTGCTGCAGGCAGGATCTTGCAGGAAGATCCTCAAGAGGAGCAGTTTACTGTAATGGGAGCTGGGGATGAAGTCTAGGATAGGAGGTTTGATGAAATTGCTGAGAAGTTGAGATCTCTGGAGTCTCAAAATTCCTTAGGCTTCGATGTAATGGATATGGGGTTAGTGGACGGGATAAGGATTCCCCACAAGTTTAAACCCCCGTGCTTCGAGAAGTACAATGGAACTTCCTGTCCACGAACTCACTTATAGTCCTTCCTGGGGAGACTTAAGGCATACACCATGGATGAAAAGCTGTGGATGTTTTATTTTGAAGACAGTTTGACTGGGGCTTCAAGAGAGTGGTATTCACATTTGACCAAAGCTACTATCAGGTGTTGGAAGGACCTAGTTGAAGCTTTCATCAGGCAGTACCAATACAATCTAGACATGGCTCCTAACAGAAACCTTCTGATGGGAATGTCTCAATCCTCCAGGGAAAGCTTCAGGGAATATGCCCAAAGGTGGAGACAGCTTGCTGCTGCTGTCCAACAACCCATGTCGGAAAGAGAGATGGCCGACATGTTCATGAACACTCTGCAAGGAACATATATTGATAGGCTAGCTGCCTTTTCTTCCACCAGTTTTGCTGACGTAGTTATAGCTGGGGAAAGGATTGAAAGCCTTTTGAAAATGGGTAAGATTTCTAATAATGGTGCAAGTTCATCCAGTAATCCCAGGAAGCCTTTTGTGGGACCTAGAAGAACCGGTGAGGCAAATGCCATTCATACCAACAGGGGCAGACCTCAGTATGTTCATAGATCAGTGGCAGCTGTCACTATTCCAGCTCCGATTCCTTAGCAACCAGCATATCAACCACAACAACAACCACATTATCAACAGCAAGTTCAGTATCCGCCACAGAGGATCTACAACAACAACAACAACAATCAACAACAAAGACCTTTTCAGCAAAGACCATCACAGGCAAATAGGGTGATTGATCCTATCCCTATGCCCTATGCTGCCTTATTGCCACAACTCCTGAAACTCAACTTGGTTGAATTAAGGACGTTGGCACCACCAGATCCCTCCAATCTTCCAAGAAATTATGATGTCAACACTAGGTGTGCCTTCCACTCCAATGCACCTGGCCACAATACTGAGAAGTGCAGGGCTTTGCAAATGAAAGTCCAAGATCTGATGGATTCTAAAGCCCTCAACTTTGCACCCCCTCCAAATGTCAACAAGAATCCCATTGCCCAATCATGGAGGGCCAAGAATTAATGCCATTGAGGAAGACAAGCCATCTTTCTTGATAACCAGTGTTGGACAGATTCGGACACCTCAGGTCGAAATTAAAGCTCAGCTTCTAGAGTACCAGATGTTCCCCGGGTGTGAGCTCGGTTGTGGGTATTGCAACATTGCAGTCAATGGGTGTGATAACTTGAGAAGCGGCATAGATGGTCTTATCACGGATGGCATACTTCAGATCTCAACAACGGCGCCTACAAATCCAGCAATTCCTTTAACAACAATTCCTGATCCTGATTCTTCTACAACAGCAGCAACAATCATTCCGACTGATTCATCAATATCATCCACAATGGCTCCTTCCATCACTTCAACAAATCAAATGACAACAACCCTTTCTTCTACAACATCAGCATCCATTTATTCAGCAGAATCTTCTACAACGCCAACAGAAACTAATGAAGATATCTCAACAGTCACCATTTACTATGATCCATCAAATGTTCCTCCAAACAACAACTTTCAACAACAAACAGTGGCACCTCCTGCCAGGTCACCTGTCACCATTTACTATGATCCACACACAATTTCAGTACCCTCCTCTGCAGCAGCCAGTCCAGTTACTATCACGGTACCTGGACCAGTTCCATATGAAAGCAGTAATGCCATACCTTGGCATTATGGCTCTGATCTTTACTGCAACGGGGAGATAATCACTTTGGATTCTTCAACCTCTTCTCCACAAATTGATAATGTTGGGGGAGGCGGAGGCTTCACTAGAAGAGGACGCCTTTTTGCCTCACAATTGCAAAGACCTAATGCCGAAGCAGAAACTGCTGCCAAAGCAAAGGGAAAGAGTGTGGTATTTGAAGAGCCGGCTGCCAAAGAAACTCAGAAGACGTCTTTTGAACAAGATGTAGACGAGTTTATGAGAATCATAAAGAGAAGTGATTACAAGGTGGTGGATCAGCTTCACCAAACTCCCGCAAAGATCTCCATATTATCCTTGTTAATGTGTTCTGAAGCTCACAGGAATGCATTATTGAAAGTCCTACATGCAGCATACGTGCCAGAGGAGATTATTGTTAATCAGCTAGAAACTATGGTAGCAAATGTCAACACCAGTCATGGACTGGGTTTTACCAATGCTGACTTAACAACTGAGGGACGTAACCACAACAAGGCTTTACACATCACCTTGGAATGCAAAGGTGCTGTTCTATCTCATGTGCTGGTGGACACTGGGTCGTCACTCAATGTTCTACCAAAGAAAGCCTTAGTGAAGCTGGAGTATGATGGCTTGGCACTGCGTCCGAGTAATTTGGTGGTGAGAGCATTTGATGGCTCTAAAAGATCAGTGCTTGGGGAGATTGATCTGCCTGTGATGATTGGCCCGCAGACTTTTAAGATTACCTTCTATGTGATGGACATTCAGCCGGCCTACTGCTGTTTGTTGGGTAGGCCCTGGATCCATGCCGCTGGCGCTGTTACGTCTACCCTTCACCAGAAGCTGAAATTCGAGTGGGAAGGCCAGATCATCACCATCTGTGGGGAAGAGGACATCTTTGTTAGCCATCTGGCTACGTACAAATACATAGAGATGGACGGAGAAATCCATGAAACTATGAGCCAGGGGTTTGAGGCCCTAAACATTAATGAAGCATCTGCTGTACTGGGAACTTCCATGACGTCTTATCAGCAAGCCAGGAAGGTTTTTGAAGAGGGTACTGCCCAAGGCTGGGGCAAGCTCCTGCCCGTGGAGAAGAAGGAGGACAGATTTGGGTTGGGTTACAGACCAACTCAACAAGATCAATCAGAGGCTGCCAAGAAGCCCAATTTTGTCAGCGGGGGAATGCTCACCCCGGATGCAGTGAACAATGTGGAAGACGAGGAAGAAAGCGACCGCAACCTGGAGAGCTGGATACATCCAAGGATCCCGGGGATCCAAGTCCTTAACTGGTCTTCCCAGGAAATTATAAGGGTTACTCCTGCAGAGTAATTATTATTTCCTGTATTTTTAAGCATGCATCAAGTCTTGCATCTTGCCCAAGATTTCAAGACTCATTTTGTAATCGGGCCATCTTGTAATTTTGTGCAAATAGATCAATCAATGAATATCGGACGTCTTTTGCAAATGAGTCTTTTCCTTTTCCGCTCACTGTTTTTCCATTTTTCTTTTTGTACAAAAATAAAATGGCAATGTTTTCCAAAATGAAAACTTCATTTCACTTTTTCTAAACAAGATTAAAATTGATCACTAAAATGAACAATCTAAACCCTTGCAGAGAGTGCCTTTCAGACTGCACCGACAACAACACAGCTATGACTTCGTATGACTTTGACAATCCGATCAATCAAGCTGATGAAGGGGTTGAAGAAGACCATGAGCTTCCTGAAGATCTAGCCAGGTTGTTAAGGCAAGAGGAGAAGGTTATCACTCCTCATAATGAGGAGGTTGAAACGATTAATCTTGGTACGGAAGAAGACGTAAAAGAAGTTAAGATTGGGGCCTGCTTACAAGATTCAGTAAAAGAGCAACTGATTGATATGCTTCGAGAATATGTGGATGTCTTTGCTTGGTCTTATCAGGATATGCCAGGGTTGGACACCGATATTGTCATGCACAAGCTGCCTTTGAAAGAAGACTGCCCACCGGTAAAACAGAAACTGCGCCGTACTCGCCCAGATATGGCAATGAAGATTAAAGAAGAGGTACAAAAACAATGGGACGCCGGTTTCCTTGCTGTAACTAGCTATCCACCGTGGGTTGCTAATATTGTACCTGTGCCTAAGAAAGACGGCAAGGTGAGAATGTGTGTGGATTACCGGGATCTGAACAGAGCCAGCCCGAAAGATGACTTCCCTTTACCTCACATTGATGTATTGGTTGATAATACAACTCAATTCTCGGTGTTCTCCTTCATGGATGGATTTTCAGGATACAATCAGATCAAAATGTCACCTGAAGACATGGAGAAGACAACTTTCATCACACCCTGGGGAACGTTCTGTTATAAGGTGATGCCATTCGGACTAAAGAATGCTGGCGCCACTTATCAACGGGCTATGGTAACATTATTCCATGACATGATCCATAAAGAAATTGAATGTTATGTGGATGATATGATTGCCAAGTCCCTCACAGAAGAAGACCACCTGGTAAATCTGTTGAAGCTATTCAAGCGTCTGAGGAAGTACCAACTAAAGTTAAACCCCAACAAATGCACATTCGGGGTGCGATCCGGTAAGTTGCTGGGATTTATTGTAAGTGAGAAAGGGATTGAAGTTGACCCTGACAATGTTAAAGCCATTCAGGAAATGCCTGCACCAAAGTCTGAAAAAGAAGTTCGGGGGTTTCTAGGTAGATTGAACTACATTTCACGATTCATATCTCACCTTACAGCAACCTGTGAACCTTTGTTCAAGCTGTTAAGAAAAGAACAAACGGTCAGGTGGAACGAAGACTGCCAGAGGGCTTTTGATAAAATCAAGGAATACTTGCAAGAGCCTCCAATCCTTATGCCTCCAGTTGAAGGAAGACCTCTGATAATGTACTTGACAGTATTAGAAGAGTCAATGGGGTGTGTGCTGGGCCAGCATGACGAGTCTGGTCGAAAAGAGTATGCAATATACTACCTAAGCAAAAAGTTTACCGACTGTGAACAACGTTATTCACTGCTCGAGAAAACTTGTTGTGCTTTAGCGTGGGCTGCTCGCCGACTAAGGCAGTATATGTTGACCCACACTACTTTGTTGATCTCAAAGGTGGACCCAGTCAAGTATATATTTGAGAAGCCAGCACTTACCGGACGGGTTGCAAGATGGCAAATGATCCTCACGGAATATGACATTCAGTACACATCTCAGAAAGCCATCAAGGGCAGTGTATTGTCTGATTATCTTGCTGAGCAACCCATTGATGATTACCAGCGTATGAGATTTGACTTCCCTGATGAAGACATCATGTTCATAAAAGCAAAAGATCATGAAGAGCCTGTTCACACTGAAGGGCCTGACCCGGAAGAAGAATGGACTATGATGTTTGATGGGGCTGTTAATATGAATGGTCGTGGTGTTGGTGCAGTACTCATTACGCCTAAAGGAGTTCACATGCCTTTCTCGGCAAAGCTCACCTTTAACTGCACTAACAACGAAGCTGAATACGAAGCTTGTATTATGGGTCTTGAGGAAGCTATTGACCTCAGGATCAAAACTTTGACTGTATTCGGAGATTCAGCTCTGGTGATTAATCAAACCAACGGCAAATGGTACACACACCAGGATCATCTAATACCTTATAGGGACTATACAAGGAGGTTATTGACTTTCTTCACAACAGTCAAGCTTGAGTATATCCCTCGAGACGAGAATCAGTTTGCAGATGCTCTGGCTACCATTTCATCAATGATCAAAGTTCAAGCTGCCAACTTTGTGCCTCGGATCTCAGTATCCAGACTCGACAGACCAGCGTATGTATTTGCAGCAGATGTTGCCAAAGATGATAGGCCTTGGTTCCATGATATCAAATGCTTCTTGAAGGATCAGACGTACCTACCTGGGGCATCTTCCAATGATAAGAAGACGTTAAGAAGGCTTGCTGGTAGTTTCTTCCTGATACTGATGGTTCCCTGTACAAGAGAAACTTTGATATGGTACTCCTCAGATGCGTTGATAGGACAGAAGCAGACTTGTTGATGCACGAGGTGCACGAAGGATCTTTTGGTACCCATGCAGGAAGGCATGCCATGGTTAAAAAGTTGCTAAGATCAGGCTATTACTGGATCACAATGGATGCAGACTGCTGTGCGTATGCCAGAAAGTGTCATAAATGCCAGATTTATGCGGATAAAGTGCATGTGCCTCCGAATCCTTTGAATGTGATGCCTTCACCCTGGCCCTTTGCCATGTGGGGAATTGATATGATTGGCAAGATTGAACTGACTGCTTCAAACGGCCACAAATTCATCCTGGTTGCTATTGACTATTTTACCAAGTGGGTTGAAGCAGCTTCTTATGCAAATGTTACAAGGCAGGTGGTAGCCCGATTTTTGAAGAGAGACATTATCTGTCGGTATGGAGTGCCCGAGCGAATCATTACTGATAATGGTTCCAATTTAAACAACAAAATGATGGCAAAACTGTGCCGGGACTTCAAGATCCAACACCACAATTCTTCTCCTTACAGGCCAAAGATGAATGGTGCTGTTGAGGCAGCTAATAAGAATATCAAGAAGATTGTGCAGAAGATGGTAGTCACCTACAAATAATGGCATGAAATGTTACCATTTGCCTTGCATGGGTACCATACGTCAATCAGAACATCCACTGGGGCAACACTGTATCAACTTGTGTATGGTATGGAGGCAGTCCTACCTGTTGAAGTTGAATTACCCTCCCTGCGGGTACTAATGGATGTTAAACTGAGTGAAGCAGAATGGCTCCGATCCCGATACGAACAACTGAGTCTGATTGAAGAGAAGAGATTAGCTGCAATCTGTCATGGGCAGATGTATCAAAAAAGAATGAAGAAAGCCTTCGATCAGAAAGTCAGGCTCCGAGAGTACCAAGTAGGAGATCTTGTGCTAAAAAGACTCCTCCCTCCTCATACAGACCACAGGGGCAAGTGGACTCCGAACTATGAAGGGCCATTCGTAGTAAAGAAAGTTTTCTCCGGTGGAGCACTCATGCTCAGTACTATGGATGGTGAAGACTTCCCGTCCCCTGTGAATTCAGATGCAGTTAAAAAATACTTCGCATAAAAATGACCCGCTGGACATAAAAACAGAATGTAAGTCCGGGCAAAAAAAAGGGCATCCCGGCGAGTCAAAAGCAGAATAAAAGGCTCGGGCAAAAATAAGGGAAAATAAACAAAAAAAAATGTACACCCGTTGAGTTGAAAAGTCGTGTTGGACAGCTCAGGCAAAAATGGGTATCCCGGTGGATTGAAAACCCGAAAGGGCGATCCACGCAAGATAAGGGAATAAGCGAACAACTGCATTTTGAATTCATCTGTATCACTTACAACACAGCAAGCTCCGAAAGGTTCGAACGTCAGTCAAAACCAGCCTTCTTCAGAAAGCAAGATGAGAAGAACGTCAATGTCATACGAGTCATAGCAAAGGGAAGCTCCTTGAAGCATCATCAACATTGCCAACATCTTTTGTTTCTCAACTTGTAACAATCTCCTCATTTCAGGGGATTTGTTTCTTTGACTGTATCTTGCCAATTCAGGGCACACGAATTAATAAAATCAGATTTTCGGTCACACACTGTCTCAAACTCTTTTATTTGCAAAATGTCGGATATCTTCAAGATACTGATTGCATAAATACAGATGTTACCCTTCTAAAAATACGTGCTTACAGGAAATATACTTACTCCCGGGAGTGTTTAAACTCCTATGATGGAATCCAGTAAGGGATACCTCGGGGTACTTGTGTGTTTCTTTGTCTTTACAGGATTGCAGGTATCCAAAGCACAACATGGGGCATGGAAGCTTCTCCCCAGTAGGCTTCCAAATCATTGTTTCCTCAGCACACCTTCCAAACAGCACCAGAGATGCTTTCTCCCCATCGGAGTTGCCAGGCATCACTTCTCCAACATTTCCTTCAAAGAGCAGCACCTGAAGGTGTTCATATCCCCAGCTGAGTTGTCAGGTATCATCCTCAGCAGGATCCATATAGAAATCTCTAGGAAGATCTTCCAGTGATCTTTCTTCTTCCCCAGCCAAGTGCTAGACAGGGAACCATCACCCCACAGAGTTTCAGCCTCTATCCAGAAGAACAACGTCTGAAGATCTCACAACAGAGTGACGAAAGCTTCTACAAACCCCAGCTGGGTCTCTCATTACCAGGATAGGTCTATCAGTGACCTACTTCCCCACACAGAGTCATAGGTGTCAGATCTACCAATGATCTCATCCCCAGCTGGGATATCCACTTCAAGCAGATCAGCCAGAGATCTTCGCAGCAACGGGATCTGAGTCCCGGATCGTTCTTTGCATAATCATAGCATTCACATCATATTTTCCCCACAGAGCGTAGCATTCTGTCTAATACGGAGCATTACGGAAAAAATCAAACATATTGCATAATCATAAGCCATGTTCTGAATCGAACACTTGTAAATACTGACAGTCCATCAACGATATACAAAAAACTCCCCGGATTCCCCGGCAGAGAGCCAAGGCACTTTCCCTAAAGATACAGATACTTCTTGACACCCGTCTGTGTCATATCCCTAGTAGAAAGCCAAAATGTCCCCTTTGCACTCACAGATACATATCTATACAAATTCCTTGACACCTGTCCGTGTCACTATCCCCAGCATAGTTACCTAAACACTTTGTAAACCATACATTTGTTTATAATGCACTTGTTCCGACACCCGTCCGTGTTGTGCTCCCCCCAGCAAGTTAAACACTCGTCTGTACACCACTCATACTTGTTACTCCTATTTTACTCATAAAGATACTCGTTCGTATCTTGTATACCCCACTTATATCCCCTCAGATCCGACACTCGTCCGTGTTCTTTGTTAACCAGTTGGTACTCGTCCGTATCATCATCTCTGAACACGCGTCAGCGTTTGTTTCTACTGATACTCGTTCGTATCATGGTCTTAAGGATGCTCGTTCGCATCTTTAATCCATACACAATGTCAGATACTTTTACCTCTTTTAGAGTTTAGACACCCGTCTGTGTCTATTATTCCCCAGAAGAGTCCCCACAGAATCAATACTCGTCCGTGTTCTCTGTTAACCAGTTGGTACTCCTCTGTACCATCATCTCTGAACATGCGTCAAGCGTTTGTTTCTACCGATACTCGTCCGTATCGTAGTCTTAAGGAGGCTCGTCCGCATCTTTAATCTATACACCACGTCAAACACTTATGTCTTCTCGAATTTAGACACTCGTCTGTGTCTATTATTCCCCAGCAAAGTCCCCAACAAAACTTGTTAAACTATTTCCTTTCTATCTGACATTCGCCCTATGTCATGATACCTTTGCGGCAGCCGTACCCTGCCAGGTGATCGTCCTTCACCTCTTTGATGATCGTCCTTCATCACCCCCAGTGGAGTCTCTATTCATTAGAACCCCTTCCTATCCGACATTCGTCCTATGTCGTGATTTTTAGCAGCCGTCCCCTGCTAGGTGATCGTCCTTCACCTCCTGATGATCGTCCTTCATCATTTTATCCGATGGCCGTCCCCATCGTTGATCTTGTTATCTGACATTCTTCCTATGTCATGATAAACCCCGAGAGCAGCCGTACCCTGCTAGGTGATCGTCCTTCACCTCTTGATGATCGTCCTTCATCATGCTTATCCGATGGCCGTCCCCATCGTCGATCTTGTTACCCGACATTTGTCCTATGTCGTGATACTTTTTGGCAACCATACCTTTCCCGGTGATCGTCCTTCACCTTAGATGACCGTCCCTCATCTTATTCCCAACAGAACAGCCGTCCCCTGCTAGGTGATCGTCCTTCACCCTTTGATGACCGTACCTCATCATTTATTTCATTTACCTCTAATCCCCAGAGTGTCTTATGTCTTTACCTGATGGCCGTCCCCATCATAATCTCTCATATCCCCAGCTTGTCGGCCGTCCCTGTCACTGCTGTATTTCCCGCATCTTCCCTAGCATGTCGGTCGTCCCCGTCATCGTTTTATCCCCAGCTGTCGTCCTCTGCTCGACGGTCGTCCTCCGTTGCCCGCACTTTATAATTATACTTTATTTTTCTGTTACAATCTATATCCCTTTTCTTCTTCATCCTGTGAGTGCAAATTTTGGACTGTCTTTGGTATTCAACCACAAGTTATCTTGTTTGAATGATAAGCCGTCGCTTACATCCTGCACAGCTAACTCATGTTTGAATAGGGGCAGCTGTAAACACCCCAAATTTGCCCTCACCCATTCACACCATGGCTTGTGATCTTTTCATATGCATGAATTCAACCATAGCATCTCATACCACACTTTTGATTCACTGCATTGCTTCTAAGTCATCTGCATCTAGGGTTTGTGATCTGAGCCATCCTGGGCCATTTGAGCCACTCCAAAGGTCATCAATCACTTCAAAGGGGTCCATGTATGTTCAAGCATCATATTATATCCTCACAAAGTCAAGGAAGTCAAAGAATCACAAGAACTGAGAAAGGCATGGAAGCAGAGCCAGGTTTAACTACACAGATGACCTAGAATTAGGTTTTTGGTTTCAAAGGCCATAACTCCAAATTTTTTGGTCATTCTTGTTTCTATTGGTCTCTATATGTTATAAGGATCATGCATATCAATTTTCATGAAGAAATTCCATGGGGAAGGCATCTAATCAAGAGTTGACTTCCTGAGCAAGTCAGGGCAAAATCAGGGCATCTGAGGCCCCCCAATAACCCAACCAAAGGGTGTTCTTCATAATTTTGAACGTGTATGATCTTTATTTGATCATAGAAGATGTTATAAGTTCACAAAATTGAAGAATTTCAAGCCATTTGCAAAGTTGCCATTTTGGGAAAATGACTTGTAATGGAAAATTGCTATTTTGGGAAAGTTTTTCAACCCTTTCTAATTGATTCAAAAATGCCTCAAATGAGAAAACTTTGGTCATGAAATTTGTAGAATGGATCATTCCCTTTTCAAAAAGTACAAGAACTCATTCTAATTCATTTTGGATCAAAAGTTATGGCTTGTCAAAGTTGGGAAAAATCACATAATTTCAAGTTTTGCACCAAAGAGGCAAAGTTGCAAAACCTCTTGCCAAGGCAAATTGTAACTTCAAATGGACTTCTAACCTTTGCACAAACATAAACCAATGCCTAAAAATCATAATGCACCAAAGATTTGCCCATTTTCATGACTTATGCTTCAAGTAATCACAAAAGGGCCAAAAGATCACAAAGTTGCAAAACTTCTCATAAACCCTAATCCACTTGCTGCATTGCCTCTAATCCATTTCCATGGTTCTCCCTGATCTCAGCTGAGCCAAGCCATGCCCCTATCACAGCCTCCCACTTGCCCATACCTCAAGTACACCTAGACTTGACTTTATGCAAAATGGCCCATACCAATCCCACAGTGCCACACCAACTATTCTGACCAATCAAGACTTTACAAACACACTTCAAGCAAGCCATTTCATAACCTCTTGGAGCTTGAAACAACACACAAGTCAGCATACACAAAAACCCCTCCCCTTGCATTTTCTATCGAATCTCTCAACTCAGCAACTCAAACTTAAAAATTCTTTCACCATTCAACTCACCATGACCCACTGATCATTTCCCACCCCTCACTTGTCCCTGAAACCACCACAATCAAAAACACGATTTCAACACTCCCTTGACCTGAGCTTCTGCAAACTTCCTCTGGAGGCCATATAAACTCCATCTAAGTGTCAAAAGCTTCTAAGGAGGATCATTGGAGCTTGTTTGAAGCAAAGAGCTGGCCAGACAGTCCCTGTTTCGAAAGCTCAAGCTCAGGTAGCCATGGCATTTATTTTTCTAGAACTCCCATTTTTAGTTTCTAAATGCTTCCTTATGCTTCACTGATTATCATGATGTGATTTATTTTGAAAATGAGTGAAAAATGACCATGTATGCTTGTTCTGAAACTTTGCCCGTGAAATGCGTTTTGGGTTGATTCTTGATCTTGAGTGAAAATAAATGATTTTGATTGCTGGATTCTTGCTTAGAGTTGTCTAATGATTGATTCTGGAGAGTTTAGTGGGGTTTCATGGCGTATTGAGGGAGATTGAGTGAGGAGCTTGCCGGAGAAGATGACCGGAACACTGTTTCGGTCATCTGAAAGTCATTAGGGCTTCTGATTAGGGCTTAATCATAATTACGTAGGTTTGAATGTGAGCCGTTCGTTTGTGCGCCAGGTCAACTCCCGCCTCTGTGAATTTGAATCTCAGCCTTCAGATTGTTTGACTTTCTCATTTTTTCTATTTAATTTTATTTTATTTTCATTTGTTTTGCATTTATTTGTACGAATTTTAAAAAATAGCTAAAATCATTTAAAAATTATGAAAATATTTGTCAAACATTTCATTAATTTTTAAAACCCAAAAATATTTTTATTTTTATTTTTTGCATTTAAAATCATTTTTAAATCATTTAAATGTTTATTTTTAATTAATTAATGAAAATTAATTAATTAAAAATACATTTATGTATTTAAAAATCACCAAAAAATTCACATTGCATTTAGAAAAATTTAGAAACATTATCCAACTCTCAAACCAAATTTCTTTTTTGTTCTTGATGACCTTTGATCGTTTTCATTGGAATTAAATTCATTTTAAGGCAATATTTTGGTTCAAACTTTGGAAAATCCCTTCTGCCTAACCATTGAGAGTTGGATGATGATTCTTCTTGCATTGCACTCTTCATAGCATGTAGTTTATAGGATGAATTTGGTTTGATTTGATCTTGCATTTTCAATTTGTTTAACATTTTTCTTGATAAGGTACCTTAAAACCCTAGCAATCTTGAGAAATCCATAACTTTCACTAGGTTTAGAGTTGGATCCTCTCCTTTGGGCAGTGAGCTTGTATAGGTTTAGGGTATCTTTGATTGCATTTTCAAATTTTTATCATGTCATTTGCTTCTGGTTTTGGATTTTTGCTTTGCATAATGCATGTAACCCTAATTTGTGCCTTCCTTTGCATCCATTCCTCATTTGCTTGCATCCAATGACTTTCCATGACATTTTGTGTATCCACATGATTCATAATACATCTTAGGACATATTAGAATCATGTTTGATCATTGCATCTTTCATTTGCCATGTTGTATGTCCATTGCATTTCATAACTTTTCATGTATATTCATGGTTCAATGCATGCCTCATTTGCATCCTTATGCTTGTTTGATCATTCTCATGCCTTGCCTCATGTTTGTATCAACTCTTAGCATCATTAAATTCATGTAATTGCTTCTGACTTTGGTTTGCATCATGACATTTCATCTCATTTGCATTGCATTTCATTTCTTTTGGCTAACTTTTCAGGTGGTAAGTTGTTTTGAGAAGTGAATTTGCCTTCACTTCTCACAATCTCTTCTCATCTCTCTTGCATCTTTGCTTCATTTTATCTTGTGTATTGGATTGAGCTTGCTCATTCATGTTCATCTTGCTTTCTTTCTTCAAGCAACTTGTCTTTTTAAGTGAAGCAAGTTGTCTTGCTTCTCTTTGCTTCTTCCTCCTTTCATCTGCCTCCTTCCTGGTGGTTTCTCTGAAGATCTTTCTCTCTTAAGCCTCATTAACCCTAGGATATCCAAGCATGATAACAATTAGGGTTTGATTAGTTCCCCATTTAGTTTCACCTTTGTGTCATCTTTGAGTCTTCTCTTCTCATCTCATAATCAGGGACTAAACCCTAAAGGCTTTAAGGCTTTGTGAGTAAGCTTATGCCTGCATCCTTCTATTAGGATGGCGTGTATAACTTTAATCCTAAGTGTTAAACCCTTAATGTGTTTAAATCCTTTAATCAATTCACCTAATAACCATCAAGACATCAAGCTTGTAACCATGGCCTTGAATTAGGGTTCTAATTCTTCCTTAATTGGTTAAGAAGGACTAACCCTAGTGTTAATGGACAAGTCCCCCTCAAGTTGTCTTACAAAATCATAAAAATCACTTCTTCATCTTACCATTAGCTAAAATCCATTTAACAAAGGCTTTGTTTTGTCATGAGGTTAATCCCTAATCATGGATTAAGTTTAGGAGTCTTTCTCAGCTTAAATGTTCTCATCTATTATCCTTCTATTAGGATGGTGTAATGAGTCCATTAAATCCTTGATTATGGCTTAAACTCATTACTTAACACTAAACAAAAACAACAAAAACATCTAAATAAATGCAAGTAGGTTAATGATCTTAATCCTACATCATGGTGATTAAGTGTGAGGTGTTTACTTCATGCTTAAGGTATTCTCATTACCCCTAATCAGAGGGAGGATGTGATGAGTTTACTAACCCTTGGTTTAGGCTTAAGCTCATTTTCTTATGACAAACCCAAAAAGCAATAAAAGATTGAAAGCTCAAGAACAAACAATAATCGTCTCCTCCGGGATTCTTTTCTCATCTCATTCACTCATAAATGAGAACTTGCTCCTTCCGTCTAATGCAAGACAGTTTGCACCTGAGCCAGACAGGTCATACACTTGAGCATAGGCTACCAAGCAGTTCACAAGTCAATTTATCTTTCAGCCTCTTTGGGTCGAACTACGGTGTTCTGACTTCCTCATTGCACGAGAGGATACGTAGGCATAACTTAACAGTTATCGAACAAAAGTCTCTGCATATTCCCCCTCTTTCTAGTTTTATTCTTTAAGCCTCATGGTCTTGAGCATTTCACTCCTGTTCTTACACTGACACTTCACTTATACACTTCACACTTCTTTTACACTGACACTTGCATTCTTTCCAGCTTTGATACACAAATAACACTGACACTACCCCTTTAAAACACAAATCTTTTAAGCGTGAATCCCGTCGAGTACGACGGACAATCTGGGTGCTAATACCTTCCCAGGTTGTAACCAACCCCCTTTCTCAGTCTCTCTGGTTCGACACCGTCTTATCCATATCTTTTCTTAGGTCTATGCATCATTACCTTTCCTCCGGGATAAAAATGCCTAGCTGGAGACTCTTGTCTTCTGAGTTCACCCTTGTGTGTTCTCTCTCCTTTCGCCGATCGTTCGCGTCTGTACCCCTTCTGACCTAGGTGTCATTTGTGTGGGAGCGACACTTAGCTCAGAGCCAGGAAAGACTAAGGGAGTTGGTGGAAAGACAAACTCCTGAAGAACACCATCCAGGTACAGGGGGTACCAGTAACAACGATCACGTACAACCTCGCACTGATCCACCAGAGTTTGGGCCTCATCTAAACCCAGAAGTTAATGCCATAAGGAATACTCAGGGTAACACTGCTGGAGGTAGGATCTTGCAAGAGGATCCTCAAGAAGAGCAGTTTACAGTTGTTGGGGCTGGGGATGAAGTTTATGACCATAGGCTGGATGAAATTGCAGAGAAGCTGAGGTCTCTTGAATCCCAGAATTCCCTAGGATTTGATGTAATGGACATGGGACTGATGGAAGGGGTGAGAATTCCTCACAAGTTAAAACCCCCTGTGTTTTGAAAGGTATAATGGCACATCCTGCCCACGCACCCACCTTCAATCATTCTTGGGAAGGTTAAAAGCATACACCATGGATGAAAAGCTGTGGATGTTTTACTTCGAGGATAGTCTAACAGGGGCATCCCGAGAATGGTATTCCCATTTTACTAGAGCCACAATGAGGAACTGGAAAGACTTGGCTGAAGCTTTTATCCGTCAGTATCAGTACAACTTGGACATGGCTCTAAACAGGACCCTCCTTATGGGGATGTCTCAATCTTCCCATGAAAGATTCAAGGAATATGCCCAAAGGTGGAGGCAACTTGCTGCTACAGTTCAACCCCCCATGTCTGAAAGGGAAATGGCAGACATGTTCATGAATACTCTTCAAGGAACATATATTGACAGATTGGCTGCATTCTCTTCTACCAGCTTTGCAGATGTGGTGATATCTGGGGAAAGAATAGAGAGCCTATTGAAGATGGGAAAGATCTCCGATAACGGTGCCAGTTCAAGCAGTACAAGAAAACCATTTGCTGGGCCCCGTAGATCTGGTGAGACCAACTCTGTGCACATGGGAAGAGGGAGACCCCAATACATGCCCAGAACAGTTGTTGTTGTTACTATCCCTGCTCCACCTCCTCAGTATGCTCAACAACCACAACAGTTTCCGCAACAACAACAGTTTCCGCAACAGAGATCATACAACAATAACAACACAATCAACAACAACGCCCGTTTCAATAACGACCATCTCAGGTCAACCGGGTAATTGACCCCATTCCAATGCCATATGCTACACTACTGCCACAACTCCTAAAGCTCAATCTTGTTGAGTTGAGGACAAATGCTCCACCTGATCCTCAAAACCTTCCTAGAAACTATGATGTCAATGCTAGGTGTGCTTTTCACTCTAACGCACCTAGTCATTCTACGGAAAAATGCAGAGCTCTGCATATGAAGGTTCAGGATCTGGTAGATTCAAAAGCCCTGAACTTTGCATCTCCTCCCAATGTAATGAAGAATCCTATGCCAAGCCACAGTGGGCCAAGGATTAATGCTGTAGAGGATGGTTCACCCACGAGTTTAATAGAAGACATTGAAAGTATTCAAACACCTCTGGCAGAGGTTAAAGCCCAGCTTTTAAAATGCCAAGTGTTCCCAGGTTGTGAGGCCTGTTGTGAATTATGCAAACTTTCTGAGAATGGGTGTTCTAGCTTGAGGAAAGGCATCAGTGATTTGATCAGAGAGGGCATTCTGCAAATTACCACCACAACTTCTACAACACCAGCAACCCTTTTATCAACAACCAGTGAATCTTCTACAAATTCAACAACCATCTTTCCAAGTGTTCCTTCTACAATCGCAACAACCATTGTTCCAACTGATTCAGCTACAACTTCAGCAATCATTCCATCTGTCACTTCAACACACAACAATTCATTTGCACCAGCTACTACAACTTCAACAACCAATAATGATGTTTCCACTGTCACAATCTATTATGACCCGACAACGGTCCCGAGTTCCAACAACTTTCAACCTCAACAATAGTCTCAACAAAGCTTCAATTCACCTTCACCTACATCCACCAGAGGTCCTGTAACAATCTTTTATGATCCACAAACCATTACAGTCCCAACATCTGCTGCAGTGAGCCCAGTCACCATTACGGTTCCTGAGCCGATCCCATATGACAAAGACAGTGCTATACCATGGCATTATGGTGCTGATCTATACTACAATGGAGAGAAAGTCCTTTTTGATTCTCCAGTTCTCACTCCCCAAGTGGACAATGTTGGGGGAGGCAGAGGCTTCACCCGAAGCGGACATCTCTTTGCATCACAAGTCCCTAGAACCAACACTGAGGCAGAGGCTACTGTCAGAGCCAAAGGGAAGAGTGTGATACCGGAAGAATCTGCACCCAAAGAAACTCACAAATCATCCTTCAATCAAGATGTGGATGAGTTTATGAGAATCATTAAAAGAAGTGACTATAAAGTTGTGGACCAGCTCCACCAGACTCCTTCAAAGATCTCAATCCTATCACTGTTGTTGTGTTCCGAAGCCCATCGGGATGCACTTCTCAAAGTTCTGCACGCTGCCTACGTGCCATAAGAGATCACTGTAAATTAGCTGGAAACAGTAGTATCAAATGTCAATACTAGCCATGGGCTAGGGTTCACTGATGTTGATTTAACTTCAGAAGGACGTCTCCACAACAAAGCCTTGCATATAGCCTTGGAATGCAAAGGAGATGTCTTATCTCATGTGCTTGTAGACATTGGGTCCTCACTCAATGTCTTACCCAAGAAAGCCCTGTCAAGCTAGAGTATGATGGGATAGCTCTCCAGCCAAGTAACCTTGTGGTCAGGGCTTTTGATGGCTCTAAAAGATCTGTTTTGGGAGAGGTGGAGTTGCCAGTGATAATTGGTCCACAAGTCTTCAAAACCATTTTCTATGTGATGGACATACAACCGGCATACAGCTGTTTGTTAGGTCAACCCTGGATTCATGCCGCAGGCACTGTAACGTCGACCCTTCACCAGAAACTAAAGTATGAATGGGAAGGACAGATTATCACCATTTGTGGTGAGGAGGACATATTTGTCAGCCATCTGGCTACTTACAAATATATTGAGATGGATGGTGAAATCCATCAGACAATGAGCCAAGGGTTTGAGGCCCTAAATGTTAATGAGGCTACTGGAGTATTGGCTGCATCCCAGGAGGACAAGATGGGTACTTCAATCGTCTCCTATCAGCAAGCCCAGAAGGTTGTTGAAGAAGGTATTGCTCAAGGCTGGGGCAAGCTACTGCCAGTGGAAAAGAAAGAAGATAGATTCGGTTTGGGTTACAAACCATTCCGACAAGATCAATCAGAGGCTTCCAAGGAGCCCAAATTTGTCAGTGGGGGGATGCTCACCCCGGGTGCTGTGAACAATTTGGAAGACGGGGAGGAAAGCGATCACGACTTGGAGAGCTGGATACGTCCAAGGATCCCGGGGAACTAAGTCCTTAACTGGTCTTCCCAGGAAATTATAAGGGTTACTCCTGGAGAGTAATTATTATTTCCTTTCTTTTAGCACGCATCAAGTCCTGCATCTTGCCCAAGGTGTCAGGACTCATTTTGTAATAGGGCCATATTGTAATTTTGTGCAAATGATTAATCAATGAATATCAGACATCTTTTGCAAACGAGTCTTTTTTCGCTCACTGTCTTTTCATTTTTCACTTTTGTACAAAACAATAAAATGACAATGTTTTCAAAATAAATAACTTCATTTTCACTTTTTCTAAACAAGATTAAAATTGATCACTAAAACGAACCAATCTCAACCCTTGCAGAGATTATCCTCCAGATTGCACTGACAACAACACTACTATGACCTTGTATGACTTCGACAATCCGATCAATCAAGCTGATGAAGGGGTTGAAGAAGACTATGAGTTACCTGAAGAGTTAGCTAGGTTGTTGAGGCAAGAAGAGAAAGTGATCACCCTCATCAGGAGGAGGTTGAAACAGTTAATCTTGGTATCGAAGAAGACTTGAAAGAAGTGAAGATTGGGGCCAGTCTTCAAGATTCAGTGAAGGAACAACTTATTGACATGCTTCGAGAGTACGTTGATGTCTTTGCTTGGTCCTATCAAGACATGCCAGGTCTGGACACTTATATTGTTATGCACAAGCTTCCTTTGAAAGAAGATTGTCCTCCAGTGAAACAGAAGCTACGCCGTACTCGTCCGGACATGGCCATGAAGATAAAGGAAGAGGTATAAAAACAGTGGGACGCCGGTTTCCTTGCTGTAACTAGTTACCCACCGTGGGTTGCTAACATTGTACCAGTGCCTAAGAAGGATGGCAAAGTACGGATGTGTATGGACTATCGAGATCTGAATAGAGCAAGCCCGAAGGATGACTTCCTATTACCTCACATTGATGTATTGGTTGACAACACAGCTCAGCTCTCGTTGTTTTCCTTCATGGATGGATTTTCGGGGTATAACCAGATCTGTATGTCACCCGAAGACATGGAGAAAACTACCTTCATCACACCTTAGGGCATATTTTGTTACAAGGTAATGCCTTTCTGATTGAAGAATGTCGGTGCTTCTTATCAATGGGCTATGATGACGTTATTCCATGACATGATCCACAAAGAAATTGAATGCTACGTGGATGACATGATTGCCAAGTCCCTCGCTGAAGAAGACCATCTGGTAAATCTGCTGAAATTGTTCAAGCGTCTGAGAAAATATCAGCTTAAGCTAAACCCCAACAAATGCACATTCGGGGTACGTTCCGGTAAGCTGCTGGGATTCATCGTAAGTGAAAAAGGAATTGAAGTTGATCTTGACAAAGTCAAATCCCTTCAAGAGATGCCTGATGTAAACACCCCAAATTTGCCCTCACCCATTCACACCATGGCTTGTGATCTTCTCATATGCATAAACTCAATCATAGCATCTCATATCACATTTTTGACACATTGCATGGGTTCAAAGTCATCTGCATCTAAGGTTTGTGATCTGAGCAATCCAAGAGCTTCTTGAGCCACTCCAAAGGTCATCAATCACTTCAAAGGGGTCTATGTATGTTCAAACATCATATTATATCCTCTCAAAGTCAATAATGTCAAAGAATCACAAGAACTGAAAATGGCATGGAAGCAGAGCCAGGTTTGACTGCACAGATGACCTAGAATTAGGGTTTTGGTTTCAAGATCCATAACTCCAATTTTTTTGGTCATTCTTGTTTCTATTGGTCTCTATATGGTATAGGGAGCATGCATATCAATTTTCATGATGAAATTCAATGGGGAAGTCATCTGATCAAGGGTTGACTTTCTAAGCAAGTCAGTGCAAAATCAGGGCATCTGAGGCCCCCAATGACCCAACCAAAGGGTGTTCTTCATCATTTTGATTGTGTATGATCTATATTTTATCATGGAAGATGTTATAAGTTCACAAAATTGAAGAATTTCAAGTCATTTGCAAAGTTGACTTTTTGGGAAAGTTGACTTTTAATGAAATTGCCATTTTAGGAAACTTTTTCAACCTTTACTTTTTGATTCAAAAATGCTTCAAATGGAAAAACTTTGGTCATGAAAGTTGTAGAATGGATCATTCCCTTTTCAAAAAGTACAAGAACATGACCTAATTCATTTTGGATCAAAACTTATGGCTTGTCAAAGTTGGCTAAAATCACAAAATTTGAAGTTTTCTACCAAGGGACATTTTGCAAAATGGTTTGATCAAGTGTTCTAAAGGCCTCAAATGTGTACCATTTCTTCACAACATGATCATGTGACATCTAAAATTTAGAATGGGCCAAAGAACTTTGCACTTTGATGCCTTGAAACTCAAGAAACCCCAAAGGAACCAAACATGAACCAACTTGCAAAACCTATCACAAGTTACAAACCACTTGCTGCATTGCCTCTAAACCTTTTTCATAGCATTCCTTGATTCAAGATGAGCAAAAGCAAGACAAAAAGCAAGTTGTACCATAGCCCATACCTCAAGTACACATCAAGTTGACATTTTGGCCAAAGACCCATACCAATCACCATAGGCCACCAACAACTTTCTGACCTATCCCCTTTTGATACATGGACAAAACCCAGCCTAACACATAACACAACTCATTCTGATCTTGCCCACAAGCCATAGTTATCAAAATTTCTCCCATTTGCAAGAGCCTTCGAAACACTCTCCACAAGTTGCAAACACACAAACAAACTTCACAAACCAACTCAGCACACTTCACTGATCAAAAACCACCCATCACCATTGCCTGAAACTCCCTGAATCAAAAATACGATTTCCACTCCCCCTTGAACAAAACTTCTGCCATCTCAAAAACCAGCCATCACAAACTTCTTCCAAGTATCAAGACTTCATTAGGAGCTCAAGAGGAGTGAGTTTGCACCAAGAAACAGCCCAGAAAGCCCAGAACCAGAAGGTTCCATCTCAGGTATAGCTCAAGAACAAATTTTCCAGAACTTCATTTACTTGTTATAAATTGATTCTACATGTTATCCTGATCATCATGATGTGTTTGAAATTGAAAATGAGTGGAAAATGAGGATGTATTGATGTTTTGAAATTTCTCCCGTGAAAAATGTTTGCTTCGATTTGCTTGATTCATGTATTTTAAATGTTGTTTGATGGTTGATTCATGTTCCATGATGTTAGAGGATCATTTCCTTGTGTTTAATTTGAAGTGGGGTGGCTTGTAGTGAAACCTAGGGTTTTGGTTCGCCGGAGAAGACGACCGGAAGTCTTCTCCGGCCACCTGAGAACCATTAGCCCTAATCTGTGTCATTAAATGAGGTTTGAATTTGGTGCGTTGGATGAGTTGACCTAGGCTGACTGGCGCGCGTTTGAATGGACAGGATGCACCATTAGAAACCCTAATCCATAATTAATCTAATTAATTCAGTTTAATTAAATTTAATTGGAAATTAGCTCAGTTTGAATTGTGGCAATCAGATTGCGCGCGAAGTCAAGCCAAATATCCCCAGAACCAATCCTGTCCCTTGGATGCGCATACTTTCATTTTTATTCAATTTTATTTTCATTAAATTCCATTTGTTTTCTTCATTTTATTAAAAATAGTAAAAATCATTCAAAAATTCTGAAAATTTTTATGCAACCTTTTATTAATTTTCAGAAACCAAAAACATTTTTATTTTTATTTTTTGCATTAAAAAATATTTTTAAATCATTTAAAAGATTATTTTTAATTAATTAACGAGAATTAATTAATTAAAAATACTTTTAGGTATTTAAAAATCACCAAAAAATTCATGAAACCTTTAAAATCATTTAGAAACATTGTCCAACCCTCAAACCAAATTTATTTTTTGATCTTGATGTCTTTTGACAATTTTTCATGGAATTAATTTCATTTCAAGGCATTATTTTGATCCAATCTTTGAAAATTCATTTCTGCCTAGTCTTTAAGAGTTGGACTTTGATTCTTTTTGCATTGCATCTTGTATAGCATGTAGTTTATAGGATTAAATTTCCATGATTTGATCTTGCATTTTCAATTTGTTTGACATTTTTCTTGACAAGGTACCTTAAAACCCTAGAAATCTTAAGAAATTCATAACTTTCACTAGGTTAAGAATTGGATCCCCTCCTTTGGGCAGTGAGTTTGTATAGGTTTAGGGTTCCCTTGGTTGCATTTTCAATTTTTTATCTTGATTTTTGCTTCTGGTTTTGGTTTTTGTTTTGTGCATTGATCATAAACCCTAATTTGGGCTTCCTTTTGCATCCATCTTGCATTTGCTTGCATACCATGACTTGCCATAACATTTTGTGCATCCATTTGATTCATTAGACATCTTAAGACATATTAGAAGCATGTTTGATCATTGCAACTTTCATTTGCCATGTTTATGTCATTTGCATTTCATAACTTTTCATGTATGTTCATGGTCCTAAGCATGCTTCCCTTGCATCCATATGTTTGTATGTTCATCCTCATGCCTTGTTTCATGTTTGAATCATCTCATAGCATCATTAGCATCATACTTATGCTTCTGGTTTTGGTTTGCATCATACCATTCCACCTCATTTTGCATTGCATTGCATTCCTTTCACTAACTTTTCAGGTGGTAAGTTCTTGGAGAAGTGAATTTGCCTTCACTTCTCACAATTTCTTTTCATCTCTCTTATGCATCATTGCTGCATTTTGTCTTGTGTTTGAGATTGAGCTTGATATTTCTTCTTCTCCTTACTTTCTTTCCTCAAGTGACTTGCCTTCTTAAATGAAGCAAGTTACATTGCTTCTCTTTGCTCCTTTCATCTGCTTCCTGGTGGTTTCTCTGAAGATCTTTCTTGTAAACCTCACAAACCCTAGGAATGACCAAGAATGATAATGATTAGGGTTTTGATTAGTCCCCCACTTAGTTTTTTACCTTTGTGTCTCATTGAGTCTTCTCTTCTCATCTCATAATCAAAGACTAAACCCTAAAGGCTTTAAGGCTTTGTGATTAAGCTTATGCCTGCATCCTTCTATTAGGATGGAGTGTATAACTTTAATCCTAAGTGTTAAACCCTTAATGTGTTTAAATCCTTTAATCAATCCATCTAATAATCATTAAGACATCAAGCTTGTAACTTGGGCCTTGCATTAGGGTTCTAATTCTTCCTTAATTGGTTAAGAAGGACTAACCCTAGTGTTAATGGACAAGTCCCCCTCAAGTTGTCTTACAAACTATAAAAATCACTTCTTCATCATACCATTAACTAAAATCCACTTAATAAAGGTTTTGTTTTGTCATGAGTTTAATCCCTAATCATAGATTAAGTTGAGGAGTCTTCCTCAGCTTAAACATTCTCATCTATTATCCTTCTATTAGGATGGTGTAATGAGTCTGTTTAATCCCTGATTATGGCTTAATCTCATTACTCAACACTAAACAAAAACACCAAAAACATCTAATTAATCACAAGTAGGTTAGTGATCTTAATCCTACACCATGGTAATTAAGTGTGAGAAGTTGACTTCACACTTAAAGCATTCTCATTACCCCTAATAAGAGGGAAGATGTGATGAGTTTACTAAATCCATTGGTTTAGGCTTAAGCTCATTAACTTATGACAAACTTTCAAAAGCAATAAAATATTGAAAACTAAAAAAAAAACAATAATCGTCTCCTTCGGGATTATTTTCTCATCACCTTCACTCACAAGCGAGAATTTGCTTCTTCCGTCTAATGCAAGACAGTTAGCACCTGAGCCAGACAGGTCTTACACTTGAGCATAGACAAGTAAGCAGTTCATAAGTCAATTCATCTTTCAGTCTCTTTGGGTCGAACTACGGTGTTCTGACTTCCTCATTGCACGAGAGGATACGTAGGCATAACTTAACAGTTATCGAACAAAAGTCTCTGTATATTCCCCCTCTTTCAGCATTATTCTTTTAACCTCATGATCTTGAGCATCTTATTCCTGTTCTTACACTGACACTGTACATTCACACACTTCACACTCTTTTGCACTGACACTTGCATCCTTTTCCAGCTCTTTTATACACAAATTGCACTGACACTACCCCTTTAAACACAAATCTTTTAAGCGTGGATCCCGTCGAGTACGACGGACAATCTGGGTGCTAATACCTTCCCAGGTTGTAACCAACCCCCTTTCCCAGTCTCTCTGGTTCGCAACCGTCTTATCCATATCTTTCTAGGTTTATGCAGCATTACCTTTCCTTCGGGATAAAAATGCCTAGCTGGCGACTCTTTTCATTTCATCCTTTCGCCGACCATTCGCGTCTGTACCTTATTTGAGCCAGTCTCATCTTTTGGGAGCGACAGCTTGGCGACTCTGCTGGGGACCCTTATACTGCAACCAGGGCTTCTGGTTCTTTTTATGGGTTCCTCCTAGCGCTTGTTTGATTTGTGTTTACTGGGGTGTTATGTGCTATTTGTGCTTGTATATTTATTTTGTTTTTGCTTTATGTATTGTTGTTTTATTGCTTTTCTTTATAGCTTTACATATATCATACTGTCATACTGTGCTGGCTGGATCTGGTTTTGTTGCTTTGGTGGGTGAGGTTCTATTGAGAGTTGAGGTCCTATACCTGGGACCTGAGTGACACCTAGGCTAGAGTGGTTCATGTTCTTTCCCATTCCATTTCGGTCTGGTGCGGGAATATGAAACACGGTTCAGATATGGGTTTCTTCTTGAGAACTTTGTGCTACAGATCTCCTGTAGTGCTAGGGCTATCTGGGAAGCCTGCTAAGTCTGGATGACCTTTATTATTGACCTTCAGAAACTGAGGTGAATTAGAGGAGGATCTTTTATGGTTATTGTAAACACTGTACCTCCGGGTTAGAAGTGTTTACACTTCTCATAACTGGTCCAAGTCTGAGGATCCTTGTTTTAGAACACCACCTACGAGGGGGTTGGGCTGTTTATAGGTTTGCAGGTACCCTTGACCTCAGCATACCCTGTTACTTTGTTTTGATTAAGAGTACTCCATTTTGGGACAGTTCTTGTGATTTTAACCCTGGACATGTGACTCTTTATTTGAGTCCCCCACCTTGGTTACTGGACTTATGAACCTCCATCTGGATTTCTTGAACATGCATGGACTTATATCAAGGCAGTAATCAGATCCAGCCTGATCACAAACCCTTGCATATCATTTGCATACATCATCATTGCATCATTTAACATTTGCTTATTTGTTTTTTTAGGGTATCCACATCATATATTTTGGCTTGGTTTTGACCCCTTTATCTGATTAGACCCCTGTTCACCAGCTACCTGCTTCAGTCACCTACATCACCAACACCAGCTTATCAGTAGCCCATCTTCCAATATCAGTCATGGCACCTAAGAAGAGCAATATCTCTTACCATTTCGTTGAGCCTGAGCTGACTGGCATCAAGAAGATTCAGGCCCTTATTACTCCAGACCATATACCACTATTTAGAGAACATTATGGAGGCATCCTTGATGTGGTTATTGATTCACACTTGCCTACAGTTCTATGATCCTCCTCTGAGGTGTTTCACCTTCCAGAATTTTCAGTTGGGACCCTTGTTGGAAGAGTATTCATCACTGGTTGGTGTGCCTATCAGGGGTGGTGTCCCCTTCAACCCTGAGATGGCTTTTCCCAGTAATGAAGAAGTGGCAAAAGCACTGTATCTGGAACCTTTTCTGATTGAGCAGAACATGACAACCAAGGCAGGAATCTCTGGTCTACACCTGGATTTCTTGACTTCTCAGGCTATCCTAAAGGTCTCCTTGGTAGAGTGGAAGGCAGTCTGTGCTTTGTTAGCCCTCAGCATATATGGGGTTATACTTTTTGCAGATGAGCCTAAGTTTATTAGCAAGAATTCCATTCACCTTTTCATTCTGAGGAACCCAGTGCCCACCTTACTGGGAGATTTCTACTACTCTATTCATCAAAGGAATGAAAAGCAGAGAGGAAGATTGGTGAGATGTTGTGCTCCCCTATTCCATACCTGGCTGCTCAAACACTTGCCCAAGACTGATGCATTCTTGAATCCTCACCAACAGAAGAATTGGGCTAGAAGACTCATTGCTTTGACCTCAGATGACATCAGGTGGTGCACTCAGAGCACCAAGGGCAGGGACATCATTACTAGTTGTGGGCAGTTCCCCAATGTACCTCTGATAGGAGTGAAGGGTTGCATCAACTACAACCCTCTGTTATTCAAAAGACAATTAGGCTATGCATTGGTCCACCCTCCTAGAGCACAAGACTTGGCTGAAACCCTTTATTGTGAGGTTAAGCCTAATCTGGCTGTTGTCAGGAAAGCATCCTGGGCTTGGGACAATGTCCAGACCAAGGGGATGGCCATTCTTGGGAGATGCAACAACGTGGCCTCAGCTCAGTACTATGAGTGGTCTCATGCCAGGGCTCAAATTTCTGGGATGCCCTTCACCATTGAGGATGCACCTGGACCATCTACAGCACCTCCTCTAGCCACTGTCAGCCTGGAAGAGTTTGAGAAACTGAAAGAGAGGAATAAGAATCTGACTCAGGCTCTACAGAAGACCCTCTGGGAGAGGAGTGATGGTCGTCTGGACATTGAAAGGTTGGAAAAGCTAAAGGTGGAGCATCTAGCCAGGATTGAGAAGTCAGAAGACTACATCAAGAAGTCAAGGGCTGGAGAACAGATTCTGAAAAATGCCTGTAAGGAGGCTCAGTTCCAGAAGGCCAGGGCTGATTTGTATCTGAAAGAGAGTCAAGCTAGGTGGGTCAGGATCACCGAGGCTCGTACTCAGGAAGATAAAAGGACTCAGGACAAGATTGAGCAGTTGGAGGCTAGTGCAAATGAGCAACAGGAAGCCCTGCTAGCAGCCCAGAAAGAGATCTCAGAGTTGAAGATTAGGGCTGGTGTGAAGAGGTCAAAGGACCAGGGCAAACACAAGAAGCTAACTGCAGCTATTGCCGCCAGGAATCTCCTTATCAGGAACCTCACAGAGCGTCCGGCTGATCCGGTAACTGAAGCACTTCTAAAGGAAGTTCAGGAGGATGAGTTTGGTCTTGGTGTCTGACTTTTGCTTGTTGTTGCCTTCATTTCATTGTACTTTTCCTTTTTATGTTGTATTTTGACCCCTCGGGGGCTTGTATTGTAAAAAAACAAACTATGTATCATTCACTTTTTGTAATATATCCATTAGTTTGTTTTATTTGAATCTCTCTCTCAAAGCAACATCAAAAGCATCTTCCTCAAGGGTCTGGAAAGGTCAAAACCAAATGCCAAGCCGGATACCTTGGAAACAAATAAGCATACTGCATTGCATACTAACCTTTTGTTTTGTTTTGTAGGCTTTTGTTTCGTTTGTTACTAACTCTGTTGTAGTTCAGGAACTATTGCTCGCCGTCGGGTGTTCCCACTCAACCGTCCGCACAAATATCCTACCCGCAACAACCTTCCGGGTATACAGATGGACCAGGTACAACAGGACCTTACAGAGGTCAGGGCTCAAATGGCCAATGAGAGACTGGAAATGAGAAATCAGATGACCCAGTTTATGGAGGTGATGAATGGATTGGCACAGAGCCAAGAAAGATTAAGAGCATTGGTAGAGAGGCAGACTCAGGAAGACCCCCATCTAGGGACTGGTGGAACAAGCAACAATGAGAGGGTTCAGCCTCATGTCAACCCACCTGTGTATGGCCCTCATCTTCACCCAGAGATCAACATCCCTGCTAATGTACAAGGGAATGCTACTACAGGCAGAGTACTACAAGAAGACCCCCAAGAAGATCAGTTCACTGTGATGGGAGCTGGGGATGAAGCCTATGACAGAAGGCTAGATGAAATTGCTGAGAAATTAAGATCCTTGGAGTCTCAAAACTCCTTGGGTTTTGATGTCATGGACATGGGCTTAGTGGACGGGGTAAGGATTCCCCACAAGTTTAAACCTCCGTGCTTTGAAAAATACAACGGAACCTCCTGCCCACGAACCCACTTGCAATCCTTTCTGGGGAGGTTAAAGGCATACACCATGGATGAAAATCTGTGGATGTTTTATTTCGAAGACAGTTTAACAGGAGCTTCAAGGGAATGGTACTCTCATTTGACCAGAGCAACCATCAGATGCTGGAAGGACCTGGCTGAGGCCTTCATTAGACAATACCAGTACAACCTGGATATGGCTCCCAACAGGACTCTCTTGATGGGAATGTCTCAATCGTCCAGAGAAAGCTTCCGGGAATACGCCCAGAGGTGGAGACAGCTTGCTGCCGCTGTCCAGCCACCCATGTCGGAAAGGGAGATGGCCGACATGTTTATGAACACCCTCCAAGGGACATACATTGATAGGCTAGCTGCCTTTTCTTCCACCAGCTTCGCGGATGTAGTCATAGCTGGAGAAAGAATTGAGAGCCTTCTAAAGATGGGTAAGATTTCCGACAATGGTGCGAGCTCGTCCAGCAACCCAAGAAAGCCTTTTGTGGGCCCAAGAAGAACAGGTGAGACTAATGCTATCCATACCAGCAGGGGCAGACCCCAGTATGTTCATAGGTCAGTGGCAGCTGTCACCATTCCCGCTCCAATTCATCCACAACTAGCATACCAACCACAGCAACAACCCCACTACCAGCAACAAGCTCAGTATCCACCTCAGAGAAATTATAGCAACAACAACACCAGCAACAACAATCAGCAAAGACCGTTTCAACAGAGACCATCTCAGGCCAATAGGGTGATTAATCCGATCCCTATGCCTTATGCCGCATTATTGCCACAACTCCTGAAACTCAACCTATTTGAGCTAAGGACATTGGCACCTCCAGATCCTGCCAGTCTGCCCAGAAATTACGACGCCAACGCCAGATGTGCTTTTCACTCAAATGCACCTGGCCATAGTACAGAAAAGTGTAGAGCTTTGCACATGAAAGTACAGGATCTAGTGGATTCCAAAGCTCTAAACTTTTCACCCCCACCAAATGTCAGCAAAAACCCTATGCCCAACCACGGAGGACCCAGAATTAATGCTATCGAGGAGGATAAGCCGTCTTTCTTGATAACCAGTTTGGGGCAGATTCGAACACCCCTGGTAGAGATTAAAGCTCAACTCCTTGAATGTCAAATGTTCCCCGGGTGTGAGCTAGGATGTGCTTATTGCAACATTTCGGTAAATGGGTGTGATAACCTGAGAAGTGGCATAGATGGTCTCATCCAGAGTGGCCTACTTCAAATCACAACATCAACACCTCCAAATCCAGCAATCTCCTTAACAACAATTCCCGAGTCTTCTACAACTGCAACAACAATTGTTCCAAACAACTCTTCAATCTCATCAACAAATGCTTCATCTGTTACTTCAACGAACCAAATATCAACATCCGTCTCTTCTACAACTTCAACACCCATCCAATCAACAGTGCCTCCTACAACATCAACAGCAAATAATGAAAGTGTCTCAACGGTTACAATATATTATGATCCTGAAAATGATTCTGCCTACAACTCACAAAACGCTTCCCCTGTCAGAGCACCAGTAACAATATACTATGATCCACATACTATCATTGTCCCTCCTGTAGATGCTATCAGTCCAGTCACTATCACAGTGCCTGGGCCAGTTCCTTACGAAAGCAATAATGCCATCCCTTGGCATTACGGCTCAGATCTATACTACGAAGGACATAAAATCACCTTAGAATCATCAACTTCTTCACCACAAATAGGCAATGTGGGGGGAGGCGGAGGCTTCACTCGGAGCGGACGTCTCTTTGCCCCGCAGATTCCAAGACCCATTGCTGAGGCAGAAGCTGCTGCCAAGGCAAAAGGGAAGAGTATGGTGCAAGAAGAACAAGTTACTAGAGAAGCTTTAAAGACCCCTTTTGATCAAGAGGTTGATGAGTTCATGAGAATCATCAAGAAAAGTGATTACAAGATAGTGGACAAGCTTCACCAGACACCTTCCAAAATCTCCATTCTATCATTGCTAATGTGCTCCGAGGCTCATCGGAACGCACTATTAAAAGTCTTGCACGCAGCTTATGTGCCAGAAGAGATTACCGTCAATCAGTTGGAAGCTGTAGTTGGAAATGTTAACGCTAGTCATGGACTAGGATTTACCAACACTGATTTGACAACGGAAGGCCGCAACCACAACAAGGCTTTGCACATTACCTTGGAGTGTAAGGGTGCAGTTCTTTCTCATGTACTGGTGGACACAGGGTCATCCCTCAATGTCCTACCTAAAAAAGCCCTTGTGAAACTGGAGTATGAAGGATTGGCATTACGCCCCAGCAACTTGGTAGTAAGAGCCTTTGACGGTTCTAAGAGATCAGTTCTGGGAGAAATTGAGTTGCCTATAATGATTGGCCCACAGACTTTCAAAACGACCTTCTTCGTGATGGATATACAGCCTGCCTACAGCTGTCTATTGGGTAGACCATGGATACACGCCGCTGGCGCCGTGACATCAACCCTTCACCAGAAGTTAAAATTCGAGTGGGAGGGCCAAGTCGTTACTATTTGTGGAGAGGAAGATATTTTTGTTAGCCATCTGGCTACATACAAATACATTGAGATGGATGGGGAGATCCACGAAACTATGAGTCAAGGGTTTGAGGCCTTGAACATAAATGAAGCATCCACTGTGCCTGGAACCTTAATGACATCTTATCAGCAAGCCCGGAAGGTTGTTGAAGAGGGGACTGCCCAAGGCTGGGGCAAGTTGCTGCCTGTAGAGAAGAAGGAGGATAGATTTGGGTTAGGTTACAAACCAACTCAACAAGATCAAGCAGAGGCTGCTAAGAAGCCCAATTTTGTCAGTGGGGGGATGCTCACCCCAGATGCCGTGAACAACTTGGAAGACGAGGATGAAAGCGACCGCAACCTGGAGAGCTGGATACGTCCAAGGATCCCGGGGAGCAGTATCTCAAACTGGTCTTCCCAGGAAATTATAAGAGTTACTCCTGCGGAGTAATTATTATTTCCTGTATTTTTGAGCATGCATCAAGTCTTGCATCTTGCCCAAGATGACAAGACTCATTTTGTAATCGGGCCATCTGTAATTTTGTGCAAATAGATCAATCAATGATAATCAGACATCTTTTGCAAATGAGTCTTTTCCGCTCATTGTTTTTCCATTTTTCTTTTTGTACAAAAAATAAATGGCAATGTTTTCAAAATGATAACTTCATTTCACTCTTTTTAAACAAGATTAAAATCAATCACTAAAATGAACAAATTGAACCCTTGCAGAGAGTGCCTTCCAGACCGCACCGACAATAGCACGGCTATGACTTCGTATGACTTTGACAATCCAATCAATCAAGCTGATGAAGGGGTTGAAGAAGAGTATGAGCTTCCTGAAGAGCTAGCCAGATTGTTGAGACAAGAGGAGAAGGTTATCACTCCTCATCAGGAGGAAGTTGAAACGATCAATCTTGGTACAGATGAAGACGTGAAAGAAGTTAAAATCGGGGCCTGCTTGCAAGACTTAGTGAAGAGACAACTGATTGACCTGCTTCAAGAATATGTGGATGTGTTTGCTTGGTCTTATCAAGATATGCCAGGGTTGGACACCGACATTGTTGTGCACAAGCTGCCTTTAAGAGAAGAATGCCCGCCGGTTAAACAGAAACTGCGTCGTACTCGCCCAGACATGGCAATGAAAATCAAAGAAGATGTACAAAAGCAGTGGGATGCCGGGTTCCTTGCTGTAACTAGCTATCCGCCGTGGGTTGCTAATATAGTACCTGTGCCTAAGAAAGACGGCAAAGTAAGAATGTGTGTTGACTACCGGGATCTGAACAGAGCTAGCCCGAAAGATGACTTCCCATTACCTCACATTGATGTATTGGTGGATAATACAGCTCAGTTCTCGGTATTCTCCTTCATGGACGGATTTTCAGGATACAATCAGATCAAAATGTCACCTGAAGACATGGAGAAGACAACCTTCATCACACCCTGGGGCACGTTCTGTTACAAGGTGATGCCATTTGGACTGAAGAATGCTGGAGCAACATATCAACGGGCTATGGTAACATTATTCCATGACATGATCCATAAAGAAATCGAATGTTATGTGGATGACATGATTGCCAAGTCCCTCACCGAAGAGGACCACCTGGTAAATCTGCTGAAGCTATTCAAGCGTCTGAGGAAGTACCAACTGAAGTTAAACCCCAACAAATGCACATTCGGGGTGCGATCCGGTAAGCTGCTGGGATTTATTGTAAGTGAGAAAGGGATTGAAGTTGACCCTGATAAAGTCAAAGCCATTCAAGAAATGCCTGCACCGAAGTCTGAAAAAGAAGTTCGAGGGTTTCTAGGTAGATTGAACTACATTTCAAGGTTCATATCTCACCTTACAGCAACTTGCGAACCTTTGTTCAAGCTATTGAGAAAAGAACAGACGGTCAGGTGGAACAAAGACTGCCAGAGGGCTTTTGACAAGATCAAGGAGTACTTACAAGAGCCTCCCATCCTTATGCCTCCAGTTGAAGGAAGACCTTTGATAATGTACTTGACAGTATTAGAAGAGTCAATGGGGTGTGTGCTGGGCCAGCATGACGAGTCTGGTCGAAAAGAGTATGCAATATACTACCTAAGCAAAAAGTTTACCGACTGTGAACAACGTTATTCACTGCTCGAGAAAACTTGTTGTGCTTTAGCGTGGGCTGCTCGCCGACTAAGGCAGTATATGTTGACCCACACTACCTTATTGATCTCAAAAATGGACCCAGTCAAGTATATTTTTGAGAAGCCAGCACTTACCGGATGGGTTGCAAGATGGCAAATGATCCTCACAGAATATGACATCCAGTACACATCTCAGAAAGCCATCAAGGGCAGTGTATTGTCTGAATATCTTGCTGAGCAACCTATTGATGAAGACATCATGTTCATAAAAGCAAAAGACCATGAAGAGCCTGTTCACACTGAAGGGCCTGACCCGGAAGAAGAATGGACTATTATGTTTGATGGGGCCGTTAATATGAATGGTCGTGGTGTTGGTGCAGTACTCATTACGCCTAAAGGAGTTCACATGCCTTTCTCGTAAAAACTCACCTTCAACTGCACTAACAACGAAGCTGAATACGAAGCTTGCATTATGGGTCTTGAGGAAGCCATTGACCTCAGGATCAAGACATTGACTGTATTCGGAGATTCAACTCTGGTAGTTAATCAAACCAACGACAAATGGTACACACACCAAGATCATCTGATACCTTACAGGGATTATACAAGGAGGTTATTGACTTTCTTCACAACAGTCAAGCTTGAGTATATCCCTCGGGACGAGAACCAGTTTGCAGATGCTCTAGCTACCATTTCATCCATGATCAAAGTTCAAGCTACCAACTTTGTACCTCAGATTTCAGTGTCCAGACTTGACAGACCAGCATATGTGTTCACAGCAGATGTTGTCAAAGATGATAAGCCTTGGTTCCATGACATTAAGTGCTTCTTGGAGGATCAAACATACCCATCTGGGGCATCTTCCAATGATAAGAAGACTTTGAGAAGGCTTGCTGGAAGTTTCTTTCTGAACACTGATGGTTCCCAGTACAAGAGAAACTTTGATATGGTACTCCTCAGATGCGTTGATAGAGAAGAATACACTTGCTGATGCACGAGGTGCACGAAGGATCCTTTGGTACCCATGCAGGAGGGCATGCCATGGCTAAAAAGTTGCTAAGGTCAGGTTATTATTGGATCACAATGGATGCTGACTGTTGTGCCTACGCCAGAAAATGCCATAAATGCCAGATTTATGCGGATAAAGTGCATGTACCTCCCAATCCTTTGAATGTGATGTCTTCACCCTAGCCCTTTGCTATGTGTTGCATTGATATGATTGGCAAGATTGAACCGACTGCTTCAAATGGCCACAGATTCATCCTAGTTGCTATTGACTATTTTACCAAGTGGGTTGAAGCAGCTTCCTATGCAAATGTTACAAGGCAAGTGGTAGCCCGATTTCTGAAGAAAGATATCATTTGTCGGTATGGAGTGCCCGAGCGAATCATTACTGACAATGGTTCCAACTTAAACAACAAAATGATGGCAGAACTATGCCGGGACTTCAAGATCCAACACCACAATTCCTCCCCTTACAGGCCAAAAATGAACGGCGCTGTTGAGGCAGCCAATAAAAATATCAAGAAGATTGTGCAGAAGATGGTAATCACTTACAAAGACTGGCATGAAATGCTACCGTTTGCCTTGCATGGGTACCGCACGTCAATCAGAACATCCACTGGGGCAACACCGTATCAGCTTGTGTATGGTATGGAAGCAGTCCTACCTGTAGAAGTTGAATTACCCTCCCTGCGGGTACTAATGGATGTTAAGCTGAACGAAGCAGAATGGGTCTGATCCCTATACAAACAACTAAGTCTGATCGAAGAGAAAAGATTGGCTGCAATCTGTCATGGGCAGTTGTATCAGAAAAGAATGAAGAGAGCCTTCGATCAGAAAGTCAGGCACCGAGAGTACCAAGTAGGAGATCTTGTGCTGAAGAGAATCCTCCCTCCTCATACAGACCATAGGGGCAAGTGGACTCCAAATTATGAAGGACCATTTGTAGTAAAGAAAGTTTTCTCGGGTGGAGCACTGATGCTCAGCACTATGGATGGTGAAGACTTCCCGTCCCTTGTGAATTCAGATGCAGTTAAAAAATACTTCGCATAAAAATGACCCGCTGGACATAAAAACAGAATGTAAGTCCAGGCAAAAATAGGGCATCCCGGCGAGTCAAAAACAGAATAAAAGACTCGGGCAAAAATAAGGGAAATAAACAAAAAATGTGTACACCCGCTGAGTTGAAAAGCCGCATTGGACAACTCAGGCAAAAATGGGTATCCCGATGGATCGAAATCCCGAAAGGGCGATCCACGCAAGATAAGGGAATAAGCGAACAACTGCATTCTGAGTTCGTCTGTATCACTTACAACTTGGTAAGCTTCGAAAGGATCAAGCCTCTTTCAGAATCAGCCTTCTTCAGAAAGCAAGACGAGAAGAGCGTCAAATGTCATACGAGTCATAGCAAAAAGGGAAGCTCCTTGAAGCGTCGTCAACATTGCCAGTATTTTGTTTCTCAATTTGTAACAATCTCCTCATTTTAGGGGATTTGTTTCTTTGACTGTATCTTGCCGATTCAGGGCACGTGAATTAATAAAATCAGATTTTTGATCATGTCCCGTCTCGTACACTTTATTTTTGCAAAATGTCTGATGTCTTTGAAGATACTGATTGCATAAACACAGATGTTTCTTTTCTAAAAAATGCGTGCTTGCAGGAAATATACTTATTCCCGGGAGTGTCTGAACTCTCATGATGGGATCCAGTAAAGAAAACCTCGGGATTACTTGTGCGTCCCTCTGTCTTTGCAGGATTTCAGGTATTCAAAAGTGCAACATGGGGCATGTAAGCTTCACCCCAGCAAGCTGGCAAATCAACACTCACTCAGTCTTAGCACCCAAAGTGCTTTCTCCCCTGCTGAGTTGCCACTTGTTATTTCTCCCCAGACGAGGTGCCAATCATTCTTCCTCCTCAGTCAAGTACAAGAGCCATGGAAACACTTCCCCACAGAGTCTCAGCCTCTATCCAGAAAAGCAACGCAGGAAGGAATCACAACAGAGTGACGAAAGCTTCTACAAACCCCAGTTGGGTCCCTCATTACCAAGAATGGGCCTATCAGTGACCTATTCCCCCAAGCAGATATATCTTGTCAGATTTACCAATGATCTCATCCCCAGCTGGGATGCCCATTTCAAACAGATCAACCAGAAATCTTCACTGCAACGGGATCCGAGTCCCGGATTGGTATCCTTGCATAATCATAACATTCGCATCATATTTTTCCCCACAGAGCGTAGCATTCCGTCCAATACGGAGCATTACGGCAAAAATCAAACATATTGCATGATCATAAGCCATGTTCTGAATCAAGCACTTGTGAATATTGACAATCCATAGAATGCTCCCCAGATTCCCCAACAGAGAGCTAAAAGCTAAAACAGTTGCCTTACATTCACAAATATCAGTATATACCCCTTGTGGCACTCATCCGTGTCATATCCCCAGTAGAAGACCAAAGCATCATCTTCGCACTCACATATACATATATATACACTTTCTTGACATCCGTCCGTGTCACTTTCCCCAGCACAGTAACCTAACACTTTGTATATCAGATATTTGTTTATACTATACTTTTCTCCTTTTGACACTCGTCCGTGTCACTCCCCCCAGCAGGTTAAATACCCGTCTATACACCACTCATACTTATTACCTCTCAGATTCGACACTCGTCCGTGTTCTTTGTTAACCAGTTGGTACTCGTCCGTACCATCATCTTAGAACATGTGTCAAGCGTTTGTTTCTACCTGATACTCGTCCGTATCATAGTCATAAGGATGCTCGTCCGCATCTTTAATCCATACACTGTGTCAAACACTCTTGTCTTCTTGAATATAGACACTCGTCTGTGTCCACTATTCCCCAGAAGAGTCCCCTCAGATTCAACACTCGTCTATGTTCCTTGTTAACCAGTTGATACTCGTCCGTATCATCATCTCTGAACACGTGTCAGTATTTGTTTCTACCCGATACTCGTCCGTATCGTAGTCTTAGGGATGCTCATCCGCATCTATAATCTATACACAGCGTCCAAACACTTATACCTTTTTTTTCTTGGATATAAACACTCGTCCGTGTTTACTATTCCCCAGTAGATCGCCAGCAAAGCAAAATTTCTTTTCTATCTGACATTCGTCCTGTGTCATGATAAATCCTGAGAGCAGCCGTACCCTGCTAGGTGATCGTCCTTCATCATGCTCATCCGATGGCCGCCCCCATCGTTGACCTTTTTATTCGACATTCGTCCTATGTCGTGATATTTTTAGCAGCCGTCCCCTGCTAAGGTGATCGTCCTTCACCTTTTGATGATCGTCCTTCATCATTTTATCCGATGGCCGTCCCCATCGTTGATCTTGTTATCTGACATTCGTCCTATGTCATGATAAACCCCGAGAGCAGCCGTCCCCTGCTAGGTGACCGTCCTTCACCTCTTGATGATTGTCCTTCATCATGCTCGTCCGATGGCCGTCCCCATCGTCGACCTTTTATCCGGCATTCATCATATGTCGCGATATTTTCGGCAGCCGTCCCCTGCCAGGTGATCTTCCTTCACCTCAGATGACCGTCCCTCATCTTATCCCCAACAGAGCAGCCGTCCCCTGCTAGGTGATCGTCCTTCACCTTTGATGACCGTACCTCATCATCTGTTTATTTCATTTATTCTTTAACCCGATGGCCGTCCCCGTCGTGGTCCCTTTTCCTTTTCCTGATGATCGTCCTTCATCAGTTCAGCCCGATGGCCGTCCCCATCGTTGTTTACATTACTTTATGAACCTGATGGATGTCCCCATCATTTTTCATTGATCCCCGGAGAATATTATAGCTTTACTTGATGGCCGTCCCCATCATAATCCCTTTTATCCCCAGCATGTCGGCCGTCCCCGTCATTGCTTTATTGCCCGCACTTTTCCCAGCATGTCGGTCGTCCCCGTCATTGCTCATTCCCCAGCAGTCGTCCTCTGCTCGACGCTCGTCCTCCGTCGCCCAAACTTTATAATATACTTTATTTTTTCTTTTACAATATATATCCCTTTTCTTCTTCATTCTGTGAGTGCAAATTTTGGACTGTCTTTGGTATTCAACCACAGGTTATCTTGTTTGCCTGTTAAGCCGCTGCTTACATCCTGCACAACTAACTCATGTTTGAATAGGGGCAGATGTAAACACCCCAAATTTTCCCTCACCCATTCACACCATGGCTTGTGATCTTCTCATATGCATAAACTCAATCATAGCATCTCATATCACATTTTTGACACATTGCATGGGTTCAAAGTCATCTGCATCTAGGGTTTGTGATCTGAGCAATCCAAGAGCTTCTTGAGCCACTCCAAAGGTCATCAATCACTTCAAAGGGGTCTATGTATGTTCAAACATCATATTATATCCTCTCAAAGTCAAGAATGTCAAAGAATCACAAGAACTGAAAATGGCATGGAAGCATAGCCAGGTTTGACTGCACAGATGACCTAGAATTAGGGTTTTGGTTTCAAGAGCCATAACTCCAATTTTTTTGGTCATTCTTGTTTATATTGGTCTCTATATGGTATAGGGAGCATGCATATCAATTTTCATGAAGAAATTCAATGGGGAAGTCATCTGATCAAGGGTTGACTTTCTAAGCAAGTCAGTGCAAAATCAAGGCATCTGAGGCCCCCAATGACCCAACCAAAGGGTGTTCTTCATCATTTTGATTGTGTATGATCTTTATTTGATCATGGAAGATGTTATAAGTTCACAAAATTGAAGAATTTCAAGTCATTTGCAAAGTTGACTTTTTGGGAAAGTTGACTTTTAATGAAATTGCCATTTTAGGAAACTTTTTCAACCTTTACTTTTTGATTCAAAAATGCTTCAAATGAAAAAACTTTGGTCATGAAAGTTGTAGAATGGATCATTCCCTTTTCAAAAAGTACAAGAACATGACCTAATTCATTTTGGATCAAAACTTATGGCTTGTCAAAGTTGGCTAAAATCACAAAATTTGAAGTTTTCTACCAAAGGGACATTTTGCAAAATGGTTTGATCAAGTGTTCTAAAGGCCTCAAATGTGTACCATTTCTTCACAACATGATCATGTGACATCTAAAATTCAGAATGGGCCAAAGAACTTTGCACTTTGATGCCTTGAAACTCAAGAAATCCCAAAGGAACCAAACATGAACCAACTTGCAAAACCTATCACAAGTTACAAACCACTTGCTGCATTGCCTCTAAACCTTTTTCATAGCATTCCTTGATTCAAGCTGAGCAAAAGCAAGCCAAAAAGCAAGTTGTACCATAGCTCATACCTCAAGTACACATCAAGTTGACATTTTGGCCAAAGACCCATACCAATCACCATAGGCCACCAACAACTTTCTGACCTATCCCCTTTTGATACATGGACAAAACCCAGCCTAACACATAACACAACTCATTCTGATCTTGCCCACAAGCCATAGTTATCAAAATTTCTCTAATTTGCAAGAGCCTTCGAAACACTCTCCACAAGTTGCAAACACACAAACAAACTTCACAAACCAACTCAGCACACTTCACTGATCAAAAACCACCCATCACCATTGCCTGAAACTCCCTGAATCAAAAATACGATTTCCACTCCCCCTTGAACAGAACTTCTGCCATCTCAAAAACCAGCCATCACAAACTTCTTCCAAGTATCAAGACTTCATTAGGAGCTCAAGAGGAGTGAGTTTGCACCAAGAAACAGCCCAGAAAGCCCAGAACCAGAAGGTTCCATCTCAGGTATAGCTCAAGAACAAATTTTCCAGAACTTCATTTACTTGTTATAAATTGATTCTACATGTTATCCTGATCATCATGATGTGTTTGAAATTGAAAATGAGTGGAAAATAAGGATGCATTGATGTTCTGAAATTTCTCCCGTGAAAAATGTTTGCTTCGATTTGCTTGATTCATGTAGTTTAAATGTTGTTTGATGGTTGATTCATGTTCCATGATGTTAGAGGATCATTTCCCTGTGTTTAATTTGAAGTGGGGTGGCTTGTAGTGAAACCTAGGGTTTTGGTTCGCCGGAGAAGACGACCGGAAGTCTTCTCCGGCCACCTGAGAACCATTAGCCCTAATCTGTGTCATTAAATGAGGTTTGAATTTGGTGCGTTGGATGAGTTGACCTAGGCTGACTGGCGCGCGTTTGAATGGACAGGATGCACCATTAGAAACCCTAATCCATAATTAATCTAATTATTTCAGTTTAATTAAATTTAATTGGAAATTAGCTCAGTTTGAATTGTGGCCATCAGATTGCGCGCGAAGGCAAGCCAAATATCCCCAGAACCAATCCTGTCCCTTGGATGCGCATAGTTTCATTTTTATTCAATTTTATTTTCATTAAATTCCATTTGTTTTCTTCATTTTATTAAAAATATTAAAAATCATTCAAAAATTCTGAAAATTTTTATGCAACCTTTTATTAATTTTCAGAAACCAAAAACATTTTTATTTTTATTTTTTGCATTAAAAAATATTTTTAAATCATTTAAAAGATTATTTTTAATTAATTAATGAGAATTAATTAATTAAAAATACTTTTAGGTATTTAAAAATCACCAAAAAATTCATGAAACCTTTAAAATCATTTAGAAACATTGTCCAACCCTCAAACCAAATTTCTTTTTTGATCTTGATGTCTTTTGACAATTTTTCATGGAATTAATTTCATTTCAAGGCATTATTTTGATCCAATCTTTGAAAATTCATTTCTGCCTAGTCTTTAAGAGTTGGACTTTGATTCTTTTTACATTGCATCTTGTATAGCATGTAGTTTATAGAATTAAATTGGAATGATTTGATCTTGCATTTTCAATTTGTTTGACATTTTTCTTGACAAGGTATCTTAAAACCCTAAAAATCTTAAGAAATTCATAACTTTCACTAGGTTAAGAATTGGATCCCCTCCTTTGGGCAGTGAGTTTGTATAGGTTTAGGGTTCCCTTGGTTGCATTTTCAATTTTTTATCTTGATGTTTGCTTCTGGTTTTGGTTTTGGTTTTGTGCATTGATCATAAACCCTAATTTGGGCTTCCTTTTGCATTCATCTTGCATTTGCTTGCATACCATGACTTTCCATAACATTTTGTGCATCCATTTGATTCATTAGACATATTTAGACATATTAGAAGCATGTTTGATCATTGCAACTTTCATTTGCCATGTTGTATGTCATTTGCATTTCATAACTTTTCATGTATGTTCATGGTCCTAAGCATGCTTCCCTTGCATCCATATGTTTGTATGTTCATCCTCATGCCTTGTTTCATGTTTGCATCATCTCATAGCATCATTAGCATCATACTTATGCTTCTGGTTTTGGTTTGCATCATACCATTCCACCTCATTTTGCATTGCATTGCATTCCTTTCACTAACTTTTCAGGTGGTAAGTTCTTGGAGAAGTGAATTTGCCTTCAATTCTCACAATTTCTTTTCATCTCTCTTATGCATCATTGCTTCATTTTGTCTTGTGTTTGAGATTGAGCTTGCTCTTTCTTCTTCTCCTTAATTTCTTTCCTCAAGTGACTTGCCTTCTTATATGAAGCAAGTTACTTTGCTTCTCTTTGCTCCTTTCATCTGCTTCCTGGTGGTTTCTCTGAAGATCTTTCTTGTAAACCTCACAAACCCTAGGAATGACCAAGCATGATAATGATTAGGGTTTTGATTAGTCCCCCACTTAGTTTTTTACCTTTGTGTCTCATTTAGTCTTCTCTTCTCATCTCATAATCAAGGACTAAACCCTAAAGGCTTTAAGGCTTTGTGATTAAGCTTATGCCTGCATCCTTCTATTAGGATGGAGTGTATAACTTTAATCCTAAGTGTTAAACCCTTAATGTGTTTAAATCCTTTAATCAATCCATCTAATAATCATTAAGACATCAAGCTTGTAACTCGAGCCTTGCATTAGGGTTCTAATTCTTCCTTAATTGGTTAAGAAGGACTAACCCTAGTGTTAATGGACAAGTCCCCCTCAAGTTGTCTTACAAACCCTAAAAATCACTTCTTCATCATACCATTAACTAAAATCCACTTAATAACGGTTTTGTTTTGTTATGAGTTTAATCCCTAATCATGGATTAAGTTGAAGAGTCTTCCTCAGCTTAAACATTCTCATCTATTATCCTTCTATTAGGATGGTGTAATGAGTCTGTTTAATCCCTGATTATGGCTTAATCTCATTACTCAACACTAAACAAAAACACCAAAAACATCTAAATAATCACAAGTAGGTTAGTGATCTTAATCCTACACCATGGTAATTAAGTGTGAGAAGCTGACTTCACACTTAAAGCATTCTCATTACCCCTAATCAGAGGGAAGATGTGATGAGTTTACTAAATCCATTGGTTTAGGCTTAAGCTCATTAACTTATGACAAACTTTCAAAAGCAATAAAAGACTGAAAACTCAAAAACAAACAATAATCGTCTCCTTCGGGATTCTTTTCTCATCACCTTCACTCACAAGCGAGAATTTGCTTCTTCCGTCTAATGCAAGAAAGTTAGCACCTGAGCCAGACATGTCTTACACTTGAGCATAGACAAGTAAGCAGTTCATAAGTCAATTCATCTTTCAGTCTCTTTGGGTCGAACTACAGTGTTCTGACTTCCTCATTGTACGAGAGGATACGTAGGGATAACTTAACAGTTATCGAACAAAAGTCTCTGTATATTCCCCCTCTTTCAGCATTATTCTTTTAACCTCATGATCTTGAGCATCTTATTCCTGTTCTTACACTGACACTGTACATTCACACACTTCACACTCTTTTGCACTGACACTTGCATCCTTTTCCAGCTCTTTTATACACAAATTGCACTGACACTACCCCTTTAAACACAAATCTTTTAAGCGTGGATCCCGTCGAGTACGACGGACAATCTGGGTGCTAATACCTTCCCAGGTTGTAACCAACCCCCTTTCTCAGTCTCTCTGGTTCGCAACCGTCTTATCCATATCTTTCTAGGTTTACGCAGCATTACCTTTCCTTCGGGATAAAAATGCCTAGCTGGCGACTCTTTTCATTTCATCCTTTCGCCGACCGTTCGCGTCTGTACCTTATTTGAGCCAGTCTCATCTTTTGGGAGCGACACCTGCACCTAGGACTGAAAAGGAAGTTCGGGGGTTCTTAGGTAGATTGAACTACATATCAAGGTTCATATCTCACCTTACAGCAACATGGGAGCCCCTGTTCAAATTGTTAAGAAAGGAACAAACAGTCAGGTGGAATGAAGATTGTCAGAAGGCTTTTGACAAAATCAAGGAGTACCTACAAGAACCTCCAATTCTCATGCCTCCAGTTGAAGGAAGACCTCTAATAATATACCTAACAGTATTAGAAGGATCAATGGGGTGTGTGTTGGGCCAGCATGACGAGTCTGGTCAAAAAGAGTATGCAATATACTACCTAAGCAAAACGTTTACCGACTGTGAACAACGTTATTCACTGCTCGAGAAAACTTGTTGTGCTTTAGCGTGGGCTACTCGCCGACTAAGACAGTATATGTTGACCCACACTACTTTGTTGATCTCAAAGATGGATCCGGTCAAGTACATATTTGAGAAGCCATCACTTACCGGAAAGGTTGCAAGATGGAAAATGATTCTGACGGAGTATGACATTCAGTATACATTTCAAAAGGCCATCAAAGGCAGTGTGTTGTCTGACTATCTAGCTGAGCAACCCATTGACGATTACCAACCAATGAGATTTGAGTTCCCTGATGAAGACATCATGTTTCTGAAAGCAAAAGATCATGAAGAGCCTGTTCACACTAAAGGGCCTGACCCAGAAGAAGAATGGACAATGATGTTTGATGGGGCTGTCAATATGAATGGTCGTGGAGTTGGTGAAATGCTCATTACACCTAAAGGAGTTCATATGCCTTTCTATGCAAAACTCACCTTTCCATGCACTAATAACAAAGCTAAATACGAAGCCTATATCATGTGTCTTGAGGAAGCCATTGACCTCAGGATCAAGACTTTAACTGTGTTCGGAGATTCAGCTTTGGTAATCAATCAGACCAACGGCAAATGGTACACTCACCAAGAGCATCTAATTCCATACCGTGACTATACGAGGAGATTATTGACTTTCTTTACAACAGTCAAACTTGAGTATATCCCTCGAGATGAAAATCAGTTCGCAGATGCTTTAGCTACCATTTCCTCCATGATCAAGGTTCAAACTGCCAACTTTGTGCCTCGGATTTCGGTATCCAGACTGGACCGACCAGCATATGCATTCTCTGTGGACATTGCCAAAGATGACAAGCCTTGGTTCCATGACATCAAAAGCTTCTTAGTGGATCAGACATACCCACCTGGGGCATCATCCAATGATAAGAAGACATTAAGAAGGTTGGCTGGTAGTTTCTTCCTTAATGCCGATGGTTCATTATACAAGAGAAACTTTGACATGGTTCTGCTCAGATGTGTTGACAAGAAAGAAGCAGAATTGCTAATGCACGAGGTGCATGAAGGATCTTTCGGTACCCATGCTGGAGGACATGCAATGGCAAAGAAATTATTAAGATCAGGTTACTACTGGATCACAATGGATGCAGACTGTTGTGCCTATGCCAGAAAGTGCCACAAATGCCAAATCTATGTAGACAAAGTGCATGTGCCTCTGAATCCTTTGAACGTGATGTCTTCACCTTGGCCCTTTTCCATGTGGGGCATTGACATGATTGGAAATATTGAGCCGACTGCATCAAATGGCCACAGATTCATCCTGGTAGCCAGATTCCTGAAGAGAGACATCATCTGTCGATATGGAGTACCCGAGCGAATAATTATTGATAATGGTTCCAATTTGAACAACAAAATGATGGCAGAACTGTGTCGGGACTTCAAAATCCAACATCATAACTCTTCTCCTTACAGGCCAAAGATGAATGGCGCTGTCGAGGCAGCTAACAAAAATATCAAGAAGATTGTGCAGAAGATGGTGGTTACTTACAAAGATTGGCATGAAATGCTACCATTTTCCTTGCATGGGTATCGAACCTCAATTAGAACGTCCACTGGGGCAACACCGTATCAGCTTGTGTATGGTATGGAGGCAGTCCTACCCGTTGAAGTTGAGTTACCCTCCTTACGGGTATTGATGGATGTAAAGTTGGATGAAGCAGAATGGGTTTGTTCTCGGTACAATCATTTGAATCTGATCGAAGAAAAGAGATTTGCTGCAATCTGTCATGGGAAACTATATCAGAGAAAAATGAAGAAAGCCTTCGATCAGAAAATCAGGCTTCGGGAATACCAAGTGGGAGATCTTGTGCTGAAAAGACTTCATCCTCCTCATATAGACCACAGGGGAAAGTGGACTCCTAATTACGACGGTCCATTCATAGTAAAGAAGGTTTTCTATGGTGGAGCACTGATGCTCACTACTATGGATGGTGAAGATTTCTTATCCCTTGTGAATTCAGATGCACTTAAAAAATACTTCGCATAAAATGACCCACTGGACACAAAAACAGAATGTAAGTCCAGGCAAAAATAGGGCATCCCGACGAGTCAAAAACAGAATAAAAGACTCGGGAAAAAATAAGGGAAAATTAAAAAAATGTACACCCGCTGAGTTGAAAAGCCACATTGGACAGCTCAGGCAAAAATGGGTATCCCGGTGGATTGAAAACCCGAAAGGGCGATCCACGCAAAATCAGGGAATAAGCGAACAACTGCATTCCGAATTCATCTGTATCACTTACAACATGGAAAACTTCGAAAGGTTAAAGTATCGGTCAGAATCAACCTTCTTCAGAAAGCAAGATGAGAAGAACGTCAAGGTCATACGGGTCGTAGCAAAGGAAGCTCAATGGAGCGTCGTCAACATTGCCAGCACTTTTACTTTTCTCAATTTGTAACAATCTCCTCATTTCAGGGGATCTGTTTCTTTGACTGTATTCGCCAAATTCAGGACACCCAAATTAATAAAATCAAATTTTCAGTCATACCTCATTTCGTACATTTTTGTTTCTTTTGCAAAGTGTCTAGTATTCATGATATAATATTTGCATAAAACAGATGTGCCTTTATAATTGAGTGCTTGCAGGAAATATATTTACTCTTGGGAATATCTAACTCCTATGACGGAATCCAATAAGGGATACCTCGGGATACTCGTGCATTTCTTTGTCTTAACAGGTTGCAGGTATTCAAATGTGGGGCATGCCCAGCATCACTTCCCCAGCACATTTTCTCCAAGCAGCATCTGAAATGCTTCTCCCAACAGAGTTGTCAAAGTATCCTTATCCTCAGCCAGGATCCCCACAGAAATCTCTAGGAAGATCGTTCAGTGATCTTTTCTTCCCCAAACAGAGCACCAGGTCTCTCAAAGACAAAGGAACTATCTCCCCGCAGAGTTCCAGCCTCTCCCCAAAAGAGCAATGCCTGAATTCTCACACAACAAAGTGACAGAATATCCCTCGTTCCCCAACTGGGTTTTCTCCTTACCAGATAGATCTATCAGTGATCTAGTCCCCCCAAGCAGAACCATATGTTTTATCAGATCTACCAATGATCTCATCCCCAGCTGGGATGTTCTTCCAAGCAGATCAGCCAGAGATCTTCACTGCAACAGGATCAGAATCCCGGATCGGTTTCTTTTGCATAATCATAGCATTCGCATCATCTTTCCCCGCAGAGCGTAGCATTCCGTCCAATATGGAGCATTATGGCAAAAATCAAACATTTCCATGATCACAAGTCAGGTTCGAACCAGGCACCTGTAAATACCAATAGTACCTCATCAGCAATATACAAAATACATCCCTTGCACATAAAAGCCAAAGCGTCCCCTTTGCACTCTCAAGCACGAATACTTGTCCATAACATGTTCGTCTCGACACTCGTCCGTGTCATCTCAATCTCCCCACAGAAAGCCAAAGCATCCCCTTTGCACTCTCCAACACAAGTACATGTTCATATATACTTTCTTGACACTCGTCTGTGTCATATCATCCCCCGCAGATAAGCCACAAACATCCTCTTTGAATACAGGTACCTACACTCTCTTGACACCCGTTCGTGTCATCACTCTCCAGCATGGTTGCCTCAACACTTGTCGCAAACCAAACACTTGTTATAGTACACCTTTGTTGACACCCGTCCGTGTCATCCTATCCCCACAGGTTACCAGAATACCTTTTTACACTCATAAGTTCATAACTTATACACTTTCTCTTCTGACACCCGTTCGTGTCAAACTTTTCCCAGCAAGTTAAACACTCGTCCGTGTCTTGCTCATACTTCACAAATACTTGCTCATACTTATACAAATACTCGTCCGTATCTTGTATATACACTATATTCCCCACATATTCGACACTCGTCCGTGTTCTTTGTTAACCATTTGGTACTCGTCCATATCATCATCTCTGAACACGCGTCAGCATTTGTTTCTACCGATACTCGTCCATATCATAGTCTTAAGGATGCTCGTCCGCATCTTTAACCTATACACCGCGTCAAACACTCATACCTTTTATTCTTGAGCATAAACACTCGTTCGTGTTTACCATTCACTAGCAAAGTAACTTTTCTCCTATCCGACATTCGTCCTATGTCGTGATACTTTCGGTAGCCGTCCCCTGCCAGGTGATCGTCCTTCACCTTTGGATGACCGTCCCTCATCCTTTCCCCAGCGGAGTCTATAAACACCCCAAATTTGCCCTCACTCATTTCACCATGTCTTGTGATTATTTTCATATTGCATGAAGTTCAATCATATCATCTCATATTACATTTTTGCTTCACTGCATTGGTTCAAGGTCATCTGGATCTAGGGTTTGTGAATTGAGCAATCCCTGAGCTATCTGAGCCACTCCAAAGGTCTTCAAGCATCTCAAGAGGGTCCATGTAGGTTCAAACATCATATTATATCCTCCCAAGATCAAGGAAGTCAGAAAATCACAAGAACTGAGAAAGGCATGGAAGCAGAGCCAAGCTTGACTGCAGATGACCTAAAATTAGGGTTTTGGTTTCAGAGGCCATAACTCCAATTTTTTTGGTCATTCTTGTTTCTATTGGTCTCTATATGTTATAAGGATCCTGCATACCAATTTTCATGAAGAAATTCAATGGGGAAGGCATTTGATCAATAGATGACTTCTTGAGCAAGTTAGTGTAAAATCAGGGCATCTGAGGCCCCCAATCACCCAACCAAAGGGTCTTCTCCATCATTTTGGATGTACATGATCTTTATTTGATCTTAGAAGAAGGTAGAAGTTCACAAAATTGAAGAATTTCAAGCCATTTGCAAAGTTGCCATTTTGGGAAAGTGACTTATAATGCAAACTTGCCATTTTGGGAAAGTTTTTCAACCTCCTCTTTTTGATCCAAAAATGCTTCAAATGAAAAATTCTTGGTCATGAAAGTTGTAGATTGGATCCTCCCATTTTCAAAAAGTACAAGAACTTGATCTAATTCATTCTAGAACTAAAGTTATGGCCTTGCAAAGTTGGGAAAAATCACAAAAATTCACTTATGTGCCAAAGAGGGAAACTTGCAAATTCTTGTACCAAGGCAATTTGTGACTTCTAATTGATGTCTAAGCATTACAAAAACATCATACATGACATAAAATTCAGAATTTCCCAAAGATTTCTCAAGTTTCATGCCTTGATCATTAAGATTTCTCAAAGGGGCCAAGAACTTCATGATTTGCAAAATCACCCACAAACTTCATTCAACTTGCTTCCTTGCCTCAAAACTGATCCCATGGACCTCCCTAAAGTCATTTACGTAGGACACCCCATTGTCCAGGGCCTGCCATGTGCCCATACCTCAAGTACACCAACTTTTGACATTTTGGCAACTTGCCCATACCAATCAACATAGGCCAACACCCACTCTCTGACCTATCACATTTCATTATGTGGATCAAAACCAAGCAAAAGCATACAACATTGCAACAAAACACTTGAGAATACACAACATACTCAAAAATCCCCAAATTTGCAAAAGCCTTCGAATCTCTTAACTCAACCATCAAACCTTCAAACTTTTTCCACCATTCAACTCCATAAACATCACTGATCATTTCCCACCCTTCATTTTGCCCTAAAACACTCAGAATCAAAAACACAATTTCAACATTTCATGAACTGAACTTCTGCCAACTTCCTCTTGAGGCCATTTAAACTCCAACCAAGCATCACAAGCTCTTGGGGGATCATTGGAGTGGATTTGAGGCAAAGAACTGGCCAGAAAGCTCCTGTTTCGAAAGCTCAACTTCAGGTAGCCATGGAATTTATTTTTCCAGAACTCTCATTTCATTTTATAGAATGATTCTACATGTTTCACTGATCACCATGATGCCTTTACTTTTGAGAATAGTTAAGAAATAAGCATTTCATAAGCTTTTGAAATTTTTGCCATGTTTTCCGTTTTGCTTTGATTCGTGCTTTTGATGATGAACAAATGATTTTTGGTGGTTGATTCTTGTTGGGGTTGAGGAGAGGATCATTTCTGGAGCTTTAGAGGTCTTGGGGTTGCGTATTGAGGGAGATTGAGTAAGGGGATAGCCGGAGAAGATGACCAGAACACTGTTCCGGTCAACTGAAAGTAATTAGGGTTCAGATTAGGGTTAATGACATAGTTAGCGTAGTTTGAATTTGGGTCGTCCATTTGCGTGTGCTGGTCAATTCCCTCCCCTTTATATTTGAATCTGGGCCTTTGGATCTGTTGACTTTCATTTTAATTCATTTTAATTACATTTCTTTCTACATTTTATTTAAGATAGTAAAACATTTCTAAAAAAATTCATTTTTTGCATCATGCCTTAAAATATTTTTCTCATTCTGAAAATAATTTTTATTTTATTTTTTGCATAAATTTCGTATTTTTAAAACATTTAAATGTTTATTTTAATTAGTTAATGAGAATTAATTAATTAAAATAGCATTTAAGTTTCTAAAAATCACCCAAAAAATCACATTGCATCTTGATACATTTAGAAACATTATCAAACTCTTCACACAAATTTCTTTTTGGTTCTTGACCTATTTTGACATTTTTCTTTGGAATTAGGGTTCTTAAAAGTCAATATTTTTGCCCTAACTTGGAAAAATTCCTTCTGCCTAACCATGAGGAGTTTAATGATGGTTCCTTTTTCATTGCATTACTCATATCATGTAGTTTCTAGGATAAAATTGGTTTGAATTTATCTTTCATTTTCATTTTGTTTGGCATTTTTCATTGAAAGGCACCTTAAAACCCTGGCCAACTTGAAAAAATCATAACTTCTTTAGGGTTAAGAGTTAGGTCTCCCCCTTTGGGCAGTGAACTTGTATAGGTTTAGGGTACCTTTGATCCCATTTCAATTTTTTATCTTGTAATTTGCTTCTGATTTTGAATTTTGCTTTGTATCTTGTGCATAAACCCTAATTTTTGCCTTCATTTGCATCCATCCTCCATATGCTTGCATTCATGAACTCGCCATGACATTTTGTGCATTCACATGACTCCTAAGACATATTAGGACACATTAGAATCATGTTTGATCATTGCATCATTCATTTTCCATGTTGTGCATCCATTTCATTCCATAAACTTTCATGAACTTTCATGGTTCAAAACATGCTTCATTTGCACCTTCATCCTTGTATGATCATCCACAACTCTTGTCATGTGTTTGCATTATCTCTTAGCATCATTAACATCATGTTTATGCTTCTGGTTTTGGTTTGCATCATTGCATTAATTTCATATTCACTTCATTTCATTTCTTTTTGCTAACATTTCAGGTGGTAAGTATTTGAGAAGTGAATTTTCCTTCACTTCTCATAATCTCTTCTCATCTCTCTTATGCATCCTTGCTGCATTTTACTTTTGTATTAGAGTGAGCTTGCTCATTCATGCTCCTTCTCCTTTTTCTTTCTTCAAGCAACTTATCTTCTTAAGAGAAGTAAGTTGTCTTGCTTCTTTCTGCTTAATCTCCTTTCATCTACTTCTTCCTTGGTGGCTTTTCTCTTAAAGATCTTTTGCAAGCCTCGTAAACCCTAGGAACACCCAAGCATGATCACAATTAGGGTTTGATTAGTCCCCCCATTAGTTTACCTTTGTGTCATCTTTGAGTCTTCTCTTCTCATCTCTTAATCAAGGACTAAACCTTAAAGGTTTTAAGGCTTTGTGATTAAGCTTATGCCTGCATCCTTCTATTAGGATGAAGTGTATAACTTTAATCCTAAGTGTTAAACCCTTAATGTGTTTAAACATCTTAATCAATCCATCTAATAATCACTAAGACATTAACTTGTAACTTGGGCCTTATATTAGGGTTCTAATTCTTCCTTTATTGGTTAAGAAGGACTAACCCTAGTGTTAATGGACAAGTCCCCCAAAAGTTGTCTTGCAAACCCTAAAATCCATTTCTTAATCTCATCATTAACTAAAATCCACTTTTAATATAGGCTTTGTTTTGTCATGGGGATAATCCCTAATCATGGATTAAGTTGAGGAGCCTTCCTCAGCTTAAATGTTCTCATCTATTATCCTTCTATTAGGATGGTGTAATGGGTCCATTAAATCCCTGATTATGGCTTAAACTCATTACTTAACACTAAACAAAAACAACAAAAACATCTAAATAAATGCAAGTAGGTTAATGATCTTAATCCTACATCATGGTGATTAAGTATGAGGTGTTTACTTCATACTTAAGGTATTCTCATTACCCCTAATCAGAGGGAAGATGTGGTGAGTTTACTAACCTTTGGTTTAGGCTTAAGCTCATTTTCTTATGACAAACCACCAAAAGCACTAAAAGATTGAAAACACAAAAACAAACAATAATCGTCTCCTCCGGGATTCTTTTCTCACCTTATTCACTCATAAACGAGAACTCGCTTCTTCCGTCTAATGCAAGACAATTAACACCTGAGCCAGACAGGTCATACACATGAGCATAGACAAGTAGGCAGTTCACAGGTCAATTTATCTTTCAGTCTCTTTGAGTCGAACTACGGTGTTCTGACTTCCTCATTGCACGAGAGGATACATAGGCATAACTTAACTGTTATCGAACAAAAGTCTCTGTATATTCCCCCTCCTTCCAGCATCATTCTTTAAGCCCCATGATCTTGAGCTTCATACTCTTTTCTTACACTGACACTCTTTCATCTCGCTTCACATTTCTTTTACACTGACACCTGTACATTCTTTTACAGCTTTTGCACACAAAATAGCACTGACACTACCCCTTTGAACACAATCTTTCAAGCATGGATCCCGTCGAGTACGACGGACAATCTGGGTGCTAATACCTTCCCAGGTTGTAACAAACCCCCTTTCACAATTTCTCTGGTTCGCGACCGTCTTATCCATATCTTTCTAGGTTTATACAACATTACCTTTCCCTCGGGATAAAAATGCCTAGCTGGAGACTCTATTCATTCCTTCTCCTTTCGCCGACCGTTCGCGTCTGTACCTTATCTGACCAGGTGTCATTTAGTGGGAGCGACAGCTTGGCGACTCTGCTGGGGACCCTTATACTGTAACCAGGGCTTCTGGTTCTTTTTGTGGGTTCCTCCTAGCGCTTGTTTGATTTGTGTTTACTGGGGTGTTATGTGCTATATGTGTTTATGTATTTATTTTATTTATTGCTTTATGTACAGTTTTGTTTATTGCTTTCGTTACAGTTTTGCATATTTCATACTGTCATTGCTGGATCTGGTTTGTTGTCTTGATGGGTGGGGGTTCCATTGAGAGATTAATGTCCTATACCTGGGACCTGAGTGACACCTAGGCTAGAGTGGTTCATGTTCTTTACCATTCCATTTCGGTCTGGTGCGGGAATATGAAACACGGTTCAGATGTGGGTTTCTTCTTGAGAACTCTGTGCTATAGGTTTCCTATAGTGCTAGGGCTATCTGGGAAGCCTGCTAAGTCTGGATGACCTTTATTATGACCTTCAGAAGCTGAGGTGAATTAGAGGAGGACCTTTTATGGTTATTGCAAACACTGTACCTCCGGGTTAGAAGTGTTTACACTTCTCATAACTGATCCAAGTCTGAGGATCCTTGTTCTAGAACATTACCTGTGAGAGGGTTGGGCTGTTTACAGGTTTGCAGGAACCGTTGGCCTCATCATACCCTGTTACTATTTTGTTTAAGAGCACCCCAGTTTGGACAGTTCTTGTGATTAACCCCGGACAGGTGACTCTTTATTTGAGCCCCCCACCCTGGTTACTGGATTCTTAAGCTTTCATCTGGACTTTTGAACATACATGGGCCTTATATCAAGATAGATAATCAGATCCAGCTTGATCACAAACCCTTGCATATCATTTTCATATATCATATTGCATCATTTAACACTTGTTTATTTGCTTTTCAGGGTATCCATTCCATTGTATCTTGGTTTTGGTTTTGACCCTTTCTTCTGCATAGACCTCTGCTTCAGCTGTCTTCATCAGTTATCTGCTTCAGTTATCTCCATCACCACCAGTACCAGTCTGTCAGTGGTCCACTTTCAGTATTTCAGTCTGTGATCTTCATCAGCACTTATTTGCAGTTTCTTCAGCAACACTCATGACTACTCCCAGGAAGAGCAACATATCCTACCACTTTTTTGAGCCTGTGTTGACTGGTATCAGGCAGGTCCAGTCACTTATCACCCCTGACCACATCCCACTGTTTAGAGAGCACTATGGGGGTATCCTGAATATGGTTATGGACCTTGACCCTTCTCAGAGGAGCATGATCCACACATGCTTACAGTTTTATGACCCTCCATTGAGATGTTTCACCTTTCCAGACTTTCAGCTAGGGCCTTTGCTGGAAGAGTTTTCTTTATTGATTGGATTACCTATCAGAGGTGGAATCCCTTTCAACCCAGAGATGACATTTCCCAGAAATGAAGAGATAGCAAGGGCACTATACTTGGAGCCTGCCCTGATTGAGCAAAGTATGACAACAAAGGCTGGGATCCCCGGTTTGCATTTGGACTTCTTGATTGCTCAAGCAATCTTGAAGGCTTCATTAGGAGAGTGGAGGGCAGTCTGTGCACTGTTAGCCCTCAGCATATATGGGGCTATACTGTTTGCAGATGAGCCCAAATTTGTCAGCAAAAACGCCATCCATCTGTTTCTGCTGAAGAACCCAGTACCTACATTGCTGGGAGATTTCTACTATTCCATTCATCAGAGGAATGAGAAGCAAAGGGGAAAGTTGGTAAGATGTTGTGCTCCTTTGTTTTACACCTGGCTGCTCAGACACCTGCCTAAGTCAGATGCCTTCTTGAACCCACATCAGCAGAAGAATTGGGCCAAGAGGTTCATTGCCTTAACTTCAGATGATATTAGATGGTGCACCCAGAGCACCAAAGGCAAAGACATTATCACCAGTTGTGGACAATACCCAAATGTGCCTCTTATAGGAGTGAAGGGTTGCATCAACTACAATCCTTTACTGTTTAAGAGACAACTGGGTTATGCCTTGGTCCAGCCTCCCAGAGGACAGGATTTAGCTGAGACCCTGTATTGTGAAGTGAAACCTAATTCAGCTGCTGTCAGACAAGCATCCTGGGCTTGGGACAACATCCAGACAAAGGAGGTAGCTATCCTTGGAAGATGTAATAATGTTGCTTCAGCTCAATACTATGACTGGTCCCGTACTAGAGCTCAATTTACCGGAATTCCTTTTATCTTGGAAGACATACCTGGGCCATCCACAGTACAGCCAGCAGCAACTGTCAGTCTAGAAGAATTTGAGAAGCTGAAAGAAAGGAATGAGAACCTATCTCAAGCCTTGAAGAAGACTCTTTGGGAAATAAGTGATGGTCGTCTGGATATTGAGAGATTGGAGAAGCTTAGGGTGGAGCATCTCACCAAAATTGAGAAGACAGAGGACTATATCAGGAAAGCAAGAGCAGGGGAACAAATATTGAAAAATGCCTGTAAGGAGGCCAAAATTCAGAAGGCTAGGACTGAGCTCTATCTTCAAGAGAGTCAGGCTAGGTGGGTCAGAATCACCGAGGCTCGTACACAAGAAGACCAAAAGACTCAAGCTAATATTGAACAGCTAGAGGCCAATGAGAAGAATCAGCAGGAAGCTTTGCTGGCAGCCCAGAAGGAGATTTCAGAGTTGAAGCTTAGAGCAGGATTGAAGAGATCAAAGGACCAGGACAGGCATAAGAAACTGACCACTGCCATTGCTACCAGGAACCTCCTCATTAGGACCATTACAGAGCATCCAGCTGGTCCAGTGAATGAGGCACTCCTGAAGGAGGTCAGAGAGGATGAGTTTGGACTGGATGTCTGATTGTTTGTTTGTTGTTATTTCCATTTGATGTACTTTTCCTTTTATTGTATTTTGACCCTCCATGGGCATGTGTTGTAAAACAAACTATGTATTGTTCACCATTTGTAATATATTTTAGTTTGTTTCCATTTGTGCTTTTCTCTCAACAACATCAAGCATCTTCCTCGAGGTCTGGAAAGGTCAAAACCAAGAACCAAACTGGATACCTTGGAAAACAAATAAGCATATTGCATTGCATACTAACCTTTGTGTTTGTTTTTGTAGGTTTTGTTATTATCTTTGTTGCTAACTTTGTTGTGACTTCAGGAAACATTGCTCGTCGCCGAGTGTTCCCTGTCAACCGCGCGCACCGGTACCCGACTCGTAACAACCTTCCCGGTATTCAAATGGAACAAGTACAGCAGGATTTGACTGAGGTTAGAAATCAGATGACCAATGAGAGATTGGAGATGAGAAATCAGATGTCTCAGTTCATGGCAGTAATGACTGGCTTAGCCCAGAGTCAAGAAAGGTTAAGAGAGCTGGTGGAAAGACAAACTCCTGAGGAGCCTCATCTTGGAACAGGAGGAACTAGTAACAATGAGCGGGGTCAGCCTCGTATTGACCCACCAGTATTTGGACCTCATCTGGATCCAGAAGTTAATATCCCGAGAAATGTGCAAGGTAATACTGCTGCGGAGAGAATCTTGCAAGAAGATCCCCAAGAAGAACAGTTTACTATTATGGGGGCTGGAGATGAAGTATATGACCGGAGATTGGATGAAATTGCTGAGAAATTAAGATCTTTGGAGTCTCAGAATTCTTTGGGCTTTGATGTGATGGATATGGGGCTAGTGGATGGGGTGAGAATTCCCCACAAATTCAAACCCCCATGCTTTGAAAAGTACAATGGTACCTCCTGTCCTCGCACTCACCTGCAGTCTTTCCTGGGAAGACTTAAAGCTTATACCATGGATGAAAAGCTGTGGATGTTCTACTTTGAAGACAGTCTGACTGGGGCTTCGAGAGAATGGGATTCACATTTGTCTAGGGCCACCATAAGATGCTGGAAAGATTTGGCTGAGGCTTTCATCCATCAATATCAATACAACCTGGACATGGCTCCCAATAGGACCCTCCTAATGGTAATGTCTCAATCCTCCCGAGAGAGCTTCAGGGAATATGCCCAAAGGTGGAGACAGCTTGCTGCTGCTGTCCAACCACCCATGTCAGAGAGGGAAATGGCTGACATGTTCATGAATACATTGCAAGGGACTTACATTGATAGATTGGATGCCTTCTCCTCTACCAGTTTTGCTGATGTGGTCATAGCTGGTGAAAGGATTGAAAGTCTATTAAAGATGGGCAAAATTTCCGACAGTGGTGCAAGTTCATCCAGTAATCCAAGAAAGCCTTTTATGGGACCCCGCAGGGCTGGTGAGACAAATTCCATTCATGCAAGCAGGGGCAGGCCTCAGTATGTTCACCGGTCAGTAGCACCAGTTACCATTCCAGCTCCGATTCCTCAACAATCAGCATATCCTCAACAACAACCACAGTATCAACAACAAGTTCATTATCCGCAACAGAGAACCTACAACAACAGCAATAACAACCAACAACAGCGTCCTTTCCAGCAAAGGCCATCACAGGCAAATAGGGTAATTGACCCAATCCCAATGCCATATGCTGCACTCTTGCCACAACTCCTGAAGCTCAACCTAGTTGAATTAAGGACATTGGCACCTCCAGATCCCACCAATATGCCAAAGAATTATGATGCAAATGCCAGGTGTGCATTTCATTCAAACGCACCAGGGCATAATACTGAAAAATGCAGGGCCTTACAGATGAAAGTCCAAGACCTGGTGGACTCAAAAGCTCTCAACTTTGCACCTCCTCCGAATGTTACAAGGAATCCAATGCCTAGTCACAACGGGCCGAGGATTAATGCTATTGAGGAAGGCAAACCATCCACCTTAATCACCAGTGTTGCACAAATTCGAACACCTTTGGTTGAAATTAAAGCTCAGCTTTTAGAATGCCAAGTGTTCCCCAGGTGTGAGCTCGGCTGTGGGTATTGCAATATTGCAGTCAATAGGTGTGAAAGGCTGAGAAACGGCATAGATGGTCTTATTAAGGATGGTATCCTTCAGATTATGACAACAGAAACTACAACTCCAACAATTCCTTCATCAACAATCACAGATACTCCTACAACGTCAGCAACCATTGTTCCAACGGATTCTACTACAACTCCAACAACTGCTCAATCAATCATTTCAATGGATACAAGTTCAGTCACCATTCCTGCTACAACTTCAATCCCCGTCCAGTCAACGGTACCTTCTACAACATCAACAGCAATTGATGAAAGTGTCTCAACGGTTACAATATACTACGATCCCGCAAATGTTCCTACCAACAATTCACAACAAAATATTACTCCCGTCAGAGCACCAGTTACCATATATTATGATCCACACACCATTGTGGTCCCCTCTGCAGCTGCTATCAGTCCGGTCACTATCACAGTGCCTGGGCCAGTTCCTTACGAAAGCAATAATGCCATCCCTTGGCATTATGGCTCATATCTATACTGCAAGGGGCAGAAAATCACTTTAGAATCATCAACTTCTTCGCCTCAGATAGACAATGTGGGGGGAGGCGGAGGCTTCACTAGAAGCGGACGTCTCTTTGCCTCGCAAATTCCAAGACCCATTGTCGAAGCAGAAGCTGCTGCCAAGGCAAAAGGAAAGAGCATGGTGCAAGAAGGACAAGCTGTCAAAGAAGCTTTAAAGACTCCTTTCGATCAAGAGGTTGATGAATTCATGAGGATCATAAAGAAAAGTGATTACAAGGTGGTAGACCAGCTTCACCAAACACCTTCCAAAATCTCCATCCTATCATTGCTAATGTGCTCCGAGGCTCATCGGAACGCACTATTAAAAGTCCTGCACGCAGCTTATGTGCCGGAGGAGATTACCGTCAATCAGTTAGAGGCTGTGGTTGGAAATGTTAACGCTAGTCATGGAGTAGGATTTACCAACACTGATCTAACAATGGAAGGTCGCAATCACAACAAGGTTTTGCACATTACCTTGGAGTGTAAGGGTGCAGTTCTTTCTCACGTACTGGTAGACACAGGGTCATCCCTCAATGTCCTGCCCAAGAAAGCCCTTGTGAAGCTGGAATATGACGGATTGGCACTACGCCCAAGTAACTTGGTAGTGAGAGCTTTTGACGGTTCTAAAAGATTAGTTCTGGGAGAGATAGAATTACCAATAATGATTGGCCCACAAGTTTTCAAAACGACCTTCTTTGTGATGGATATACAGCCTGCCTACAACTGTCTATTGGGTAGACCATGGATACACGCCGCTGGCTCCGTGACATCAACCCTTCTCCAGAAGGTAAAATTCGAGTGGGAAGGCCAAATCATCACCATCTGTGGGGAGGAGGACATCTTTGTTAGCCAGCTGGCTACATACAAGTACATAGAAATGAATGGGGAGATCCATGAGACCATGAGCCAAGGGTTTGAGGCCCTTAATGTTAATGAAGCATCTGATGTGTCTGGGACATCCATCACATCATATCAGCAAGCCCGGAAGGTTGTTGAAGAGGGTACCGTTCAAGGCTGGGGCAAGCTGCTGCCAGTTGAAAAGAAAGAAGACCGATTCGGGTTGGGTTACAGACCAACTCGACAAGATCAACCAGAGGCTGCAACGGAGCCCAAGTTTGTCAGCGGGGGGATGCTCACCCCGAATGCTGTGAATAGTTTGGAAGATGAGTTAGAAGACGAGCGCAACCTGGAAAACTGGATACGTCCAAGGATCCCGGGGAACCATGTCTCAAACTGGTCTTCCTAGGAAATTATAAGAGTTACTCCGGCAGAGTAATTATTATTTCCTGTCTTTAAGCATGCATCAAGTCCTGCATCTTGCCCAAGATGTCAGGGATCATTTTGTAATCGGGCCATTTTGTATTTTGTGAAAATGATCAATTAATGAATATCAGGACATCTTTTGCAAATGAGTCTCTTCTTTTTCCCGCTCACTGTTTTTCATTTTTCTTTTTTTGTACAAAAAATAAAATGGCAATGTTTTTCAAAATAATAACTTCATTTTCACTTTTTCTAAACAAGATAAAACTGATCACTAAAATGAACAAATCTAAACCCTTGCAGAAAGTACCCTCCAGACTGCACCGACAACAACACCGCTATGACTTCGTATGACTTTGACAATCCGATTAATCAAGCTGATGAAGGGGTTGAATAAGATTATGAGCTACCTGAAGAGCTAGACAGGTTGTTGAGACAAGAGGAGAAGGTTATCACTCCTCATCAGGAGGAGGTCGAAACGGTTAATCTTGGTATAGAAGAAGACTTGAAGGAAGTTAAGATCGGGGCCTGCCTACAAGATTCAGTAAAAGAGCAACTGATTGACATGCTTCGGGAGTATGTGGATGTTTTTGCTTGGGCTTATTAGATTATGCCAGGGTTGGACACCGACATTGTTATGCACAAGCTGCCTCTAAAAGAAGAATGTCCGCCGGTGAAACAGAAGTTGCGTTGTACTCGCCCAGATATGGCCATGAAGATAAAAGAAGAGGTACAAAAACAGTGGGACACCGGTTTCCTTGCTGTGACTAGTTACCCGCCGTTGGTTGATAACATTGTACTTGTGCCTAAGAAGGATGGCAAGGTGAGGATGTGTGTGGATTACCGGGACTTGAACAGAGCCAACCCGAAAGATGACTTCCCTTTACCTCACATTGACGTATTGGTCGACAATACGGCTCAGTTCTCGGTGTTCTCCTTCATGGATGGATTTTCAGGATATAATTAGATCAAGATGTCACCTGAAGACATGGAGAAGACAACTTTCATCACACCCTGGGGCACATTCTGTTATAAGGTGATGCCATTCGGACTGAAGAATGCTGGTGCCACTTATCAACGGGATATGGTCACATTATTCCACGACATGATCCATAAAGAAATTGAATGTTATGTGGATGACATGATTGCCAAGTCCCTCACAGAAGAAGACCACCTGGTGAATCTGTTGAAGCTATTCAAGCGTCTGAGGAAGTACCAATTGAAGTTAAACCCCAACAAATGCACATTCGGGGTGCGGTCCGGTAAGCTGCTGGGTTTTATTGTAAGTGAGAAGGGAATTGAAGTTGACCCTGACAAAGTCAAAGCCATTCAAGAAATGCCTGCACCAAAGACAAAAAAAGAAGTTCGGGGATTCTTAGGTAGATTGAACTATATTTCAAGGTTCATATCTCACCTTACAGCAACCTGTGAACCTTTGTTCAAGTTGTTAAGAAAGGAACAGACAGTCAGGTGGAATGAAGACTGCCAAAGGGCTTTTGACAAAATCAAGGAATACTTACAAGAGCCTCCGATCCTTATGCCTCCAGTTGAAGGAAGACCTCTAATAATGTACTTGACAATATTAGAAGAGTCAATGGGGTGTGTGATGGGCCAGCATGACGAGTCTGGTCGAAAAGAGTATGCAATATACTACCTAAGCAAAAAGTTTACCGACGTTGAACAACGTTATTCACTGCTCGAGAAAACTTGCTGTGCTTTAGCATGGGCTGCTCGCCGACTGAGACAGTATATGTTGACCCACACTACCTTATTAATCTCAAAGATGGATCCAGTTAAGTACATTTTTGAGAAGCCAGCACTTACCGGACGGGTTGCAAGATGGCAAATGATCCTCACGGAATATGACATTCAGTACACATCTCAAAAAGCCATCAAGGGCAGTGTATTGTCTGACTATCTTGCTGAGCAACCCATTGATGATTACCGGCCTATGAGATTTGACTTCCCTGATGAAGACATCATGTTCATAAAAGCAAAAGATCATGAAGAGCCTGTTCACACTGAAGGGCCTGACCCGGGAGAAGAGTGGACTATGATGTTTGACGGGGCTGTTAATATGAATGGTTGTGGTGTTGGTGCAGTACTCATTACACCTAAAGGAGTTCACATGCCTTTCTCGGCAAAACTCACTTTTAACTATAGTAACAACAAAGTTGAATACGAAGCTTGCATTATGGGTCTTGAGGAAGCCATTGACCTCAGGATCAAGACTTTGACTGTATTCGGAGATTTAGCTTTGGTAATCAATCAAACCAACGGCAAATGGTACACGCACCAAGATCATTTGTTACCTTATCGGGACTATACAAGGAGGTTGTTGACTTTCTTCACAACAGTCAAGCTTGAGTATATCCCTCGGGACGAAAATCAGTTTGCAGATGCTCTGGCTACCATTTCATCCATGATCAAAGTTCAAGCTGCCAACTTTGTGCCTCGGATTTCAGTATCCAGACTTGACAGACCAGCATACGTATTTTCAGAAAATGTTGTTAAAGATGATAAGCCTTGGTTCTATGACATCAAATTCTTCTTGGAGGATCAAACATACCTACTTGGGGCATTTTCCAATGATAAGAAGGCTTTAAGAAGGCTAGCTGGTAGTTTCTTCCAGAATGCTGATGGTTCCTTGTACAAGCGGAACTTTGATATGGTACTTCTCAGATGTGTTGATAAGGCAGAAGCAGATTTATTGATGCACGAGGTGCACGAAGGATCTTTCGTTACCCATGCCGGAGGGCATGCTATGGCTAAAAAGTTGCTAAGATCAGGCTATTACTGGATCACAATGGATGCAGACTGTTGTGCTTATGCCAGAAAGTGCCATAAATGCCAAATTTATGCAGATAAAGTGCATGTGCCTCCAAATCCTTTGAATGTGATGTCTTCACCTTGGCCCTTTGCCATGTGGGGCATTGATATGATTGGCAAGATTGAACCGACTGCTTCAAATGGCCACAGATTCATCCTGGTAGCCATTGACTATTTTACCAAGTGGGTCGAAGCAGCTTCGTATGCGAATGTTACCAGGCAGGTGGTAGCCAAATTCATGAAGAGAGACATTATTTGTCGATATGGAGTGCCCGAGCGAATCATTACTGATAATGGTTCCAATTTGAACAATAAAATGATGACAGAACTATGCCGGGACTTCAAAATCCAACACCACAATTCTTCTCCTTACAGGCCAAAGATGAATGGTGCTGTGGAGGCAGCTAACAAGAATATCAAGAAAATTGTGCAGAAGATGGTGGTCACTTACAAAGACTGGCATGAAATGTTACCATTTGCCTTACATGGGTACCGTACTTCAATCAGAACATCCACTGGGGAAACACCGTATCAGCTTGTGTATGGTATGGAGGAAGTCCTACATGTTGAAGTTGAATTACCCTCTTTACGGGTATTGATGGATGTTAAGCTAAACGAAGCAGAATGGGTCTGATCCCGGTACGAACAACTGAGTCTGATTGAAGAGAAGAGGTTAGCTGCAATCTGTCATGGGCAGTTATATTAGAAGAGAATGAAGAAAGCCTTCGATCAGAAAGTCAGGCTTCGGGAATACCAAGTAGGAGATATTGTGCTGAAAAGACTCCTCCCTCCTCATACAGACCACAGGGGCAAGTGGACTCTGAATTACGATGGTCCGTTCATAGTAAAGAAATTTTTCTCTGGTGGAGCACTAATGCTCAGTATTATGGATGGTGAAGACTTCCTGTCCCCTGTGAATTCGGATGCAGTTAAAAAATACTTCGCATAAAAATGACCCGCTGGACATAAAAACAGAATGTAAGTCCAGGAAAAAATAGGGCATCCTGGCGAGTCAAAAACAGAATAAAAGACTCGGGCAAAAATAAGGGAAAACGATTAAAAAATGTACACCCGCTGAGTTGAAAAGCCACATTGGATAACTCAGGCAAAAATGGATATCCCGGTGGATTGAAAACCCGAAAGGGCGATCCACGCAAAATAAGGGAATAAGCGAACAACTGCATTCTGAATTCGTCTGTATCGCTCTCAACATGGTAAACTCCGAAAGGTTCAAGTGTCATTCAAAATCATCCTTCTTTAGAAAGCAAGATGAGAAGAACGTCAATATCATACGAGTCATGGCAAAAGGGAAGCTCACTAAAGCGTCGTCAACATTGCCAGCACTTTCATTTTTTCTCAATTTTGTAGCAATCTCCTCATTTCAGGGGATTTGTTCCTTTGACTGTATTTGCCAATTCAGGGCACCCAAGTTAATAAAATCAGATTTTCAGTCACATTTCGTCGTGTACATTTTTATCATTTGCAAAGATGTCCAATATCTATGATGTAATGTTTGCATAAAAAACAAATGCGTCTTTCTAAAAATATATGTGCGCAGGAAATATATTTCTTACTCCCAGGAGTCTCTAAAACTCCTATGATGGAATCCAGTAAGGGATACCTCGGGGTATTTGTACGTTTCTTTGTCATAATAGGATTGCAGGTATTCAAAGCGCAACATGGTGCGTGAAAGATTATCCCCAGCAACGTTGCCGGATCATTATGTCCTCAGCATATCTTCTAGACAGTATCTGAAATGCTCTCTCCCCATCAGAGTTGCCAGACATCGCTTCTCTAGCACATCTTTCATCAGCATCAGAAGGTACTCATATCCCCAGCTTAGTTGTCAAGTCTCTTCATCCTCAGAAGGATCCTCATAGAGATCTCTAGGAAGATCGGTCAGTGATCATTCCTCCCCAGCCAAGTGCTAGACAGGGAACCATCTCCCTACAGAGTTCCGGCCTCTCCGGTAGAGCAATGTCTAAAGATCTCAACAAAGTGACGGAAGCTTTCACAGACCCCAACTAGGCTCCTCATCACCAAGAATAGGTCTATCAGTGACTTATTCCCCCAAACAGAGTCATATATATCAGATCTACCAACGATTTCATGCCCAGTTGGGATATCACTGCAAGTAGATCAGCCAGGGATCTTCGCAGCGGTGGGACCCGAATCCCGGATCGGTATCTTTGCGTAATCATAGAATTCGCATCATATCCCCCCCAGAGCGTAGCATTCCGTCTAATACGGAGCATTACGGAAAAAATCAAACATATTGCATAGTCACAAGCCATGATTGAATCAATCCCCTGTGAATACTGACAACATACAAGATACCACTCAAATTCCCCGGCAGAATGCCAAAGCAGTTTCTTCGCATTTCCCAAATACAGATACATGCCCGTTTTGATACTCGTCCGTGTCATCTTTTCCCAGAAAGTCGCTGAAACACTTTCCACAAACAGATACTCATACATAACAGATAACTCCCCTGACACTCGTCTGTGTCATATCCCCAGCAGAAAGCCAAAGCGTCCCCTTTGCACTCACAAAAACATATTAATACACTCTCCTGACACCCATCCGTGTCACCTATCCCCAGCACAGTTGCCTAAAACCTTGCTTATTATATCTTCCGACACCCGTCCGTGTCATCCTATCCCACGGAGCGTCAGAATATCTATTTGTACATTTTCTCTTATGATACTCATCTGTATCATGCTCTCCCCAGTAAGTTGAACACTCGTATGTGTCTTACTCATACCTTTTTACTTATATAGATACTCGTCTGTATCTTGGATATACCTATTTTCCCCTCAGAGACGATACTCGTCCGTGTTCTTTGTTAACCAGTTGATACTCGTCCGTATCATCATCTCTGAACATGCGTCAACATTTGTTTCTACCGATACTCGTCCGTATCATAGTTTTAAGGATGCTCGTCCGCATCTTTAATCTATACACAGCGTCAAATACTTATACCTTTTTCTTGAAATTAGACACTCTTCTGTGTTTACCCTTCCCCAGAAGAATCCCTAGCAAAATTTCTCTTTTATCTGACATTCGTCCTATGTCATGATACTTCCGGCAGCCGTACCCTGCCAGGTGATCGTCCTTCACCTTTTGATGATCGTCCTTCATCATTCCTCCAGCGGAGTCTCCACTATTGGAACCCTCTTTTATCCGACATTCGTCCTATGTCGTGATATTTTTAGCAACTGTCCCCTGCTAAGTGATCGTCCTTCACCCTTTTGATGACCGCCCTTCATCATTTTTATCCGATGGCCATCACCATCGTTGATCTTGTTATCTGACATTCGTCTTATATCATGGTAAACCCCGAGAGCAGCCGCACCGTGACAGGTGATCGTCCTTCACCCCTTTGATGATCGTCCTTCATCATGTTTATCCGATGGCCGTCCCCATCATGGACCTTTTCTATCCGGTGTTCGTCCTATGTCGTGATACTTTCGGCAACCGTACCTTGCCAGGTGATCGTCCTTCTCCTTAGATGACCGTCCCTCATTTTATCCCTGATAGAGCAGCCGTACCCTGCTAGGTGATCGTCCTTCACCTTTGATGGCCGTCCCCATCATGATCTCTTTATATATCCCCAGCATGTCGGTCGTCCCCGTCATTGCTTCATCCCCAGCAGTCGTCCTCTGCTCGACGGTCGTCCTCCGTCGCCCACACTTTATAAACATACTTTACTTCGTTTTACAATCTATATCCCTTTTCTTCTTCATAACCAGTGAGCACAAATTTTGGACTGTCTTTGGTATTCAACCACAAGTTATCTTGTCTGCCTGCTAAGCCGTTGCTTACATCCTACACAGCTAACTCATGTTTGAATATGGGCAGCTGTAAACACCCCAAATTTTCCCTCACTCATTTCACCATGGCTTGTGATTCTTTTCATATTTCATGAAGTTCAATCATATCATCTCATATTACATTTTTGCTTCACTGCATTGGTTCAAGGTCATCTGCATCTAGGGTTTGTGAATTGAGCAATCCCTGAGCTATCTGAGCCACTCCAAAGGTCTTCAATCATCTCAAGAGGGTCCATGTATGTTCAAACATCATATTATATCCTCCCAAGATCAAGGAAGTCAGAAAATCACAAGAACTGAGAAAGGCATGGAAGCAGAGCCAAGCTTGACTGCAGATGACCTAAAATTAGGATTTTGGTTTCAGAGGCCATAACTCAAATTTTTTGGTCATTATTGTTTCTATTGGTCTCTATATGTTATAAGGATCCTGCATACCAATTTTCATGAAGAAATTCAATGGGGAAGGCATTTGATCAATAGATGACTTCTTGAGCAAGTCAGTGTAAAATCAGGGCATCTGAGGCCCCCAATCACCCAACCAAAGGGTCTTCTCCATCATTTTGGATGTACATGATCTTTATTTGATCTTAGAAGAAGGTATAAGTTCACAAAATTGAAGAATTTCAAGCCATTTGCAAAGTTGCCATTTTGGGAAAGTGACTTATAATGCAAACTTGCCATTTTGGGAAAGTTTTTCAACCTCCTCTTTTTGATCCAAAAATGCTTCAAATAAAAAATTCTTGGTCATGAAAGTTGTAGATTGGATCCTCCCATTTTCAAAAAGTACAAGAACTTGATCAAATTTATTCTAGAACTAAAGTTATGGCCTTGCAAAGTTGGGAAAAATCACAAAAATTCACTTATGTGCCAAAGAGGGAAACTTGCAAATTCTTGTACCAAGGCAATTTGTGACTTCTAATTGATGTCTAAGCATTAAACAAACATCATACATGACATAAAATTCAGAATTGCCCAAAGATTTCTCAAGTTTCATGCCTTGATCATTAAGATTTCTCAAAGGGGCCAAGAACTTCATGATTTGCAAAATCACCCACAAACTTCATTCAACTTGCTGCCTTGCCTCAAAACTGATCCCATGGACCGCTCTAAAGTCAGCTGCACAGGACACCCCATTGTCCTTGGCCTTCCATATGCCCATACCTCAAGTACACCAACTTTTGACATTTTGGCAACTTGCCCATACCAATCAACATAGGTCAGCACCCACTCTCTGACCTATCACATTTCATTATGTGGATCAAAACCAAGCAAAAGCATAGAACATTGCAGCAAAACACTTGAGAATACACAGCATACTCAAAAATCCCCAAATTTGCAAAAGCCTTCGAATCTCTTAACTCAACCATCAAACCTTCAAACTTTTTCCACCATTCAACTTCATAAACATCACTGATCATTTCCCACCCTTCATTTTGCCCTAAAACACTCAGAATCAAAAACACGATTTCAACATTTCATGAACTGAACTTCTGCCAACTTCCTCTTGAGGCCATTTAAACTCCAACCAAGCATCACAAGCTCTTGGGGGGGGATCATTGGAGTGGATTTGAGGCAAAGAACTGGCCAGAAAGCTCCTGTTTCGAAAGCTCAACTTCAGGTAGCCATGGCATTTATTTTTCCAGAACTCTCATTTCATGTTATAGAATGATTCTACATGTTTCACTGATCACCATGATGCCTTTACTTTTGAGAATAGTTGAGAAATAAGCATTTCAGAAGCTTCTGAAATTTTTGCCATGTTTTCCGTTTTGCTTTGATTCGTGCTTTTGATGATGAACAAATGATTTTTGGTGGTTGATTCTTGTTGGGGTTGAGGAGAGGATCATTTCTGGAGCTTTAGAGGTCTTGGGGTTGCGTATTGAGGGAGATTGAGTAACAGGATAGCCGGAGAAGATGACCGGAACACTGTTCCAGTCACCTGAAAGTAATTAGGGTTCAGATTAGGGTTAATGACATAATTAGCGTAGTTTGAATTTGGGCCGTCCATTTGCGCGTGCTGGTCAATTCCCTCCCCTTTTCATTTGAATCTGGGCCTTTGGATCTGTTGACTTTCATTTTAATTCATTTTAATTTCATTTTAATTACATTTCTTTCTACATTTTATTTAAGATAGTAAAACATTTCTAAAAAAATTCATTTTTTGCATCATGCCTTAAAATATTTTTCTCATTCTGAAAATAATTTTTATTTTATTTTTTGCATAAATTTCGTATTTTTAAAACATTTAAATGTTTATTTTAATTAGTTAATGAGAATTAATTAATTAAAATAGCATTTAAGTTTCTAAAAATCACCCAAAAAATATCATTGCATCTTGATACATTTAGAAACATTATCAAACTCTTCACACAAATTTCTTTTTGGTTCTTGACCTATTTTGACATTTTTCTTTGGAATTAGGGTTCTTAAAAGTCAATATTTTTGCCCTAACTTGGAAAAATTCCTTCTGCCTAACCATGAGGATTTTGATGATGGTTCTTTTTGCATTGCATTCCTCATATCATGTAGTTTCTAGGATAAAATTGGTTTGAATTTATCTTTCATTTTCATTTTGTTTGGAATTTTTCATTGTAAGGTACCTTAAAACCCTAGCCAACTTGAGAAAATCATAACTTCTTTACGGTTAAGAGTTAGGTCTCCCCCTTTGGGCAGTGAACTTGTATAGGTTTAGGGTACCTTTGATCCCATTTTCAATTTTTTATCTTGTCATTTGCTTCTGATTTTGAATTTTTCTTTGTATCTTGTGCATAAACCCTAATTTTTGCCTTCATTTGCGTCCATCCTCCATATGCTTGCATTCATGAACTTGCCATGACATTTTGTGCATTCACATGACTCCTAAGACATATTAGGACACATTAGAATCATGTTTGATCATTGCATCATTCATTTGACATGTTGTGCATCCATTTCATTCCATAAACTTTCATGAACTTTCATGGTTCAAAACATGCTTCATTTGCACCCTCATCCTTGTATGATCATCCACAACTCTTGTCATGTGTTTGCATTATCTCTTAGCATCATTAACATCATGTTTATGCTTCTGGTTTTGGTTTGCATCATTGCATTCATTTCATATTCACTTCATTTAATTTCTTTTTGCTAACTTTTCAGGTGGTAAGTATTTGAGAAGTGAATTTGCCTTCACTTCTCATAATCTCTTCTCATCTCTCTTATGCATCCTTGCTTCATTTTACTTTTGTATTAGAGTGATCTTGCTCATTCATGCTCCTTCTCCTCTTTCTTTCTTCAAGCAACTTATCTTCTTAAGTGAAGTAAGTTGTCTTGCTTCTTTCTGCTTAATCTCCTTTCATCTGCTTCTTCCTTGGTGGCTTTTCTCTTGAAGATCTTTTGCAAGCCTCATAAACCCTAGGAACACCCAAGCATGATCACAATTAGGGTTTGATTAGTCCCCCCATTAGTTTTACCTTTGTGTCATATTTGAGTCTTCTCTTCTCATCTCTTAATCAAGGACTAAACCTTAAAGGTTTTAAGGCTTTGTGATTAAGCTTATGCCTGCATCCTTCTATTAGGATGGAGTGTATAACTTTAATCCTAAGTGTTAAACCCTTAATGTGTTTAAACATCTTAATCAATCCATCTAATAATCACTAAGACATTAACTTGTAACTTGGGCCTTACATTAGGGTTCTAATTCTTCCTTTATTGGTTAAGAAGGACTAACCCTAGTGTTAATGAACAAGTCCTCCTCAAGTTGTCTTACAAACCCTAAAATCCATTTCTTAATCTCATCATTAACTAAAATCCACTTTTAATAAAGGCTTTGTTTTGTCATGGGGATAATCCCTAATCATGGATTAAGTTGAGGAGCCTTCCTCAGCTTAAATGTTCTCATCTATTATCCTTATATTAGGATGGTGTAATGGGTCCATTAAATCCCTGATTATGGCTTAAACGCATTACTTAACACTAAACAAAAACAACAAAAACATCTAAATAAATGCAAGTAGGTTAATGATATTAATCCTACATCATGGTGATTAAGTATGAGGTGTTTACTTCATACTTAAGGTATTCTCATTACCCCTAATCAGAGGGAAGATGTGGTGAGTTTACTAACCTTTGGTTTAGGCTTAAGCTCATTTTCTTATGACAAACCACCAAAAGCAATAAAAGATTGAAAACACAAAAACAAATAATAATCGTCTCCTCCGGGATTCTTTTCTCACCTCATTCACTCATAAACGAGAACTCGCTTCTTTCGTCTAGTGCAAGACAGTTAGCACCTGAGCCAGACAGCTCATACACTTGAGCATAGACAAGTAGGCAGTTCACAAGTCAATACACATCTCAAAAAGCCATCAATGGCAGTGTGTTGTCTGATTATCTTGCTGAGCAACCCCTTGATGATTACCAACCTATGAGATTTGAATTCCCTGATGAAGACATCATGTTCATAAAAGCGAAAGATCATGAAGAGCCTATTCACACTGAAGGGCCTGACCCAGAAGAAGAATGGACTATGATGTTTGATGGGGCTGTTAATATGAATGGTCGTGGTATTGGTGCAGTACTCATTACACCTAAGGGAGTTCACATGCCTTTCTCGGCAAAACTCACCTTTAACTGCACTAACAACGAAGCTGAATACGAAGCTTGTATTATGGGTCTTGAGGAAGCCATTGACCTCAGGATCAAGACTTTAACTGTATTCGGAGATTCATCTCTAGTAATCAATCAAACCAACGGCAAATGGTACACTCACCAGGATCATCTGATACCCTACCGGGATTATACAAGGAGTTTATTGACTTTCTTCACAACAGTCAAGCTTGAGTATATCCCTCAAGATGAAAATCAGTTTGCAGATGCTCTGGCTACCATTTCATCCATGATCAAAGTTCAAGCTGCCAACTTTGTGCCTCGGATTTCAGTATCCAGACTTGACAGACCAGCATACGTATTTTCAGCAGATGTTGTTAAAGATGATAAGCCTTGGTTCTATGACATCAAATGCTTCTTGGAGGATCAAACATACCCACTTGGGGCATCTTCCAATGATAAGAAGGCTTTAAGAAGGCTAGCTGGTAGTTTCTTCCTGAATGTTGATGGTTCCTTGTACAAGCGGAACTTTGATATGGTACTTCTCAGATGTGTTGATAAGGCAGAAGCAGATTTATTGATGCACGAGGTGCACGAAGGATCTTTCGGTACCCATGCCGGAGGGCATGCTATGGCTAAAAAGTTGCTAAGATCAGGCTATTACTGGATCACAATGGATGCAGATTGTTGTGCTTATGCCAGAAAGTGCCATAAATGCCAGATTTATGCAGATAAAGTGCATGTGCCTCCAAATCCTTTGAATGTGATGTCTTCACCTTGGCCCTTTGCCATGTGGGGCATTGATATGATTGGCAAGATTGAACCGACTGCTTCAAATGGCCACAGATTCATCCTGGTAGCCATTGACTATTTTACCAAGTGGGTCGAAGCAGCTTCGTATGCGAATGTTACCAGGCAGGTGGTAGCCAGATTCCTGAAGAGAGACATTATCTGTCGATATGGAGTTCCCGAGCGAATCATTACTGATAATGGTTCCAATTTGAACAATAAAATGATGACAAAACTATGTCGGGACTTCAAAATCCAACACCACAATTCTTCTCCTTACAGGCCAAAGATGAATGGCGCTGTGGAGGCAGCTAACAAGAATATCAAGAAAATTGTGCAGAAGATGGTGGTCACTTACAAAGACTGGCATGAAATGTTACCATTTGCCTTACATGGGTACCGTACTTCAATCAGAACATCCACTGGGGCAACACCGTATCAGCTTGTGTATGGTATGGAGGCAGTCCTACCTGTTGAAGTTGAATTACCCTCTTTACGGGTATTGATGGATGTTAAGCTAAACGAAGCAGAATGGGTCCGATCCCGGTACGAACAATTGAATCTGATTGAAGAGAAGAGGTTAGCTGCAATCTGTCATGGGCAGTTATATCAGAAGAGAATGAAGAAAGCCTTCGATCAGAAAGTCAGGCTTCGGGAATACCAAGTAGGAGATATTGTGCTGAAAAGACTCCTCCCTCCTCATACAGACCACAGGGGCAAGTGGACTCCGAATTACGATGGTCCGTTCATAGTAAAGAAAGTTTTCTCTGGTGGAGCACTAATGCTCAGTACTATGGATGGTGAAGACTTCCTGTCCCCTGTGAATTCGGATGCAGTTAAAAAATACTTCGCATAAAAATGACCCGCTGGACATAAAAACAGAATGTAAGTCCAGGCAAAAATAGGGCATCCCGGCGAGTCAAAAACAAAATAAAAGACTCGGGCAAAAATAAGGGAAAATGAATAAAAAATGTACACCCTAGGAACACCCAAGCATGATCACAATTAGGGTTTGATTAGTCCCCCCATTAGTTTTACCTTTGTGTCATCTTTGAGTCTTCTCTTCTCATCTCTTAATCAAGGAGTAAACCTTAAAGGTTTTAAGGCTTTGTGATTAAGCTTATGCTTGCATCCTTCTATTAGGATGGAGTGTATAACTTTAATCCTAAGTGTTAAACCCTTAATGTGTTTAAACATCTTAATCAATCCATCTAATAATCACTAAGACATTAACTTGTAACTTGGGCCTTACATTAGGGTTCTAATTCTTCCTTTATTGGTTAAGAAGGACTAACCCTAGTGTTAATGGACAAGTCCTCCTCAAGTTGTCTTACAAACCCTAAAATCCATTTCTTAATCTCATCATTAACTAAAATCCACTTTTAATAAAGGCTTTGTTTTGTCATGGGGATAATCCCTAATCATGTATTTAAGTTGAGGAGCTTTCCTCAGCTTAAATGTTCTCATCTATTATCCTTATATTAGGATGGTGTAATGGGTCCATTAAATCCTTGATTATGGCTTAAACACATTACTTAACACTAAACAAAAACAACAAAAACATCTAAATAAATGCAAGTAGGTTAATGATCTTAATCCTACATCATGGTGATTAAGTATGAGGTGTTTACTTCATACTTAAGGTATTCTCATTACCCCTAATCAGAGGGAAGATGTGGTGAGTTTACTAACCTTTGGTTTAGGCTTAAGCTCATTTTCTTATGACAAACCACCAAAAGCAATAAAAGATTGAAAACACAAAAACAAACAATAATCGTCTCCTCCGAGATTCTTTTCTCACCTTATTCACTCATAAACGAGAACTCGCTTCTTCCGTCTAATGCAAGACAGTTAGCATCTGAGCCAGACAGGTCATACACTTGAGCATAGACAAGTAGGCAGTTCACAGGTCAATTTATCTTTCAGTCTCTTTGAGTCGAACTACGGTGTTCTGACTTCCTCATTGCACGAGAGGATACGTAGGCATAACTTAACTGTTATCGAACAAAATTCTATGTATATTCCCCCTCCTTCCAGCATCATTCTTTAAGCCCCATGATATTGAGCTTCATACTCTTTTCTTACACTGACACTCTTTCATCTCGCTTCACATTTCTTTTACACTGACACCTGTACATTCTTTTCTAGCTTTTGCACACAAAATAGCACTGACACTACCCCTTTGAACACAATCTTTCAAGCGTGGATCCCGTCGAGTACGACGGATAATCTGGGTGCTAATACCTTCCCAGGTTGTAACCAACCCCCTTTCTCAGTTTCTCTGGTTTGCGACCGTCTTATCCATATCTTTCTAGGTTTATGCAGCATTACCTTTCCCTCGGGATAAAAATGCCTAGCTGGCGACTCTATTCATTCCTTCTCCTTTCGCCGACCGTTCGCGTCTGTACCCTATCTGACCAGGTGTCATTTAGTGGGAGTGACAGAGTCTCCATTATTGGAACCCTTTTCTATCCAGAATTCGTCCTATGTTGTGATATTTAGCAGCCGTCCCCTGCTAGGTGATCGTCCTTCACCTTTTGATGATCGTCCTTCATCAGTTTATCTGATGGCCGTCCCCATCGTTGATCTTGTTATCTGACATTCGTCATATGTCACGATAAACCCGAGAGCAGTCATACCCTGCTAGGTGATCGTCCTTCACCTCTTGATGATCGTCCTTCATCATGCTTATCCGATGGCCGTCCCCATCGTCAACCTTTTCTATCCGACATTCGTCCTATGTCGTGATAATGAGCAGCCGTCCCCTGCTAGGTGATTGTCCTTCACCTTCGATGACCGTCCCTCATCATTATTTCATTTATTCTTTGAACCGATGGTCGTCCCCATCGTTGTCTACCTTACTTTGAAAACCTGATGGTCGTCCGCATCATTGTTTACCTTACTTTTCGAGCTTGATGGCCGTCCCCATCATGATTTCTCCTTTCCCCAGCTTGTCGGTCGTCCCCGTCATTGCTTTATCCCCAACAGTCGTCCTCTGCTCGATGGTCGTCCTCCATCTCCTGCATTTGATAATCATACTTTACTTTCTTTTACAATTTAGATCCCTTTTCTTCTTGATCCCCAGCGAGTGCAAATTTCGGACTGTCTTTGGTATTCAAACTCAAGTTATCTTGTTTGTCTGTTAAGCTCATCGCTTGCATCCTGCACAGCTAACTCATGCTTGAATAGGGGCAGCTGTAAACACCACAAATTTTCCCTCACTCATTTCACCATGGCTTGTGATCTTTCATATTTTCATTAGTTTAAGCATATCATCTCATATTACATATTTGCTTCACTGCATAAGTTCAAGTTCATCTGCATCTAGGGTTTGTGATCTGAACAATCCAAGGATCCATATGAGCCACTCCAAGGGTCTCCAATCATTCCAAGAGGGTCCATGTATGTTCTATCATCATTTTATATCCCTCAAAGATCAAGGAAGTCAAGAAATCACAAGAACTGGCAAAGCATGGAGGTAGAGCTAGGGTTTCACTACATAGATGACCTGAAATTAGGGTTTTGGTTTCAGAGGCCATAACTCCAAGTTTTTTGGTAATTCTTGTTTCTAATAGTATCAATATGTTATAAGGATCATTTGTACCAATTTTTATGAAGAAATTCATTGTGGAAGTCATTTGTTCACTCGGTAACTTCATGAGCAAGTCAGAGCAAAATTTGGGCATCTGAGGCCCCCCACAATGGAACCAAAGTGTATTTTCCATCAAATTGAAGTTATATGATCTTTATTTGATCATTGAAGTGCTTGGAAGTTCACAAAATTGAATAAATTTGAGCTAAACCAAAAGTTGCCAAAAATGGAAATGACTTGTAATGGAAACTTTCCATTTTGGGAAAGTTTTTCAACCTCCTCTTTCTCAACCAAAAATGCTTCAAATGAAAAATTGTTGGTCATGAAAGTTGTAGATTGGATCATTCCCTTTTCAAAAAGTACAAGAACAAGTTCTAATTCATTATGGAACTCAAGTTATGATCTTTCAAAGTTGGCAAAAATCCTATAATTTTCAAGAATACACCAAAGAGGGATTTTTGCAAAACCACTTGCCAAGCCATTTTGTGACCTCTAATACACTTCTATGCATCATACCAACATAGTGCATTGCCTAAAAGTCAGAATTGGCCCAAGAATCTCAAATTTCTATGCCTTGCACATCAAGAAATCACAAAAGGGCCAAACTTCATGAAAATTGCAAAATGATACACAACCATGCTTCCACTTGCTGAATCACCACAAAACCAATTCCATGGCTCTCCTTAATCTCTGTTGATCCAGGACAAGCCAAAAAGCCAGCTACTAGAGAGCTCATACCTCAAGTACAAGTTTTGTTGACTTTTTGCAAGAGAGCCCATACCAATCACCATAGGCCACAACAACTTCTCTGACCTATCAAAGCTTGTTATGTGGATCAAACACAGCTCATAACACATATCAAGAAAGCCTAACACTTCAGATTGCCCAAGTTCCACAAAATCACCCCATTTGCAAAAGAATTCGAAACTCTCTGCTCACACACTCAAACTCCAAACATTTTTTACCAATCACCTCAGCTTCATCAAAGGATCATTTCCCACCCTTCATTGCAACCAAAAACCCCCCAAAACTGAAACACGATTTCTGGCCAGCAAGAGTGTAAGCTTTCATTTCAACCATTACAAACTCCTTCCAAGCATCAAAGCTTCATTAGAGGGATCATTGAAGTGGTTTTGCACAAGAGAGGAGGTCCAAAAGCTCTAAACTGAGGAAGCTCAAGCTCAGGAAACCTCTTCAAACTTTTTTCTAGAAATGCTATTTTAAGTTCTTAGATTGTTCTTTATGCTTTACTGATCACCATGATATGTTTATTTTGGAAAATGGTCGCGAAATGAGCATGTACTGATTGTCTGAAAGTTTCACCATTTTTGAGTTCTTCTTCGAATCTTGATTTTCAGCCATGAAAAATTAGTTTTGAGGGTGGATTCAGGTTTAGGAAGGTGAAAGGAGTTGATCTGGAGCTTTAGTGCTCCAGAAATGACCTAGGGAAGAAGTTTGATTTTGAGTTCACCGGAGAAGATGACCGGAACAGTGTTCCGGTCACCTAAAAGTGTTTAGGGTTCAAATTAGGGTTAAGCTGCGTAATTAGGGAACTTTGAATCTCAGCCCTTTAATCAATGTTTCCCGCGTGTAATGAAAGGCTCAGATGCGTTCACTTAGGTTTAATTATGATTAATTAATTAAAATTAACTCAGTTTGAATTATAGCCATTGGATAGCGCGCGTGGTCAAAGAAAATCCCCCCAGGTTCAATCCTGTCCATCAGATCAGCATACTTTTGTTTTAATTCATTTTAAATTCATTTTTTCTCATTTGTTTTGTATAATTTATTTAAAATACCAAAAATCATCCAAAAAATATTTTCTTCTGCATTTTAATTCCAAATATTTTCCTTCACCCAAAAATATTTTTATTTTTATTTTTTGCATTAAAAAACCATTTTAAAAATATTTTAATGTTTATTTTAATTAATTAATGGAAATTAATTAATTAAAATATCATTTAGGTTTCTAAAAATTCCAAAAAAATTCACATTGCATCTTAGGACATTTAGAAACATTGTCAAACCATTCATACAAATTTCTTTTTGGTTTTGAACACTCTTTGAAATTTTTCTTGAATTTAGGGTTCATAAAAAATCCCATTTTTGAACCCTAACTTCAAGAATTATTTTCTGCCTAACCATGAAAGGTTTGACATTGGTTCTTTTTGCATTGGTCTTCATATAGCATGTAGTATCTAGCATAATTTTATCATGAATTTATCTTTCATTTTTTATTTGATTTGAATTTTTTCCCTTAAGGTACCTTAAAACCCTAGCAAACTTAGAAAAATTACAACTTTCTTTAGGTTAAGAGTTAGAACTCCTCCTTTGGGGTGTGATATCATATGGGGTTAGGGTTCCTTTGAGTTCATTTGCAATTTTTATCTTATGTTTTGCTTCTGTTTTTGACTTTTGCATCTCATGTTGCTTTAAAACCCTAATTTCTCATGTTCATTTGCATACATCTTGCACATGCATCCATTCATGAACTTGCCATGACATTTCATGCATTCACATGTCATATTAGACATCTTAGGACACATTAGAATCATTCTTGATCATTTCTTCATTCATTTGCCATGATGTGCATTCATTTTATTCCATGAACTTTCATGAACTTTCAAACTTCAAAGCATGCATCCTTTGCACTCCATCTCTTGTATGAACATTCATAACACTTGACATGCTTTTGCATCATATCATAGCATCATTTGCATCATGTTTATGCTTCTGGTTTTGGTTTTGCCTTTGCATACATTTCATTTTCATTTCATTTCTTTCTTTTATGCTAACATTTTCAGGTGGTAAGTAATTTGAGAAGTGAATTTGCCTTCACTTCTCATTTCTCTTCTCACTCTTCTTATGCATCATTGCTGCATTTTTCTTTGCTTTAGAGTGAGCTTGCTCATTCATGTTCATCATCCACTTTCTTTCTCCAAGTTACTTATCTTCTTCAGTGAAGTAAGTAAATTGTTTCTTCTGCTTCTCCTTCTTTCATCTGCTTCTTCCATTGGTGGCTTCTCTGAAGATCTCTTGCAAGCCTTACAAACCATAGGAACATCCAAGCATGACAATAATTAGGGTTGTGATTAGTCCCCCCTTAGTTTCTACCTTTGTGTCTTCTTTGTGTCTCTCTTCTCATCTCATAATTAGAGACTAAACCTTTAAGGTTTTAAGACTTTGTGATTATGGTTATGCCTGCATCCTTCTCTTAGGAGGGAGTGTATAACTTTAATCCTAAGTGTTAAACCCTTAATTTGTTCAAACCTCTTCATCAATCCATCTTAATAATCACTAAGACAATAGCTTGTAACTTGGGCCTTGCATTAGGGTTCTAATTCTTCCTTTATTGGTTAAGAAGGACTAACCCTAGTGTTAATGGACAAGTCCCCCTCAAGTTGTCTTACAAACCATAAAATTCACTTCTTAATCTCATCTTTAATTAAAATCCACTTTAATAAAGGCTTGTTTTGTCATGAGGTTAATCCCTAATCATGGATTAAGTTGAGGTATCTTCCTCAGCTTAAGTGTGCTCATCTATTATCCTTCTATTAGGATGGTGTAATGGGTCCATTAAATCCTTGATTACGGCTTAAACTCATTACTTAACACTAAACAAAAACTCAAAAACATCTAAATAATCAAAAGTAGGTTAATGATCTTAATCCTACATCATGGTAATTAAGTTTGAGGTGTTTATCTAATACTTAAGGTATTCTCATTATCCCTAATCAAAGGGAGGATATGATGAGTTTACTAACCTTTGGTTTAGGCTTAAGCTCATCAACTTATGACAAACACAAAAAGCAATAAAAGATTGAAAACTCAAAAACAAAAAATAATCGTCTCCTTCGGGATTCTTTTCTCATCATCTTCACTCACAAACAAGAACTCGCTTCTTTCGTCTAATGCAATACAGTTAGCACCTGAGCCAGACAGGTCATACACTTGAGCATAGACAAGCAGGCAGTTCATCAGTCAATTTCTTTCAGTCTCTTTGAGTCGAACTACGGTGTTCTGACTTCCTCATTGCACGAGAGGATACGTAGGCATAACTTAACAATTATCGAACAAAAGTCTCTGCGTCTTCCCCCTCTTCCAGCATATTCTTTTAAGCCTCATTCCTGAGCATTTCACTTCACCCTTTTGCACTGACACTTGTATATTCATTCTTTTCAAGCTTTTGCACACAGATAACATATACACTACCCCTTTAAACACAATCTTTCAAGCGTGGATCCCGTCGAGTACGACGGACAATCTGGGTGCTAATACCTTCCCAGGTTGTAACCAACCCCCTTTCTCAGTTTCTCTGGTTCGCGACCGTCTTATCCATATCTTTCCAGGTTTATGCAGCATTACCTTTCCTTCGGGACAAAAATGCCTAGCTGGCGACTCTTTTCACCTTCATTTCATCTTCTCCTTTCGCCGACCGTTCGCGTCTGTACCCTATCTGACCTGGTGTCACTTAGTGGGAGCGACACATCCTTACCAAAGCTAAACACTATAATTTACAACCTTGATATGAGAGACATTTCACATCCTTCACAACCTGTGTTGCATCTGTCTTCTGCCACTCACAGAACCTATCACGGTTTTTTGACCTATAAATTATCCTAGACTTTCTTCACAGCTTCGTCCAAGAACAATACAACAACCATTACCTAAAGGCTTCGGGAAGTGTACATGCACCTATGTCGTCCTCTTTGCATCCTATACTGCAGATTGGAACTACAACCATAAAAGCCAACAACTCTCAAAACCTAAACCTTTATTTTTACAAAACATAACTAGGTTACAATTGTTACATAAGGCATACTGTCATTCTAGGTCTAAGTCTTCTTTTATAGTCTTCTGTTTCTTGGGCTTTCTAATTATGTCTTGATCTATCCTTTAAAAGCATAACAAATCTTAACCTGATTTGTTTTACAATTAAACTTGCTAAATCAGTAAGATGTCCTATCAAGAATTAAGACATCTCCTTAGACATCTATGTCTTTGTTCATATTTCTTCATCTTTATCATCATTGTGTTTTACCAAAAGTTTAGTCAAACTTTAGGAGCTTTCAATATATATAGTCTTCTATTGTTACTTAGGCCTTCTATCTTTGCTCCTTGATCCAATATTTTAGGACTGAAACAAATTCTGAAAAAGATTTATTACATAATTATTCCTGCTGAAGTAATACCAGGGGTGAGCAAGGGGCGGGTCGGAATGGGTTATGACTAACCCTAACTCTGTCCTAAATTTTGATCTGACTATTTTAATGACCCTAATTCGTACCTAAACCAAAAAAAAATACCCGATAATCTATAAGTTAGTTTGGACTGGATTAATGTAAGATGATATCAGGTTGACCCGAAATATATGAAAAAAAATTTAGTGACTTCAAATTATTTTTATAGTATTTTAAAAAATTCATATAAATAAAAAATATGAAAACAAAATTTAGCATGAATAAAAAATAAGAAAGACAACTAAAGTCAAATTTTTAAAATAAAAAACATGATGTAATTATATATATGTCATCACCCTTTTAATTTCACTAAAACATAAATTCTTTATTTATTTGAATATATGAATTTATCATAATATTTGCTTTCATATATGTCTGTTATTTATTATTGAATTTTATGTACAAACCACACAACATATTTTCAATATTTCCAGTCAAAATCTACTATTTCAGGTTTCTCTAACACCACACAACATATTTCCAATACTCTCAACAAGCTTATGTTGTTTAGGGACTATTGCATGGACTCCACATGCAATAAAAAATCATAACAATACTTTATAAATATAGTTGAAGAATACTTTATAAATAGCAGAACACACTAAATAATTCCATAGTAGTAGAAATCAAACTAAATTAAATTTATAAATAGTACCACATATGCATTCATATTATTAGGACGAGTTGAGTAACCCGAGGGTCAACCCGAACCCATCCAAACCCAATATCAGGTTCATTTTTGGACAATCCCTTTTTTCCATTTTTTGCATGAGACGAGAAAAAGACTAACTCAAAACTATTGGGTTGGGATGGGTCTTCGGGTTGGGTTGGGTTTTTCACACCCTTAAGTAATAGTTCAGAATGTCCTATTAATACGATATGACATCTTTGACATCTTTGACTTCTGCAGGTTTTCTTCATCATTAGGTTTACCAAAATTCTGTCAAACACTTGGAGCTTTCAATCTCCCCCTTTTGAATTTTTTTGGCTAAAACCTTCTCCCTGAATTCTTCTTTCCAGTTGGTAAGTATGAGGAGGGATTTGAAGCATGCTCCCCCTCAATTATTTGTCTTCTTTGGAGCATAAATCTTCTTCTTCTAGGCATAAGAGAACCATTAACAAGAAGAGAATTTCAAGTTCGTAACACAAAGTGAAGGTTCTTGGTTTGGCTGCATATGTTGAAAAACATTATCATTTTCCTTGATGTCGTGTAAGATGTCATTGACATGCTTGTAGATCTTATGTGTGCAATGCTTTTGTGATGTCAAAACATATGTTGTAACATCTGTCTTGACAACTCTGGGACTTTCTAAATACATAAAGTTTTGATTTAATTTATATATATTTTTAGCAGGATTTTGGTCTTTTGTTCTGCTCCAGGATATGCAAAAATCAAGGGAGTGTTGTTGTCAAAATCAAAAGCTTCTATGCGTTAGTTTTTGAAGAATTATTGAAGATCTTTTCTTGTTTGATTCATGTGATCTTTTTTAGGAAGGTTCTGATCAAATCCAATCCAACTCAGAACTTTATATTATTGATGTTTAACCTAATTTCTCTGTACAAAATATTAGATTGTAAAGCAGAGTGCTTTTGTCTGTTAGGGTTTTTTCCTTGTGAGTGTTTTATTTGTGAGTCATTCATACATCACCTAGATGTTTGAATTGGACTGATTTTGAGTTGTAATTCTGTCCACTCTAAGCTTTTAAGCATGAGTATTTGTTCTTGATCAAAGCTTTTAAGTAAGATAAAGGTGTTGTATTTTGGAAGAGTGATCTTCTGTTTTCCTTAATTTTGATTGTTTATCACAGTGTGTGATTGAGGGGGAGTGAGATGGTGGTTTCTCATATCTTGATGTTGATTTCTAGGTAAAAGTTGCACTGGGTATGTTCAAGTGAGAAGTTGTAAACTAGGACTGTTTAGGCTTTGATTTGTTCTACTAATATTGGATTTCCTTCCTAGCTTGGTAGCCCACATAGTAGGTGTGTTTGCACCGAACTGGGTTAACAATCCTATGTGTTTTTATTGCTGTTATTTATACTGAGTTTATATTGTTATTACTCAGATAGTAATCTTCGACATCACGTATCTGATACCAAAATTTCGATTGGTATCAGAGCAGGCATCTTGCTCTGTATTTGGGTGAGATCCAGGGAAGTTACTTTCTGGTATAATGGACAAGGAGGTAGGGTTTGTGAATAGACCACCTATTATGGATGGAACTAATTATAATTAGTGGGAACCAAGGATGGTTGCCTTCTTGAAGTCTTTGGACAACAAGGCCTGGAAAGTTATTTTGAGAGAATGGAAACATCCTATTGTTAAGGACAAAGATGTGAAGGATACTGCTAAGTTGAAGCTAGAAGAGGACTGGTCTAAGGAAGAAGATGAGCTTGCTTTGGGAAATTCTAAAGCCTTGAATGCCATATTCAATGGAATTGACAAAAATACTTTCAGATTGATCAATACTAGCATTGTTGCCAAAGATGCTTGGGATATTCTTAAAAATACTCATGAAGGTACCTCCAAAGTTAAGATGTCAAGACTTCATCTGCTCTCCACAAAATTTGAAAACTTAAGGATGAAAGATGATGAAATTATTTATGATTTTCATATGAATATCCTTGAAATAGCTAATGCCTCAAGTGCTCTTGGAGAACCAATATTTGAAGAGAAGTTGGTAAGAAAATCTCTCAGTTCTTTACCTAAGAGATTTGACATGAAGGTCACAGTCATAGAAGAAGCTCATGACATTAGCATGATGAGATTAGATGAAATTATTGGATCTCTTCAAACTTTTGAGATTGGCATAAGTGACAAATCTGACAAGAAAAACAAAAATATTGCTTTCTCTTCCAACACTGAAGAGGGAGTAGAAGATTGTAATCTAATACTGAGGAAGGTTTATCTAATGCTATAGTTCTTCTTGGGAGACAGTTCAACAATGTTATGCAAAGGTTGGATAGGAAGCCAAGACCAAATGTCAAGAACAACTCATCTGACATCAATAGGTCAAATGATTCTGGTAGAAAGACAAGGGTTGAAGAGAACTTTGTTCGAGGAAAAGGAGTTCAGTGCTATGGATGTGAAGGTTGTGGGCACATCAGATCTGAATGTCCCACACATCTCAAGAATCAGAAAAATGGTCTTATTTTGGCGTGGTCAGATGAAGATACTGAAAGTGAGGCTGAAGAAGAATATGCTAAGATTGCTACTACCCTAACTGGGAGATATTATTCTCATTTCAGTGATGATGAAGTCACATATGATGAGCTAGCCACTTTCTATAGAGAACTAAGTCTCAAAAATGAAGAATTTTGCCAACAAGGAGAAGAACAAAAGAAAACCATATCACTACTGGAGAATGAAAAGGAAGAGCACTTGGAAACCATCTCCAAGCTGGAAAATGAGGTAACATTACTAAACTCCCGACTTAATCAAATGACCAAGTCTGTCAGAATGCTGAACAATATTTCAGAGACTTTAGATGAGATTCCACATATTGGGAAGTTATAAGGAGATGTGACTGGTTTAGGGTTTGACAAAAGGAAATAACCTGTCTCAAATCTTGCTTCCTCTGAGTTCAAACAAAAGATGTTGCATCAGGTGTCTCAACATCATAAAAGAAGACTTGTTGCCTACATAAGAGGAAATTCCCATAAATGGAGGTGTCATTATTGTGGAAAGGTTGGTCACTTGAAGCCCTACTATTTCAAACTCTATGAATATCCCAAACCTGTCCCTCAGCGTGACCTAATTCAGAACACACCTAAGGTCAGAAAGAAATGTATTCCTATGATTGGTATCAATAGCTTGATAGCTCACACCTCTCTCAGAGATTCAGAAAAAAAAATGACTTGTATTTTGACAGTGGATGTTCAAGACATATGACAGGAGTCACTAATCTGCTGGTGAATATGAGACCCCGTGCTACTAGTTTTGTTACTTTTGGTGATGGAGCCAAAGGTGAAATCAAGGGAATTGGACAGCTGGACTGCTCAGGAGTGCCTAGACTTGACAATTTCTACTTGTAAAAGGGCTGACTGCCAATCTAATTAGCATTAGTCAACTATGTGACCAAGGACTGAAGGTTAATTTCTCCAAATCTAAATGTCTTGTGATAAATGGAAAAGGAGAATTAATCATGAAGGGAGTTAGATCTAAGGACAACTGTTATCTATGTGCATCTCAAGAATCAAGTTATGTCTCCTCTTGCTTGCTTACCAAAGAAGATGAAGTTAAAATTTGGCATCAGAAACTTGGACACTTAAATCTGAAAGGCATGAAGAGAATCGTATCCATGGAATCTGTCAGAGGGATTCCTAAACTCAAGATTGAAGAAGGAAAAGTTTGTGGAGATTGTCAAGTATGGTACTAAGATGTCACATTAGAAGATTCAACATCTTACCACCTCAAGAGTCTTAGAACTTCTTCACATGGATTTGATGGGACCTATGGAGGTAGAAAGTCTTGGTGGAAATAATTATGTTTATGTTCTAGTGGATGACTATTCAAGATACACCTGGATAAATTCATCAGATAAAAGTCAGAAGCTTTTGAATTTTTTAAAGATCTTTGTCAAAAACTTCAAAGAGATAAGGAAAACAATGTTATCTAAGTCAGAAGTGATAATGGGAAGGAATTTGAGAATGCCAAGTTTGCTGAATTTTACTCTGAAGGAATTAGTCATGAATTTTCATCTCCCATTACTCCTTAGAAAAATGGGATTGTAAAATGCAAAAACACGGCTATACATGAATCTGCTAGAGCCATGATACATGCAAAATAATTACCTTATCATTTATGGGCTGAAGCAATGAATACTGCATGCTACATTCATAACAGATTCACCTTGAGAAAAGGTACTTTAGCTACTCTGTATGAATTATGGAAAGGATGAAAACCTACAGTGAAATACTTCCATGTCTTTGGAAGCAAATGTTACATCCTGGAAGATCATGAACAAAGAAGAAAGTTAGATCCAAAGAGTGATTAAGGAATATTTTTAGGATACTCTACCAACAAAAGATCTTATAGGATCTACAACTCCAGAACTAAAGTAATGATGAAGTTTGTAAATGTTATTGTTGATGATCAAGACATGAACAAAGAAGCTGATGTCATGGATGATGTTGAAACATTCCAAAATGCAACTCCAGTAGAAACTGAAAAAATAGAGGTACTGATGAACAACCCTTAAGCTCTTAGCCTGAAGATAGTCAAACCAAAAAAGATCCCTCTATCAGAATACATAAATATCTTCCTAAATACCTCATAATAGGAGAGCTAGATAAAGGAGTTACTACAAGATCAAGGGAGATAATCTCTAATTCTTGTTTTGTGTCAAAGAAGCACTATCTGATGAATTCTGGATTAATGTTATGCAAGAGGAATTAGCTCAATTCAAGAGGAATGAAGTTTGGGATCTTGTCCCAAGACCTAAAGGATCAAATGTGATAGGTACCAAGTGGGTGTACACAAACAAATCTGATGAATAGGGAGTTGTCACTAGGAATAAGGCAAGACTGATTTCTCAGGGATACACTCAAGTAGAAGGAACTGATTTTTATGAGACCAAGACTCCTATTGCTAGACTTGAGTCTATAAGATTACTTCTTGGTGTTGCTTGCATCTTGAAATTCAAACTATATCAAATGGATGTCAATATTGCCTTCTTGAATGGTTACCTAAATGAAGAAGTCTATGTGGAACAACCCAAAGGATTCATTGATCCTAATTTACCTAAGCATGTCTATAATCTAAGGAAAGCTCTATATGGGTTAAAACATGCTTGTAGAGCTTGGTATGAGAGACTTACTGAATTTATTGTTGACCATGGCTACAAAGAAGGTAGCATAGAAAAAACTCTTTTTGTGAAAGAAGAAGGAAAGAAGCTCATGATTGCTCAAATCTATGTTGATGATATTATGCTTGGTGGAATGTCTGAGGAGATGGTTCAACATTTTGTTAAACAGATGCAGTCTGAATTTGAGATGAGCCTAGTTGGTGAATTGACTTACTTTCTTGGTCTTCAAGTCAAGTAGATGGAAGACTCTATATTCATATCCTAGAATAAATATGCCAAGAATATAGTGAAGAAGTTTGAAATGGAGAATGCTAGCCACAAAAAGACACCTACTGCTACTCATTTGAAGTTATCGAAAGGTGAAAAGGGTGTAAATATGGATCAAAGTCTCTACATAAGTATGATTGGAAGCTTATTATATCTAACAACGTGCAGGCCTGGCATTGCCTTTGTTGTAAGAGTTTGTTCTATGTATCAAGTTGTTCCCAAAGTGATTCACATCAACCAAGTGAAAAGAATATTGAAGTATGTCAATGGTTCATGTGATTATGGAATGTTATACTCTCATGGTTGCAATTCTAAGCTAAGGGGTTATTGTGATGCTGACTGGGCATGATGTGTTGATGATAGAAAAAACACATCTAGAGGAGGCTTCTTTTTGGGAAACAATTTGATATCTTGGTTCAGTAAGAAGCAAAATTGTGTTTCTCTATCCACAACTGAAGCTGAATACATAGCAATTAGAAGTAGTTGATCTCAGTTGGTTTGGATGAAGCAAATACTGATAGAATACAATGTTACTCAAGATGTCATGACATTGTACTGTGAAAATTTGAGTGATATCAACAATTCCAAGAATCCTAATCAACATAGCAGAACCAAGCATATTGATATTCGGCATCATTTCATCAGAGGAATGGTTGAAGAAAAGATTGCTGCTCTAGAAAATGTAGCCACTGATTTACAATTGGCTGACATTTTCACTAAAGCCTTGGATGCTCATCAGTTTGAAATCATGAGAGGTAAGCTAGGGATTTGCATCAATGTGGATCTATAAAAATTAAAGTTATGTGGGAAAAATAGTCAAGACTTCTCAATTATCCTACTACAATTGTGTTATTATGTTCCTATTAATGATGGATGGATCAAAAGTGTAAATCCTAATGGTGACATAAAGACCAAGACAAGGAATGACAAAGTTGTTGCTGTTGTTTCTCATGCTAAGAATAATCTGAAGAATGGAATTATTTTATCTCAAAAGGGATTAATGGTATATGTATTTGGGTAGTTAATTATTAGGTGAATTCATGCTGATTGTTGATTTTGGAATGATCGGTGTTTATAAGAAATTCTTGGAGAAAGGATTTAGATTGATGAATTGTGGGGATAGTTTGGTTGGGATATTGTTTATAGGATAAATGTATAGTATGAATACAATTTTTGTGAATGTCTGATGTAAAGAAGGGTTTTGAAAGGGTGAAATGGCAGCTGAGATGGATCTCAATCACGGAGAATTTCTACAATATTCGCAGAGCTCGCTTAGTGAGGACTAGCTCGCTTAGTGAGGTGTTGAGAATTTTAGACCCTTCCAAACAATGGCGAGCTCACTTAGCGAGTCGGGTAGGTTGCTTAGCGAGACCTGGGGACCAAAAATAATTATTTTTATTAGTAAAAATTTCCAAAAATTATGTATTCTATATCCTTGTGGTTTTGTGTTGATGTAGTGGTGTTAGGAACATGTATTGATATGTTATACCTTGCTTTGTTGAATATTAAATGTGATGATGAGAAATACATGAATAAATTAATGTGAATATGTTGTGGTTGAGTTGTTATTGTATGTTTTCATTGCTAACTTGTCATAGTATGTTGTCGTTAAGTTGTTGTAGTATGAACTTATTGTAGTATGTAGTTGTTGTAGTATGTTGAGGAGGATGGGTTTTTGTAGTAGAATGTTGTTGCATAGTTGTTATACCATGTTGGGTTGTGGTTATAGTTGCATGATTGAATGGTGCAAAGAGGTAGAGTTGTGGTAGTAACATAATAATGTATGTTAGCTAAAATGCAAGTAATGGTTGAGTGATATTGATGTAATGATGAATATGTAGGTGTTGTTGTTGATTATTGTTGCATGTTGTTGTTACATGTTATTGTGGTTATTATCGTTGCATAATTTCGTTGATAATGTGTGACATGTGTATAGTTGTGGGATGGTGTACCAAGGTAGGGTATCAATATCCATCTGAATTCCTTGAGGGAATCGATGTTGGTGAGGTCATGAAATAGAGATTGTACATGACAATGAAACAGGGGTCGTGGGTGTGATCATGAAATAGGGATCATACTGGACTATGAAATAGGGGTCGAGAGTTCCGAAGGGATTGGATCATAAAACAAGGATCATTAACTGGTACCACGTGCATTGAGTCTGGTTGTGTCTCATTGCATTTTGATAGTGTGTTGTATGGTGTTTGTCGTGATTATATGTATAGGAATTGAAGGGTTGTTATTGTGTTGTGAGTGAATAATTGGATGATTTATGCTTTTGTATTAATATCATTCCTTTATTTTGATTGATTTGAGTATCTCACCTCCTTTGTTTGAATGTTACCTCTACATGGGTAACATGTAGGTACTCAAACGTAGTTAGAGTTCGTGGTCGGTGAAGTAGAAGTATTTCACATTAATGGCTTCTGCTATGATATGTAACTTGGGAGTCGGGAACGTTTTATAAGATTTAAGTTATAAAAGGAAAGTTAGTTGTTTATGTGATATGAAGACTAATTTTGTAGTCGAGTGAAATCATATATTTGGTATTGACTGAAATGTATAATTTTTCGTTGCATAATAAAGTTTATTTATTGGATTAAATTGCGTAATTTTTGAAAATCTCAAAATAGGTTACATGCCTTTTGTTTAATAGAAAGTTGTTTGGAGGAATGTAATACCTTGACTAATTAATGTAAATATTTAAATTACTTTGAGTTTTCTTTTAAAATTAAGCGGGGGGTAGTTAGGGTGTTACACATGGAATACCAGAATTCCATGGGCATTGATGTGACAAACTTGGGACTAGTTCCTGGAGTGAGAATCACTCCTAAGTTCAAGGCGCCTTCTTTCGACAAATACAACGAAAGTACTTCCCCAAGAACCCATATTCATGCTTACTTTGGGAGAATTTATGTCCACACTAATGATGAGAAGCTTTAGATGAACTTTTTCCAAGATAGCTTTTCAGTAGATTCATTGAGCTGGTATATGAAGTTAAGCAAGGTATCTATCAGAAGTTGGAAAGACTTAGCTGAAGTATTCCTCAAGCAGTATCAATATAATATTGACATGGCTCCAACCGCACTCAGCTGCAAAGCCTTTCTCAGGGGGCTACAGAAATTTTCAAAGAATATTCCCAAAGGTGGCGTGAAGTGGTTGATCGGGTTCAACCTCCTTTGCTAGATAGGGGGATGGCTAACATATTTAAGGGCACTTTGCAAGGTGCATTCTTAGATCATTTGGTTGTTTTTCTGTCTATCGATGTTTTTTATATTGTTATTGCTGGTGAAAGGATAGAGAATTTGTTAAAGTTGGGTAAAGTTCAGGATGTGAGTGGCATTAGTGCTTCCGGTATGAAGAAGCCTTTTGCTAGTGGTCAGAGAAGAAGAGAGGGAGAAAAAAATGGTGTGTATAGGGGACGAGAAAAAGATCATTCCCAGAGTTATCATCAAGCAGTTTCTATAATAATTCCCACACAACTTATTTGGCAACAATAGCCATAGCAACATGCTCACCAACAACAAGCACATAGGTCATATCAATAGAGGTACAGACAGAGAGACCGTCACATTAACCACTTCCTATAACATATGCTACATTATTACCACACTTACACAAGTTGAACTTGGTCGAACTCCACACTATGGTACCTCCAGCTGTGTTACCACGAGGTTATGATGCTAATGCCTGATGCAAACTCCACTCAGGAGCTCGGGGGCATACCATTGAGAAGTGTAGGGAATTCCAACATAAAGTGCAGGTTGTAATTGATTCTAAGGAAATAAATTTCTCCCCTCCTCCGAATGTGACCAACAATCCCATGCAAAATCATGGCAAGGCGAATGTGCATGCTATTGAAGACGGAAGAGGTTTGAACCCGGTGACCGATGTCAATCATGTGAGGACTTTGTTGCTGGTAGTAAAAGCTCATTTGTTGAAGGGGTAGGTGTTCCTGAGTTGCGACAAGGTTTGTTCAGATTGCTTGAATCAAATTAATGGTTGCAAGAAATTGAAGAATGGTTTGCAGAGCTTGATAGATGAGGGCCGTTTGAAATTTGATAGTGTTGTAAAGAAAAATGATGAAGTGTCAACAGTATCAATATACTATACTCCTACTGAGATTCAAGTGCCTGCGAGAGCATCTCCTGTTACCATCAGTGTGCCGGAAAGGCCTAGTCCTATTACTATAACGGTACCAGGACCGCTACCATTCACGTATGAGAAAGCCATTCCATGGCATTATGGGGATGATGTGTACTATCAGGGAAAAAAGTAGGAGGTAGAGACTCCTTTGACTAGCAATTCCAGTATTGGCAACGTGGGTGGCCTCGGAGGTTTTACCCAAAGTGGTAGGTTGTTCGCTCCGCAAATGCTACGCAACGATAAAGAAGCTGAAGTTGCGGCAAAGGCTAAAGAGAAGAAGGTGGTTGAGGAATTCACTATACCTGAAATTGATCCAAGAGAACTTTTGAAAAGAAGGTGGAAGAGTTCATGCGGATAATCAAGAAGAGGTATCACAAGATCGTGGAGCAGCTGAATCAAACCCCGTCTAAACTCTCCATCTTGTCATTGTTAATGTGCTCTAATGCATATAGAGAAGCATTATTGAAAATATTGAAGATGGCGTATGTTCCTCAAAAATCACAATCAATCAGCTTGAAAGTGTGGTGGCCAATGTAAATGCCAATCATGGACTGGGCTTCACTGCTTATGATTTGACTTCATAGGGATGAAATCACAATAAGGCTTTTCATATTACTATGGAGTGCAAAGGGGAAGTATTGTCGCATGTGTTAATTGATACAGGCTCCTCGTTGAATGTGTTTCCTAAGAAAGAGTTGATGAAATTAGAAGTGGATGGCCTTGTATTAAGACCCAGTTATCTAATCGTTTGAGCTTTTGATGGGTCTAAATGATCCATGTTTGGAGAGGTTGAGTTACCTGTGAAAATAGGACCTCAAGTTTTCAAGTTCACATTCTATGTGATAGATATACAGCCAGCTTATAGTTGTTTGTTGGGTCATCCGTGGATCCATGTTGTCGGGACTGTTATGTCCATTTTTCATCAAAAGCTGAAATATGTGGTTGACGGACAAATGGTGACTATATGCGGGGAAGAGGATATCTTTGTTAGCCATCTATCAACGTTCAAATATGTGGAAATGGATGGAGAGATTCACGAGATATTGTGCCAAGCGTTTGAAACTGTGAATATCTTTGTTAGCCATCTGTCATTTATGGATGGTTTCTCCGGGTATAACTAGATTAAGATGGCACCTGAAGATATAGAGAAGACCACGTTCATTACCCCGTGGGGTACTTTCTGTTACAAGGTGATTCCTTTTGGATTGAAGAACGTCAGGGAAACATATCAGCGGGCCATGGTGACATTATTCCGTGAGTTTGATCCATAAAGAGATTGAGTGCTATATGGATGATACGATTTCCAAATCGCAAACAAAAGAAGAACACCTGATTAACTTGGAGAAGTTATTTGAAAGACTGAGAAAGTTCCAATTAATGTTGAATCTGAACAAGTGCACTTTCGGAGAGTGATCTGGAAAGTTACTAGGTTTCATTGTAAGTGAAAAAGGAATTGAGGTTAATCATGCAAAGGTAAAAGCCAAAGAAGAAATGCTTGAGCCGAGAATAGAAAAAGAGGTTTGTGGTTTATTGGGTACATTGAACTACACTGAAAGGTTCATATCTCACCTAACAGCCACGTGTGAACCAATATTCAAATTGCTAAGAAAAGATCAAATGGTCAGGTGGAACGACGATTGCCAAGTGGCATTCGACAAAATAAAAGAATACTTGCAAGAACCTCCAATTATCATGCCTCTGGTTTTGGGGAGGCCATTGATAATGTATTTGACTGTACTCGAGGGTTCTATGGGTTGTGGTCACGGTCAAAACGATGAGACAATTAGAAAGGAATATGCCATCTACTACCTGAGCAATAAATTCATTGACTATGAATCCAGGTACTCAATGCTTGAGAAAACATGTTATGCACTAGCATGGGCTGCTAAGCGATTGAGGCATTATATGCTCACGCACACAACTTTGTTAATTTCCAAAATGGACCCAATCAAGTACATTTTTGAGAAATCAACACTGATATCAAGAGTTTCACATTGGCAAATGGTTCTGACTGAATACGACATCCAATATACTTCTCAAAAAACCATAAAAGGAAGTATCTTGTCAGACTATCTTGCACAGCAACCAATTGATGATTACTAACCAATGAGATTTGATTTCCCTGATTAGGACATCATGTTCCTCAAAGCTAAAGATTGCGATGAACCACTCCCGGAGGAGGGGCCAGACCCTGAATCCAAATGGATTCTGATGTTTGATGGGGCTATCAATATGAATGGTCACGGAGTTTGAGCGGTTCTCGTCACGTCGGAGGGAGTTCATATGCTCTTTACTGCCCGAGTGACTTTTGGATGCACCAACAATGAAGTAGAATATGAGGCCTGTATCATGGGGATTGAGGAGGAAATTAACTTGCGAGTTAAGACCCTCAACATATTTGGAGATTCAACCCTGGTAATCAATTAAGTCAATGGGAACTAGTATACCCATTAGCCTAATCTGATCCCATACAAAGACTACACGTGAAGACTGTTGACTTTCTTCACAATAGTGAAACTATACCATATACCTCATGATGAGAACAAGTTGGCTGATGCTTTGGCTACTTTATATTCTATGATCAAAGTGCTACAGTGGAACTATGTGCCTAAGATTAATGTGTCCCGCCTTGACATACATGCTTGCAGTCGATGCGGTGGACGATGACAAGCTATGGTTTCACGATATCAAATGTTTCTTAAAAAGGCAAGAGTACCCAGTAGGGCATATAACAAAGATAAGAAGACTCTAAGAAGATTGTCTGGTAGCTTCTTCCTGAATCAAGATGATGTGCTTTATAAAAGGAACTTTGACATGGTTATGCTCAGGTGCCTGGATAGACACGAAGCAGACATGTTAATACAAGAAGTTCATGGAGGATCTTTCGGTACCCTTGGTGGAGGACATGAAATAGCAAAGAAACTGTTGAGGTTGGGGTATTATTGGCTAAAAGGGGAGTCATATTGTTGCAAGTACACCGCAAATGTCACAAATGTCAAATCTATGCAAATAAGGTGCATGTTCCTCTGAATCTGTTGAGTGTCATGTCTTCTCCTTGGCCCTTTGCAATGTGGGGCATTGACATAATCAGAAAGATTGAACCTACTATTTCCAAGGTCATTATATCATCTTGGTCGCCATTGATTATTTCACAAAATAGGTTGAAGCAACATCTTATACCAACGTCACTAAGCAGGTGGTCGCCCGATTCTTGAAAAGAGACATCATTTGTCGCTACCGAGTGCCCGAGAGAATCATTATTGATAATGGTTCTAATTTGAATAACAAGATGATGGTTGAATTATGCCGAGATTTCAAGATTGAATATGAAAATTCTTCTCCTTATCGTCCGAAGATGAATGGTGTTGTCGAGGAGACTAATAAGAATATCAAGAAGATTGTGCAGAATATGGTTGTCACGTACAAAGATTGGCATGAGATGCTACCGTTTGCTTTGCATGGGTACCAAAAGTCAGTATGCATATCTACTGGGGCAACATCGTTCTCACTTGTATATGGTATGGAGGCAGTCCTACCAGTCGAAGTTGAGCTTCCTTCTCCTAGGGTAATGATGAATGTAAAACTTGATGAAGCCAAATGGGTTTGTGCCAGGTTTAACCAGTTGAGCCTCATTGAAGAGAAACATTTAGTAGCTATATGTCACAGGAAGTTTTATCAACGGAGGAAGAAGCAGGCATTCAATCAGAAAGTGCATCCTCGGGTTTACCAAGTCGGAGATGTGGTACTCAAAAGGATCCTTCCTCCTAATACAAATCATAGGGGAAAATGGACTCCCAACTATGAAGGTTCATTCATGGTTAAAAAGGTCTTCTCGGGCGGAACCTTATTGCTTATAGCCATGGATGGCAAAGACTTTCCATCCCCTGTCAACTCAGATGCAGTAAAAAAAAAGAGTCCAGGAAAAAAAGGGTATCCTGGAGAACCATAAAAAAGAATAAAAAGTTTGGGCAAAAATTAGGAATATAAATAAAAATAATGTACACTCGGTAAGTTGAAAACCCGAAAGGGCAACTTAGGCAAAAATGGGTTCCCGGTGGAAGAAGCCACGAGACCAAAAATAGGGATTAAAGCGAATGACTGTTATCTGAGTTATACATATTCCATTACCGTTTCATCAAGCTGACTTTTTGAAGGATAGGAATTGGTCCAATCACTCTTCAGGAGGCAAGATTAGGGTGTCTTGAAGACATACTGGTTATAGTAGAATCGAAACTCAGTGGAATTCCATTTACACATTGCCATTAGGATAGTTTCTTTTCTCAATTTACAAAAATCACTTCTTTCCAGGGTTTGCTTCCTTATATAGTTGCTGATTTCAGGCTTTTCAATCAATAAAATTTAATTTCAGTCAAAAAGCTTCTTATTTTTTATTGTACTATTTTGTTTACAAAATAGTCCGAATTTTTATAAACATTGCATTTGAAAACATGGTGGCTTTACAATAATAAGCGCTAGAAAAATATTTAAAATTGCTTTGAATGTTTAGTAATCATGGGTGGTGTATTCAAACCATGCGATACCCCGGGGCATGTGTGCATATTCTTTTGCTTCCAGGTGTAAACACCCCAAATTTTCCCTCAATTTTTCTCACACCATGGCTTGTGATCTTTCATGTTTGTTTTAGTATAAGCATACCATCTCATATTGCATATTTGTTTCACTGCATTGTTCCATTTTCATCTGCATCTAGGGTTTGTGATCTGAGCAATCCAAGAATCAATCTGAGCCATCCCAATGGTCTTGAAGCTTTCCAAGAGGGTCCATGTGTGTTATATGATCATAATATGCTCCCCAAAGTTCATGAAAGTCAAGAGATCACAAAGAATGGCAAAGGCATAGAGGTAGAGCTAGGGTTTTCCTCCACAAATGACCAAAATTAGGGTTTTGGTTTCAGAGGCCTTAATTCCAAATTTTTGGTCATTCTTGTTTCTAATATTCTTAATATGCTATAAGGATCATGTGTACCAAGTTTGATGAAGAAATTCATTGTGGAAGTCATCTGATCATTGGTTAACTTCTTGAGCAAGTAAAGTCAAAATCAGGGCATCTGAGGCCTCCATCAAGGGAACCAAAGGGTCATCATCATCATTTTAAGTCTCTATGATCTTTATTTGATCTTAGAAGTGGTTGGAAGTTCACAAAATTGAAGAATTTTGAGCCAAATGCAAACTTGCTATTTTTGGAAATGACTTGTAATGGAAACTTTCTATTTTGGGAAAGATTTTCAACCTCCTCTTTCATGACCAAAAATGCTTCAAATGAAACATTATTGGGCATGAAAGTTGTAGATTAGGTCTTTCCCTTTTCAAAAAGTACTAGAACATGTCTTGATTCATCCTAGAACTCAAGATATGGCCTTTCAAAGTTGGCAAAAATCCTATAATTTTCAAGTTCATGTTGTAACAACCCAAAATTTGCCCTCTAAATTATTACTATCTAACTGGCTATTGCTTCGTTTATCTCTTTCTTTCATTAGGTCATAATACTTGCCATCATGCATTGGACTCCTAAGACGTGGGATCAAGAATTCCTTGGTAATATGGTTTCCTGTTTACTTTAAAGATAATTCATTCAGGTCAAAGTAGGAGAGTGGGTGGTGTCCATCAAAATCATTTAGCTAGGGTTCATTTCCCTAACTAAGTGACACTCAAAGGAATTTGAGGGTGATGTCTGTCCGTTAGGGGATCTTATTTGTCGATGGATATTATCATCATTTGAGATACAAGGTATTGAATAATAATATGCGCTCAAATTTGGGGCAATAACAAAGGAACGTTGGGCTGTGATACATGATATCTAGTCATAGGTTGTGATACAGTTTATTGCTTGGTCATGATGTTTGAGTTTAAAGTGGACTTAAGATTGATGGTTCGTTGAGGATACAAGGATGCTTGGGAATGAAGATTTGTTGTAAAAAAAAACATGTACAATGAGATTACTTGGATTTTACGATTTATGTCCATTCATCAAAATCAATAACCCATACTTCACCGGCGCGTGTGCATAGTGGTGGTAAGGGTATATCCTCCTCTGCGTTGCCTTACAATCGAACTTCTCCTAGCTGGCTCAAGACCTCTTCGCAAGATGTTGATGAAAATATTTGCAAATTTGCTAAGAAGGATTTGACTCCTTCTCAGATCGATGTTATTCTCCATAATTCTCACGGTACTTCCCCGGTCAAGAGTGTTACCGGAAACAAAATCCTCCGTATTCTCAAAGCTCACGGACTTGCTCCTAAGATTCCTGAGGATCTATAACATTTGATCCAGAAGGTAGTTTCAATCCGCAAGCATTTGGAGAGGAATAGGAAGGACAAGGATTTTAAGTTCAGGCTCATTCTTGCTGAGAGAAGAATCCGTTATATTTCTCGCTATCATAAGAAAACTAAGAAGCTTCCCCTGTCTGGAAATATGAATCAACAACTGCCAGCACTCTAGTTGCTTAAGGATTGTACCAGCTCATGTTTCTTGCGTTCCGGATATAGAGGATTGCTCTACTTGCAATCTGCCTTGACATTTTGTTGTTTATCCGGGGTTTATTGACCATGTTATTTCTTATTTTGTTAAGAACAGACATATTTTTAACCTTTAGTACGGTGTAATTCATTTAAGTAACATCAAACTGCTTGAAATTTATTTTAAACAATCTTTGTATTTCTGAGATACCACTAGTTAAAAACAAAAGGGGAGAATACAATGAAATGTAGGAGAGAACTTTCAGTTACAAAAATAATAAAAAAATATAAAGAACTTCGGTCTCTCAGACCTTCTGAGTCCCATTCATGCTTCATCACTCAATCTTCATCCTTGCTATGAAGAACAAAGCCGAAGATCATGTTCACATCTTGAAGGCTCGGAATAAAAAGGAACTCTGCTTCAAGATTTCTTCAATGACCTGCAACAAGGATTTACAAAGATAAGGTTTTCTATTGTAAAGTCAGCAATTTGCAAGGACAAGATTCCTGTAAAAAGCAAGTCGTGAAAGCTTGCATAATGATTCAAGGAATTCGCGGATCTAAGTTCAAGAGTCTGCAACAGATTACGCAAAAAAAAAGAGGTAGATGAAGAAAACAAAATTGCCCAATCTCTTATTTACCTGAACTTCAACCTTCCTTCGAGACGCAACTTATGAACTTCCCGCGCGCTCCAGATCTTATTCCACATTCACTTCATTCAACAACGACCTTCATCAATAATCTGCAGATGACCGGTATGCAAAAATGAAAGGAATGCAGAATCAATTGAAAGATAGAATTGCAAAGTATCATTCATAAGAATCCCAAAACAAAAAAATCAGAAAACTGATAATTAAATCATAACCAAATATCAGTTAGAGCCACAATCGAAACATAACTGAAAAATATAACAAACTTTCTAACAGTTTTTCTAACAGAAATTTAACTGAATCACAGAGAAGAACTCACCTCTATAAAATCAGGGTCTTCACCATCTTCAAGGTTCCCTGGGAAAATTCAGTTCTTCCACCATTCTCCAAATCCCACTCCTTTTTCATCCTTCTTCATCAATCACTCTTCACCATCTTCTCCATTTTTCTTCTGGTTTATTCATCCTCCTCTTCACTTTTTCTTCACCATTCTTCCATTTCTGCATCATCATCAATCTCAACCTCACTCTTTAATCTTCATCCATCACCATCCTCAAGATTCTTTCTTCGTACAACCTGCAAAATCAATACGAAGTTGCACAAGTTAGTGAAGCTGCATCAAGAACATCCTTCAATCACACTTCATCCTGAATCTTCATCCCTTTCGTCGTCAATATCTCCCATTCTCTTCAACCTTGAACCTGCATCATTGATCATCATTAGTGCACCCAAAAAACAAAAAAAAACAAAAAAACTTCGATAACTATAGCAAACCGTAACGGATTTTTTCGTACCTTCGTCAGGATAAACTCACGGAGGAACGAGTCTCAGACAACAAGAGGATGTGAACTCAAACGCGTATCTGAAAAGCATTTCGCACGGCGGTGGCGTCAGAATAACAGAAACTCCATCATCACGCTTTCATTCATCAAATAGAATCGTACTCAACATCGTGGGGGCATCGAAACAATGGTGGTGTCTTCTTCATTGACGTCGTCGAAACGACTTGGATCCATAAGGTATGAACTCAAGATTTCCTCGTTCGTTACATGTTGATTATTGTTCTTGAGGTCGAACGAACATCCATGGAGTGTGGTTTTTTTGGATTAGGGGCGAGAGGGCGGTTTAGGGTTTGGTATGACGAAATTGTAAGGTTTGGAGGGAGACAGGAACATAGGGGGCGTCGTCTTCGGAAGCTCCGTTGGCGTTTTCGGTTTACACCAAGGGATTAGGGTTTGTTGTTTTAGGTGGAGGAAGAAGAAGAGATGGGCGCCGCCATAAGAAGGAAGGAGAAAAGGGGGTCTAGGGTTTTTGATTATTTCTTAGGTGTTTAGTTGTGTTTCGACGCATTGTTTTTTTATATAATTGTGATTAAATGAGTGAGAGGATTAATAGGGATTGAATAAATAAAAGTAATTAATCTACCATAAACAAGATAATTAAGGCCACCGTAATAATCAATTTCATTAACAATCTTTAAGCTTTCCATCGCCCTTTTGAATATTTTTAGGATAGGTCTTGAGTTTGGGTCCAATCCGGCAGTGACACGTGTCACCGTCCGGTTGGACCACCCTTTCATAATCCTACGCGTATCCACCACCGTAACACCCATGGACCCTACAAGACTCCTGCTTTTGGGCCCTAAGAATTTCTTTTCGAACCCCCCATTTAGGCCCAGTTTGGCATTGTAACTAAGAAAACTTTCTTTCCTCACCCCCTCTCTATTTCATTTCTTTTATTTTTCTATGTTATGCCTCTTCAATTTAATTCACAAAAATTATGAAAAACATTTAATAAAAATCCTTAAAAATTATATTCGAATATTAATTCAATTTAGAAACATTCTCAATTTTTTATTTTCTGAATTTAATCATTTTTCGATTTAATTTCGATTTTTCATTTTAATTTATTTATATTGAATTCCTTTATAAAGACATAAATTTGTACAATTTATTTCTGCCACTTTCCATAACATTTTTTGCCCATTCTTTTTGCTACGATTAAAGGACAAATTATAGTACCTAAAAAATTTTTGGTGTATTTTTTAGGACAATTTTTCTACTGTTTTGGTAGTGTGATTTGTATAAGTTTGTGATTAAACCTTAGATAGATTTAAGTGACCATTTATCATAGTTAGACTTAGAATTTTTAAGATATTTTTTGGTACAATTATATAATCAGGTTAGAGACTCTAGGGAATTAATTTCACAATTTTTCCATGAATTTTGATATTTTTGGCATTTTAATTCATTTCCATCATATTATGCATATTCATGATTCATGTCATTCACTAACTATTTCCCTTCTTGTGCAAGGTATTTTCCGAGGATTTGCTTATGGACTTGGATATTTTTTATGCCTCGATATTTTTTGTGATTTGTACTTTGTGATGTAATAGCTTAGAACTTGTATGTTAGGATAGAAAAGATAAAACAAATCAATAGAAAACCAAAAATCTCAAAAAATAAAATAAAGACTTGATCCAACGTCGAGTAAATTTTCAAATAAATAAAGTTGCATGTGAATTTAGGATCCCTCGATTACCATCGTTCCATTCCATTCAACCAAAAGCAAGCCTTGTATGTTGCACACCATAAGTCGTGCGTCTCAGCACCACGCAATCGACCCACCCGATCCATTGTTTCATTCCATTTACATTTCATATACGTTTTCACCTACCATGACTTAGGAGGACCATATTGTTCATTATTGCCTTTTATGTTCTCATCTCTAGTTCAATATCTCTTAGGTAGATTTAATCTTTCAATCCTCACTAACCATAGGTCATCATTAAACTCCATTAACTTAGGGTAAGTCTAGTTTCCCTTAGAATTTTTCCTTTGATAACTTGAGTATCACATCTCATCTTTAAGAAAAATCAAAACATTTAATAAAGGAAAAGATGTACAATGCGCCACGAGCCTTAAGCTATACGGGAAATGATTAGTGGGGGTCTCCTTCACTCTTCTAGGATGCTTTACAAACGTTCCATTGGGGGCGATCTTGGAAAGTATTCGCTCCTGTGTCATAGTCTTTAGTGTTGTACATATGAAAAACACAAATTCAAAACATTTCTTATAAAAGACAACAAACCAAGAAGTCACGTCTTCTCATCTCATCTTATACTCTTTGCGGACGAACATGACTTGTCTCGACAGTTCAAACAGCGATATGGTAAACACCCTCGAGTCAGAGCCGGTAACACCTGAGCTAGAGCTATGGCAACGTCATCATAAAAATCACAAACAAGTGTAAGCCTTAGTTAGACGAACTACGGCGTCTCTGATCCTCATTTATCCCGATGAGGTACGTAGGTTGTGGGGTAGGGCCCATTCGAGCACAATCTTTCCTTTTCCCTACATTTTCCCCTTTTATTTCCATTTGTCAATCCCATTTCTTTTCTCATTTCATTTCCATTCCAGATAGCCATTCTTTTATTCAAACAACAAATTATTTCTCACCCTTTGAAATAGACTTATAAGCGTGGATCCCGTCGGGTACGGAGGACGGATTGGGGTGCTAATACCTTCTCAATTCGTAACCGACTTCCGGACCCAGATCTTTGGTTCGCAAGGCCTCGTCCTTTTCCTTCTTCCTTAGGTTTGTGCAACATTACCTTTCCCATTCCTTCGGGATAAAAATGTCTGGCTGGCGACTCTAACTTTTCCGCGCCACTTTCGCGTTTGTACTAGGATGAAAATCCCGGGAGCGACAGCTGGCGACTCAGCTGGGGATCTTTTAGAAATTCTGATTTCCCCTTTGAGAGTCAATCCTAGTGCTTGTCTGTTTCTGTTTTCGTTGGGTGCTTATTCATTCGCTGTTATGCTTTAGTTTAGCTTTACTATTTTATTTACAGTTTATTGCTTTCCTTTACAGCTTTATTTACAGCTTTCTGCACTTTACTTTACTGTCGCATATACTGGCATATATTGTACTGGCTGTTCTGGTTTTCCTTGGCGGGATGGGATTATTGTGAGATAAGCCAAATACCCGGCTTGAGTATACACATAGGATTTAGAGTGGGCAGTCGTGTGGCTTGCGTGGTCTTGAGCACGTGTAGTTTTCACGAGTCCCATACCCAGATCAGGCTCTCTTGGGATATGTTCTATACTGCCTAGGCAGACCATAGAATGTTCCCACCTGAGCTGCTAACACTGGGAACCGATCATCGAGGACCTTAGTGGAAACAACCCTCTCCAGTGGTGACAGTGGCAGACCACATTTCATGGCAAACCCATTCGCACCCGAGGGCCCACTAGGAAATCGCATAGGATAACCTTGTTCTCTCGTAGGAACCTGGTTTAAGCAATTGGTCGTATGACGGTAGTATTGTACCCTTCGGGATGAATGTAATATTGTTTCTCGACTTCAGTGCTTGAAGCCGGGAACTTATGAGGGATGCTTGTTTTTCCGGAACTCAGCTGAGGCTTCCCTGAGTAGTACATAATGCCAAACTGATTCCCTGATTTGGTCATGAGCCATTTCTCGGAAATGGTGAACGTATTATTACTATTCGGCTTTGAGAGTCTGTGATGTTGACCCGTAGTAGCATACCCGTGAGATTGGGAGGGGTTTACAGGTTTGCAGAAAAACTAAACCTTCAACCTACCTTGTTCTTGATACTTGGGTTTTCTTCCGACACATATTTATGATCTGGTATTCTTGACTCAGGCAAAATCAGAAGGCAGTACAACAGTTCCCGGTATATGCAACAGTGATCACATGCCATTGCATTGCATCACGTCACCCGCATACTTGCATTCCTAACACATGTTTATTCATTTGCAGGGCTGCATATCACGTCCTTGATTCCAGTTGTGGGTATTGATCTATGAGCATGGAATCCAAGAAAAAGACCAAGTGTATTATCTCCTACAAGGTTCATCAGCTTGTTGTGAAAGAAATTCTCAAAGTGAAGGCCTTAGCTCCTCCAGAAGTTCTGAATGTCTTCAAACAGGATTATGGGTGGATTTTGTATTTCATAGAGCCCATCAGTGACTATGCTTTCAGAGGGATGCACACCTTGCTGCAGTTTTATGATCCACAACTTAGATGTTTCGTACTTTCTGATTTCGTATTGGCACCTACATTAGAGGAGTATTCAAGCATCCTGAGAGTTTCCGTGAAGGACTGTGCACCATTTTTTGGGTCCAAGATTGACCCCGACTTCAAAGATGTAGCAACTGCTCTTTATTTGAGCAGGTCATTATTGGAAGACCGGGTTGATAGTAAAGGAGGCTTCCGAGGATATCATTTGACTTTCTTGTTGGATGAGGCTATTAAAGCAGCTGAGGCAAAAAGTTGGAGTACCTTCAATGCGATCCTAGCTTTGTGTATCTATGGAATCACTTTGTTCCCGAACATGCCGAACTTCGTGGATGTTGATGCTATTCGCATTTTCATAGAAAAGAATCCTATTCATACTCTCTTAGGTGATCTCTACCACTATGTGCATTATAAGAATGAGAAGCGAATGGGTGGAATGTTGAATTGTTGCGCGACTGTATTCTGCAAGTGGTTCACATGCTTTCTTCCGCAATCAGGAGCTTTTGAGAAGACGAAGAACACTCTTGAATGGTCTGAACGACTGATAGGCTTACAAGAAAAGGATATTATCTGGGTTAATCAGGGTTTGCGGTGCATTGATATTCTTCATAGTTGCGGAGGATTCCCTAATGTTCCATTGATCGGTAGGAAAGGGGGAATTAATTATAACCCTTCTCTCACGGTTAGACAGTTCGGGTATGCCTTAAAGAAACCACCAGCCGCTGTGGACATCACAGAGTCCTTGTACTTCCAATCAACAGATGGATTTGAGATTGCTCAGAAAGCTTCTAATGCTTGGCATAGTCGAAAGACAAAAGGGAAGAAGACTTTGGGAGTAGGGAATTTTCGAATGTATCCACCGTTTGCAGAATGGCTGAGAGAACGGGTTGAAGTGTTACTGTTGCCATTTGGGCCTGCGCCTCTTCTATATCCCACGGTCGTTGAACAACCTTCCATAATTAGCATTGAAGAGTTCAACAAGATGAAGATAGAAAGAGACGGGTTGTTAAAGGAGAATGCACAATTGAGTCAAGAGCTTGCTAAAGCTAATCACGCCAGACATGAGATTGAGTGGAAAGCTCAAGAATATGCTGAGAGGCATGCTATTGTAAGGAAACAGTGTGAAGTTGAGTTAGCTCGGTATGAGAGGTTCAAGTTTGCTACTAGAAGTTCTTCCAAGGAACACATTGACACTAGAAGGCAACTGGATCAGAAGACCTTGATGTTGGAGAACATGAAAAAGAGACATGTTGCTTACAGGATCAAAAGAGAGGAACAAGACAAAGTTCAAGCTGAAGAGATCGCGAGTAAGCTGAAGGAGAAAGACGAAGAGATGGCCGGTAAGTTGAGAGAAAAGGATGCGGAACTGGCTAAAGCCCGAGAGGAAGCTGCTTACTACAAGCGGATGATGATCTGCTATCAGAAGCAGCTGAAGAGGTTTGAAGACAACCAGGTGCAGACGAAGGAATTGGTAGAAGTTCCTAAGATGAGACCGATCATTGACTCAGACCTAGATAGTGGATCGCATTGACAAAGACATCTTTCTATTTGCTTGTATGTTGTGGGATTACCATCAGGAATGTTGATGGAATCTTTTTATCATTGTGCTTCTGTTTGAATCCATGCTTTGGGTGTTTTGACTATATCAATAAAGTTCTTATCATAAAAAGGTTTCTTTACTATCATTATGTGAGCTCTCGCTTTGTGATTACTGACACATTTACAAAAACACGTTGGTCTTCGTATTCTTGGAATTGTTTGGCACATCTGCTACGCACACACACCTTATATTATCAACACTGCTTGTTATTCACAGCAAAAAGAGCTTCTGTCTTCATCAAACCCACAAAACTGGAATCATGGGATGGGATGCCCTAAAAATGAATCGACATGCCATAACATTCATTTCCTGCATATCATATTCTTATGTTTTTGCAGGTTACCCAGAGTTTTAACTTATTTAACTGCAGGCAATATAGCTGGTCAACGCCTTCACCGATATCCAACTAAAATAAACCGAGTAAGGATGGCTGAACGAATGCAGACTGATCTCAATGAGCTTCGACAGAGGATGGATCAGTTCATGGAAATGATGACTAGCATGGCCCAGAACCAGGAGCATCTCCGGATGATGGTTGAGCAACCTCATGGGAATGTTAATACGGGAATACCGGCTGAGAATGTGGACTCTAACGCTGCCCGTAACGGGGAGCCTAATCCAAATAGGACCACAACCCGTAATGCAGGTTTAGAAGACAATCAAGAGGACCAGTTCACTCTACTGGATGCTGATATGGGTAACATGAATGAGATCAGCAATCGCAGGTATGAAGCGCTGGCAGAGAAGATCAAGGCCATGGAATGTCAGAATTCCTTGGGCATCGATGTAACCAGTCTCGGGTTAGTACCAGGAGTCAGAATCCCTCCCAAGTTCAAGGAACCATTGTTTGACAAGTACAACGGCAACACGTGCCCTAGGACTCACATTCACGCGTACTTTGGAAGAATCTCGGCTCACACTGATGACGAGAAACTCTGGATGCATTTCTTCCAAGACAGTTTATCTGGAGCTTCATTGAGCTGATACATGAAGCTGAGTCGGGTCTCTATTCGAAGTTGTAAAGATCTAGCTGAAGCATTCCTCAAGCAGTATCAATACAACATTGATATGGCTCCGAATCGCACTCAGTTGCAGAACTTGTCTCAAGGATCTAAGGAGAGTTTTAAGCAGTATGCCCAGAGGTGGCGTGAGCTGGCCGCACAGGTTCAACCTCCATTGCTGGATCGGGAAATGGCCGACATGTTTATGAGCACCTTGTAAGGTGTTTACTTGGATCGTTTGGCCGCCTGTCCGTCCATTGGTTTTGCTGATATCGTCATTGCTGGAGAAAGAATAGAGAATTTTCTAAAATTGGGGAAGATTCAGGATGAAAGCAGTGCTAGTTCTTCTGGTGTGAGAAAGCCTTTTGGCAACGGCCAAAGAAGAAGAGAAGGCGAGACGAATGTTGTGTATAGAGGCCGAGACAGAAGTTATTCTCAAGGTTACTACCAAGCAGCTGCGGTGACCATTACTCCACAGGTTCAACAACAACGACCACAGGGTCAGCAACAACAGGTACAAAGACCAAATCAAGAAAGAACGAGAGCGAGAAACCGCAGACTTGATCCCGTCCCATGCCCATATTTTGTATTGCTTCCAGAGCTGCTAAAGTTGAACCTGGTCAAGCTTCGTACCATGAGATCTCCTGCTCCTGACAATCTACCTCCGAATTTTGATGCTAATGCCAGGTGCGAATTCCATTCAGGTGCCCAGGGGCACAATATTGAGAAAAGTTGGGCTTTTCAGAACAAGGTACAGGACCTAGTTTACTCCAAGGCGATCAATTTTGCTCCTCTCCCAATTGTACTCCAGAATCTGATGCCTAGTCATAATGGAACCGGTGTCACGGTTATTCTACCAGATGGTTCACGTTAACCTGAAGTATTCAAGTTAATCACCCAGGACGCCAGGGTCTTCATGAAGCAAATATAGCCAGTAGTATTCAAATACTCTCAGTGATGGCATTTATGTGTTTGCCTTTCTTCATTGTTCATTTTCATCCCTATTGAGGGGAACTACGTCGCTCTGATTCTTCATTGGTCATCAGTCAATGGAGATATGTAGGCAGAAGATCGTCAGGTCTTTCCGAGCAACCTTATAGGGCAACTTTACTCCCCATCTTCACTCTTTCCTTCAGATGTCTCATGTCAAAGTCAAAATAGCTAGAAGAGGAAGTATTACTGCCATGGTTAGGTATACGGCTGCAAAATGAAGATTACAAATCTGTGAAAAAGCTATTGATCACCAAAAGTATCCAAGACTGACAGGTCCAGAGGGACCCAAGCCTCCTCAACTACGGCAATATTCAACTTCTTTACTGCATTTCCATTTGTAGTTTCTTTTATATGTTAAACATTTGTCTACATGTATGAAATTTGTTTGCTTTTGAATGTTAGCAATAATAAAACTCACATGTTTTTCCTTGAAGTAAATTCATTTGCATTCCCTTATAATTTTGCATGTGTACATCACAATACCAATTGTCATGCTTAAATTCTATGAAGGAGGATGACGAAACAAAAACGCAAAATCTCTAATTGTGTGCTCTCGAGTAAGGCCCTGTTGACGATGTACAGGCTTTGTTTCAAATCCCTAAATACTGGAGGTATAAGGAAGATAGACCCTTGCTAACCCCTTTGAGCCTTGAAGTAGGAGTTTCTTTTCACATAAAAAACCCTCACATGTAACCCAGGGGCAGGGTAGATGTCAGCTAGTCGGACCAAGCGTTCAGGCTTTCATAAAGGAGTGTATTTGAAGATCCATTGCATTCTACTATGCTAATCAAGAGGTCCAAAGACCCGAAACCACAACGGTTATCCAAGACAAAAGGTACAAAGATTGGAAACCACAATGGTTATCCTTCATCAACCAAAGAATGAGGCAGTCACAACCCTCATAAAGCAATCAAGGCAAATAGTGTCACACGACTTGTTCAAAAAGAAAAAGAAAAGAAAAAGCCCGCTAAGTCGAAACTTGAAAACAAGTGACTTAGGCAAAAGTTAGGGCATCCCGCTGGACTTCACAATCAAAGATTCACAAGAATCAGTCCAGGCAAAAGTTAGGGATAAGCAAAATAACGCAAAAGCGAAAGACAGAAAGGATTACACAAGAAAGATCCTCAAAACGAGAACAAAGTCGTATGGCATAGACATGAAAGATAGAGGAGTGACTGACTCTCAGCAATAACATGATTGGTGCTTGAACTGGTAGCAGCAATGGTTCCTCAATCAACACGGAACCCTTATGAAAGGTGAATGCTTGTGAAAACTAGCTGAATGTAGGAATGGAGAACATCACGAAGAGTGGGTGGGCACAAATAAACTTCGAGCCTATATCTTTTGTTTCTATAACCGTGAACCAGGCCACGATACAACCCTTAAAAGTCCTAATTGAAACAGGGTTAATTTGAGAGCGTACTACCACGAGACCGCGTTCCTGACTCCTATGAGTTGTGCTAAAAGACATTTGTTGGTATTGCATGTACATACTCTCATTCAAAATAAGGTCGTATCTTAACCAGTGATTCGCTCACGAAGGTTAGCGATCCATTTTCAAAACTTCAAGATTAACATGTTTGTCGTATTAGAATTTTCATTCTAAGAATAAACATTTTCTCGCTTGCATACATTTGTTTGGCATCATAAATGGCTCACATGCGGAAATTCAATCCCGAAGCTTAAGCTTGCCAAGTTGAGCAGTCTAAAACTTCTGAAAGACTGTCACGTCAAGGTACACTTTTCCGAGAAAAGCTCCATTGAGTAAGGACTTTCCCAACTAGTCATGGTAAGAGCTAGCAAATCCGGGGCAGTGACGTCGAGCAATCTCTTCAAATTTCAGTCAAACTGGGGCAATCACTTCGAGATTCAAATCTTTCCAAGAGCGAAGATTAGTCAGTTGAGTGAAAAACTATTCAAGTACTCGTACTGGGGCAGGCCACCCCAATAGTACGAGAGTTCATTCTTTCCCAAAGACAGACGATCGGAAGCATTTATCCGGAGTATAGAATACCGTGGTCACTTGTCAAGCCAACTATCTTGTTCAGCACTTCTGACAGATACAAACTCATCTGCATTGGAAATGGTTACCTCCCCAGCAAGGTTGTTACGCTAATTCATGCAATCATTACGATACCTAAGAGTTTAAAGACACCAAATCTTTTGTAAAATCCTCTTGAGGTAAAATCCATACAGAAGCGACTGATCCCCGACACAAGACAACTTGAAATCATTCCTCCTCAGTAGGACGTGTCTCGGTTTTGTCATCCCCAACAGACGGATAGAACTTATCCCCAGTGAAGTCACCAAGTTTTTTCCTTCAGATGGTTTCTTTGATCTCGGTTCCTCAACAGATCTAAGACAATTCCCATTCCCCTAGAAGATTTCAGATAAATCACTCTCCTCCCCAGTAGATCCATGAGAATGGATAATCCCCAATAGTCAAAGTATCCCCTTGCATGATCCTCAAATCTAAAGTCCAATTTATTTTTGGCAAAGGTGATAATTCGGGACAGATGAATTGTTCACGCTCTTCTCCAACAGAGATGTTATCCCCACATGGCTTCTTGATATCGAATCTACGATCAGTGTGTTTTCCCACAGAGTTAGCAGAGACTTATTACTCCCGCGTCAGGAATTTCTTTTAATTTCACACCAGTTCAGTAAAAATACTCAAGACATAACATCCCCAGTGTCATGGGGCAACATGCCATGCAATTCAACAGATTTCAAAGCCCAGCCACAGACTGGCCAAAGTCCATCTTCGGGTGGAAGATTTCAAAGTCCAGTCACAGATTGGCCGAAGTCCACCCGCAGTGTGGCAAACTTCCAAAGTCCACCCGCAACATGGCAATTCATTCAAAGTCCAACCGCAGATTGGACAAAGTCCATCCTCTGGGTGGCAAATTCTTAAAGTCCAGCCGCAGACTGGCCAAAGTCCATCCTCCGGGTGGCGAATTCTCAAAGTCTCCCGTAGCGAGCAAAAGTCTCCCGTAGTGAGCAGAAGTCTCCCGTAGTGAGCAAAAGTCTCCCGTAGTGAGCAGAAGTCTCCCGTAGCTGAGCAATGTGCCCCCGTAGTGTGGCCAATCTTCCAAAAGTCTCCCATAGTGAGCAAAAGTCTCCCGTAGTGAGCAGAAGTCTCCCGTAGTGTGCAGAAGTCTCCCGTAGTGAGCAGAAGTCCACCCGCAGTGTGGCAAATTCTTAAAGTCCACCCGCAGAGTGGCAAATTATCCAGCAGTCCACCCGCAGTGTGGTAACGTATCTGAAGCCCAACCGCAGATTGACAAAAGTCCATCCCCAGGGTGGCAAAGTATTTTAAAAATTCGATCGCAAATTGTTGAAAAGTCCGCCCGCAGCGTGGTAAGCCAGTAGTCCTCTGGCATCACTCGAAAGGCATCCCCTGTTTACTATTCTTCCCATCATAATTATATCCCAGCAGAGATCGTTCGGTTGAGTTTATCTCCCCGTTCCTCTGCCGCAGAGTGCAAATTTTCTGGTTGTTTCTAGTATTCAATCCCTGCATACTTCAGACGTCTGAAAGCAACTGCTATCATCCATTCAAGTCTACAGTGATTGAATAGGGGCAGCTGTAACAACCCAAAATTTTCCCTCTAAATTATTACTATCTAACTGGCTTATGCTTCGTTTATATCTTTCTTTCATTAGGTCATAATACTTGCCATCATGCATTGGACTCCTAAGACGTGGGATCAAGAATTCCTTGGTAATATGGTTTCCTATTTACTTTAAAGATAGTTCATTCAGGTCAAAGCAGGAGAGTGGGTGGTGTCCATCAAAATCATTTAGCTAGGGTTCATTTCCCTAACTAAGTGACACTCAAAGGAATTTGAGGGTGATGTCTGTCTGTTAGGGGATCTTATTTGTCGATGGATATTATCATCATATGAGATACAAGGTATTGAAGAATAATATGCACTCAAATTTGGGGCAATAACAAAGGAACATTGGGTTGTGATACATGATATCTAGTCATAGGTTGTGATACAATTTATTGCTTGGTCATGATGTTTGAGTTTAAAGTGGACTTAAGATTGATGGTTTGTTGAGGATACAAGGATGCTTGGGAATGAAGATTTGTTGTAAAAAAAACATGTACAATGAGATTACTTGGATTTACGATTTATGTCCATTCATCAAAATCAATAACCCATACTTCACCGGCGCGTGTGCATAGTGGTGGTAAGGGTATATCCTCCTTTGCGTTGCCTTACAAGCGAACTTCTCCTAGCTGGCTATAGACCTCTTCGCAAGATGTTGATGAAAATATTTGCAAATTTTATAAGAAGGATTTGACTCCTTCTCAGATCGGTGTTATTCTCCGTAATTCTCACGGTACTGCCCCGGTCAAGAGTGTTACCGAAAACAAAATCCTCCGTATTCTCAAAGCTCACGGACTTGCTCCTAAGATTCCTGAGGATCTATAACATTTGATCAAGAAGGTAGTTTCAATCCGCAAGCATTTGGAGAGGAATAGGAAGGACAAGGATTTTAAGTTCAGGCTCATTCTTGTTGAGAGAAGAATCAGTTATTTTGCTCGCTATCATAAGAAAACTAAGAAGCTTCCCCTGTCTAGAAATATGAATCAACAACTTCCAGCACTCTAGTTGCTTAAGGATTGTACCAGCTCATGTTTCTTGTGTTCTGGATATAGAGGATTGCTCTACTTGCAATCTGCCTTGACATTTTGTTGTTTATCCGGGGTTTATTGACCATGTTATTTCTTATTTTATTAAGAATAGATATTATTTTAACCTTTAGTACAATGTAATTCATTTAAGTAACATCAAACTGCTTGAAATTTATTTTAAACAATCTTTGTATTTCTGAGATACCACTAGTTCAAAACAAAAGGGGAGAATACAATGAAATGTAGGAGAGAACTTTCAGTTACAAAAATAATAAAAAATATAAAGAACTTCGGTCTCTCAGACCTTCTGAGTCCCATTCATGCTTCATCACTCAATCTTCATCCTTGCTAAGAAGAACAAAGCCGAAGATCACGTTCACATCTTGAAGGCTCGGAATAAAAAGGAACTCTGCTTCAAGATTTCTTCAATGACCTGCAACAAGGATTTACAAAGATAAGGTTTTCTATTGTAAAGTCAGCCATTCGCAACGACAAGATTCCTGTAAAAAGCAAGTCGTGAAAGCTTGCATAATGATTCAAGGAATTCGCGGATCTAAGTTCAAGAGTCCGCAACAGATTACGCAAAAAAAAAGAGGTAGAAGAAGAAAACAGAATTTCCCAATCTCTTATTTACCTGAACTTCAACCTTCCTTCGAGACGCAACTTATGAACTTCCCGCACGCTCCGGATCTTATTCCACATTCACTTCATTCAACAACGCCCTTCATCAATAATCTGCAGATGACCGGTATTGAAAAACGAAAGGAATGCAGAATCAATTGAAAGATAGAATTGCAAAGTATCAGTCATAAGAATCCCAAAACAAAAAAATCAGAAAACTGATAATTAAATCATAACCAAATATCAGTTAGAGCCACAACCGAAACATAACTGAAAAATATAACAAACTCTCTAACAGTTTTTCTAACAGTAATTTAACTGAATCACAGAGAAGAACTCACCTCTATAAAATCAGGGTCTTCACCATCTTCAAGGTTCCCTGGGAAAATTCAGTTCTTCCACCATTCTCCAAATCCCACTCCTTTTTCATCCTTCTTCATCAATCACTCTTCACCATCTTCTCCATTTTTCTTCTGGTTTATTCATCCTCCTCTTCACTTCTTCTTCACCATTCTTCCATTTCTGCATCATCATCAATCTCAACCTCACTCTTTAATCTTCATCCATTACCATCCTCAAGATTCTTTCTTTGTACAACCTGCAAAATCAATACGAAGTTGCACAAGTTAGTGAAGATGCATCAAGAACATCCTTCAATCACACTTCATCCTGAATCTTCATCCCTTTCATCGTCAATCTCTCCCATTCTCTTCAACCTTGAACCTGCATCATTGATCATCATTAGTGCGCCCAAAAAACAAAATAACAAAAAAACATCGATAACTGCAGCAAACCGTAACGGATTTTTTCGTACCTTTGTCAGGATAAACTCACGGAGGAACGAGTCTCAGACAACAAGAGGATGTGAACTCAAACGCGTACCTGAAAAGCATTTCGCACGGCGGTAGCGTCAGAATAGCAGAAGCTCTATCATCGCGCTTTCATTCATCAAATAGAATCGTACTCAACATCGTGGCGACATCAAAACAACGGTGGTATCTTCTTCATTGACGTCGTCGAAACGACTTGGATCCATAAGGTATGAACTCAAGATTGCCTCGTTCGTTACATGTTGATTATTGTTCTTGAGGTCGAACGAACATCCATGGAGTGTGGTTTTTTTGGATTAGGGGCGAGAGGGCGGTTTAGGGTTTGGTATGACGAAATTGTAAGGTTTGGAGGGAGACGGGAACATAGGGGGCGTCGTCTTCGGAAGCTCCGTTGGCGTTTTCGGTTTACACCAAGGGATTAGGGTTTGTTGTTTTAGATGGAGGAAGAAGAAGAGATGGGTGCCGCCATAAGAAGGAAGGAGAAAAGGGGGTCTAGGGTTTTTGATTGTTTCTCAGGTGTTTAGTTGTGTTTCGACGCATTGTTTTTTTATATAATTGTGATTAAATGAGTGAGAGGATTAATAAGGATTGAATAAATAAAAGTAATTAATCTGCCATAAACAAGGTAATTAAGGCCACCGTAAAAATCAATTTCATTAACAATCTTTAAACTTTCCACCGCCCTTTTGAATATATTTAGGATAGGTCTTGAGTTTGGGTCCAATCCGACGGTGACACGTGTCACCGTCCGGTTGGACCACCCTTTCATAATCCTACGCGTATCCACCACCGTAACACCCATGGACCCTCCAAGACTCCTGCTGTTGGGCCCTAAGAATTGCTTTTCGAACCCCCCAATTAAGCCCAGTTTGGCATTGTAACTAAGAAAACTTTCTTTCCTCACCCCCCTCTCTATTTCATTTCTTTTATTTTTCTATGTTATGCCTCTTCAATTTAATTCACAAAAATTATGAAAAAAATTTAATAAAAATCCACAAAAATTATATTCGAATATTAATTCAATTTAGAAACATTCTCAATTTTTTACTTTCTGAATTTAATCATTTTTCGATTTAATTTCGATTTTTCATTTTAATTGATTTATATTGAATTCCTTTATAAAGACATAAATTTGTACAATTTATTTCTGCTACTTCCCATAACATTTTTGCCCATTCTTTTTGCTACGATTAAAGGACAAATTAAAGTACCTAGAATATTTTTGGTGTATTTTTTAGGACAATTTTTCTACTGTTTTGGTAGTGTGATTTGTATAAGTTTGTGATTAAACCTTAGATAGATTTAAGTGACCATTTATTATAGTTAGGCTTAGAATTTTTAAGATATTTTTTGATACAATTATATAATCAGGTTAGAGACTCTAGGGAATTAATTTCACAATTTTTCCATGATTTTTGATATTTTTGGCATTTTAATTCATTTCCATCATATTATGCATATTCATGATTCATGTCATTCACTAACTATTTCCCTTCTTGTGCAAGGTATTTTCCGAGGATTTGCTTATGGACTTGGATATTTTTTATGCCTCGATATTTTTTGTGATTTGTACTTTGTGATGTAATAGCTTAGAACTTGTATGCTTGTATAGTTTCTATAATTAGGATAGAAAAGATAAAACAAATCGATAGAAAACCAAAAATCTCAAAAAATAAAATAAAGACTTGATCCAACGTCGAGTAAATTTTCAAATAAATAAAGTTGCATGTGACTTTAGGATCCCTCGATTACCATCGTTCCATTCCATTCAACCAAAAGCAATCCTTGTATGTTGCACACCATAAGTCATGCGTCTCAGCACCACGCAATCGACCCACCCGATCCATTGTTTCATTCCAATTACATTTCATATACGTTTCACCTACCATGACTTAGGAGGACCATATTGTTCATTATTTCCTTTTATGTTCTTATCTCTAGTTCAATATCTCTTAGGTAGATTTAATCTTTCAATCCTCACTAACCATAGGTCATCATTAAACTCCATTAACTTAGGGTAAGTCTAGTTTCCCTTAGAATTTTTCCTTTGATAACTTGAGTATCATTTCTCATCTTTAAGAAAAATCAAAACATTTAATAAAGGAAAAGATGTACAATGCGCCACGAGCCTTAAGCTATACGGGAAATGATTAGTGGAGGTCTCCTTCACTCTTCTAGGATGCTTTACAAACGTTCCATTGGGGGCGATCTTGGAAAGTATTCGCTCATGTGTCATAGTCTTTAGTGTTGTACATATGAAAAACACAAATTCAAAACACTTCTTATAAAAGACAACAAACCAAGAAGTCACGTCTTCTCATCTCATCTTATACTCTTTGCGGACGAACATGACTTGTCTCGACAGTTCAAACAGCGATATGGTAAACACCCTCGAGTCAGAGCCGGTAACACCAGAGCTAGAGCTATGGCAACGTCATCATAAAAATCACAAACAAGTGTAAGCCTTAGTTAGACGAACTACGGCGTCTCTGATCCTCATTTTTCCCAATGAGGTACGTAGACAGTGGGGTATGGCCCATTCGAGCACAATCTTTCCTTTTCCCTACATTTTCCCCTTTTATTTCCATTTGTCAATCCCATTTATTTTCTCATTTCATTTCCATTCCAGATAGCCATTCTTTTATTCAAACAGCAAATTATTTCTCACCCTTTGAAACAGACTTATAAGCGTGGATCTCGTCGGGTACGGCAGACGGATTGGGGTGCTAATACCTTCTCAATTCGTAACCGACTTCCGGACCCAGATCTTTGGTTCGCAAGGCCTCGACCTTTTCCTTCTTCCTTAGGTTTGTGCAACATTACCTTTCCCATTCCTTCGGGATAAAAATGTCTGGTTGGCGACTCTAACTTTTCCGCGCCACTTTCGCGTTTGTACTAGGACGAAAATCCTGGGAGCGACACATGCCAAAGAGGATTTTTTGCAATTTCACTTGTCAAGCCTTTTTATGACCTATAATCAACTTCTATGCATCATAACATGTCAAGGCAACTTCCAAAGATCAGAATTGGCCCAACATTGCATAGTTTTCATGACTTGATCTTTAAGAAATCTCAAAAGGGCCAAAACACACAAACTTTTCAAAATGCCTTGGAACCTTCCATCCACTTGTGCCAGCTGCATAAAACCAATCATATGACCCTCCTTCCAAGCTGAGGCCAGACAACCCTTGAAGCCAGCCCTGCCATGGCACATGCCTAAGGTACAAAAACTTTTGACTTTTTGCAACTTGCCCATACCAATCAAGCTGAGCCACAACAACTCTTCTGACCAATCAAGACATTACATACAAAGATTATGGAGCTCATTTGACACAAGAACCAAGCTTGCAAGCTCCCACAACTCAGAATCCCAAAAATCACCAAAGAACTTCATCTCTTCGAATTACAAAACACAACCATCAAACCTCAAAACAAATTTCACCAATCATCTTCAAATGGTCCATAGAACACAAAGCATCCTCTGAAAAGCCCTAAAACACAGCCAAACCAAAACACGATTCCTGGTGCAGAGAAGTTGTACCTCTCAAACCAAGCCACACAAACTTGTTCTAAGCATTGCAACATCATCAGGGGGTACATTGGAGGTGGATTGAACTAAGAAAGAGGCCAAAAAGCTCAGGGAGTGAAAGCTTCATCTCAGGTAGCTCCTTAGAACAATTTTTCCAGAACATGTTTTTTAAGTTACAAACTGATTCTACCTGATGCACTGATCATCCTAATATGTTTAATTTTGAAAATGGTTGAGAAATAAGCATTTCATGATGTTCTGAAACTTTGTCCGTTAATTTGTTTTTAATTCGATTCGCATGATTCTTGTGATATAAATGATGTTTGATGAGTGATTTTGATTGTGTGAGGCATGGGGATCATTTATGGGCAGTTAATTTGGTCTGGGGTAGCTTAGAGAGAGAGATGGCATGAAGGTGTGGCCGGAGAAGATGACCGGAGCTAGCTCCGGTCACCTGAAAATAGTTAGGGTTCCTAATTAGGGTTTAGTTCCCAGTTTGAATATGAGCCGTCAAATGGTGATTAGCGCGTATTTAGAAGGCCAGGATTTGTCCACTTAAGTTTAATTAGGTTAATTAATTATGATTAATTTAAATTATGCCAGATCAGATCCTGACCACACAAACACGCGCCAGTCAACTCCCTCCTTTTTAGTTTGAATCTAGACCCTTGGATGCATTGACTTTCCCTTTATTTTATTTTATTTCATTTTTCTTTGCATTTTATTTCTCATTTTATTTAAAATAGTAAAACACATCACAAAAATATGATCTTTTGCATTTCTGATCCAAATATTTTTCTCAACCCAAAAATGATTTTTATTTTATTTTTTGCATTAAAAAAGTATTTTTAAAATATTTAAATGTTATTTTTAATTAATTAATGGATTTTAATTAATTAAAAATACATTTAGGTTTCTAAAAATCACAACAAAAAAATCATGAACCATTCCAATACATTTAGAAACATTTTCAAACTCATCATACAAATTTCTTTTTAGGTTTGATCATAATTTCACAATTTTCTTTGAATTAGGGTTCTTAAAAATCACATTTTTCTAACCCTAACTTGAAAATTTCATTTCTGCCTAACCATGATGAGTTTGAACTTGATTATTTTTGCATTGTTTCACATATTGCATGTAGTTTCTAGGTTATTTTTCTCATGAATTTATCTTGTATTTTCAAATTGATTTGCATTTTCCCTTGAGAATCACCCAAAAACCCTAGCAAACTTAGAAAATTCATAACTTTCAATAGGATTATCTTCTGACTTTCTCCTTTGGGGTGTGACCTTATATGGGATTAGGGTTTGTTTGAGCTTGATTTCAATTTTTTTATCATGATGCATACTTCTGTTTTGGTCATTTGCATCTCATACATTCATAAAACCCTAATTTCTCATGTTCATTTGCATTCTCCTTTGTATATCATCATCACATGAACTTGCCATGACATTTCAAGAATTTGTATGACATATTAGACATCTTAGGACATGTTAGAACATTTCTTGATCATTTCTTCATTCATTTGCTATGTCTTGAATTCATTACATTTCATAAACATCCATGTGTTTTCAAGCTTCTAAACATGTTTTCATTGCATCTCATCTTTGTATGATCATCCATATGCATCTTGTATGGCTTTGCATCATCTCATATGCCTTTTGAATTGCATAATCACTTCTGACTTTGGTCTTCACATCTCATTTCAATTCATTTCTTTATGCTTTATGTCTTATGCATTCATACTAACATTTCAGGTACCTTTGGTAAGTTATTTGGGAAGTGGATTTGCCTTCACTTCCCACCTCTTCTTATCTCATTCATATGCATTCTTACATGTCTTTGAAGTGAACTTGTTCACTTGTGTTCCATCCTTTCCATTTTCTTTCTTTCAAGTTACTTATCTTCTTCAGGAAGTAAGTAACTTGTTCTTCTCTCTCCTCCTCTTTTCATCTGCTTCTTCCATTGGTGGCCTTGAAGATCCTTTCTCTTAAGCCTAAAAAACCTTAGGATACCCAAGCATGATAACTTTTTGGGTTGTGTATAGTCCCCCTTAGCTTTTTACCTTTGAGTCTCCTTGAGTCTCTTTTCTCATGTATAGTCCCCCTTAGCTTTTTACCTTTGAGTCTCCTTGAGTCTCTTTTCTCATCTCAATAATCAGAGACTAAACTCTTAAAGTTTTAGGACTTTGGAATTAGGGTTATGCATGCATCCTTCTCTTAGGATAGAGTGTATAACTTTAATCCTAAATGTTAAACCTTTAATTTGTTTACACCTCTTAATAAAAACACATTAATAATCACCAAGGCTTTATCTTGTAACTTAGGCCTTACATTAGGGTTCTATCTCTTCCTTATGGTTAAGAGGGACTAACTCTAGTGTTTAATGGACAAGTCCCCCTCAAGTTGCCTTCCAAACTTAAAATCCACTTCTTAATCTCATCTCTTAATTAAAATCCACTTAATAAAGGTTTGTTATATAATGAATTTAATCCCTAACCATGGATTAAGTTGATGTATCTTCCTCCGCTTAAGTGTCCTCATCTATCATCCTTCTATTAGGATGGTGTAATGAGTTCACTAATTTGTGATTAGAGATTAAACTTATTACTTAACACTAAACAAAAACCCAAAAAAACATTTAAATAATCACAAGTAGGTTAATGATCATAATACTACATCATCAGGGTAATTAAGTTGAGATGCTTATCTCATACTTAAGTAGGCTCATTATCCCTAATCCGGGAGGATATAATGAGTTTATAACCCTTGACTTAGGCTTAAGCTCATTAACTTATGCAAAACACCAAAAACAATAAAAAGCTGAAAACACAAAACAAAACAAACAATAATCGTCTCCTTCGGGATTCTTTTCTCATCACACTCATTCACAAACGAGAACTTGCTTCTTTCGTCTAATGCAAAACTGTTAGCACTCGAGCCAGACGAGTCATACACTTGAGCATAGACAAGCAAGAAGTTCACAGTCAATTTATTTTCAGTCTCTTTGAGTCGAACTACGGTGTTTTGACTTCCTCATTGCACGAGAGGATACGTAGGCATAACTTAATAGTTATCGAACAAAAGTCTCTATGTCTTCCCCCTCTTTCAGTATTCTTTAAAAGCCTCAGTTCCTGAGCAATTCACCTTTTTGCACTGACACATGTACATTCATTCTTTAGCTTTTGCACACAGATAACACATACACTACCCTTTTAAACACAATCTTGTAAGTGTGGATCCCGTCGAGTACGACGGACAATCTGGGTGCTAATACCTTCCCAGGTTGTAACCAACCCCCTTTCTCAGTTTCTCTGGTTTGCAACCATCTTATCCATATCTTTCTAGGTTTATGCAACATTACCTTTCCTTCGGGATAAAAATGCCTAGCTGGCGACTCTATTCAGCTCATTCCTCTTTCTCCTTTCGCCGACCGTTCACGTCTGCACCGGGATGCAAATCTTCGGGAGCGACAGCTTGGCGACTTCACTGGGGAACCTTATCTTGCAACCAGGGCTTCTGGTTCTTTTTGTGGGTTTCTACTAGCGCTTGTTTGATTTGTGTTTATGGGGGTGTTATGTGTTATATGTGCTTTAGTTTATTGCTTTATTTATTGCTTCATGTACAACTTTATTTATCGCTTTCATTTATTGTTTTTATGCATTTCATGTTACTATCATCATATCATGTGTTAGATCTATTGTTTGCCTTGGTGGGAGGGATATTCAGTGAGTAAGGTTCCATACCGGGAGCCTGAGTGACACATAGGATAGAGTGGTTTCATATTCTTTCCCATTCCTTTTCGGTCTGGTGCGGGAATATGAAACACGGTTCAGACATCGGTTTCTTCTTGAGAACTATGTGCTACGGATTTCCTGTAGTACTAGGGCTATCTGGGGAGCCTGCTAAGTCTGGATGACCTTTTTAGATGACCTTCAGCATCTGAGGTGAATTAGAGGAGGATCCTTTATGATTAATGTAAACACTGTACCTCTGGGTTAGAAGTGTTTACACTTCTCATAACTGATCCAAGTCTGAGGATCCTTGTTCTAGAATAATACCTGTGAGGGGATTGGGATGTTTACAAGTTTGCAGGAACCATTGGCCTCATCATACCCTGTTACCAGATTTGTTTTAAGGTTACATCATTTTGGACTGATTCTATGAAACCCTGGACTTGTGACTCTTTATTTGATTCCCCCACCTGGTTACTGGTTCTCTAAGCCTTCATCTGGATTTCTGAACACACATGGACCTTATCAAGGCAGATAACAGATCCAACACTTGATCACAAACCCTTGCATATCATTCTACATACATCATTTTGCATCATTTTAACATTAGTATAATTGTTTTATAGGGTATCCGCATCTTATCTTTGGTTTGGTTTTGAATGTTCTTCTGCTCAGACGTCCTCATCAGATATATTCATCAGTCATCTTCATCAGAGATTCTCTTCAGCACCTTCATTAGTTGTCTTCATTAGCACTTCTCCTCAGTTATTCTCTTTAGTATCCATTATCAGTATAGACCCATCCAGGAAGAGCAACATTACTTATCATTTCTTTGAGCCCTCTCTAGAAGGCATTAGGCAGATTCAGACACTCATCACTTCTGATCATGTCCCTTTATTCAGGGAACACTATGGTGGTATTATGGACATGATCATGGATTTGGATGCATTACAGAGGAGTATGATCCACACTTGCCTTCAGTTCTATGACCCTCATCTCAGATGTTTCACCTTTACAGACTTTCAGTTGGGCCCTTTGTTAGAGGAGTTTTCCATGTTGTTGGGTGTCCTCATCAGGAGAGGGATTCCTTTCAACCCTGAGATGACTGCTCCTAGGAATGAAGACATAGCTAAGGCTCTGTATTTGGAAACCACCATCATTAATTAGAATATGACCACCAAGTCTGGAATCCCAGGCCTCCAAGACAAGTATAAGAAGTTGACAAATGCTATTTCCACCAGGAACCTTCTTATCAGGACCATCACAGAACATCCAGTTGGACCAGTGACTGATGCTCTCCTGAAGGAAGTCAAAGAGGATGATTATGGGTTGGATGTTTGATTTATTTGTACTTGTACTTCATTTTGTTTGTACTTTTGTTGATTTTGTTGTATTTTGACCCATCATGGGAACTTATTGTAATCATAAACTATGTATCTTTTCATTTGTAATATATGGTTTTTGTGATATCCCTTGGGCTTCATTTCTCTTCAACATCATCATTCCTCGAGGTCTGGAAGGTCAAAACCAAAGAACCAAACCGGATACCCTTGGAAGACAAATAGATATACTGCATTTCATACTAACCTCATTCTTTGTTTTGTAGGTATTTTTGTTGTTGTTTTCTCACTTTGTTGTGGTTTCAGGAAACATTACTCGTAGGAGGGTCTTCCCCATCAACAGAGTTCACCAGTATCCTACAAGAAACAACCTTCTGAGCTTATAGATGGACCAACTTCAACAAGATTTGACTGATGTAAGAACCCAGATGGCTAATGAAAGAACTAAAATGAGGGCTCAGATGAGCCAATTCATGGCAGTAATGACTGGGTTGGCCCAAAGCCAAGAAAGATTAAAAGAGTTGGTCGAGCGGCAAACTCCTGAATAAAATCACCCAGGTACAGGGGGTACCAGCAACAATGATCATGTACAGCCACGTACTGATCCCCCGGAGTTTGGGCCTCATCTCAACCCTGAAGTTAATGCTATCAAGAATACCCAAGGTAATACTGGAGGGCATGCCTTGCAAGAGGACCCTCAGGAGGAACAATTCACTGTAGTTGGAGCAGGAGATGAAGTCTATGATTGTCGTCTGGACGAGATAGCAAAAAAGATAAGATCTCTGGAATCTCAAAACTCCTTAGGGTTTGATGTTATGGATATGGGGCTAGTGGAGGGAGTTAGAATTCCTCACAAATTCAAACCTCCCTTCTTTGAAAGATATAATGGGACATCTTGCCCCCGCACCCATGTTCAATCTTTTCTGGGAAGATTAAAGGCTTACACTATGGATGAAAAGCTATGGATGTTCTATTTTGAAGATAGCTTGATCGGGGCATCCCGTGAGTGGTACTCTCATTTGACTAGGGCAACAGTCAGAAATTGGAAGGATTTGGCCGAGGCTTTCATACGCCAATATCAATACAATTTAGACATGGCTCCTAACAGAACTCTCCTAATGGGTATGTCATAATCCTCCAGGGAAAGCTTCAGAGAGTATGCTCAGAGATGGAGGCAATTAGCTGCTGCTGTTCAACCTCTAATTTCAGAAAGAGAAATGGCTGATATGTTTATGAACACCCTACAGGGGACATACATTGATAGGATGGATGCTTTTTCTTCCACTAGCTTTACTGACGTGGTCATAGCAGGAGAGAGGATTGAAAGCTTGTTAAAAATGGGTAAGATTTCTGATAATGGCGTCAGCTCCCGCAGCATAAGGAAACCTTTTGCAGGGCCCCGCAGGTCGGGTGAAACCAATTCTATACACATGGGCAGAGGTAGGCCCCAATATATGCCAAGATCAATAGCCGCTGTCACAATTCCCACTCCATCACCTCAACAACAATACACTCTGCAACCACAACATTTCCCTCAACAACATTTTCCACAACAAAGGTATTACAACAACAACAACAACAACAACCAACAACAACATCCTTTCCAACAAAGGCCATCTCAAATCAACAGGGTAATCGATCTTATACTGATGCCCTATGCCACTTTACTATCACAACTTTTGAAGCTTAATCTTGTTGAATTAAGGACTCTGGCTCCACCAGATCCTCAGAACCTTCCAAGGAATTACGACGTCAATGCCAGATGTGCCTTCCATTCTAATGCACCTGGCCATACCACAGAAAAGTGCAGAGCTTTGCACATGAAGGTCCAGGATCTAGTTGATTCAAAGGCTTTAAATTTTTCACCTCCTCCTAACGTCACAAAGAATCCTATGCCTAGCCACGGTGGGCCCAAGATAAATGCAATTGAGGAGGATCAACCTATGAACCTAATTGAAGATACTGCAAGCATTCAAACACCTCTGGTCGAGGTTAAAGCTCGGCTTTTAAAGTTCCAGGTGTTCACAGGTTGTGAGGCCTGCTGTGAATCTTGCAAAGTTTCCGTCAATGGTTGTGCGAGTTTTAAAAGTTGCATTAATGGTCTTATCAAAGAAGGTATCCTGTAGATAACATCAACGGTTTCAAAATCTACAACATCAGCAATTCCTCCTACAACAACAACAAACACTCCTCCTACAACTTCAAAAACAATTGTTCCGACGAACTCTGCTACAAAGTCAACAATCATCTCTTCTACTACTTCAACAAACATTAGTTCAACCGCATCCGCTTCTACAACGACAACAACCATTAATAATGACATCTCCACAATCACCATATATTATGACCCGACAATGGTCCCCGATTCCAACAATTTTTAACAACAATCTCAACAACAACCCAGCTTCAGTCTTTCACCACCACCACCAGTCAGAAATCATGTCACCATATATTACGATCCACAGACAATAACAGTTCCTACTTCCGCTGCAGTTAGTCCAGTCACCATCACGGTACCTGGACCCGTTCCGTATGAAAAAGATAATAATGTACCATGGCACTATGGTTCAGACCTCTACTGCAACAGGGAAAGAGTCATTCTTGATTCTTCAACTCATACACTACAGATCAATAATGTCGGGGGAGGCGGAGGCTTCACTCGAAGCGGACGTCTCTTCGCGTCACAAATTCCAAGAGTTAATACTGAGGCAGAGGCTACTGCCAAAGCTAAAGGCAAAAATGTGGTGCCTGAAGAATTAGTTCCAAAAGAAACTCAAAAGACGTCCTTTGATCAAGATATGGACGAATTTATGAGGATAATCAAGAGAAGCGATTATAAGGTTGTGGATTAGCTCCACCAGACTCCTTCCAAGATCTTCATTCTATCATTGCTATTGTGTTCCGAAGCTCATCGGGATGCATTACTTAAAGTCCTGCACGTAACCTACGTGCCAGAGGAGATCACGGTTAATCAGCTAGAGACAGTGGTTTCTAATGTTAATACTAGTCATGGACTAGGCTTCACCAACGCTGGTTTGACTGCGGAAGGTCGTCATCACAATAAAGCTTTGCACATCACTCTAGAGTGTAAAGGGGTTGTGCTTTCACATGTTCTAGTTGACACTGGGTCCTCACTCAATTTCTTGCCAAAGAAAGCCCTTGTTAAGCTTGAATATGATGGTATAGCTCTTCGACCAAGCAATCTGGTGGTCAGAGCTTTTGATGGTTCCAAGAGGTCTGTTCTTGGAGAAGTGGAGCTTCCTGTGATAATTGGCCCGCAGGTCTTTCAAACTACTTTCTACGTGATGGACATTCAGCCGGCCTACAGCTGTTTGTTGGGTCGACCATAGATTCACGCCGCTGGCGCAGTTACGTCGACCCTTCACCAGAAATTAAAATACGAGTGGGAAGGGAAAATTATCACAATCTGTGGTGAAGAGGACATTTTTGTTAGCCATCTGGCTACCTACAAATACATTGAGATGGATGGTGAAATCCACGAGACCATGAGCCAAGGTTTCTAAGCATTGAACGTCAACGAGGCAACAACTGAAGTATTTGCTGCATCCCAAGAAGATAGGATGGGTACTTCAATTGTCTCCTACCAACAAGATCGGAAGGTTGTTGAATATGGAAGCTCCTAAGGCTGGGGCAAGCTGCTACCTGTGGAGAAGAAGGAGGACAAATTCGGTTTAGGTTACAAACCATTCCGACAAGATCAATCAGAGGCTGCCAAGGAGTCCAAGTTCGTGAGTGGGGGAATGCTGACCCCAGATGCTGTCAATAACGTGGAAGACGAGGCTGAAAGCGAACTCAACCTGGAGTGCTAGATTCGTCCAAGGTTCTCGGGCCAACAAGTCCTTAACTGGTCTTCTCAGGAAATTATAAGAGTTACTCCTGCAAAGTAATTATTATTTCCTTCTTAAGCATGCATCAAGTCCTGCATCTTTCCCAAGGTGTCAGGACTCATTTTGTAATAGGGCCATATTTATATTTTGTGCAAATGGAATATCAATGAACAATGGACATCTTTTGCAAACAATTTTCTTTTTCGCTCACTGTCTTTTCATTTTTGTTATTTTTCGCACAAAACAATAAATGGCAATGTTTTCAAAATAATAACTTCATTTACACTTTTTCTAAACAAGATTAAAATTAATCACTAAAATTAACAAATCTCAACCCTTTCCGAGATAATCCTCCAGATTGCACCAACTACAGCACTGCTATGACCTTGTATGACTTCGACAGTCCAATTAATCAAGTAGATGAAGGGGTTGATGAAGACTATGAGTTGCCTAAAGAGTTGGCCCGATTGTTGAGGCAAGAAGATAAAATGATTACTCCTCATTAGGAGGAAATTGAAACTGTTAATCTTGGTACCGAGGAAGATGTGAAGGAAGTGAAGATTGAGGCCAATCTGCAACCTCCAGTGAAGGAACAGCTCGTCAGTATGCTTCGGGAATATGTCGACGTCTTTGCTTGGTCCTATCAAGATATGCCAGGTCTAGATACCGATATTGTCAAGCACAGGCTACCCTTGAAAAAAGATTGCCCTCCAGTTAAACAGAAGTTGCGTCGCACTCACCCAGATATGGCCATGAAGATTAAGGAAGAAGTACAAAAGCAGTGGGACGCCGGTTTCCTTGTTGTAACTAGTTACCCGTCGTGGGTTGCTAACATTGTACCCGTGCCTAAGAAGGATGGCAAGGTGCGTATGTGTGTGGATTACCGGGACCTGAACAGAGCTAGCCCGAAGGATGATTTCCCATTACCTCACATTGATGTATTGGTAGACAACACAACTCAGTTCTCGGTATTTTCTTTCATGGACAGATTTTATGGATACAATCAAATCAAGATGTCACCCGAAGACATGGAGAAAACAACTTTCATCACACCTTGGGGCACATTTTGTTACAAGGTAATGCCGTTTGGACTGAAGAATGCCGGTGTAACATATCAACAGGCTATGGTAACATTATTCAATGATATGATCCATAAAGAAATCAAATGATATGTGGATGATATGATTTCCAAGTCCCTTACTGAAGAAGATCATCTGGTGAATCTGTTGAAGTTATTTAAGCATCTAAGGAAGTATCAGCTGAAGTTGAACCCCAACAAATGCACATTCAGGGTACGTTCCGGTAAGCTGCTGGGTTTTATCGTAAGTGAAAAGGGAATTGAGGTTGATCCCGACAAAGTCAAAGCCATTCAGGAGATGCCTGCACCTAAGACTGAGAAAGAAGTTTGAGGGTTCTTAGGTAGATTGAACTACATATCAAGGTTCATATCTCATCTCACGGCAACCTATGAACCCTTGTTCAAGATATTAAGGAAAGAAAAAACATTAAGGTGGAACGATGATTGTCAGAAAGCTTTTGACAAGATCAAGGAGTACCTGCAAGAACCTCCAATTCTCATGCCTCCAATTGAAGGAAGACCTTTGATAATGTACCTGATAGTATTAGAAGGGTCAATGGGGTGTGTGTTGGGCCAGCATAACAAGTCTGGTCGAAAAGAGTATGCAATATACTACCTAATCAAAATGTTTAACGATTGTGAACAACGTTATTCACTGCTCGAGAAAACTTGTTGTGCTTTAGCTTGGGCTGCTCGCCGACTAAGACAGTATATGTTGACTCACACTACCTTGTTGATCTCAAAAATGGACATCGTCAAGTACATATTTGAGAAGCCAACACTTACCGGAAGGGTTGCAAGATGGCAAATTATTCTAATAGAGTATGACATTCAATACACCTCTCAAAAAGCCATCAAGGGCAGTGTATTGTCTGACTACCTGGCTGAGCAACCCATTGATGATTACCAGCCCATGAGATTTGACTTCCCTGATGAAGACATCATGTTCTTAAAAGAAAGAGATTGTGAAGAGCCAATTAACACTAAAGAGCCTGACCTAGAAGAAGCATGGACTATGATGTTTGACGGAGCAGTTAATATGAACGGTCATGGAGTTGGTGCAGTGCTCATTACACCTAAAGGAGTTCATATGCCTTTCTCGGCAAAACTCACCTTTGCTTGCACTAACAACGAAGCGGAATACGAAGCCTGTATCATAGGTCTTGAGGAGGCCGTTGACCTCAGGATCAAAACCTTGAATGTATTCGGAGATTCGGCTTTGGTGATCAACCAGACCAACGGCAAATGGTACACTCATCAGGAGCATCTGATTCCCTACCGTGACTATACGAGGAGACTGTTGACCTTCTTCACAATAGTCAAGCTTGAATACATCCCTCGAGATGAGAATCAGTTTGCAGACGCTTTGGCTACCATTTCATCCATGATCAAAGTACAAGCTGCCAATTATGTGCCTCGGATTTTGGTATCCAGACTGGACAGACCGGCATATGTATTCTCTGTAGACACTGCTAGTGATGACAAGCCTTGGTTCCACGACATCAAATTTTTCTTAGAGAATCAGACATACCCACCTAGGGCATCATCTAATGATAAGAAGACATTAAGAAGGCTGGCCGACAGTTTCTTCCTCAACGCTGATGGTTCATTATACAAGAAAAACTTTGACATGGTTCTGCTCAGATGTGTTGACAAGAAGGAAGCAGACCTACTGATGCACGAAGTACACGAAGGTTCTTTCGGCACCCATGTCGGAGGACATGCAATGGCAAAGAAGTTATTAAGATCAGGTTACTACTGGATCACAATGGATGCAGACTGTTGTGCCTATGCCAAAAAGTGCCACAAGTGCCAGATCTACGCGGATAAAGTGCATGTGCCTCCGAATCCTTTGAATGTAATGTCTTCACCTTGGCCCTTCACTATGTGGGGCATTGACATGATTGGAAAGATTGAACCGACTGCTTCAAATGGCCACAGATTCATCCTGGTAGCCATTGATTACTTCACCAAATGGGTTGAAGCAGCTTCGTATGCAAACGTCACCAGGCAAGTGGTAGCTCGTTTTCTGAAAAGGGATATCATCTGTCGATATGGAGTTCCCGAATGAATCATTACTAACAATGGTTCCAATTTGAACAACAAAATGATGGCAGAACTTTGTTGGGACTTCAAAATCCAACATCACAACTCTTCTCCTTACAGGCCAAAGATGAATGGCGTTGTTGAGGCCGCTAACAAGAACATCAAGAAGATTGTGTAGAAGATGGTAGTTACCTACAAAGACTGGCATGAGATGCTACCATTTTCTTTACATGGGTACCGAACCTCAATCAGAACATCTACTGGGGCAACGCCTTATCAGCTTGTGTACGGTATGGAAGTTGTCCTACCTGTTGAAGTTGAGCTACCCTCCTTACGGGTAATGATGGATGTAAAACTGGATAAAGCAGAATGGGTCCGCTCTCGGTACAATCAACTGAATCTGATTGAAGAGAAAAGATTAGCAGCTATCTGTCATAGGCAGTTGTATCAGAAACGAATGAAGAAAGCCTTCGATCAAAAAGTCAAACCTCGGGAATACCAAGTGGGACAGCTTGTTCTGAAAAGGATCCTTCCTCCTCATACAGACCACAGGGGCAAGTGGACACCAAACTATGAAGGTCCCTACATGATAACTAAAGTCTTCTCGAGTGGGGCACTGATGCTCGCAACCATGGATGGAGAAGACTTCCCGTCTCCTGTGAATTCAGATGCAGTTAAAAAATACTTCGCATAAAAAGACCCACTGTAAACACCCCAAATTTTCCCTCACTCATATCACACCAAGGCTTTTGATCCTTCATTTTTGTTTAAACCTAAACATTGCACCTCATATTGCATATTTGTTTCATCTGCATAGTTCAAGTTCATCTGCATCTAGGGTTTGTGATATGAGCAATCCAGGAATCCATTTGAGCCATCCCAATGGCATTTAATCTTTCCAAGAGGGTCCATGTGTGTTCTATCATCATATTATGCTCCTCAAAGTTCATGTAAGTCAAGAGATCACAAGAACTAGCATGGCATGGAAGCAGAGCTAGGGTTTTCACTACACAGATGACCAAAATTAGGGTTTTGGTTTCAGAGGCCTTAACTCCAAATTTTTGGGCCATTATTGTTTCTAATGTTCTTAAGATGTTATAAGGATCATGTGTACCAAGTTTGATGAAGAAATTCATTGTGGAAGTCATATGTTCACTGGGTAACTTCTTGAGCAAGTAAAGTCAAAATCAGGGCATCTGAGGCCCCCAACAATGGAACCAAAGGGGTATTTTCATCAAATTGAAGTTCTATGATCTTTATTTGATCTTAGAAGTGGTTGGGAGTTCACAAGATTGAATAATTTTGAGCCATTTGCAAACTTGCCAAAAATGGAAATGACTTGTAATGGAAACTTTCCATTTTGGGAAAGTTTTTCAACCTCCTCTTTCTTAATAAAAAGTGCTTCAAATGAAAAATTCTTGGTCATGAAAGTTGTAGATTAGGTCTTTACCTTTTCAAAAAGTACAAGAACATGTCTTGATTCATCCTAGAACTCAAGATATGGCCAAAGAGGGATTTCAAGTTTCAAGTTTCATGTCAAAGAGGGATTTTGCAAATTGGCATATTCAAGCATTCTAATGACTTCAAATGGACACAAACATTTCAAAATATGCCAATGGGGCCTCTAAACATCATAATTGTGCTTTGAACCATGCATTTTCATGACTTGAACTTCAAGAAATCAAAAAGGGCTAAAACTTTCAAGAATTGCAAAATGGTATGAAACTCTTCATCCACTTGTGCCAGCTTATGCAATCTGATTCTATGGCTCTCCACAAAGTCAGTTGAGGCCAGAAACCCCAAGAAATCAGACCTTCACCATGCCCATACCTCAAAGTACAAAATCTTGACTTTTCGCAAAAGCTCCCATACCAATCACACGATGCCACCACCCACTTTCTGAACACTCTCATTGGCCTATACTAACCTTATGTACCTCATTTCACATAACACACAAGCCGAAAACATTCTACAAGTCAGATTGCTCAAAAATCCCCAAAACCTTCAAGCTTTCGAAACTCACTCCTCAGCCACTCAAACTCAAAATTTCTTTCACCATTCAACTCCACATAACCAAAGGATCATTTCCCACCCTTTGCCATGGCCTGAAACAAGCCCAAACACAAACACGGTTTCTGCATCCTCAGAACCAAACACCTCAAAACAGCCATCACAGGCTTGCTCTAAGCTCATTTTCATCATCAGGAAGGTCATTGGGGTGGTTTTGCACCAAAGAGAGGTCCAGAAAGCCCAGAATCACAAAGCTTCAACTCAGGTAGCTTCATGAACTTTTTTTTCCAGAACTTGCATTTTAAGTTTCTAAATGAATCTACATGCTTCACTGATCACCCTGATATAAATTGTTTTGAAAATGATTGAGAAATAAGCATGTATTGAACTTCTGAAAGTTTTGTTCAGTTTCACGATTTGCTTTGAATCTTGTTTTTGGTAAATGATAAATTGTTTTTGATGGCTGATTCTTGCTTATTGATGTTTGGGGAGTGATTCTAGAGAGTTTGGGAGGTTCTCATAGCCTAGGGAGAGAGTTAGCATGAGTGACTCACCGGAGAAGATGACCGGAGCTTGCTCCGGTCACCTGAAAATAATTAGGGTTAGTTAATTAGGGTTTAGTCAGGTTTAAATGTAGGCCCTTGGATCTTGTCTTTCGCGCGCGCGTGTGTGGTTCAGATTAGATCATTAACATTAATTCTGGATTAATTAATTAAATAATGGGTAATTAGTCAAATTTGATCCAGACCCTTGATTCACGCGCCAATCAACTCCCTCCACTTTTGTTTGAATCTCAACCACTGGATGCATTTACTTTCATTTTTATTCATTTTAATTCATTTTCTTTTTATTTCTTTTGCATAATTAATTTAAAATAGCAAAAAGCATCCAAAAAATATGAAACTTTGAATTTTTGTGTTAAATATTTTTCTTAACCTGAAAATGATTTTTATTTTATTTTTTGCATTAAAAAAGTATTTTTAAAATATTTAAATGTTATTTTTAATTAGTTAAATTCTTTTAAATAATTAAAAATACTTTTAGGTTTCTAAAAATCACCAAAAAAATCATGAATCATCCCAATGCATTTAGAAACATTTTCAAACTCTTCACACAAATTTCTTTTTAGGTTTGATCATAGTTTGTGAATTTTCTTTGAATTAAGGGTCATTAAATTTCATTTTTTGAACCCTAACTTTAAAAAATCATTTCTGCCTAACCAAGAAGTGTTTGAAGATTATTCTTTTTGCATTGTGTTACATATTTCATGTATTTTATAGGTCATTTATCTCATAAATATATCTTGAATTTTCAAATTGATTTGCATTTTCCCCTTTGAACCATCCAAAAAACCCTAAAATATTAGGAAATTCATAACTTGTGATTGGTTAGGCTTCTGACCTTCTCCTTTGGGGTGTGACCTAGTATGTGATATGGGTTTGTTTGAGCTTAGTTTCAATTTTTTATCACATCATATGATTCTGTTTTGTTCATTTGTACCTTGCTTGTCCATAAAACCCTAATTATATGTGTTCATTTGCATTCATCTTGTATATGCATCCATACATGAACTTGCCATGACATTTCTTGCATTCATAAGTCATTTTAGACATCTTAGGAAATGTTAGAACCATGCTTGATCATTTCTTCTTTCATTTGCCATGATTTTCATTCATTTCATTTCATTAACTTTCATGTGTTTTCAAACTTCAAAGCATGCTTACATGACATCTCATTCTTGTATGATCATACATATACACTTTGCATGCCTTTGCATCATCTCATATGACATTAACATTTCATAAACACTTCTGAATTTGGTCATTTCATCTCATTTCATTTCTTTATGCTTTATACTTTATGCATTCATGCTAACATTTTCAGGTGGTAAGTTACTTTGAGAAGTGGATTTGCCTTCACTTCTCATTTCTCCTTATCTCATTCATATGCTTTTCTTACTTGTCTTTTAAGTGAATTTGTTCATTTGTGTTCCATCTCTCTCACTTTCTTTCATTAAGTTACTTATCTTCTTCAATGAAGTAAGTAACTTATTCTTCTGCTTCCTCCTCCTTTCATCTGCTTCTTTCATTGGTGGCTTCCTTGAAGATCTTTCTCAAGCCTTACAAACCATAGGAACATCCAAGCATGATAATAATTAGGGTTGTGATTAGTCCCCCTTAGATTTTTACCTTTAAGTCTCCTTGAGTCTCTCTTCTCATCTCAATAATCAGAGACTAAACTCTTAAAGTTTTAGGACTTTGGAATCAGGGTTATGCCTGCATGCTTCTCTTAGGATGGAGTGTATAACTTTAATCCTAAGTGTTAAACCTTTAATTTGTTTAAACCTCTTAATCAAATCATCTTAATAATCACTAAGACTTCATCTTGTAACTTGGGCCTTAGATTAGGGTTCTAATTCTTCCTTTATGGTTAAGAAGGACTAACCCTATTGTTCAATGGACAAATCCCCCTCAAGTTGTCTTACAAACCATAAAACTCATTTCTTAATCTCATCCCTTAATTAAAATACACTTAATAAAGGCTTGTTATATAATGAATTTAATCCCTAACCATGGATTAAGTTGAGGTATCTTCCTCAGCTTAAGTGTTCTCATATATTATCCTTCTATTAGGATGGTGTAATGAGTTCACTAATCTGTGATTAGAGATTAAACTCATTACTTAACACTAAACAAACACCCAAAAAACATCTAATTAATCACAAGTAGGTTAATGATCTTAATCCTACATCATCATGGCAATTAAGTTGAGATGCCTATCTCATACTTAAGTAGGTTCATTATCCCTAATCAGGGAGGATATAATGAGTTTATCAACCCTTGATTTAGGCTTAAGCTCATTAACTTATGCATAACACCAAAAATAATAAAAAACTGAAAACACAAAAACAAACAATAATCGTCTCCTCCGGGATTCTTTTCTCATCATACTCATTCATAAACGAGAACTTGCTTCTTCCGTCTAATGCAAGACAGTTAACACTCGAGCCAGACGAGTCATACACTTGAGCATAGACAAGCAAGCAGTTCATAGTCAATTCATCTTCAATCTTTTTGAGTCGAAATACGGTGTTCTGACTTCCTCATTGCACGCGAGGATACGTAGGCATAACTTAATTGTTATCGAACAAAAGTCTCTTTGTCTTCCCCCTCTTTCAGCATTCTTTTCTAAGCCTCAGTTCCTGAGCATTTCACTCTCTTTTGCACTGACACTTGTATTTTCTTTTCCAGCTTTTTGCACACAGATAGCACATACACTTACCCCTTTTAAACACAATCTTTTAAGTGTGGATCCCGTCGAGTATGACGGACAATCTGGGTGCTAATACCTTCCCAGGTTGTAACCAACCCCCTTTCTTAGTTTCTCTGGTTCGCAATCGTCTTATCTATCTTTTTCCAGGTTTATGCAGCATTACCTTTCCTTCGGGATAAAAATGCCTAGCTGGCGACTCTATTCATTTTCATTTCATTCTCTCTTTTCGCCGACCGTTCACGTCTGTACCCTATCTGACCCGGTGTCTTTTCGGGGGAGCGACAGCTTGGCAATTCTGCTGGGGATTTATCTTGCAACCAGGGCTTCTTGTTCTTTTAGTGGGTTTCTCCTAGCGCTTGTTTGATTTGTGTTTATGGGGGTGTTATGTGCTACTTGTGCTTATTGTTTATTGCTTTATTTATTGCTTTCTGTACAGCTTTATTTATTGCTTTCATTTACAGCTTTATGCATTTCATACTGTTATCATCATCTGTGTTGGATTTGTTGTTTCCTTTGGTGGGAGGGATTTTGAGTGATTAAGGTTCCATACCGGGGACCTGAGTGACACATTGGATAGGGTGGCTTCATATTCTTTCCCATTCCATTTCGGTCTGGTGCGGGAATATGAAACACGGTTCAGACATGGGTTTCTTCTTGAGAACTTTGTGCTACGGATTTCTTGTAGTACTAGGGCTATCTAGGAAGCCTGCTAAGTCTGGATGACCTTTTATGACCTTCAGCATCTGAGGTGAATTAGAGGATGATCTTTTATGGTTATTGTAAACATTGTACCTCCGGGTTAGAAGTGTTTACACTTCCCATAACTGATCCAATTCTGAGGATCCTTGTTCTAGAACAATACATGTGAGGGGGTTGGGATGTTTACAGGTTTGCAGGAACCCTTGGCCTCATCATACCTTGTTACTAGTTTTGTTAAAGTTGTATCATTTTGGACTATTCTTGTAAAAACCCTAGACTTGTGACTCTTTATTTGAGTCCCCCACCTGGTTACTGGTTTTTTAAGCCTCAATCCGGACTTATGAACACACATGGACCCTATCAAGGAAAATAACAGATCCAACACTTGATCACAAACCCTTTTCATATCATTCTGCATACATCATATTGCATCATTTAACATTTGTCTATCTGTTTTATAAGGTATCCACATCTTATCTTTGGTTTGGTTTTGACCTGTTCTGTTGCTCAGATTCCCTCAGCTATCTGCACCAGCTATCTTCATCAGAGACCTTTACAACTCTCTTCACCAGTTGTCTTCATCAGAGATTCTTCTTCAGTACCTTCTCCAGTTATCTTCATCAGTTTTCAACAGTTACCTTCATCAGTGCTTCTCCTCAGTTTTCTTCACCAGCATCCATTGTCAGCATGGACACTTCCAGGAAAAGCAACATCACCTATCATTTCTTTGAGCCCACTTTGACAGGCATCAGACCGATTCAGTCTCTTATCACTCCTGATCATGTCCCATTATTCAGGGAACATTATGGTGGCATTATGGACATGATCATGGACCTGGATGCATCCCAGAGGAGCATGATCCACACTTGCTTACAGTTTTATGATCCTCCTCTCAGATGTTTTACTTTCCCAGATTTTCAGCTAGGACCATTGATGGAAGAGTTTTCCATGTTGTTAGGTGTCCCTATAAGGAGAGGGATTCCTTTCAACCCTGATATGGTTGCTCCCAAGAATGAAGATATAGCTAGGGCTTTGCACTTGGAGCCTACCCTCATTGATCAGAGCATGACCACTAAGGCTGGAATCCCAGGACTTCACTTAGACTTCTTGGTTACTCAGGCCACCCTGCATGCTACAGCATGGAAGTAGGATGTTGTTTGTGCTCTCCTAGCCCTAAGCATATATGGAGTTATCTTGTTTGCAGACGAGCCAAAGTTTGTAAGCAAGAGTGATATTCACCTGTTCTTACTGAGAAACCCAGTTCCTACCTTGCTTGGAGACTTTTACTACTCAGTGCACTAAAGGAATGAGAAGCAAAGGGGAAGATTGGTCAGATGTTGTGCACCCCTCTTCTAGTGTTGGTTGTTAAGACACTTTCCGAAGTCAGACACTTTCTTGAATCCTCATCAGCCAAGGAACTGGGCTAAGAGATTGATTGCCCTTACATCAAAAGACATCAGATGGTGCACTCAGAGCACCAAGGGCAAAGATATCATTACTAGTTGTGGGCAGTATCCCAATGTATCCTTGATTGGAGTAAAAGGTTGCATCAACTACAACCCTTTGCTCTTCAAAAGGAAATTGGGGTATGCATTGGTACATCCCCCAAGAGGGAATGATTTGACAAAAACCCTCTATTGTGACATCCAGCACAACCTTGCCATTGTCAGACAGGCAGCCTGGGCCTGGGACAACATTCAGACTAAGGGGACAGCTATTCTGGGCAAGTGCAACAACATAGCTTCAGCTCAGTATCTTGATTGGTCTCGTACCAGGGGACAGATCACCCAGATGCCATTCACCTTAAAGGATGTACCTAGACCATCAGCAGTGAAGCCTGCAGCTACTGTCAGTTTAGAGGAGTTTGAGAAATTAAAGGAAAGTAATGCTCAACTCTATGAAGCCTTAAAGAAGACCCTCTGGGAGAGGAATTACAGTCGTCTAGATAATGAAAGGTTAGAGAAGCTCTGGATTGAGAACTTGACCAAGATTGAGAAAACAGATGACTACATCAGAAAGTCTAGAGCAGGAGAGTTAGTACTGAAGAATGCTTGCAAGGAAACTAAGACTCAGAAGGCCAGAACTGAGCATTATTTAGAGGAGATCCAATCTAGGTGGTCCAGTGACTAAGGCTCTCCTGAAGGAAGTTAGAGAGGATGACTTTGGATTGGATGTTTGATTTCCTTGTACTCGTACTTTCTTTTTGTACTTTTGATTTTGTTGTTGTATTTTGACCCACCATGGGAACTTTGTTGTAATCAAACTATGTATCTTCACCCTTTGTAATATATGGTTTGTATTATTTTGTGGGCTTAATCTCTCTTCAACATCATCATTTCCTCGAGGTCTGGAAAGGTCAAAACCAAAGAACCAAAACCGGATACCCTTGGAAGACAAATAGGCATCCTGCATTGCATACTAACATCTTTTCTTTGTTTTGTAGGTTTTTGTTTTGTTGTTGTTTCTCACTTTGTTGTGGTTTCAGGAAACATTGCTCGTAGAAGAGTGTTCCCCGTCAATAGAGTGCACCGGTATCCTACAAGAAACAACCTTTCAGGATTACAAATGGATTAGGTTCAACAAGACTTGACTGATGTGAGGACCCAAATAGCCAATGAAAGGACAGAGATGAGGGCCCAAATGAATCAATTCATGGCAGTGATGATTGGATTGGCTCAGAGCCAGGAGAGACTGAGAGAGTTAGTCGAGCGGCAAACTCCTGAGGAAAACTATCTAGGTACGGGGGGTACCAGTAACAACGATCACGTACAGCCTCGTACTGATCCCCCTGAGTTTGGGCCTCATCTGAACCCAGACATCAATGCTATAAGAAACACCCAAGGTAACACTGGATGGAGGGCCTTGCAGGAGGACCCTCAGGAAGAATAGTTTATTGTGGTTGGGGCTGGAGACGAAGTTTACGATTGTCGGTTGGATGAAATAGCGGAAAAGCTAACGTCTCTTGAATCCCAAAACTCTTTGGGTTTTGATGTCATGGATATGGGATTAGTGGAGGGGGTTAGAATTCCTCATAAGTTCAAACCTCGTTTTGAAAGATACAATGGCACATCCTGCCCACGGACCCATCTTCAGTCTTTCCTGGGGAGATTGAAAGCCTACACCATGGATGTGAAGTTGTGGATGTTTTACTTTGAGGATAGCTTGACAGGGGCATCCCGAGAGAGGTAATCTCACTTGACCAGGGCCACATTAAGGAATTGGAAAGACTTGGCAGAAGCTTTCATTCGTCAATATCAGTATAATTTGGACATGGCTCCAAACAGAACCCTTCTGATGGGAATGTCACAGTCTTCCCGAGAAAGTTTTAGAGAGTACGCCCAAAGGTGGAGACAATTGGTTGCTGCCGTTCAACCCCCAATGTCAGAAAGGGAGATGGCAGATATGTTCATAAACACTCTCCAGGGTACTTATATTGACAGGTTGGCTGCATTTTCTTCCACCAGGTTTGCAGACGTGGTGATAGTTGGGGAAAGAATTGAGAGCTTACTGAAAATGGGAAAGATTTCTGACAACGGTGCCAGTTCAAGCAGTGCAAGGAAGCCATTTGCAGGACCCCGCAGATCCGGTGAAACAAATTATGTACATGTGGGAAGCGGTAGACCCCAGTATTTGCCAAGATCAGTTGCTGCCGTCATATTCCTGCTCCACCTCCTCAGTATACTCAACAACCACAACACTTCCCTCAACAGCCACAGTTTCCTCAACAGAGATCCTACAAAAACAATAACAATAACCAACAATAACGCCCTTTCCAACAGCGGCTATCTCAGATCAACAGGGTGATTGACCCTATTCCAATGCCATATGCCACATTGCTGCCACAACTCCTAAAGCTCAATCTTGTCGAGTTAAGGACATTGGCTCCACCGGATCCTCAGAACCTTCCGAGAAATTACGACGTTAACGCCAGGTGTGCTTTTCATTCTAATGCACCTGGTCACTCCATAGAAAAGTGCAGGGCTCTGCATATGAAGGTCCAGGATCTGGTAGATTCAAAGGCCCTGAATTTTGCACCACCTCCCAATGTCACGAAGAATCCTATGCCCAGCCATGGTGGGCCAAGGATTAATTCAATAGGGGAAGGCTCACCTATGAGTTTGATTTAAGATATTGCAAGTATTCAGACACCTCTGGCAGAGGTTAAAGCTCAGATTTTGAAATGCCAAGTGTTTCCAGGCTGTGAGGCCTGTTGTGAATCTTGTGAGGCTTCCGAGAATGGGTGTACAAGCTTGAGGAATGGAATCAATGGCTTGATTAAAGAAGGAACTCTGCAAATAACCACAACAACTTCTACAACACCAGCAACTCCTTTTCCAACAATAAGTGTTTCTCTTACAACTACAAAGACAATTGTTCCTACAGACTCGTCTACAAAATCAGCAACCACCTCTTCCATCACTTCAATAAACAATAGTTCCATCTCATCTACTTCTACAACTACAGCAACCACCAATAACGACATCTCCACAGTCACTATCTATTATGACCCTACAATGGTCCCGGACTCCAGCAACTTTCAACAACAATCTCAGCAACAGTTTCAGCAATAACCAAGCTTCAATTCATCACCACCAACATCCACCAAAAGTCCTATCACCATTTTCTATGATCCACATACAACAACGGTTCCAACCTTTGCTGCAGTTAGCCCAATCACCATCACGGTGCCAGGGCCCATTCCATATATTAAAGACAATGATGTACCATGGCATTATGGTGTAGACCTTTACTGCAACGGAGAAAAAGTCCTTCTTGATTCTTCAGTTCCTACCCCACAAGTGTATAATGTCGGGGGAGGCGGAGGCTTCTCCCGAAGCGGACGCCTCTTCGCGTCACAAGCTCCGAGAACTAGTATTGAGGCAGAGGCTGCTGCCAAAGCCAAAGGGAAAGGTGTGGCACCTGAAGAACCTGCACCAAAGGAGACTCATAAATCATCCTTTGATCAGGATGTGGATGAATTTATGAGGATTAAAATTCTGGTATGACAGACTCAGATGTCGAATATGATGTTGATACATCTTATCTGTTACTTATAAACATGGTAAGGCATACATATCAGTACTTAAATAATTCTGATATATCAGAGTCAAACATGCTTCAGGATGTTGGGACATCTGATAGGACATTCAGTTCAGGTACTGCATAAAACATAAAAGATATAAAGAACACAGCAGAATTGTTAACCCAGTTCAGTGTATCTCCACACTTACATCTGGGGGCTACCAAGCCAGGAGGAAATCCACTATAAGTAATATTAATTCTAGACTTAAACCACCCTGTTTAATCTTTCACTTAATAACTACCCAATGCAATTTCTACCTAAGACACAACTTAGATATGAGTACCCTACTCACTCCCCCTCAATCACACAGTGATCTTGTTTACAAGTTTAATAAAATTGAAGTCATACTTCAAACAAAACAGCTTGATCTTACTTCACAGTTTCAATCAAGTCACAAAACTTCTCTTGCTTACAAGCTTCGAGAATCACAAGTGAAACAGCCACAATAGAGTTACTTGTTATGCACGGCTGACACAAGGACACAACCCTAATAATGTTTACATTTTCGGTTGATTGGGTTGATTCTAAACTAGGTTACAGGGTTTCTTTTATAACCTATTCCCAACTGGATTTGGGCCTAAACAATCACAACAATAGCTGCTACAAATATGCAGAAATATCTGCTACAAATATGCAGAAATATCTGCTACAAATATTCCAAAAGATCTTCAACTCCTAAAATTTCTCTAAATATAGAAACCTATATTTTTCAATATTTGTCTTCAATTTAAATTGAGTCTTTAAGATCTTCTAGATCAGCACCACATATGATTGCATAATATCTCCAGAATATTCAGCATAATTCAGATCTGATAAATCCAATGTCATCACCTTGAATTAGGGTTTGTTACTTCCTAGATTCTAGGTGATTTAGTTCATCTGATTATGCTGAAGTTTCATAACAACTCTCCCTACAGATGCGCCTTGTTCTGTTTTTGTCCAGCCATAATTAATTCCAGATAGATTCCCCTGAATTTACTCAGTTCTGTTATGCATTAATTAATTCTGGTAACAGGTCTGAGATGTCTCAACATCTGTTGGGACATCCTGAAAAACTGAACTTACTTCATTTACTGATACAATGTCACAACATCTGATGTGACATCCTGTAAACTGAACTTATTCCATCAACTGATACAATGTCCTAACATCTGGTGTGACATCCTGATATCTTGATTTAAGTTCATTAACTGTTACTCTGTTTGACAGTGTCACAACATCTGGTGTGACATCCTGAACAAAGTTCAACACTTCTTGTTTGATATCTATATGTAACATATGACAGTAATGTTGTCATGACAGTTGCAGATGTTTCAACATTTTCTTTGACATCTGTCATGACATTTGCAGATGTTTCAACATCTTCTTTGACATTTGTCTGTAACATATGACAGTAATTCTGTCATGACATTTGCAGATGTTTCAACATCTTCTTTGACATCTGTCTGTAACATATGACAGTAATTCTGTCATGACATTTGCAGATGTTTCAACATCTTCTTTAACATCTGACTGTAACATATGACAACATCTGTTGGGACATCCTGAATTAAGTTCTTATACTCTGTTTGATAATGTCCCAACATCTGATAGGACATTCTGAACTGAATTCAACATCTTCTTTGACAACTTCCTTAATCATGTCTTGACTTGTTCTTCCAGAGTCTATACCATGTTAATTTAATATATGGAACTTTTTATTCAACATTTTCCAGCCATATTAGTTTTACCAAACATAATGCCAATCATAAAATAATAGCATTAACAATCTCCCCCTTTGGCTTATTTTGGCTAAAACTAATTTACATACAGGTGTAGTAGTACCTTATGTAGAAGTTCCTTAACATCACATCTTCATATCAGACCTCACACTATTACTTCTCCCCCTTTTTAGCCATAAAAAGACAAAGGTACCATAATAAAAATAGAGGTATATAATCTCCATAAGCTTGAAACACACACAATTCCTCAAGAATCAAACATAAACTGCAGAGAGAAGCTTTATGTAATATAGCCTTCTAGACTCTTAGGATTCTCCTTATCTGGTTAAGGTATTACTCCCCCTTAACACCACAAAATCAAGTGCACATACTTGTAACACACTCCCCCTGTCTAGGATACTCCATGCTTCTCTGTACATTGATGAAAGGAAAACATAAGACGCATCTTCATGTCTTCAAGAGCTCACTCTCTGTTCAATTCCCAATTGAACACATTCTCTTCTTGTACCAAAGTATACCTGATTCCTTTCTGGGTTTGTAGTTACCACAGACTACACAAGATGAACATCTTCTAGCACACAGGTTCTTGACACTAAGCCTTTACACACCAAAGGCCATACAATCCAGATAAAACACATCCAAACTAATTATGAAATTAGAATGAATGTCCACAAACAAACTTCCAAGCAATCAATACCTGATATACTTCTGGTGGATCAACAGAGATGTGCTCTTCAGTTGAGGCCTTGTGCTGGTCCTCAGATGTTTCAACATCTATTGGGACATCCTGTTGAGCAGGAGTGTCCTTTGCAGCCTGAGTTTGTTGATCTTCTTGTGGGGCTGGCATAATGTTCAGAGAGATAGATATGCCACTTACCACTCTTTGCTCAGATAGGATCTTGGTTACCAACTCCTTTATGGAATCATCCACATATTCAGAAGCTTTTGAAGTGTTGTACAATGGTGAAGGTATGCCTTTGGTCTTGCTGAAAACTTGATCTTTTTGGAGTTCTTGGCTTTTTAGCATGAGGAACACTTCCAGTCTCTTCTACATGTTTCTTCCAATATAGATCATCTACTTCATCATTCTCCCATATGATTAGGTAGTCTAATAATAGAAACCATGTAGATAAACACCCCAGATAATGTACTAACACTTAGTTAGAACATTTTTCATACACCAAGACCTTATCACCATGATCCTAGATGTGCTCCACCAACTGGACTTACTATAGCATAGTAATCCAAGAACTGAAAATCTTCAACTACACTGTGCCACCAGTTAGAATCAGAAATCCAGAAAGAGTGATAAACTCTCATCCACCTTCAAGAAGAATAAATCCTCTTGAGTCTTCAACTCATCACTCCTCTGCCCAAGAGCAATTTGTTCCAAGACAATCTTCAAGAACAACCAGCTGCCACACTCTGATTATCTTGATTCTTCGAATCCACTTTAAAGATCAACCAATTACCACATTTTGATAACCTCCTTTATGAATCCTCATATGAAAAAGCCAATTGCCAATTTTGTCTTCTTCACGTTTATAATAAATCTTCCAAGGATATCCTGATCAATAAAGTTGATCTTCACCAAGCTGTCAAGATAAAAGGCCTTATGAAGCATTCAATCCCTATAGATCATTTTATCTTGATTTATGTGTCACTTCACCAATTAGACTCTGATGTTGAACTAGATGTTTAAACATTATTAGCCCACATCCATCTGTTAAATTTAGGTCCTTCTTCTGCCACTTGAAAGAACCTCCTTTATTTATAGAACAAGAGTTCCATGCTCTCATAGACTTGATTTATCCATCAAGTTTGAGTAAACAACCTCCATTCTATTGGTTTTGCAGAAATTCCTACCTATAACACATATTGATGAGAAACTTCAATGTTTCTTCAAAGTCTTCAAACCTTCCACTGTCTGATTATTCAGAAGAAATAGTTAAGAACTACACCTCATAACTATACCAAGGATGCCACCTTTCCTTGAGTAAGGCAGTCTTAACAAATTTATGATATCCCCACCTATCTTAACTCCATGATGAGCATTCTGGACTACACCTAGATCAGAAATAAACCAATCCAAGTAGTCATCAAGATTATGATATGTTCATGGTCTTTCATCTCCATCTTCAGAATCAATAATATCCAGACCAGTTCTTGCCAAGAAACTATCCAGAAATACATAACTCCTGTCACACAAGACTGAAGCCAATGCTACAACTTATGCAATACCTCTCCCATGATTCTGCACAAACTCTGATGATAAGATGTTCCAACATCTTTTTGAACATCACCAATCTTGAATCACAAGGATAATCAATCAAATATTTGTGAACTCCACAAACAACAATTGATCTTAATACCTTATCAGATAGTTCTACACAATCTGATCTTTTAATTTTGTAGGATTTTAAGGTTAGCTCCAGATAAGATTAGCAAGATCTCCTTATGTCATGGATAAACAATACTCCAGCTGAGCATAAACTCCACTAATTCTCAATTTCACACCCCTGATGAACATACAAAGAGCACAACTGATAAATATCCACACTTGATTTTATATTCCCAAACAGATGCTCTTAGTTTGCTTGCTACAAAGGGTTCATACTGCCACTATCCATGACTAATAGTGGAAGAGACTACCAGTTCAACAACCATTCTGATCAGACTTCTCAATCTGACATTCTTCCCTTGCTTCTAGCAATTGTTGGTCACATTGCTAGCCTTAATCATGACCAAAGTCATGCATTTATCATCCACATTTGTAAATACATTTAGAAGCTTCTTCATCTTCAGATTCATCATCAGATAAATCAGTATTCTGAGCAACCTCTTCCAGCTCCAGCCTTTGAATTACTTCCTCAAGCTTTTTCTTCCTGGCATCTAGCTTTTTGCAAGTGTTTTTCAGATCTGCAATCAAGGCAGATTTGGATATGGGAGTCTTTGCTTTTGAAGGTCCAGCAGATGTCCTAGTGGAAGCTTCAACATCAGCAGCATGATGGCTCAAGAAAAGTTTGTAATGGAAGGCCAGAGGACTTTTTCTTTTGCATACTGAATCCTTCTCAGTGAGGATACCTGGATACTGGCTTAGTATGATTCCACATAGCAGAGAGGAAAAAGCAATGGGAAGATTTGTTGCTGATGTTCCTTCATGCTTTAGGGTTTGATCAAAGGTATAAGCCCCAAAGTCCAGCTTTGTTTGGGTGCCCACAACATATATGAATCTGCCCAATCCAGTTGCTATTGAAGAAGTATGGTTGGTAGGGACCCTGTTTACAGTGCCAATTCTATGCAGCATTGCATACTTCCTTGTTAGCAATCTAACATAAAGTTTTCCCTTGACTGGCCAAGCTTTGACTTGATTGGCAGTAATGACCTTGCACACCTGGTTATCTGTCTTACCCAGCTCATTAGGTCCATCAGATTCTTTCCCTAGATAATGGTTGATAACCCTAGGAGAGAATTCCACACATCTCCCTCTTACATAGACTTTTCTGAATTCATCTGATTTACCTTCAGCACAGTCCTCTTGTAGGTTGACACTGAATTCCTTGACTAGCAGCTCATAGCAAGGTGAAAAGTTTGATACTATTTTGAATAAACCAGCAGAAGAAATTAGGTCAATTACCTCAGTGTACTCAAGTGCATTGCTGCCCAGCTCTCTTTCAAGTGCTACCCTTCTTTGGTATACAAATTTCCATCTGCTCACACTTGACATATGATGGAATGAAACATTGTCCAGAGGTGGACCTTGAGGGTGCTGGTTTCTTCTTTGGTTGGGATGTTGGAACATCCTCTTCAACATCTGAATCTGGTGGAGTTACAGCTTTCCTCTTTTGGGTATTCACCTTGCTCCATTGTTTAGTAGGACTAAATACCACTTTGACCTTGTCTTTCTTTGGAGTAGGCTGCTTCTTTTCAGGAGTTGAATGTCCTGCAGTCTTCTTTTCCTTTCTAGCCCTAAGCCTTTTGGCTATGCTAGGGTCCACAGAAGCAATGATCTCTGTGTCAGAGTCATTATCTAAGTCTTCAACATGTAGCATAGATGCCTCCTCTTCCAGGTTAGGAGTAGGTTCCAAACATATGTGATCATCACACATTTGTCTAGCACCCAGAGCATCCATCATGTTAGCAGGATATCACACCAGTTTCCTTCTTCTGGAACACAAAACTAAGCTTGGTTCTGAAACATTATTGCTTTCAAGATTACTATCTTTTCTTCAATCAGCTCCAACTGAAGTGCTATAACATTATGAAATATACTTTGCACACATACAATAGACAGTAGCATCTCAAGGAGTATTCAGCTTCATAGCTACATAAATCCCAAAAAAACAATCTTTTAGGTCTTTGATTCAATATTTGCCAAAAACTGTTGATGTGTAGTGTGGTGTCAAGCCATTAGGATTGACATATCAATTCAGCTTCTTTCTTGATGAAACTTCCTTCAGTTCATGATTTAGACAATCATAGACATGTATCTTCACAAGAGAGATTTTCTCCAGCTATACCTAAACAACATAGGACACCATAACCAGGAAGAATATCCTCATTAGGTCACCATAAATAAGCTTAAGAGATAACTTATCAAGATTTTCACTCCCGCATGAAAGATTTGATAATTATACTCTTTTGTTTTTGTCTCTAACCTCTTCTTTCATCAAGAACCACAACATTCTGAACTAAGTGTTCTCCAACTCTCACAGAAAACAAAATACAAGCCTCCTTCAAATATAGAATTCTCTGAACCAAGATGTCAGGACATTCTGTCTGACATCATAGCTACACAACACTTCACCAGCAAATTTCCAGCCCTGATAACACCAGACTGGTCCAATATACACCATATGATGAATAGTCCATCCTCCACTTCTAGGGACCATTCAAATTCCAATATGAACCTTTCAAGTTCCAACAGCTTTTCATTATATCATCCTTCTTCCTTTACCATGAACCAGAAAGTATCCCCCTTAGATCTCATCCAGAAACAGACCAGGATGCCTGCTCTGATACCAATTGAAATTCTGGTATGACAGACTCAGATGTCGAATATGATGTTGAGACATCTTATCTGTTACTTATAAACATGGTAAGGCATACATATCAGTACTTAAATAATTCTGATATATCAGAGTCAAACATGCTTCAGGATGTTGGGACATCTGATAGGACATTCAGTTCTGGTACTGCATAAAACATAAAAGATATAAAGAACACAGCAGAATTTTTAACCCAGTTCAGTGTATCTCCACACTTACATCTGGGGGCTACCAAGCCAGGAGGAAATCCACTATAAGTAATATTAATTCTAGACTTAAACCACCTTGTTTAATCTTTCACTTAATAACTACCCAATGCAATTTCTACCTAAGACACAACTTAGATATGAGTACCCTACTCACTCCCCCTCAATCACACAGTGATCTTGTTTACAAGTTTAATAAAATTGAAGTCATACTTCAAACAAAACAGCTTGATCTTACTTCACAGTTTCAATCAAGTCACAAAACTTCTCTTGCTTACAAGCTTCGAGAATCACAAGTGAAACAGCCACAATAGAGTTACTTGTTATGCACGGCTGACACAAGGACACAACCCTAATAATGTTTACATTTTCGGTTGATTGGGTTGATTCTAAACTAGGTTACAGGGTTTCTTTTATAACCTATTCCCAACTGGATTTGGGCCTAAACAATCACAACAATAGCTGCTACAAATATGCAGAAATATCTGCTACAAATATGCAGAAATATCTGCTACAAATATTCCAAAAGATCTTCAACTCCTAAAATATCTCTAAATATAGAAACCTATATTTTTCAATATTTGTCTTCAATTTAAATTGAGTCTTTAAGATCTTCTAGATCAGCACCACATATGATTGCATAATATCTCCAGAATATTCTGCATTATTCAGATCTGATAAATCCAATGTCATCACCTTGAATTAGGGTTTGTTACTTCCTAGATTCTAGGTGATTTAGTTCATCTGATTATGCTGAAGTTTCATAACAACTCTCCCTACAGATGCGCCTTGTTCTGTTTTTGTCCATCCATAATTAATTCCAGATAGATTCCCCTGAATTTACTCAGTTCTGTTATGCATTAATTAATTCTGGTAACAGGTCTGAGATGTCTCAACATCTGTTGGGACATCCTGAAAAACTGAACTTACTTCATTTACTGATACAATGTCACAACATCTGATGTGACATCCTGTAAACTGAACTTATTCCATCAACTGATACAATGTCCTAACATCTGGTGTGACATCCTGATATCTTGATTTAAGTTCATTAACTGTTACTCTGTTTGACAGTGTCACAACATCTGGTGTGACATCCTGAACTAAGTTCAACACTTCTTGTTTGATATCTATATGTAACATATGACAGTAATGTTGTCATGACAGTTGCAGATGTTTCAACATTTTCTTTGACATCTGTCATGACATTTGCAGATGTTTCAACATCTTCTTTGACATCTGTCTGTAACATATGACAGTAATTCTGTCATGACATTTGCAGATGTTTCAACATCTTCTTTGACATCTGTCTGTAACATATGACAGTAATTTTGTCATGACATTTGCAGATGTTTCAACATCTTCTTTGACATCTGACTGTAACATATGACAACATCTGTTGGGACATCCTGAATTAAGTTCTTATACTCTGTTTGATAATGTCCCAACATCTGATAGGACATTCTGAACTGAATTCAACATCTTCTTTGACAACTTCCTTAATCATGTCTTGACTTGTTCTTCCAGAGTCTATACCATGTTAATTTAATATATGGAACTTTTTATTCAACATTTTCTAGCCATATTAGTTTTACCAAACATAATGCCAATCATAAAATAATAGCATTAACAAGGATAATTAAAAGAAGTGACTACAAAGTTGTGGATCAGCTCCACCAAACTCCTTCTAAGATCTCCATCTTATCCCTGTTGTTGTGTTCTGAAGCTCATCGGGATGCACTACTTAAAGTCTTGCACGCTGCCTACGTGCCAGAGGAGATCACAATGAATCAGCTTGAGACAGTAGTGTCCAATGTTAATACTATCCATGGGCTAGGATTCACCAATTCTTACTTGACAACGGAAGGACGACACCACAACAAATCTTTATGCACAAGCTGCCATTGAAAGAAGATTGCCCTCCAGTGAAGCAAAAGCTACGCCGTACTCGTCCAGATATGGCCATGAAGATTAAGGAAGAGGTACAAAAACAGTGGGACGCCGGTTTCCTTGCTGTAACTAGTTACCCTCCGTGGGTCGTTAACATTGTAATAGTGCCTAAGAAGGATGGAAAAGTACGTATGTATGTGGATTACCGGGACCTGAACAGAGCTAGCCTGAAGGATGACTTCCCATTACCTCACATTGATGTATTGGTCGACAACACAACTCAGTTCTCGGTATTTTCCTTCATGGATGGATTTTCTGGGTATAATCAGATCAGAATGTCACCCGAAGACTTGGAGAAAACAACCTTCATCACACCTTGGGGCACATTTTGTTACAAGGTGATGCCATTTGGGCTGAAGAATGTCGGCGCAACTTATCAACGGGCTATGGTAACATTATTCCAGGACATTATCCACAAATAAATTGAATGCTACGTGGATCACATGATTGCCAAGTCCCTCACTGAAGAAGATCATCTGGTAAATCTGCTGAAGTTGTTACAAACGTCTGAGAAAGTATCAGCTGAAGCTAAACCCCAACAAATGCACATTCGGGGTACGATTCGGTAAACTGCTGGGATTTATCGTAAGTGAGAAGGGAATTGAAGTTGATCCTGACAAAGTCAAATCCATTCAGGAGATGCCTGCACCTAGGACTAAAAAGGAAGTTCGGGGGTTCTTAGGTAGATTGAACTACATATCAAGGTTCATATCTCACCTCACTGCAACCTGTGAGCCCCTGTTCAAATTGTTAAGAAAAGAACAAACGGTCAGGTGGAACGAAGATTGTCAGAAAGCTTTTGACAAGATCAAGGAGTACCTGCAAGAACCTCCGATTCTTATGCCTCCAGTTAAAGGAAGACCTCTAATAATGTACTTGACAGTATTAGAAGGATCAATGGGGTATGTGTTGGGCCAGCATGACGAGTCTGGTCGAAAAGAGTATGCAATATACTACCTAAGCAACAAGTTTACCGACTATGAACAACGTTATTCACTGCTCGAGAAAACTTTTTGTGCTTTAGCGTGGGCTGCTCGCCGACTAAGGCAGTATATGTTGACTCACACTACCTTGTTGATCTCAAAAATGGACCCTGTCAAGTACATATTTGAGAAACCAACACTTACCGGAAGGGTTGCAAGATGGAAAATGATTCTGACAGAATATGACATTCAGTATACATCTCAAAAGGCCATCAAGGGCAGAGTATTGTCTGACTATCTAGCTAAGCAACCCATTGATGATTACCAGCCAATGAGATTTGACTTCCCTGATGAAGACAACAAAAGATCATGAAGAGCCTGTTCACACTAAAGGGCCTGACCCAGAGGAAGAGTGGACAATGATGTTTGATGGGGCTGTCAATATGAATGGTCGTGGAGTTGGTCCAGTACTCATTACACCTAAAGGAGTTCATATGCCTTTCTCGGCAAAACTCACATTTGCCTGCACTAACAACGAAGTTGAATACGAAGCATGTATCATGGGTCTTGAGGAAGCCATTGACCTCAGGATCAATACTTTGAATGTATTCAGAGATTCAGCTTCGGTAATCAATCAGACTAACGGTAAATGGTACACCCACCAAGAGCATTTGATTCCATACCGTGACTATACGAGGAGATTATTGACTTTCTTCACAACAGTCAAACTTAAGTACATCTCTCGAGACGAAAATCATTTCGCATATGCTCTAGCTACCATTTCCTCCATGATCAAGGTTCAAACTGCCAATTATGTGCCTCGGATTTTGGTATCCAGACTGGACCGACCAGCATACGTTTTCTCTGTGGATATTGCTAAAGATGACAAGCCTTGGTTCCATGACATCAAAAGCTTCTTAGAAGATCAGACATACCCACCTGGGGCATCATCCAATGATAAGAAAACATTAAGAAGGTTGGCCGGTAGTTTCTTCCTTAATGCTGATGGTTCATTATACAAACGAAATTTTGACATGGTTCTTCTCAAATGTGTTGATAAGAAAGAAGCAGATTTGCTGATACACGAGGTGCATGAAGGATCTTTCGGTACCCATGCCGGAGGACATGCGATGGCTAAGAAATTGTTAAGATCAGCTTACTACTGGATCACAATGGATGCAGACTGTTGTGCCTATGCCATAAAGTGCAACAAATGCCAGATCTATGCAGATAAAGTGCATGTGCCTCCAAATTCTTTGAACGTGATGTCTTCACCTTGGCCCTTTGCCATGTGAGGCATTAACATGATTGGAAAGATCGAACCAACTGCTTCAAATGGCCACAGATTCATCCTGGTAGCCATTGATTATTTCACCAAGTGGGTTGAAGGAGCTTCGTATGCGAACGTCACCAGACAAGTGGTAGCCAGATTTCTGAAAAAAGACATCATTTGTCGATATGGAGTTCCCGAGCGAATCATTACTGATAATGGTTCCAATTTGAACAACAAAATAATGGCAGAACTGTGTCAGGACTTCAAGATCCAACATCACAACTCTTCTCCTTACAGGCCAAAGATGAATGGTGTTGTTGAGGCAGCTAACAAAAACATCAAGAAGATTGTGCAAAAGATGGTGGTTACTTACAAAGACTGGCATGAAATGCTACCATTTTCCTTGCATGGGTATCGAACCTCAATCAGAACGTCTATTGGGGCAACACCTTATCAGCTTGTGTATGGTATGGAAGCAGTCTTACCCGTTGAAGTTGAGCTACCCTCCTTACGGGAAATGATGGATGTAAAGTTGGACGAAGTGGAGTGGGTCCGATCTCGGTACAACCAACTGAATCTGATAGAAGAAAAGATATTAGCTGCTATTTGTCATGGGCAGTTATATCAGAAAAGGATGAAGAAAGCCTTCGATCAGAAAGTCAGGCTTCGGGAATACCAAGTAGGAGATCTTGTGCTGAAAAGACTTCTTCCTCCTCATACAGACCACAGGGGCAAGTGGACTCCAAATTACGATGGTACATTCATAGTAAAGAAAGTTTTCTCTGGTGGAGCATTGATGCTCACTACTATGGATGGTGAAGATTTCTTATCCCCTGTGAATTCAGATGCCGTTAAAAAATACTTCGCATAAAATGACCCGCTGGACATAAAAACAGAATGTACGTCCAGGCAAAAATAGGGCATCCCGGCGAGTCAAAAACAGAATAAAAGACTCGGGCAAAAATAAGGGAAAATTAAAAAAAATGTACACCCGCTGAGTTGAAAAGCCGCATTGGACAGCTCAGGCAAAAATGGGTATCCCGGTGGATTGAAAACCCGAAAGGGCGATCCACGCAAAATCAGGGAATAAGCGAACAATTGCATTCTGAATTCGTCTGTATAAATCACAACATGGCAAGCTTCGAAAGGATAAAGCATCAGTCAGAATCAACCTTCTTCAGAAAGAAAGATGAGAAGAACGTCAAGATCATACAAGTCATAGCAAGGGAAGTTCACCGGAGCGTCGTCAATATTGCCAACACTTTTACTTTTCCCAATTTATAGCAATCTCCTCATTCCAGGGGATTTGTTTCTTTGACTGTATTTGCAAATTCAGGGCACCCAGATTAATAAAATCAGAATATTCAGTCGCATCTGTCGCTCCCCGGATTTCCATCCTGGTACAAACGCGAAAGTGGCGCGGAAAGAATAGAGTCGCCAGCCATGCATTTTTATCCCGAAGCAACGGAAATGGTAATGCTGCAAAAACCAGAAGAAAAGAAAAGGAAGGACACGGGTCCTGCGAACCAAAGAAACTGAGTTCGGGAGTCGGTTACGACCTGGGAAGGTATTAGCACCCAGATCATCCGCCGTACCCAACGGGATCCATGCTTGCAAGGAAACTGTATCAAAGGGTGCATAAATGAAAGATACCGAGAAGAAAATGAATTGAATTGGATAAAAGAAAAGAAAAGGGAATTGAAAAAGAAATGAAAAGGAAAAATGTAGGGAAAATAAAGATTGTGCTCGAACGGGCCCTACCCCGCTGCCTACGTACCTCATCTGGACAATGAGGATCAGAGACGCCGTAGTTCCCCTAACTAGGGGTGGAAAGGATTGCTTGTGTATTAAGGCTTGAACTGCCTATGTCAATGCTCAAGTGTTGCAGGCTCGAACGACGAGTGTGTTACCGTCTTGCAAAGTGACAAGTAGGAGCAAGTTCGCGTACCGAGCGAAGGAGATGAGAAAAGAATTCCCGAAGGAAAGACGTTTATTGTTTGCCCAATGTTTTTTAGAAGCTTTTAGGAGTGTGTCACAAGGAAGTGGACTCGAGCTCTTTTCCATGGAATGTGCACTTGTCACTACATTCCAAGATGGAATAATAGAACAAACACACTCAAGTAAGGAGAAGATCCCCAAAACTTGAACCCAGAGATTGGGGCTTAAGCTCACTAACTCATTAACTTATTAAGTGTTTTTGGTATTTACAATGAAGAAGTGTTTTTTATGATTTTCTTGGGGAAGATGATACCCTTATCAGACTTGTCCATCACAAGACAAGCTTGTATTATCCCAAGTTGGGAGGACTACAAGTGTCTCATGGGATAAGGCTATTGCTAAAGGTATCACTTCAAACTTTATTAGGTGTCTTCTTTAGAGTTTTGAGATGAGAAGAGAAAAGAAACCAAAAGGATCACAAAGGCAAAAGTCTAATGGGGGACTAATGAATCCTAAGTGTTGTCATGCATGGAAATCCTAGGTTAGTGAGGTTTGCTATCCTAGAGAAGAAAGGAAGAAGAAGAAAAGAATAATAAAGAAGAATAGAAGAAGGGGGAAGTAAGGCCTAAGCCCAACAATCACAAGGTTAGAACAAATAAGAATAAGAAGAGAAGAGATAAGATTTGGAGATGTGGGAATCACATCCACACCTCTCACTTACCTAAGCCCCTGAAAAGGTTAGTAACACAAGTATAAAGGCAATATAAAATGATCACAAAGCCATACCAACATCATACAAACAGAAGTGAAGTCATACACATAAATGCTCAATGCAAACACAAGTCATAAGAATAGGAAAAGAAACAAACAACCAAACATGAGGAAACATGAATCACATAGCAAAGCAAAGCAAACTTGATAAGATACAAAGCAAAGTAAACAAAACACAACCTCAAGGTACAAGACCAGAACCCTAATTAAGTTAGAAAAGTGCTTAAGAAGTAAGAGAGATGAAGAGAAGAAGGGCACAAAGCTAAACCATTACATTATGGGAAGAAAGAAGCAAAGAAAGTGAGGTGGATATACATAAGAATGGAAGAACTCCAAAGGCAAACAAATCACAAGATTTCCAAAACACAAACCCCAACCCAAGATTAGAGAGGCATCAATGCCCTAAGAAGACTCTAAACAAGATGAAGAAGTTGGCACAAGTGCCCTTCTAAACTAAGGAGAGGACTTATGATCAAAAAGAAGCAAAATGGGACAAGTTAAGAACAAAAATTCAAATCAAATCAAGAATGCACCCAAAAATTCCACAACCTTGGACAAGAGATCTTCAATCATGATATAACAACATGCCAAAAGGAGAGGAAGAAATTCAGAAGCTATACAAGTCAAATGAGGATACAAACATGAGCTAGGGTTAAGAAGCTTCACTCACAAGTCAAGGACCAAGGTCAATTGAACAAGCTTCTAAATATCAGAACAAAAATCACACATAAAATACACTCTATTATGGATCCAGAGAAAAAATAACCAACCAAAAATTCAAAATGAGGATCAATATAGAAAATGGACAAGTTAGCATGCTTAAAAAAAATTAAAATGAATTAATTAAAGTGAACAATTAATTTCCACGTGTCTGATGAAAATAAATGGAAAATAAAAATATCAAAAATTAAAGAAAACTAAAAATAACATTCATGAATTATTTTAGAATTTTAGGAAGCCTAAAACTAATTTTAAAAATTAAAAACCAAATTGATATTAAAATGAAATAAAAAGAAAAAAGAAAATAAAAGGAAATGGCCAGGGGGTATGAATAGCAAGGCTTCAGTTCAATTTATTTGGGCCTCATATGCAGGGGGGTGTGGATATCAACACAAGCCCACCCAATTCCCAGCGCAGCTTATAGTAATTGGGGTGGAAATTCAATTAAACTGGAAAAAACAGAAACCCTGGGATCAAATGGACGCACCAGGATGGTCCACTAATTAAACACAGTCAGCAAATTAATTGGACAGGGGTGAGGGAGCATAACAATTATGGTGAGACGAGACACATGTTATATTATTCAGATTCAAAAAATAAAAAGAAAACACGTGAGGGGGATGTGGTTTCATTAATGAGGTGGCAAAACAATGGACGTTAAGATGAGAGATCCAAGGGCCCTGAGGTCGTCTTCCTCCTTCAAACCCTAAACATTCAATTCCCAGAATCCGGTGACCGGAGCTAGGGCTCCAACACCGGAAAATGCAAACTATGAACAAACTTCCATAAAAAAAATCAAACTGTCCAGATTGAATAAACAAGGTACGCTGAGTCCAAAAATGGCCATGAAATTCACAAAGGAGCAATGAACAAGCTGGATCGAAGAGAAACAGGTTTCACCATGAAACTTCAAATCATCATACAAAACTCAATAATGCATCATTTTCAAATCTAAAACGCACAGAATCATCAGCACAACTAGTAGATTACAATGCACACATTTATTTTCATTTCCATATCCAAGGATTTTGAGCTTACCTGAGACTTGCAGATGCTCTAAAACTCCAAGAAAATGCTCCTACAGCTGCAGATCCACGCACTTTGACCTCCTCTTGCAAAATAAATGCAAGATGGAGCTTGGGAGAAGCTGGATCTTTAAATCCGAAAGCTCTTTCTCTTGAATGGAACTTGTATGATTCTTCACTCTCAGCTTGAAAGAGTGTGTGCAATGTGATCCTTAGAGCTCAAGGATGAAGAATATGTGAATAGATTGTGAAGAGAATGCTTGAGGAAAAAGTTTAGAAGGGAAATGCAATTGAGCGAGAAAATGTAGATCTGAAAAATGAAAAAGCCTCTACACGAATTTAGGGCATGGTTTTCTTTTATATGCTTAGCATTCACACCTGACTAGGGTTTTTGCACCAAGAGTGGCATGGAGAGTGTGATTGAGGTGTATTGGCCAATTTGCATGAAAAGTGTGACTTCCTCATCCACACGTGCAAACCCTCCTTCAAGTGAGCATTCTGACCTCAATCCATCCCTTGATTTGTTTTGAAACAATCTTGACCTTTGATCATGAGTGTAACATGCTTTTTTGATGATTTTGCAATTTTGCCTCTTATGTGGTGCACCACATCCCATGCACGAATTTGATGGTATTTTTGGAGCAAATAACTTCTTATGCAATGCTTTGTAAGTTTGTAATCATACTTGGCCCATACCAACACTCAAAAATAAGTTTCATGTATTTTTGCATTTGTGGAAGCTTGGAATTTCAAGTCATGCCCTAGTGTTACACCAATTTTCGAGGGCCTTAACTCTCTAACCATAAGGGCTGTGAAAATGCTCTTGTACTTTTTGAAAATGGGAGGCCTTAATCTTCAACTTTCATGTTTGGCTTTGGTTCATTTGAAGCTTTTTTCACCAAGTTATGCTTACTTGAAAATTAGTGCAAAAACTTACTAAAAATGGAATTTTCCATGACCAACCATATGCCAATTTTGCAAAACACCTCAAAACCTCATGATTCTTGATCCTTGATCTTGCCAAATCTCTTTTAATGTTATAAGAACATCCCTTGGCTATAAAAATGGGGTTGGACCCTTTGAAATCTCACAATTGACTTTTATAAGGCACAATTGACCAATTTCTTCATTTTCAAGCAACTGAAGAAATACCTGACTTCCACAAGGAATTTTCTCACCAAATTTCATCCCTAGGATCCTCTTAACATATAAGAGACTTTTCCCAAATGAAATGGCCAATGTCTTAAGTTTTTCATGCTTGAAACTCAAACCCTAATTTGGGATCATTGTGTAGGAGCTTTGCCCTAGCTTGAATTCCCTTATGATCTTCCCCTCTTCTGAGCTTTTGTGAATGATCATGAACTTGTGAATGCAACATAGACCCCTCATAGGACTTGAACAAATCCATTGGGCCCCCTTTTCATGGCTTGTGATGCCTCAAAAACCCTCCACAGATGATCATATGCCTAATGCTAGGTCATGAGAATGTTATGCCTCATCTTTCCATGCTAAGATGCCAAGAATATGATATGTTCATGATGAATATGATATGATATGATGATTAAAAAAGAAGAGGGAAAATTTGGGGTGTTACAGCTTCCCCTATTCAAACAACTGTTAATCTGAAAAGGGCGGTAGCGCGGGCTATCGACCGTTCAAGATAAACTATGGTTGAATACCAAGAAGACCAGAAATTTGCACTCTGACGAAAAATGCAGAAACTGAGAAATAAACCCAACCAAATGACGCTTTGGTGACTGAAGTGGAGAGAAAACAGACGAGCTTCATCCAAGTTGAAACCAATATTTGGAATCAGAATACAATGACAGACGAGTCTTCTTCGAACAATCCTGTTATGCCTGGAACTGGACATACGAGTCCTCACATACTTTGCAAAGCATACAACTTGAGACAGACGAATCTCCTTCGGATATACCTGTTACGCCAGGACCGGTGATGCACTTAAGTCTGTGGGATAGACATGCATAATCAAGGTAGACGAACCCTCCTCATATATTATCCATGGATATATGATCTAAGACAGACGAGCCTTCTTTAAGAAAACCTGTTACGCTAGGTGCAACATTAATAAGTGGTACTTGAGACAGACGAATCTCCTTCGCATAAACCTGTTACGCCAGGACCGATAACCATTTTGACATTTATTCCCACAGTCAGGATTTCAAACCTCTTTAATACAGATGAGTATTGGATGATCATCAATAGAACACAGACGAGTGCCATAAGTCAATGATACAAACGAATATCAGACAATAATCTAAGAAACGCAGACGAGCGCTTCAGGCGATGATACAGACGAATATCAACCAGTGGTACAGACGAATACCAGAAATCCAACACAGACGGGCATCTGGAGCAGCAATACAGATGAGTACCAGAAATCCAACACAAACGAGCATTTGGAGTAGCAATACAGGCAAGTACCAGAGTGATTATCAAATCAACACATATGGATATAAGCCGACATAGACGAGTGTGAGGGATGATACAGACGAGTATCCAAACAATGCGTACGAGCTTCAAACAAATAATAGACACAGACGAGTGCTGGAGAATGCAGACGAGCAACCACAAATACCAAACACAGATGAGTGTTGGGAAAGTGCAGACAAGCAATAGCAAATACAACCATGGGTAACTGCTGGGGAAAGCAAACGAGCAATACCAAAGTGATAACATAGACGAGTGTTGAGAGATGCAGACGAGCAGCAATAAAGTATGAACACAGACGAGTGCAAGGGAAATGACGATCTTCCAACACGGCTGGGGAGATGCTTCCTCAAATATCCTTTTGTTTGTGAAAAGAGCTTTGATAGATAAACTTTGTGGGGAAAAGGGCCTTCCACTGCTTGCTGGGCATACTCCACTGGGGAAGATAAACTGCTTAGGGATCCCACCTGTCATGACTTAGCTGGAGAAAATCTGTCTTGGGAGAATGTGACGCCATCCTGCGAAACCTGCAACAACAGAAAACACATATGTGCCTCGGGGACTTGCATGGTATGATCTGTTCATCCATCGTCGCCCGACACTCAAAGAAGATTTCAAATGTTTCCCTGCAATGTCATTTTTCTTTCAAATTATCACCATGTTTTAAATGAAATACTATTTTTGCCAAAAATTCAGGACATTCTGCAAACAAAAATAAACACGACACAACTTTTTGACTGAATATTCTTTTATTGAAAGGCCTTTGAATAGGCAAAGATTTTACATCAGGAAGCAACCACCTGGAAAGAGGTAGCTACCATAAAATTGAGAAAATAAACTATCCTAATGGCAATGGACACGACATCCCAATGAGTTTCCTTCTTGCTATGACCAGTATGTCTTCAAAACTCTCCATTCTTGCCTTTGCTTTCTGAGAAGATAAGGGGACTGATTCCTATCCTTCTGATATTGTCAAGCTGTACAAAACGATGATTTGGTTCAGATTACTCGGATCGTAGTTGTTCGCTTATTCCCTTGTTTTGCGTGGATCGCCCTTTCGGGTTTTCAATCCACCGGGATACCCTTTTTTGCCTGAGTTGTCCAATGCGGCTTTTCAACTCAGCGGGTGTACATTTTTTTTGATTATTTTCCCTAACTTTTGCCTGAGCTTTTTATTCTGTTTTTAGCTCACCGGGATGCCATTTTCTTGCCTGGACTTTAATTCTGTTTTTTTGTCCAGCGGGTCTTTTTATGCGAAGTATTTTTTAACTGCGTCCGAGTTAACAGGGGACTGGAAATCTTCTCCATCCATAGTGGTGAGCATCAGTGCTCCGCCTGAGAAAACTTTCTTCACTACGAATGGTCCTTCGTAGTTTGGGGTCCACTTACCCCTGTGATCTGAACCTGGAGGAAAGATCCTCTTGAGCACAAGCTCTCCTACTTGATACTCCCGAGTACGTACTCGTTGGTCGAATGCTCGCTTCATTCTCCTCTGATAAAGCTGACCATGACAGATATCCGCTAATCTCTTTTCCTCAATTAGACATAGCTGATTGTAACGAGCACGCACCCATTCAGCCTCATCCAGCTTCACATCCATCATCACACGCAATGAAGGAATCTCTACTTCAACGGGCAAGACTGCCTCCATACCATATACCAATGAGAAGGGAGTTGCCCTAGTTGACGTCCTGACTGACGTTCGGTACCCATGCAGCGCAAATGGCAACATCTCATGCCAATCTTTGTAAGTGACAACCATTTTCTGCACAATCTTCTTGATATTCTTGTTTGCTGCCTCTACCGCACCATTCATCTTTGGTCGGTAAGGAGAAGAATTGTGATGCTGGATCTTGAAGTCCCGACATAATTCTACCATCATCTTATTGTTCAAGTTAGAACCATTGTCAGTAATGATTCTTTCGGGCACGCCGTATCTGAAAATGATGTCTCTTTTCAAAAATATGGCTACCACTTAACGAGTGACATTGGCATAAGATGCTGCCTCAACCCACTTAGTGAAGTAATCAATCGCGACCAAGATGAAGCGATGACCATTGGAAGCAGTAGGCTCAATTTTCCCGATCATGTCAATGCCCCACTGATAACGAGAAATCGTATCACATTATTACTATGTTTTTAGTCCGTTTTATCGTACATTGATCCTTTTAACTCCCGATTGTTCGAGTTTTTTATGTCACATTGCAGGTATAACATGTCTAGAGCCAAATTATGAGAAAAAGATCAAATGAACCAAATCTAGCATGAAAAGAAAAGGAAGAGATCAATTTTGCTAAAGTCTGCATTTTTTGTTGCTCTCACGGTCGTCACAACTTCCTCACGGCCGTGACGCGCTAATTAAAGGTCTCATGACCGTTACTACAATGTCACGACCGTGACACGCTTAATTGAAGAAATCTGACCGTTACACCATGTCACGAACGTGACAAGAAAAATTTATTAAATTTGTTTGAATTTAATTGAGAACGTGCAACGAGTCTTCAGAGACTCCTACTTTCCCTCAACTGCAGCAACACCCAGTACACCATTTCTCCTGGATTCTCTCAAAACAGAACGAAGCCCACGCTACTACTCATTCAACTGCCAAAACCCTCTTCTATAAATACCCAAGGATCAAATGAAAAAGTACAGAGTTTATTATTAAATTTTTATATGGAAGCTCTGCCGTTTTTTCTTTCAACCCATTTATTTTCCAGCTCTTGTTCTTGCTGTGTTTTTGCTTTAAATTCCAACCCATTTAATAACAATTTCCAACATTAGGAAATTGTTATTTTAATTATATTTTCTTTTTAGCCTCAGAACTTGTTAGTTTATTTTTTCGATTCCGACACTCCAAGCTTACCGATTTGTGGAAGAAGGAGTCTAAGAATTAAATTGTTCAGGTTTTTGTTTTGCAATTTATATTGAATTTATTTATTTATTTATGTTAAGTTTCTATTATTATTATATAATGCATGCTTTAATATTTATTTATTTTATTTTGTATCTGTCTGTTGGTTTAATAAATATGAGTAGCTAAATTAATCGAGTCGGTATGTAATAAACCAAACCAAAACGGATAAATCGAATCTAAGCTAAAAACACTTAAGAACTTATATTTTGGCTGTGGCTTTTTATAATTAAAATCAAGCTTTTTGTTACGAGAGTAAGAAAAGTGAAATAGGTTAGGTCGAGACCACGAGAGTGTGAGATTTTAACCGGATAGCTAAAGTTAGGCATTCGATTTAAATACAGCGAGAGTGCTTTAAAACGAATTAGACTTATTAAGTTTTCAAAAATTATTTTCTAAACACTTATGGGCTAGCGAGAGCAGGCATAGAGCTTTAGGAGTAAGATCTGAGATAAGACCACGAGAGTGTGAGTCAAGGGTTTTTAAACTGGTAATCTCTACATAATTATTTAAGTGAACCATCTTTATAAGCTTAGGCTAGATTGACCCGCATAGGTTAATATAATTACATACCGACCGCCTTCTCATTATTTCCTAAACTAAGTTTAATTCCCGTTTTTAATCCTTAAAAACCATAATCGTGACAAATATCCACCTTAGCTAAACTAGCAGACCTTCTAGCACTAGAGTGATTACAAAGTCCATGTGGGTTCTTCATCTTTTTATTACTATTGTGATAGGCTGTGCGCTTGCAGTTCAGATACCGCTAGACACATCATGTCTTCGCCCCATCAAGTTTTTGGCGCCGTTGCCGGGGACCTTGATTTAGTCACTAGTGCACTATTAGCGTAGCACTGTCTAGACTAAGGTAACAATTTATTTTCCCTAATCTAATTTACCGAGTGTATGCCAAGTACTCGCTCTCAAAGCGAAGACTTGCAACCTCCAGTCCTAGAATTAGAACGCTTCTTACATTTAAGAAAACGAATATTCGAATACCAACGAAAATACAACATTCCAGATCTTCAAGTTGATCCACCTAAACCAGTTGGAACATTGAAGGACGCAGAGATGGCTGAAGAACCAAATCATCCACTAAAGTATTACGCTAGTCCTTCACAAGCTAAGCTGCATTCCAGCATTGCTGCACCAGCTATCAACCGAAATGATTTTGAATTGAAACCTTCGCTGATATCAGCTGTGCAACAAAACCAATTCGCCGGAAATCCTACCGAGGATTGATGCGTGTTTTTCGCAAGTGTACGAATCACGTCAAAGTAATATAAAAGATTATCGAATCCACAGAGACCAAGTGTCAATCTATCAAACCTGTTGTTATGGTGTGTATCTAAGGCAACTATTTTTAAGGGTTTTAATAAGGGTGCAATGGTAAATAAAATTATAATTTTAAATAATAAATAAAGACAGGCTCGAATGTAATTCACGTAATCAATGATAATCCAGTACTTGTTAGTGGAACTACTTATGGGCAGTGTTTTCTTCTTTGAAAAGAACTAATTTAACAGGAACTGTCGCTTTCGCGTATTCAGAACCGAGTTGTACTCTCTAATCAACCCCTCCTATTGTCACGGATAAAAAGGTGCGTACTGCGTTAGAGTAGTAAACCTATTTTTAAGAAATATAGTATCTTAACTAAGTTGAAAAGTATTTTAACCTGGACTTCTTAGCAAAAAGAGGTTCTTGCGAACCAGAGTTTAAACTTCCTAACGCGTCCGAAAATCGTTTTAAAATCTCTTTTCTTTTTAATCAAAAATCTCCTAATGAACTATACAAAGCGCTTTTGGCTGTTTTTGAAATAGTTAAAAACAATTACTTGAATTGAAAGATAAAATAGCCCTTAGGTGTTTCCACGAACAATTATACTGATTACTGGTTTAATTACGATCCTTACATTCTAACCTTTATGGAATTAGTTAGACATGATAAAGTAAATATTCTTTTTATAGTTTTTCATAAAAGTAATTTAAAGCGAGTGCGGAAAGTAAACAAAGTAAAGTGCGAGTGCAGGAAATAAACAACGTAAATGTGCGAGTGCAGGAAATAAACAACGTAAATGTGCGAGTGCAGGAAATAAACAAAGTAAAAGCGAGGCAGAAATAAATAAAAGTAAAGTACGAACTTGAATTAAAATGGCAGCAGGATTAACTTCCTCCAGAGTGCTCCAAAACTCGAACCACAGACAGATTACAGACTCGATCACTCGATTGCAGAGGCACCCCGATGTGGAATGGCAACTGCTTTATAACTGATATATGCCTAGAGAATTCTAATTCTGGATGAAGAAAAACGAAAATCTAAGGTCCTATTTATAGTAAAAACTGAAAGCATGAAATGACCAGGACGCCCCTCCACTAAAAAGTGGAGGTTACTGATTTTGGCCTTGTGGCGCCCGCCACAGGCCTATGGCGCCCGCCATGGTCCCTACAGGGGATTGTGGAGTGGGGATCGTGGGTCTTGGAGGTTGAGGAGTGGTCTTGAGACGTGGCCACGTCATGGCTAACCCCATGGCGCCCGCCACGGTGGGTGCCGTAAGTGCAAAATGCTGAATTTCTAGGTTTTCGTCCGTTTTCACTCCTTTTTCGCTCCTTTTCCCGATTCCAGCTCCGATTATTATAAAAACCTGAAAACATAAGAAAACAAAGCAATAACAAAGCAAAACAACAATAAAAGCTAAGAATGCATGCGAAATCGGAGTCAGAAATACGGTGAATTTTAGTGTGATCAAATTCTCCCACACTTAAACCTTTGCTTGTCCTCAAGCAAACATTAAAGCTTAAGAAAAATATGGTGTCAACACTTGTCTTTGGGCTAAAGGGATTCTAAGTTCAAGTCAGGATGCAGTGACAGATACTAACTAAGTGAACCAAGGGTACCATAGTAACACAAACACAAACTTCAATCCTATATTAACCACTCCATATCATCCCACGATACCTAGGCCTATCTTCTCATCTTTTTGTGTCCTTTTCATTCAGGCGCAATCACATTAAGCCCGTTATCCGTACATGCTTCATAGTAGAGTGACCGGTTAGTGATTCTGATCCATAACATAAGGTTTCTGGCACATAAGCATGTGTAAACCTGTTTTTATTTCGCCTAAATGTAGCTGCGGGGGATCGGATCGTAATCCGCCCTACCAAGTTCAGTGCCAGATACCTCTGAACCAACTAACAATAGGTGACTTGCAATTTTTTTCTTTTTTGTGGCAATTTTTTTTTTTTTTTTTTTTTCGGTTTAAATGACTTTGTGAGGGTCACCTATACCAGAGTTTGCCTTTTTTTTTTTTTTCTTTTTTTTTTTTATTAGCACTGGATCATTCACTTATATTCATCGACCCCCTACGTAGAGCATGCTTAAGCCGGAGCTGACTGCTAAGATAAACTACTTAGGACAATTTTTAAAATGATAGTAAAGGCCAAGGTGGTGGGGTTTAGGAGTGATTCCTATATTCAAGAGGTCTATGGTGCTAAAATGGTTCTGATGTTTCAAAAAGTTGACCTAAGTCACCACATCCTAATCTAAACCTGTCTCAAAGCCCAAAAAACATGTGAAACAACATTATTTTCTTTTTAAAATTTTTCTGGTAAGGCTAAGGAAATGGGAAAAAATGAAGATGAACTAAAAAGACACTATACTGGTGACTCGTCAGACTCATGCATTATCTAAGAAAATTAAATTACTGAAAGGGAAATAACTGAAAGGAAATTAACTAAAAAGGGAAATAACAGAAAGCAATAAAATCCCCTCCCACACTTAAATCGAACATTGTCCCCAATGTTTCGAAATAAGATAAGGGGGGTAACCTGGAAAAGACTACTGAGGAGGGGCACTGGTGCCTTCGCCGTCCTGATGTGATGGTCTGGAACGACGGGATCTACTACGATGCTGGTCCCTCCGGTCGAGTCGTGCTGATAAAGCAGCCTGAGCACTCCGGACCTCTCGAAGGTTACCCAAGATGGAACCCTGAGTAGCCTCTACAAGCTGGTAGTGTCGGCTGTTGAACTCTCTCTGACGGTTCTGCTCTAATGAGATATCGTTCAAGGTACGGCAGACGTTGCTATAAGCACGATCCGAAACCAATCGCGATTGTTGCATGAAGCTCATGTTGTCCGTCAGCTGTTGTGAAATAGTAGAGAGAAGGCCATCACGCCTTTCTTCTCTAGCTGTCATATCACGCCACATCTCCTCGGTGACAAAGAATCCAGGAGCAGTACCTGCAACAGGGTTAGAGGAAGATGGTGCAGTGTGTGACTGTGAAGGACGATGGGGGGACATGTGAGGGATGGGAGACTGCTCTCTCCGATCATACTCATCATCAGTGTCATGTGCCTCCCCATCGGGAATATTAGGAGGAAGTGGACCCAAAACACGTGGAGCATTAAGATCATAGGTCCAGTTCCTTTCATCACGTACATCAGTACGTCTACTGCATGGTAAAGCAACAGATGGGATAGCTACCCCATGAACCATCAACTCATAACCACCTTCTCTCCTCGTTCGGCACAATTTCATATCCTTCAGAAATTTTAAATTAATTGTGCGAGGAGGTAGTGGTTCAAGTGTAGCTATCTCATTGTTCAGGCCAAGAGCCCGAGCAATAGACGTAACAAGTCCTCCAAAAACAATCGGTCCTGTTTTGTTAGTAAATAAAGTCATATGAGCAAGCATAAACGGGACCGGATTGATGTGGGTTCTAGTGAGGCATCCTTGCAAAAATAGGAGTTCACGAGCATTTACCTTGTTTGGACTTTCCCGGCCAAAAATAGTACATGCCAAAAGAAGTCTAAAAACTCTTATGGCCGGGTTGTGAATGGTCGACGCAAGTATCCCTTCAAAAGAATTAATTGAAGTACTTGAAAGCCTTAGCCAGAAGGTAAATACCTCGGCCGACCATTCAGCATCCAAAGGTGCCTCACAGATCGAACCTTCCCTATGAGGGATTCCTAACAAACCTGCTAGATCGTCGGTACTGAATTCATACTCAATTCCGAACAGTCTAAAAATAACAGTACCAACAGTGCTAGCAGTGTTAGGACTGACAGTGTATATCAAAGAACTCAAAAACTCAGTTGTCAGTCGCTCATAGGTAGGTTCCTGATTGATGAAGATATTATGCAAGCCTAGAAATTCTAATAAATTAAAAACACTATGATAAATACCCAAAGCATACAGACAGTTATCGTCGACGTACCTAGTCGAGAGAATTTCTCGACTTTGAAGCCTCTGAATAATTTTCCGTTGCCTTTCGCCCGGTCTTCCATCACGAAGAAGAAATCCGTTGAACTCCATTGTTGAATGCTCCTTAGGTAGTGAAAATGGTAGAAAAAGTGGTTTATGAGGGAATGATAAAGTTTTGATTTTTTTGGTTTTTGATGGATGAAAATGGAAATGGATGTTGGATATGTTTTATGGATGGTGGGTATTTTGGAAATGAGGGAGCTTCAATGGGGTTCAAGGAGGATTTGGAAGGTTGGAAAAATGGGTTTTTGGTGAAGAAAGGGATGAAAATGGTGGAAATGGGGATTGAATCCCGTATATGTTGATGGTACGGTGTGGCGCCCGCCACAGGGCCTATGGCGCCCGCCATAAGGCCAATTCCTGGGCCTTGTGGTTTTGGATCCTCCTTTTGGGCCTTCCTTGCACCTTTGGTCTTCGGGGGGTCTGGATAGCGTTTTCTTCTTCTCTTCAAGGCTTGAGGCTTGCATATATTTTTTTTTTTTGTGAAGACAAAAATGAAATTATTTTTGTCTTATATTTTTTTTCTTTGCACGACGAAAAATAAAAATGATTAAAGAAACAAAAGAAAAAGAAAAAAGTTAACATTAGTGCATAATATGTATATATATAAGGAATTCAAAATGCATGAAAATATAAAAGCTGCAGTAAAGTAAAATATGTCTGGAAATGCGATAAATAAAATACTAGGGTAATGCTGTCAGGGTAGAATGAGTCATGTGGTAGGCGTCTTTTCCTGGCTTGATCCACGAATCTCAGCTATCTCCCTCCGAAGCTCTTCAATCGCCTGATGTAGAGCATCGGTCTCTGAGGCATGAGTGAGATCAGAAACCTGCATCTGTAACTCTAAGTCTGCCACTTCCTGCTTGAGCAGGGCAGTCTCCTTACGGAGCTCATAAATCTGTGTTTGTAGGTCAGGTGGCTGCAGAGACATATTGTTAGACATAACAGTGATTTGGGGAGTAAGAGGTGTAGGAGTGTACTCAGCGGCGGGAGGCGATTTCGGCTCTTCGACAGTCTCTCCATAACCCTCTAGAGCATAACTCCAATTTTCAGGATCATGGACACTGGTCATCAGCTGATCTGGTAATGTAAAGTAGTGTATCGCTTCGCCGTCGATCAGCAATCTAAACATGTTGGGCTCAAAAGAAGCCCTCCTCATCAGTCCTCTATCAAGACAAAAATCAATATCCAGGGTGGTGTAGCAGCAGAAGGTCCTGAGGTGCAATAACTTGCGAGACAAACCCAATGCAGTAGCTATCTGTGTAACAATCCCACCGACATGGATGATGCCTACGGATGATCTGGCAACACTAGCCAAGCCTTTTAACAGAAAGTTGCCACAAGCAACAGGGCGAGACTAAGTCGCACAAAACAGTAGGAAAATCTCCTCTTCACTTAGCAGTGTCTCTGTATCTGGAAAACCTAGGAAAGAATGTGCTAGAATCATCTGGAAGTACCTCAATGCAGGGTTGTGGATTACCTGAGAAAACTGGGTAGAAGGATCTTGGCTCCCTCCGCCGGATATTTTAGTCCAAAACTTTTCCACTTCTCTGCTCATAAAATACCCCATCGGTGTATCTGGAATAGCATCAGGAGTAGTCTGGAAACCTAGCAAATCACCAAACTCTCTGTGAGAGAATGAGTAGTCAATCCCGAACAACCTGAAAACAGCGAGTCCATCGGGTCCAGCCCAGGGGTCATAATGAAACGAGCTGAGGAACTCAAGAGTCAAGTTCCTATAAGTGTTGTTCCTGTAGTCAAACTGTTCCCACTGGAGTTGATGGCATAAGAATCTGACGCTTGGCTCTATCCCCAAGGCATCCATGCAGTCATGGTCAGGGTACCTGGTAGGAGCCATAGGGCGTCTCATGTGGACATAGTAACGCTCTCTCTGTGCATCATCTCTAAAGGCCACGTGCATGTCATCAGGGTTCTGCATTCTGTACAAGGTTAGCAAACAAGTCCTGAAAGCACATAAAACATTCAATCGTTAGTCCTGACATAATAATAATAATATAAACAAAATAAAGTAAAAGTAAAAAAAATAAAAAGTACAAAAAATAAGAAAAACCATGGGTTGCCTCCCATGCAGCGCTTGTTTAACGTCATTAGCTCGACGACCGATAATTAAACATCATTGGAAGGATATGGTGGATCACTCAGAGTATGGCAGGTGTATGTTGTTGGAATGTCACCTCCTTCGTAGGGCTTCAACCTCTGTCCATTGACGATGAATGGTTTACATGTCTGGTTCTTGATTTCAATAGCACCGGATCTTAGGATCTTAGATACTTCGAAGGGGCCAGTCCATCTCGAACGGAGTTTACCCGGAAATAGTCGTAACCTAGAATCGAACAGGAGAACAGGATCGCCTATCTTGAAGTCTCTTCTTATGATTCTTTTGTCATGCCAAGCTTTTGTTCTTTCTTTGTATATGATGGCATTTTCGTAGGCAGATTGTCTGAGCTCTTCTAATTTGTGAATGTCAAGGATACGTTTCTCACCAGCTGTCAAGTAATCCAAATTCAAAGTTTTGATGGCCCAATAGGCCTTATGCTCCAATTCAAAAGGTAAGTGACATGATTTTCCATAGACCAGTTGATAAGGGGTTGTTCCTATAGGAGTTTTGTAAGCGGTTCTATAGGCCCATAATGCTTCTTGAAGTTTCTGTGACCAATCCTTTCTAGATGTAGAGACAGTCTTCTCGAGGATTTGTTTTATCTCCCTATTAGATACTTCCACTTGTCCATTGGTCTGTGGGTGGTATGGTGTTGCTACTCTATGCTTAACTCCATACTTGCTTAAAAGTTTATCAAATATTCTCGATATGAAGTGTGATCCTCCATCACTTATGACTAAACGGGGGGTTCCAAACCTGGGAAATATATAATTTTTGAATAATTTGATGACTACTCTGGTGTCGTTTGTGGGTGCGGCGATAGCTTCAATCCATTTAGACACGTAGTCAACTGCTACTAAGATGTACTGATTTCCAAAAGATGGTGGGAACGGTCCCATAAAGTCTATACCCCATACGTCGAAGAGTTCTACTTCTTGGATATTTCTTAACGGCATTTCATTACGTCTTGAAATATTTCCTGTGCGTTGGCATCTATCACACTTGACAATGAAAGCATGGACATCACGCCACATAGTAGGCCAGAATAGGCCAGCTTGAAGAATCTTGGCGTAGGTCTTCGATGTGCTTGCATGTCCACCATAGGGTGCAGAATGACAATGCTCAATTATATTATTTACCTCTTCTTCTGGAACACAACGGCGGAAAATGCCATCTTTACCTCTCTTGAAAAGAAATGGTTCGTCCCAATAGAAGTTTCTCACATCACTATAGAACTTCTTCTTCCGGTGGTAGTTTAGATCAGGGGGTATGATGTCAGCGGCTAGGTAATTAACAAAGTCTGCATACCAAGGTACATCACTTATGGCTAAGGATTTTTGAAAATACTCATGAGGGTCTGGGTTATCATCTTCAATGGTTTCTAGTTGGGCTATCAGTCTATCATAGGCAAAATCGTCATTTATGGGAACTGGATCAGGTTTCAGGTATTCTAGCCTAGATAGGTGATCAGCTACCACATTATCAGTGCCTTTCTTATCACGGATATCCAAATCAAACTCTTGCAGTAATAGAATCCATCGAAGTAACCTAGGCTTGGCATCCTTTTTGCTTAGTAAGTAACGAATGGCAGCATGGTCGGTGTAAACTATAATCTTGGCTCCTACTAGATAAGATCTAAATTTGTCTATTGCAAAAACTACAGCTAGGAGCTCTTTTTCGGTTGTTGCGTAGTTGAGCTGTGCAGCGTCTAGGGTTCTACTGGCATAATAAATCACATGTATCTTCTTATCTTTTCTTTGACCTAGAACGGCTCCAACAGCGTAATCACTGGCGTCACACATTATCTCAAACGGTTCTGACCAATCAGGGGGTTTCATTATAGGTGCTGAAATCAGAGCTTGCTTCAGAAGATTAAATGCTTCAGTACATTTTTCATCGAAGATAAATTCAGCATCTTTCATCAAAAGACCAGTTAAGGGTTTTGTTATTTTGGAGAAATCCTTGATAAAACGTCGGTAAAATCCGGCATGTCCAAGAAAACTTCTTATCTCCCTGATAGTCTTCGGCGGTTTTAGATTCTCTATGACTTCTATTTTTGCTTTATCTACCTCTATACCTTTTTCGGAAACTACATGTCCTAAAACAATCCCTTCGGTGACCATGAAATGACATTTTTCCCAATTTAGCACAAGGTTTACCTCCACACATCTCTCCAGGATTTTCTCAAGGTTGACAAGACAATTTTTGAAATCTGATCCACAAACTGAGAAATCGTCCATAAATACTTCCATAATTCCATCTAAATAATCAGCAAAGATAGACATCATGCAGCGTTGGAAAGTTGCAGGAGCATTACAAAGTCCAAAAGGCATTCTTCTATACGCAAAAGTTCCAACTGGGCATGTAAAGGTAGTTTTTTCTTGATCTTCGGGGTGAATAGGTATTTGGAAGAATCCGGAATATCCATCTAAGTAACAAAAGTAAGAGTGTCTGGCTAGGCGCTCCAACATTTGGTCTATGAATGGTAATGGGAAATGGTCCTTCCTAGTTGCTTTATTTAATTTTCTATAATCTATGCACATACGCCAACCTCCATCGGTTCTTTTTGCTACAGGTTCGCCCTTCTCGTTTTGCACGACTGTGATGCCTCCCTTTTTAGGTACTACATGCACAGGACTCACCCATTTACTGTCCGAGATCTGATATATTATACCTGCCTCTAGTAACTTAAGAACTTCAGTCTTAACTACAGTACTCATTATAGGATTTATTCTTCGTTGGTGTTCTCTGGAAGGTTTTGAATCTTCTTCAAGCAAAATCCGATGCATGCATACGGATGGGCTTATTCCTTTTAGATCAGAGATCTTATATCCTAAGGCTGAGGGGTACCTACGTAAAACTTCTAATAATTGATCGGTTTCTTTTTGGTTTAAGGTAGCACTGACTATAACTGGACGGTTCATATCTTCATCGAGAAATTCATATCTCAGGTTTTTAGGCAGTTCCTTAAGTTTTACGGTCGGTTTTATAGGGCAAGGCATAGGATCTGGGGTAAGAGATAAACATTCGTGAAGGTTATCATCAATGTAGGGTGTTTTATAATTGTCATCTTCCAAAATAAGGGTTGATGGCAATTTTATAGATTCAGTTTCTTCTTCTTGTTCTAATTCCCTAATGCATTCTTCGATGATATCTAAGGCATAACAGGAATCTCCTATCACAGGTGCCATAAGAAATTTTGACAATATAAATTCTATCTTCTCTTCACCTACCTCAAAAGTTAGTTTTCCTTTTTTAACATCTATTACGGCTCCAGCAGTCGATAAGAACGGTCTACCTAGGAGTATCGGTATGTCGTCATCTTCTTTAATGTCCATGACAACAAAATCAGTAGGTATAAACAACTGACCTACCCTAACAGGGACGTCCTCAAGTATGCCTATAGGGTATTTAACGGATCTATCGGCTAATTGAAGTGACATCTTAGTAGGTTGTAATTCTCCTAAGTTTAATCTCTCACAAACTGCTAAAGGCATTAAGCTCACACTAGCTCCTAAGTCTAGAAAAGCTTTTTCGATGGCATGATTCCCCAAAATACAAGGAATGGAAAAATTTCCGGGATCTTTATCTTTCTTTGCTAACCTATTTTCGGAAATAGAATTACATTCCACGGGTTTCGGATCTTCAAGTCTACGTTTATTTGTAAGTATGTCTTTGAGAAACTTAGCATAAGAAGGTATTTGGGTGATGGCTTCTGTAAAGGGGATTTCTACGTGAAGTTTTTCTATAACCTTAATGAATTTTTGATATTGATTATCGATTTGGGTTTTCTTTAATCTTTGAGGGTATGGTATTGGTGGTTTATATGGCGGTGGTGGTACATAGGTTTTATTTTTAGGTTCTTCTCCTTTTTCTTGACTTTCCGGGGTTTCAGGCTTCTCTGGTTCCTTTTCCTCATTCCTCTCAGAAGTTTCGGGCTCACTTAATCTAGGGTTTAAAGGTTCCTTATAAGCGGTTCCACTTCGTAGAGTAATGGCATTTGCTTGCCCTTTCGGGTTCTGTTGAGGTTGTCCAGGGAACTGTCCTCCGGGTGTAGTCTGTGGGGCTTGGTTTAACGCTACCTGAGAGATCTGGGTTTCAAGCATCTTATTATGAGTAATGATTTGATCAACCTTGGTTCCTAACTGGGTAATTAGTTCGTTAACATGGACGCTTTGGTTCATGAACTCTTTGTTCTTCTGTTTTTGAGCAACGATGAAATCTTTTACAATTTCCTCAAAGCTCGGGTTTGGTGGCACAGGTTGCATAGGTTGATTTGTTCTAGGGGCTTGGTAACCTTGTTGTCTCGGAGGTGCGGTATTTTGGATAGGGTTATTATTTTTGTAGGAGAAGTTTGGGTGATTCCTCCATCCAGGGTTATATGTGTTTGAAAATGGGTTCCCTTGGGTATAGTTCACTTGCTCGGTGTTGGTTTCATTCAACAGATTGCATTCGGCGAATTGGTGTCCTTGCGTTCCACATATCTCACAATTCGGCGAAACTGCGGCTACAGTATTCGGAGTTGTACACATATGTTCGACTCTTAGGGCCAACGCGTCCATTTTAGCCTGCATCATGTCTATAGAGCTTAGCTCGTGTATTCCTCCTTGGGCTTCCTTCTTTTCCACTGTCGCTCGTTCTACTCCCCATGATTGATGGTTTTGGGCCATATCCTCGATAAGGGCACTAGCTTCAGGGTAAGGTTTGTTCATCAGTGCGCCACCAGCGGCAGCGTCGATGGTCATTTTAGTGTTATAAAGAAGTCCATTATAGAAGGTTTGGATGATTAGCCAATTCTCTAAGCCATGGTGTGGGCATGCTCTTAATAGTTCTTTATATCTCTCCCAGGCTTCGAACAACGACTCTCCTTGGTGCTGGGTAAATCTAGTTATTAGGTTTCGAAGAAGAGCGGTCTTACTCGGGGGAAAATATCTAGCAAGGAAAACTTTCCTAAGGTCATCCCAAGTTGTTATTGAATTGGGTGGAAGGGAATCTAACCATGATAGAGCTTTATCTCTGAGGGAAAAGGGAAATAATCTTAAGCGTATTGCCTCAGGAGAAGCTCCATTGGTTTTAAAGGTGTCTGCTAACTGAAGAAAGTTTTTTAAATGTTGGTTCGGGTTATCAGTAGCGAGACCTGAGAATTGTCTCTGTTGCACTAATTGCAGCAGGGATGGTTTAAGTTCAAAATTATTGGCTGGGATAGCGGGGTTTACTATACTGGAACTAGGTTCCTCGTTTGATGGTTGGGCGAAGTCCTTAAGAGGTCTTCGGTTTTGTTCTTCGGCCATAGCTATCCTATTCCTATGGAAAAATAAACGTGCGCGAGCGTAACGTTCAGGTTCAGCTAGAGGGTCTACTAAACTTCCGGCACTGCGAGTCTTTCGCATTGACCGGTGGGTAACAACCTTAGTCTAAACGGTATAACTACAGGGTAATGAAATTTGACGATATTGGTCCCCGGCAACGGCGCCAAAAACTTGATGCGTGTTTTTCGCAAGTGTACGAATCACGTCAAAGTAATATAAAAGATTATCGAATCCACAGAGACCAAGTGTCAATCTATCAAACCTGTTGTTATGGTGTGTATCTAAGGCAACTATTTTTAAGGGTTTTAATAAGGGTGCAATGGTAAATAAAATTATAATTTTAAATAATAAATAAAGACAGGCTCGAATGTAATTCACGTAATCAATGATAATCCAGTACTTGTTAGTGGAACTACTTATGGGCAGTGTTTTCTTCTTTGAAAAGAACTAATTTAACAGGAACTGTCGCTTTCGCGTATTCAGAACCGAGTTGTACTCTCTAATCAACCCCTCCTATTGTCACGGATAAAAAGGTGCGTACTGCGTTAGAGTAGTAAACCTATTTTTAAGAAATATAGTATCTTAACTAAGTTGAAAAGTATTTTAACCTGGACTTCTTAGCAAAAAGAGGTTCTTGCGAACCAGAGTTTAAACTTCCTAACGCGTCCGAAAATCGTTTTAAAATCTCTTTTCTTTTTAATCAAAAATCTCCTAATGAACTATACAAAGCGCTTTTGGCTGTTTTTGAAATAGTTAAAAACAATTACTTGAATTGAAAGATAAAATAGCCCTTAGGTGTTTCCACGAACAATTATACTGATTACTGGTTTAATTACGATCCTTACATTCTAACCTTTATGGAATTAGTTAGACATGATAAAGTAAATATTCTTTTTATAGTTTTTCATAAAAGTAATTTAAAGCGAGTGCGGAAAGTAAACAAAGTAAAGTGCGAGTGCAGGAAATAAACAACGTAAATGTGCGAGTGCAGGAAATAAACAACGTAAATGTGCGAGTGCAGGAAATAAACAACGTAAATGTGCGAGTGCAGGAAATAAACAAAGTAAAAGCGAGGCAGAAATAAATAAAAGTAAAGTACGAACTTGAATTAAAATGGCGGCAGGATTAACTTCCTCCAGAGTGCTCCAAAACTCGAACCACAGACAGATTACAGACTCGATCACTCGATTGCAGAGGCACCCCGATGTGGAATGGCAACTGCTTTATAACTGATATATGCCTAGAGAATTCTAATTCTGGATGAAGAAAAACGAAAATCTAAGGTCCTATTTATAGTAAAAACTGAAAGCATGAAATGACCGGGACGCCCCTCCACTAAAAAGTGGAGGTTACTGATTTTGGCCTTGTGGCGCCCGCCACAGGCCTATGGCGCCCGCCATGGTCCCTACAGGGGATTGTGGAGTGGGGATCGTGGGTCTTGGAGGTTGAGGAGTGGTCTTGAGACGTGGCCACGTCATGGCTAACCCCATGGCGCCCGCCACGGTGGGTGCCGTAAGTGCAAAATGCTGAATTTCTAGGTTTTCGTCCGTTTTCACTCCTTTTTCGCTCCTTTTCCCGATTCCAGCTCCGATTATTATAAAAACCTGAAAACATAAGAAAACAAAGCAATAACAAAGCAAAACAACAATAAAAGCTAAGAATGCATGCGAAATCGGAGTCAGAAATACGGTGAATTTTAGTGTGATCAAGGATCCGAACCTTCATCTTTCGATATTTGTGTAGTACGCAGATATTGTAAAAGCTAATGGATTTACCCAAGAAGCAATTAGATTACGCCTTTTTCTTTTCTCACTTCGAGATAGAGCGAGAGCCTGGCTTCAATCTCTACCCTCGAATTCAGTAACTACGTGGGAGGAACTAAAGAGAGTCTTCTTGACAAGATATTTCCCACCTAGTAAGACAGCTATGCTAAGAGCTCAAATCAACGGATTTAAGCAAAAGGAAAACGAGTCACTTTTCGAAGCTTGGGAACGCTACAAAGATATGCTGAGACTTTGTCCACATCACGGATTAGTAGAATGGATGGTCATCCATACTTTCTACAATGGACTCTTGTACAACACAAGAATGACGATTGACGCTGCCGCAGGCGGCGCACTAATGGACAAAGAATATAATGATGCTTATGCACTTATCGAGAGTATGGCTCAGAATCATTACCAATGGGGAAGCGAGAGAGTCGCAAATGAGAAACCAACAAAAGGAGGTATGTACGAAGTGAGTAGTATGGACCAAGTCAATGCAAAGTTTGACCAACTTAACCAAAAGATCGACAACTTGGCCATAACACCAACAACCATCGTGGTTGCGGTAACACCTAACTGTGAGTTATGTGGAGTTCCAGGACATGTTGTCCCTGATTGTCAACTATTGGCAGGAATTCCCACAGATCAAGTGAATTATGCTCAGGGAAACCCGTACTCGAACACATACAACCCAGGTTGGAAGAATCATCTGAACTTCTCTTAAAAGAATAACAATACTTTATACGCACCAGGTCAAGCGTCAGCTACACCACCAGGATATCAAAAGACTGCTCCTAATGTTCCTAGAAAATCAAACCTTGAATTAATGATGGAGAACTTCATAGCTACCCAATCTCAAACAAACAAGGAATTCTTGAACCAAAACATACACACTAGCGAGCAGATTAAGCAATTAGTGAGAAAGGTAGATGCGTTAGCTACACATAACAAAATGCTTGAAACTCAGATTTCACAAGTAGCTCAACAACAAGCACCTACCGCTGCACCAGCTAGAGTATTTCCTGGACAACCCCAACCTAATCCAAAAGGACAGGCCAATGCTGTGATACTAAGAAGTGGCAAGGAACTTGACGGACCTGCCGATCCAAGACTTGACAATCCAGCCATGTACCAAAAGCAAGATAAGCCGACTGAAAAGGAGAATGAACCAGAAGAAAAGGAAGATAATAATCAAGAGGCAGTGGAGAAAGAGAAGCCTTATGTGCCTCCACCACCTTATAAACCACCAATTCCGTACCCTCAGAGATTAACCAATTCCAAGACGATGGGCCAGTTTAAGAAATTTGTTGAACTTCTGAAACAGTTGAATATTACTATTCCGTTTACAGAAGCTATCACTCAAATGCCCTCGTATGCTAAATTTCTAAAGGAAATCTTATCAAATAAGAAGAAGATAGAGGATAACGGAACCATTACACTTACTGTTGAGTGTAGCGCAATAATTCAAAACAATATGCCTCCTAAGTTAAAAGATCCAGGTAGTTTCTCTATACCCTGTGTAATTGGAAAATTCGTCATTGACAAAGCTCTATGCGATTTAGGAGCCAGTATCAGTGTTATGCCCTTAACAATTTGCAAAAGGATAGACATGGGAGACCTAAGACCAACTAAAATGTCTGTTCAACTAGCCGACCGCTCTATTAAATATCCTGTAGGCATACTAGAAAATGTCCCAGTACATATAGGTCAATTCTACATTCCTACTGATTTTATAATCATGGACATCACTGAAGACTCCACTACGCCTATCATAGTAGGAAGACCATTCTTAGCTACCGCCGGAGCTATTATAGATGTAAAGAAAGGAAAGCTAACCTTTGAAGTAGGTGAAGAGAAAGTTGAATTTATTTTAACACAATTCTTACAATCACCAGCTATAGAGGACACATGCTATTTATTGGATGTCATTGACGAGTGTGTAAGAGAGATGGAAATGAAAGAAACTACTTATTCTGAAATTATGAAAATTCAAATCCCTCCGATTTTCGAAGATGACAATTGGCGTGAACTGTATTAGGATGACAGTCTAAGAGAAAGTTTAGCACTTACACCGGATCCCATACCAAGTAATAAGAAACCTACATTAGAGTTGAAAACCTTACCTAAGAACCTAAGATACGAATTCCTAGACACTGAATGTACGCGACCAGTTATAATCAATTCTAGTTTAGGAACGATCGAAACAAAGAAACTTTTAGATGTCTTAAAGAAATACCCAACTGCATTAGGATATAACATATCTGATCTCAAAGGAATATGTCCTTCAATCTGTATGCATCGTATTATGCTAGAAGAAGATTGCAAAACCTCTAGGGAATCTCAAAGAAGAATTAACCCAATCCTTAGCACTATAGTAAAAGAAGAAGTTAAGAAACTACTAGACGCTGGAATAATATATCCAATCTCTGATAGTCAATGGGTTAGTCCAGTACATGTAGTACCAAAGAAAGGAGGTATCACTGTTGTGAAAAACGCTAAAGGCGAATCGATATCACAAAGAGTAGTGACCGGACATAGAGTGTGCATCGATTATCGAAAACTAAACAAAGCCACTCGAAAAGATCATTTCCTACTACCTTTTATAGATCAAATGTTAGAACGATTAGCCAAACACTCGTATTTCTGTTATCTCGATGGTTACTCAGGATTTTTCCAAATCCCGATTCACCCAGATGATCAAGAGAAGACTACATTCACATGCCCTTATGAAACATTCGCTTATAGACTAATGCCCTTTGGATTATGTAACGCTCCTGCAACCTTTCAAAGATGTATGATGTCAATCTTTGCAGATTTCATAGATAACATCATGGAAGTGTTCATGGACGACTTCTCTGTATGCGGGCAAAGTTTTGAAGGATGTCTATCAAATTTAGAAATAATCTATAGAAAGATGTGTAAAAGTAAACCTCGTACTTAACTGGGAAAATGCCATTTTATGGTCAGAGAAGGAATCGTACTAGGACACATTATATCTGATAAGGGAATTGAAGTTGATAAAGTTAATATAGAAGTCATAAAAGATCTTCAACCCCCTAAGACCATTCGAGAAATACGAAGCTTTTTAGGACACGTCGGTTTCTAACGACGATTCATCAAAGATTTCTCGAAAATCACTAAACCTCTTACCGGTTTATTAATGAAAGACGTTGAGTTCATATTCGATAAAGATTGCCTTAAAGCATTCGAAACCCTAAAAACAGCCCTCATCACCGCACCAATCATGCAACCACCTGACTGGAGATTACCTTTCGAAATCATGTGCGATGCGAGTGACTATGTTGTAGGCGCAATTCTAGGACAAAGGAAGGACAAGAAACTTCACGCTATTTACTATGCCAGTAGAACTTTAGATTCTGCTCAATTGAACTACGCCACTACTGAAAAAGAATTGTTAGCAGTTGTCTTCGCGCTTGATAAATTTCGTTCCTACCTAGTAGGAGCAAAAATAATCATCTACACAGACCACGCTGCTATCAGATACTTATTAACCAAGAAAGATGCTAAACCAAGACTCTTGAGATGGATCTTACTCTTACAAGAGTTTGATCTCGAAATCAAAGATAAGAAAGGTACTGAAAACGTCGTAGCGGACCATTTATCTAGAATAGAAGGTATTAAACCCGAACCAGTGCCAATTAACGACGATTTTCCGTATGAACAGCTGATAGCACAAATAAGAAGCGACCCAGCTCAGTTAGACATAGATGAACCAAAAGCCGTGGAAACAATCCAAACAACCGTAGGACTGCCATGGTACGCTGACATTGTCAACTACTTAGCTGCAGGAGCACTTCCACTGGACTTAACCTATCAGCAGAAAAAGAAATTTTTCCACAATCTCAAGTATTACTATTGGGACGAACCATTATTGTTTAAGAGAGGACCTGACAGAATCTTTCGTCGGTGCATTCCCGAAGAAGAAATAGAAGATGTCATTTCTCACTGTCATTCATCTCCTTATGGTGGACATGCAAGCACTTCAAAGACTTGTGCAAAAATCTTACAAGCCGACCTATTTTTGCCTAATCTATGGAAATATGTCCACATCGTTGTTATAAATTGCGATCGGTGTCAACGCACCGGTAATATTTCAAGAAGAGATGAAGTGCCTCAAAGAGGAATATTAGAAGTTGAAGTCTTTGATGTCTGGGGAATCGATTTTATGGGACCATTCCCATCATCTTTCGGTAATAAGTACATACTCGTAGCTGTCGATTATGTTTCAAAATGGATCGAGGCTATAGCTTCTCCTACAAATGACACACGAGTAGTAATTAAGCTTTTCAAAGATATAATCTTTCCAAGACTTGGTGTGCCTAGATTTGTCATTAGTGACGGTGGCTCGCATTTCATTTCGAAAATATTCGACAAATTACTATCTATGTATGGAGTCAGACATCGTGTAGCAACACCGTATCATCCACAAACAAGTGGACAGGTCGAAGTCTCGAACAGAGAAATAAAACAAATTCTAGAAAAGACTGTCGCCATATCTAGGAAGGATTGGTCATCTAAACTTAATGAAGCTTTATGGGCTTATAGGACAGCCTACAAGACACCCATAGGAACTACACCCTTCAAACTAGTGTATGGGAAGGCTTGTCATCTCCTGGTAGAACTAGAACACAAAGCATATTGGGCGATTAAAACACTCAATATAAACTACAATGCCGCTGGAGAAAGGCGAATCCTCGACATTAATGAATTAGAAGAATTAAGGTTAGACGCATACGAGAATGCTAAGATATATAAAGAAAGAACCAAGGGATGGCACGATAAGCGCCTATCTAGGAAAGAATTCAGTGTGGGAGACGTTGTGCTCCTCTTCAATTCAAGACTTAGGCTCTTTCCTGGAAAACTAAAATCTAGATGGTCAGGACCCTTTGAAATAACTAGAGTGTTCCCAAGCGGAGCAATAGAAATTAAGGGTAGGAATAGTGAACCGTTCACAGTAAACGGACAACGATTAAAACATTACCATAATATTGAAAATAGAGATTATGCGAATAGTTTAAAACTTTTAGATTTGTCCACTAACTTCCCTGATTAATCTACCCTTAAGCACTACGTCAGGCTTATGACGATAAAAACAGCGCTTAGTAGGAGGCAACCCATTTTATTGCTTTATTTCATTTTTTATTATTATTAACTTTATTTATGTATTTCTTTCCTTATTTTCTTTATTTTAACTTTCATTTTCTAAATCACTTTTAAATTTACCTTGCTACAGATTTTCTAAAGTCTTTTCTACCTTCCTCTTTCTCCCCTGATTTGTTTCCTCCACTTTAACACTAACTATGGCTAACCAACCAAGAAACTTTATGGAAACAATATTTAGAGGTAGAAACCAAAGAAGGAAATTTGAGGAATTATCACAGAGACAAATGGATTTGACTCTGTATTATGATGAACAAACTATGGAAACTTTAGGTATAAATGACAGTATCCTATACCTGTTTAACCAGCTTGGATGGGAGAACGCTCTCATAAAACATAAGTTTGTAACTTACCGCGAGCTCACCCTTGAGTTTTTAAGCTCCTTAGTTTACTTACCTGAGCGCGGATTTGGATTAAGGAAAGGATTTATTAGTTTCTGACTATTCGGTATCGAATATGTCTATAACCATAAGGAACTAGCTGACCTACTAGGATTTCCTAGCGGATCTTTTGCCTTTACTACCACCCAGGTAGAATTAATGGATATTGAGCTAGATTTCTTTTGGGGAACTTTAACCGGAAATTACCACCCTGAGTCGGATAACATGGACAATGATGAAATACACAACCCAGCTATCCGCTACTTTCATAAAATCCTTGCCCACACCTTCTTTGGAAAGGAAGAGAACCTCACTAGAGTATCTAAAGACGAGATATTCATTATGTCCTGTTTGACCGATGGAAAACCCGTAAATGTTGTACCCTTCATGATGCAAACCTTTACCCGCATCCAAGAGGAACCTAATCTACCAATATTGGTAGGAGGCCTGGTCACCATGATCGCTAATGCCCTCGGACTTAGATACCAGTTACACAAGTGCAACCGTTTAGGTACCATTCGCCCTATGAATTTGAACTTCTGCTTTAACCGCCAAATTATAAGAAACATAGGACAACCACCATTTGAGTACCTAATTAGAAATGAAATCGTAACCCTGTTCACATTACCGAACCATGCTAAAGTCAGTGTTCATAATAGAGATAATTGGCTTTATGAGCTTACCCCTCCTGACTATCCTACAACACCTGAAACACCATAATCCTACCAAGTTAGGGATGACATGATGACTGATGTAGAAAGTGACCCTGAGACCCCTCCTGGTTACCATGACATCGACCACACTGATGAAGTTATTGAGACCCCTGAAATCAACTAAGTAGGATATGCTGACAGCTTAAAGAAAATTTTGACAACTCTTGAAGTATACCAAGCTGACATTAATGTTGTTAAGGATGAAGTTAAAAGCATGAGATTGGACATTATAGGCTTAACTGACATAACATGTGAACATTTCTATCATATAAACTCTGCACTTGAAGACTTGAAGAAGCAACTTTGATAACGCTGTAGTAATTTGATTTATCTTACTTTTTGCTTTTTGTTTCTAGTTAGTTTTGATATTTTGCAACATTTCATAGTTTACTTTTATCACTGTAATTTCTTTCTGTTATGTCAAAAACAAAGTATTTCCATTTATGCAATTTCCCATTCAATCTATTTACATTGTTTTCGTGTGATGAAATCCAATGCTATTATATATTAATCAATTGCTATGTGTTATGTTGGAACTAATTATTGAAAGTGATAAGAATTATAATTGGATTAAACTGAGGTAACCATTATGTGAAATTCCATATTTTGTGAACATCACGATCGTAACCATCCCCTCACGATCGTAACGAGCAATTTAGCGCGTCATGACCGTAACACCCCCCTCACGATCGTGACAATCCTAATTCATGACCTCTGAGTTACAGAGGTCGTTCTTCTTCGCAACCTCCACTTCTATTTTCACAAAATCTTCTAACCTCCCATTACCTCTTCTTCTCCCGTAACCACCCATTAATCCCCAATCAATCCCATTACTCTGTTCCACCTTCTCATTTAACCCCAACTCCACATATTCCCTTCATTCCATTATAAACCAATCAATTTCTTCACATTTTCATCACAAAACCTCAAACACCTATCTCACGATAAACCTCATTTGCATGCAATGGAAAACATTCAGTTTAGAGAAGGAGAACAAGGAGAAGCACAGAGAGAGAAGTTTGAAAGGTTTCAAACCCGAGGCATCCAACCTACTTGGTACGTCGACCTCGACTGCCTGAGGGAGTTAGGATTGTTTGACGGAGTGAAGCTACTGCTTGAACAAGTTAGCTTGTGGGACTTATGCAGTCAACCGCAACCGACATTTGCAAACCTCACTTTGGAGTTTCTAAGTTCTTTTCTATACATCACACCATCCGGATCAATGAACCAACTCACCGGCATCGCAAAATTCCGAATGCTTGGAAGAGAGTTCGAACTTACTCAAACCAAAGTCGCTGAACTTTTAGGCTTCAGTCATGGTGACAGTTCTCACCTTCGCGTGCCCGACAACTTTAATGAAGCAGCTTTCACTTTGTGGCACAACATCACAAACAGCCGTGCTTCCGCCTACCAAAGTCTCAACGCCACTCATATCCATAATCCAGCAATACGGTATTTTCATCGCATCATATGCAACACAATCTTTGCAAGAGAGAGCAACCACAAGCTCAATTCCAAAGAGCTCTTATTCTTGCATTGTGCCTTGAATGAAGAACGCATCAACGCCGCTCCGTTCCTTCTGGCCCACATTCAGTCTGTAGCACATAGAGGCGCCACTCCCTTCTACATTGGCGGGATTGTCACTTCCCTTGCTATACAGCTGACTCTTGGTGACCACCTCTCTCATTTGCCTCATAGAGAACCGGAGTTGCTTACCTTGAACTATTGCAAATCAGCTCACATGATCTCTCAGCGTGAGGATGGAAGATTCAACCCTGTGATACAAGGCACCATCTATCATAATATCGTTTTTCCTTGCAGGAACCGCATTGATCCATCAAATAGAGCCAATTGGCTATTTGATTTGCTGGCTGCCACAGGCCATGTTCCGATTGTTGACGAGCAGCCTGATGCTTCTGTGGACGAGATGCAGGATGCGATGGATGCTGTTGAGCCAGTTCAGGACATACCTGAGTCTTCCACCAGGCAGCCACCTTCAGCTGAGATCACCCTTGAAGAAATCCTCTGTGCCATTCATCAGCAAAATCAGATGAATGTCGCACTTGAGCATAGGCAGAAAGAGCAGTACGATGCACTCCTTGCCACTGTTATCAGTAACCAGAAAGCAACAGATGAAAAGCTAGGAGAGATTTTCAGCGAGTTGGAAGCTTTGTAGATGGACGTCACCGCTCTCACTGTCACTGGTTCTGATGAGGAAGCCACTCCTACCAGACGCTCCCGTATCAGAAGCCGAGGCCGTGGTCGTCAGTAGTATTAGATTATCTTTTTGTTTTTGCATTCTGTTTTTGTAACGTATTTCCCTGCTATTATATCACAACATTGAGGACAATGTCTGATATAGTGTGGGAGAGGTACCTTTCCCGTTTTCCATTCATTGTATTTTCCCTTTCCGCATTTTTCAATTAAACAAGTAATATTTATGCTACTTCTTAAGTTTCAATTCTTCCCCGCTTTATTTAGCCATACCAAAATTTTTTTGCTTTATCTTCGCATTACTCGACTTACCTATGAAATCGTAGTTAGGAAGCTGAGAAAGATCCAACAAGATCAATACAGTCTTGACACCTTAGACTTCCTACTTAAGCATTCCATTTCGATAATTGTTACGACTACACCTTAAGTCTTAGTTCTAAAGTAACCCCTAGTAGTTTATACTAGCAGTCAGCACCGTCTGGACACAAACCACGTGGGGAGCCGATGAACATAAGTGTTTGATGCCTAATCTATAAACGATCCTTCATATCTCGATACCATAAAAAGAGAAATTGCACCAAAGTACACGGTCGCATATAAGAGATGAGTAATATAAGAAGGAGTCCATTGCTGGTTGGTTCAGAGGTACCTGGTTCTGAACTTGGTAGGGCGTGCTACGGCTCGATCCCCCATAACCTCCAATTTGGATAATATGTAAAGGGTTGCCACATTCGTGTACCAGACCCCGTGCTAATAAAGGATCAAAGTCACTAACCGGCTACTCCACTACGTGCGTGCTAAGACAAAGGGCTTAATGTGATTGCGCTAGAACGAAACCGGGTGAAATAAGAACGAAGGACTCTAGGTAGAATCATAACGCAATTTCTGAATGTTTCGTTTAAAGGGAAGTCTACGACTTAGCTTGTTGCTTATGTCATTAGTGTATCGTTAGTGTTCTACTCTAGTATCGGTTTATCTAACTAAATGACTTCTCGTATGGTATGTTATGTATGCGTCTGATGAAAATTGTCCGATCATTTTTTCAATTGATTATTTGCTTGAGGACAAGCAAAGGTTTAAGTATGGGGGAGTTTGATAACGAGAAATCGTATCACATTATTACTATGTTTTTAGTCCGTTTTATCGTACATTGATCCTTTTAACTCCCGATTGTTCGAGTTTTTTATGTCACATTGCAGGTATAACATGTCTAGAGCCAAATTATGAGAAAAAGATCAAATGAACCAAATCTAGCATGAAAAGAAAAGGAAGAGATCAATTCTGCTAAAGTCTGCATTTTTTGTTGCTCTCACGGTCGTCACAACTTCCTCACGACCGTGACGCGCTAATTAAAGGTCTCACGACTGTTACTACAATGTCACGACCGTGACGTGCTTAATTGAAGAAATCTGACCGTTACACCATGTCACGAACGTGACAAGAAAAAGTTATTAAATTTGTTTGAATTTAATTGAGAACGTGCAACGAGTCTTCAGAGACTCCTACTTTCCCTCAACTGCAGCAACACCCAGTACACCACTTCTCCTGGATTCTCTCAAAACAGAACGAAGCCCACGCTACTACTCATTCAACTGCCAAAACCCTCTTCTATAAATACCCAAGGATCAAATGAAAAAGTACAGAGTTTATTATTGAATTTTTATGCGGAAGCTCTGCCGTTTTTTCTTTCAACCCATTTATTTTCCAGCTCTTGTTCTTGTTGTGTTTTTGCTTTAAATTCCAACCCATTTAATAACAATTTTCAACATTAGGAAATTGCTATTTTAATTAGATTTTATTTTTAGCCTCAGAACTTGTTAGTTTATTTTTTCGATTCCGACACTCCAAGCTTGCCGATTTGTGGAAGAAGGAGTCTAAGAATTAAATTGTTCAGGTTTTTGTTTTGCAATTTATATTGAATTTATTTATTTATTTATGTTAAGTATCTATTATTATTATATAATGCATGCTTTAATATTTATTTATTTTATTTTGTATCTGTCTGTTGGTTTAATAAATATGAGTAGCTAAATTAATCGAGTCGGTATGTAATAAACCAAACCAAAACGGATAAATCGAATCAAAGCTAAAAACAATTAAGAACTTATATTTTGGTTGTGGCTTTTTATAATTAAAATCAAGCTTTTTGTTACGAGAGTAAGAAAAGTGAAATAGGTTAGGTCGAGACCACGAGAGTGTGAGATTTTAACCGGATAGCTAAAGTTAGGCATTCGATTTAAATACAGCGAGAGCGCTTTAAAACGAATTAGACTTATTAAGTTTTCAAAATTTATTTTCTAAATACTTATGGGCTAGCGAGAGCATGCATAGGGCTTTAGGAGTAAGATCTGAGATAAGACCACGAGAGTGTGAGTCAAGGGTTTTTAAACTGGTAATCTCTATAGAATTATTTAAGTGAACCATCTTTATAAGCTTAGGCTAGATTGACCCGCATAGGTTAATATAATTACATACCAACCGCCTTCAAATTATTTCCTAAACTAAGTTTAATTCCCGTTTTTAATCCTTAAAAACCATAATCGTGACAAATATCCGCCTTAGCTAAACTAGAAGACCTTCTAGCACTAAAGTGATTACAAAGTCCCTGTGGGTTCGACATCTTTTTATTACTATTGCGATAGGTTGTGCGCTTGCAGTTCAGATACCGCTAGACACATCACGTCTTCGCCCCATCACCCACATAGAAAAGGGCCAAAGAGATGACATGACGTTGAGCGGGCTTGGAGGAACATGCACTTTGTCTGCATAAATCTAGCACTTGTGGCACTTACGGGCGTATGAACAACAGTCTGCATCCATGGTCATCCAATAATACCCCGATCTCAACAACTTCTTTGCCATAGCATGTCCTCCTGCATGAGTACCGAAAGATTCCTCGTGGACTTCTTGCATTAACAGGCTTGCTTCGTGTCTATCCACGCATCTGAGCAAGACCATGTCAAAGTTTCTCTTGTATAAAACCCCGTCTGTATTCAAGAAGAAGCTAGCAGCAAGTCGCCTTAAGGTCTTCTTGTCATTGGATGATGCCCCAGCTAGGTATTCTTGCTTTTCCAGGAATAGCTTGATATCAAAGTACCAAGGTTTCTCATCAGACACCGCGTCTACAGAGAAAGCATGAGTTGGTGCGTCAAGCCTGGAAATGTCAATTATGGGCACATAATTCCAACACAAGACTTTGATAGACGAAGAAAGAGTAGCCAATGCATCGGCAAATTGATTCTCATCATGTGGTATGTACTGAAGCTTAAATGTTGTGAAGAACGTCAACAGTTTTCTGGCATAATCCCTGTAAGGAATTAGGTGTTCTTGATGCATATACCACTTGTCGGTAATCTGGTTAATGACGAGGGCTGAATCTCCAAATATATCGAGGGTCTTAATCCGAAGATTAATAGCCTCCTCTATTCCCATTATGCATGCCTCGTATTCCGCTTCATTGTTGGTGCAGCCAAAAGTAATTCTGGCAGCGAATGGAAAGTGAACACCTTCGGGAGTGATAAGAACAACACCAACTCCACGTCCATTGATATTGACTTCCCCATCAAACATCAACTTCCATTTGGATTCAGGGTCTGGCCCCTCCTCTGGAAGTGGTTCCTCGCAATCATTTTCTTTGAGGTACATGATGTCCTCATCAGGGAAATCAAACTTCATTGGCTGATAGTCATCTTCAAGAGGTTGCTGTGCAAGGTAATATGACAACACACTTCCTTTGATGGATTTCTGAGAAGTATATTGTATGTCATATTCTGTTAAAATCATTTGCCACCTAGCAACCCTTCCGGTTAATGCTGGTTTCTCAAAGATGTACTTGACAGGATCCATTTTGGAAATTAGCAGTGTAGTATGAGTCAACATGTATTGTCTCAGCGGTGAGAAGCCCATACCAAAGCACAACAAGTTTTCTTGAGCAGTGAGTAACGGGATTCACAGTCGGTAAACTTTTTGCTAAGGTAATAAATAGCGTACTCTTTTCGACCAGACTCGTCATGTTGGCCTAGAACACACCCCATTGACCCTTCTAACACAGTCAAGTACATGATAAGCGGTCGTCCTGGAACTGGAGGCATTAGAATCGGGGGTGTCTTCAAATATTCTTTTATCTTATCAAAGGCTCTTTGGCAGTCCTCATTCCACCTAACCATTTGCTCTTTTCTTAGCAATTTGAATATTGGTTCACACGTGGCAGTTAGATGAGATATGAACCGTGAAATGTAGTTCAACCTCCCTAAAAACCCGCGCACTTCTTTTTATGTTCTTGGTGCAGGCATATCTTGTATTGCTTTTACTTTTGCAGGATCCACCTCGATCCCCTTCTGACTAACAATGAAACCCAGCAGTTTCCCGGAACGCACTGCGAAAGTGCACTTGTTTGGGTTCAACCTCAGCTTATATTTTATCAGTCTATCAAACAACTTCTTGAGGTTGACCAGATGCTCTTCTTCGTCTCGGGACTTAGCAATCATATCGTCCACATAGCATTCTATCTCCTTGTGTATCATGTCGTGGAACAATGTGACCATAGCCCGCTGATACGTTGCCCCGGCGTTCTTCAAACCAAAGGGCATCACCTTGTAGCAAAATGTACCCCACGGGGTAATGAACATTGTTTTCTCCATGTCTTCTAGTGCCATCTTAATCTGATTATATCCGGAGAAGCCATCCATGAAGGAAAATACCGAGAATTGAGCAGTGTTATCTACCAACACATCAATGTGAGGTAATGGAAAGTCATCTTTTAGGCTCGCTCTGTTTAGATCCCGGTAGTCAACGCACATCCGGACCTTGTCGTCTTTCTTTGGTACAGGTACAATGTTAGCTACCCAAGGTGGGTAACTAGTTACGGCAAGGAATCCTGCATCCCATTGCTTCTGAACTTCCTCCTTAATCTTCATCGCCATGTCAGGACGCGTTCTTCTCAATTTCTGTTTCACAGGAGGACAGTCTTCTCTCAATGGTAGCTTATGCACAACAATGTCGGTATCCAACCCTGGCATATCTTGATACGACCAGGCAAAGATATCCACATACTCACGCAGCATATCAATTAGCTCTTTCTTTACTTCGGCCTGCAGACTGGCCCTAATCTTTATCTCTTTCTTCACATCTTCAGTGCCGATGTTGATGATCTCAATTTCTTCCTGATGAGGCTGAATAACTCGTTCCTCTTGTTTTAACAATCTGACCAATTCTTCAGGGAGTTCACAGTCTTCCTCAACCCCTTCATCAGCTTGGTATATAGGATTGTCAAAGTCATGTGTGGTCATTGCAGGAACGTTATCAATAGAATCCGGATGATCAACACTGCACAGATGATGTGCTTATTTCAGAATCTGTTTATTTTTCAAAAGAGACGCGAACACAAAAACAAAAAGGAAAAACACATTGCCATTTTTTATATTTTTTGTGAAAAATTTAAAACGAAAGAAAGAGAACACAATTTGTCTGAAAATGTCCTTTATTTCATGGTAAGTAAATGCATACAAAGATGGTGGCCCATATAATGGATCCTAGCACCTTGGGCAGAGTGCAGGATTTGACAATGCAGCATGATAAGAAAAGGAAACAAATAAATTACTCTGATTGCCAAGTAACTTGGACAATGTCTTCAACAGACCAGTTCTTCAGCTCCTCTCCGGGCGCACACGGATGAATCCAGTTGTCCCAGTCACCATCATTGTCCTCTTCTTCATTAGTTGCACAGATATGGTTGCGGACGAGCATCCCAGCGCTTGTAAAAGTAATGGCTTTACCACTTGGAGACCAATTAGATCCACTAGGCTAATAACCCAAACCAAACTTATCATCTTTCTTATCTAATTCCAACAATTTTCCCCAGCCTTGGGCGCTTCCTGACTGAACCACTTCCTTTGTCTGCTTGTAGGAGTGAATGAAGGTACCTTCTTTCTCACTATTATTCTCTACTTGAGCCAAAATGCTGACATTAACTGCTTCGAAGGCCTGACACAGAGTCTCATGGATCTCTCCGTCCATCTCCACATATTTGGAAGTTGATAAGTGGCTCACAAAGATGTCTTCCTCTCCGCACACAGTGATTACCTGGCCATCAACCACGTACTTGAGATTTTGATGCAGAGTGGATGTTACAGCTCCGGCAGCGTGAATCCATGGACGTCCCAACAAGCAACTGTACGCGGGCTGAATGTCCATGACGTAGAAGATACTTTTGAAGACTTGAGACCCTATTTTCACAGGTAACTCAACTTCTCCAAACACTGACCTTCTGGACCCATCAAAAGCTTTGACTATCAAATCACTGGGTCTTAAGACGATACCATCAATGTTCAGCTTCATCAACGCTTTCTTCGGGAGTACATTAAGAGAAGAGCCTGTGTCAACCAGGACATGCGACAACACAACACCCTTACACTCCATAGTAATATGCAGTGCTTTGTTATGGTTACGGTCCTCTGACGTAAGGTCTCTATCTATAAAGCCCAACCCGTGGCTTGCATTCACACTGCCCACTACAGCTTCCAGTTGATTAACAGTTAGTTCTTGAGGAACGTAGGCCATTTGCAACACTTTCAGCAAGGCTTCTCTATGTGCTGGAGAACACATCAGCAGAGACAAAATTGATATTTTGGATGGCGTCGGATTCAACTGTTCGACCACCTTATAATCTCTCTTTTTGATAATCCGCATAGATTCCTCCACCTCCTTCTCAAAGGTACCCTGTCCAGCAGCAGGAATTGTTGTTTCTTCAGCCGCTGTTTGCTTTCCTTTAGCCTTTGCCTTAGCCTCAGCCTCAGGATCTCCTCTCAGAACTGGGGGAGAAAATAGATGACCACTTCTCGTAAAACCTCTAACCCCTCTGACGTTCACTACAGTCGGGTCAATATCAACAGACTTACTCTCCACTTTCTGTCCTTCCACGTACACATCTGAGCCGTAATGCCATGGAATGGCTTTATCATCTATATAAGGAACATGCCCAGGCACAGTAATAGTTACAGGGCTGACTTCAGGAGCATAAATGGTCACATGTTCTCTTCTAGCATGCATCTCAGCTGGATCATAGAAAATAGTTATAGTGGACACATCATCAACTTCCTTATCAACTTTGTCAAACTGCAATGACCCTTCATCAATCAGATTCTGCAACCCCATCTTCAGGTCTTCACAACCATTTACTGAATTCACACACTCCTCACAATCAGAACTGCATCCCGGAAACACTTGTCCTCTCAGCAGCCTCTCCTTCACTACCAACAGCGGAGTCTTCACTTCTTCTATACTCAGAATCAGACTTATTTCTCACCACTATCAACAGCATTTATTCTAGCCCCTCCGTGGTTCGGAATAGGGTTTGAAGTAACATTCGGCGGTGGTGCGAAGTTAATCGCCTTGGAGTCGATCAAATCTTGAACTTTGTGTTGTAGCGCCCTGCACTTCTCAGTTGAGTGCCCGGGTGCCCCTGAATGGAAAGTGCATCTAGCATTGGCATCGTACCCCACTAGAAGCTCTCCAGGTGGTGGTGGTGCCAAAGTCCTCAGCTGTATCAAATTCAGGTCCAGCAATCTCTGCAGCAATGCAGTATAAGTCATGGGAATTGCCTCAAGCACCCTATTAGTCGGACGAGCTAGTCTTGGCTGATAAGGTATTTTTTGATAGTTGCTACGTTGTGGCTGTTGTTGTTGCTGTTGTTGTTGAGGCTGCACCTGCTGTACAGGGCTGGAAGGGATATTGACAGCTTCCACTTGCTCATATGATCTTCTATATCCTCGGCCACGTCCTTGGCCAAACACAGCATTGGTTTCACCTTCCCTTCTTCTCGGGGGTCCACTGAAAGCTTTTCTTACTCCACTCGAGCTGCTCGCACTGGTATCCTGAATCTTTCCCATTTTTAACAAAGTCTCGACCTTTTCTCCAGCAATTACTATATCATTGAACTTGGTAGTCGAACAAGATGCCAATCTTTCGATAAACACTCCTTGCAATGTTCCCATGAACATATCAGCCATCTCATTCTCCAGCAATGGTGGTTGCACTCTGGCAGCGAGCTGACGCCACCTTTGAGTATACTCTTTAAACCCCTCCTTAGCAGTTTGAGACATGTTTTGCAATTGAGTGCGATTTGGAGCCATGTCCAAATTGTACTGGTATTGCCTCACGAAAGCCTCTTCCAGGTCCTTCCAGCTCTTAATGTTGACTCTACTTAGCTTCATATACCATTCCAAGGAGGCCCCGACCAGGATGTCCTGGAAATAGTACATCCATAGCTTTTCATCATCAGTGTGGGCAGTAATCCTTCCTACAAAGGACTGAAGATGAGTCTTTGGACACGTTGTGCCGTTGTACTTCTCAAAAGTTGGGACCTTGAAATTGTAAGGGATTCTAACCCCTGGAACCAATCCCAAGTCAGTAATGTCGAACCCCAATGAGTTCTGAGATTGAATGGTCTTGATCTGTTCTGCCATCTCTTCAAATTTCCTGTTCATTTCAGCCCCCTGGCCTTCAGTTTTGTCCAGCAATGTAAACTGTTCGTCTTGACCGTCCATCTGTACATTGTTCAATCCATCATTGATAATGGTAACCCTTTGTTGTGCTACAGGGATTTCAACATGTTGGGTGCCCGCACCGTTACGATTACCTCCATCAGCAGTACCGTTGTTCCTGGCTTGACTATTTTCAACCAACTTACGCAGACGTTCCTGATTCTGACCCATTCATGCCATAAGGGTCATAAAATTGTCCATCCTCAATCTCAAGTCAGCTAAATCAGACTGCATTTGATCAATGACTCTCTCTCTCTCTGTTGACTCTTGTGGGATATCTGTGTATGACTGGCTGTTCTCGAACTTTCCTAGGAGCTATAGTGCCTGCAACAACATAAACATTAGAAACTGAAGCACTACCTACAAAACAAACAAACATGTCATATGCATGCAATGTAACTGCTCATGTTTCCAAGTTTTAAACATTTGTATGCCCTAGTTCTGGTATCTTGCTCCAGAAAGCCACTTTGAGTATTAGCTTTCAGACTTTCTCTTTGAAGAGTATTCAGATATTAGCAGTATCAGACAAACAAGCCTTGCATATTCAGAAATGATAATTTGCATATTAACATTGTATATCATGGACAACCCACTGCCGGCCAAAAGTTAGAGCACCAACAAAAATATTCCCCGAAGGGTTACAAGTCATTACATGAATAAAAGACAAAAGAATAAAGCAAGACTCCTACAACAAGTCTGTAGGTAGTCTGAACAAAAGCAATAAACTAAACTAAAGACCCAGGTTCTTCTACAGCCACCTCTGCTCTATTCTTCTTCACACCTGCTCTCAGCTTGAGCTCTTCAATCTCCTTCCGTGCCTCCTCCAAGGCTAACTGGCTTTGTGCTAACTGCTGAGTCTTTTCCCTTCGTATGTTGTGGACTTGCTCCACCTCTTCCTTCTTGAAAGCCATTTGCACCTCGAAAAACTCTTCTTTCTCTTTAACCTTCTTTTACTCTTCCTCCCTTTGGCTTTGCAACCAAACAATGGACTGACGGGCTTCCTTGAGAGTCTTCAAAGTTTTTTTGCATTCCGCTTCTCTTTTTGCTTCCATCATACCCAACCTTTGAAAGTGAGCTTCTCTTCCAGCAAAGTCTTTCTCTTTAGCTTCCCAGTGGGCTTGCATCTTCTGCAGCTTTCCCTCTGCTTCATTTTTGGCCCGGTTGGCAAGATGGTACAAGCTGACCATTTCAGCATTCTCCACTCGAACTTCATGCAGCTGAGCTTCCAATTTCTTATATTCTTCAAGGGAGACAGTACTTTGGCTTGGCACTTCTTTGGGATAAAGTGGAGCTTCTACTGAGAAAGCCATGAGAACTTTTTCTACATGTTTTTGCAACCATGTAGCAAAAGGAGGATACGTCTTGGGATCTACTCTGCCAAAGTCTTTCTTACCCTTCCTTATCCTGTGAGCCCAAGCCTGAGATGCTTGTAGAACTAACTCCTTGTTTCCTTCCATAGGAAAATACAAAGACTCATCAAACTCTTCCATATTTGGAGGATCTCTCAAAGGATAACAGAATTGCTTTCTGGCTAATGTTGGATGATAACTGATCACACCCTTCCTTCCTAGCAAAGGCACTCCAGCAAATCTTCCACAACTGACCAGCAACTCTTTTCCCAGCAAATCTTTATCATATCCCCAGGCTATATCCTCAGCAGTTAGCCCCATCAACCTTCTAGACCATCTCCACTCATCCCTCATCTCCTTGAAAGCACCTGATTTTGGCAGTTGTCTGGCAAACCACTCAGCAAACAATGAAGCACAACAGCCCACTGGTCCACCTCTACCTTTCTCATTCCGGTAATGAACGTTGTAGTAGAAATCTCCCAATAGAGTTGGCACAGGATTGCCTTTAGCAAAGATAGAGATCACTTCCAATCTCACAAATTCTTTCTCTCCCGGGAACAAGCTAGACCCATACACCATCAAAGCCAGCAAAGCACCAAAATCCCCCCATTTACCCTCTTTAGCATATTCTTCAGCCTCTGGTATAAGCACACTCCAAGGGAGTCCTTTGCTTTCACTATCCTTCAGAGCCTTTTTTACTGTAGCAACTGGCAAACGACAGACTTTGGCTATGTCCTCTTCCTTAAGAACCACCTCAGACCCATAGAAAGGAAAGGTATCTCTGACTGGAACATTCAAAATGCTGGAAATCTCCTCCAAGGTAGGAGCCAAGATGTAATCTGGAAACACAAAGCACCGCAGCAGGGGGTCATAAAACTGAAGCAAGGTATGCAAACTGTCCTTCTGGTCTGCAGTGGGTTTGTCCACATACTTCAATATCTGGCCATATCTTTTTCTGAAATTTCCCAAGACTTGGTCATTCATCAAACCTGCTAATTTCTGAACACTTCTGACTTCAGGTTGAAGAAAAGTATAGTGAACATTCTTTTTCCTTGTAATTTTTCTGACTTCTGCCATCTGAGATAAGAGTTACCAGAACTGGGAGCTGGCTATGAACAATAACCTGAAAAATGGAAACATAAACAGTTAATGCAAGAATGATGCAAATGCAAATGCAATGCAGGCATATGATCAATCTGGGACCATCTGGATACTGGACACTGAACATAAGGACCCTCTGAATAACTGGCAACCAAGATCCTCTGAGTCACAACCCCTCTGATAGAAATTCTCAGAACCATAGTACCAAGAAAACCAGAACACCAGAACCATAGGACCAAAATCACAAAAAGGACCACTGATAATGAGGGTATGTAGAGGCCAAGGGTTCCTGCAAACCTGTAAACACCTCCCAATCTCACTGATATGCTCCGGGTCAAACATCACGGACTCTCAAAGCCGAATAACAATAATACTTTCACCATTTCCGAGAAATGGCACATGACCAGATCAGGGAATCGGTTTGGCATTATATACTACGCAGGGAGGGCTCAGCTGAGTCCGGGAAAACAAGGTCATCCTATGTATGTCCCAGGTGGGCCCTCGGATGCGAATGGGTTTGCCACAAAATGTGGTATGCCACTATCATCACTAGAGAGGGATATTTCCACAAGGTTCTCAATGATCGGTCCCCAGCTACACATAACTGTCAAGGTTATGAAATGAGAGAGGAAGATCCCCAAATCAAGACATTTCCAAGACGGTCGCAAATCTGGGTGTGGAACTCACTAATACCCCCATGACAAGATCTCATGAGGCCAAAGTGGAACCACTCTAAGTCCTAAGGTGCACTCGAGCCGTGGTAATGAGCTCATCTCTCAGAAACAGTTTCACCCAAACCCACCAAACAGAAGATCCAGTACAGACAATCCAGTAATAATATGATGCAAAAAATAAATACTGAAAACTGTAAATAAAGATGTAAATAAAATTGTAAATAAACAACAGTAAAATACAACACACAACAACAAGCAATCAACACCCACAGAAACAGAAGCAAACAAGCGCTAGGAGAGACTCACAGAGGAACCAGAGATAATCTGGTTTATCGTCCCCAGCAGAGTCTCCAGATGTCGCTCGCCGGATTTCCATCCTGGTACAAACGCGAAAGTGGCACGGAAAGAATTGAGTCGCCATCCAGGCATTTTTATCCCGAAGGAACGGAAATGGTAATGCTGCACAAACCAGAAGAAAAGAAAAGGAAGGACACGGGTCCTGCGAACCAAAGAGACTGAGTTCGGGAGTCGTTTACGACCTGGGAAGGTATTAGCACCCAGATCGTCCGCCGTACCCGACGGGATCCATGCTTGCAAGGTAACTGTATCAAAGGGTGCAGAAATGAAAGCTGCCAGGAAGAAAATGAACTGAACTGGATAAAAGAAAAGAAAAGGGAACTGAAAAAGAAATGAAAAGGAAAAATGTAGGGAAAATAAAGATTGTGCTCGAACGGGCCCTACCCCGCTGCCTACGTACCTCATCTGGACAATGAGGATCAGAGACGCCGTAGTTCCCCTAACTAGGGGTGGAAAGGATTGCGTGTGTATTAAGGCTTGAACTGCCTATGTCAATGCTCAGGTGGTGCAGGCTCGAACGACGAGTGTGTTACCGTCTTGCAAAGTGACAAGTAGGAGCAAGTTCGCGTACAGAGCGAAGGAGATGAGAAAAGAATTCCCGAAGGAAAGACGTTTATTGTTTGTCCAGTGTTTTTTAGAAGCTTTTAGGAGTGTGTCACAAGGAAGTGAACTCAAGCTCTTTTCCATGGAATGTGCACTTGTCACTACATTCCAAGATGGAATAATAGAACAAACACACTCAAGTAAGGAGAAGATCCCCAAAACTTGAACCCAGAGATTGAGGCTTAAGCTCACTAACTCATTAACTTATTAAGTGTTTTTGGTATTTACAATGAAGAAGTGTTTTTTATGATTTTCTTGGTGAAGATGATACCCTGATCAGACTTGTGCATCACAAGACAAGCTTGTACTATCCCAAGATGGGAAGACTACAAGTGTCTCATGGGATAAGGATATTGCTCAAGGTATCACTTCAAACTTTATTAGGTGTCTTCTTTAGAGTTTTGAGATGAGAAGAGAAAAGAAACCAAAAGGATCACAAAGGAAAAAGTCTAATGGGGGACTAATGAATCCTAAGTGTTGTCATGCATGGAAATCCTAGGTTAGTGAGGTTTGCTATCCTAGAGAAGAAAGGAAGAAGAAGAAAAGAATAAGAAAGAAGAATAGAATAAGGGGGGAGTAAGGCCTAAGCCCAACAATCACAAGGTTAGAACAAATAAGAATAAGAAGAGAAGAGATAAGATTTGGAGATGTGGGAATCACATCCACACCTCTCACTTACCTAAGCCCCTGAAAAGGTTAGTAACACAAGTATAAAGGCAATATAAAATGATCACAAAGCCATACCAACATCATACAAACAGAAGTGAATTCATACACATAAATGCTCAATGCAAACACAAGTCACAAGAATAGGAAAAGAAACAAACAACCAAACATGAGGCAACATGAATCACATAGCAAAGCAAAGCAAACTTGATAAGATACAAAGCAAAGTAAACAAAACACAAACTCAAGGTACAAGACCAGAACCCTAATAAAGTTAGAAAAGTGATTAAGAAGCAAGAGAGATGAAGAGAATAAGGGCACAAAGCTAAACCATTACATTATGGGAAGAAAGAAGCAAAGAAAGTGAGGTGGATATACATAAGAATGGAAGAACTCCAAAGGCAAACAAATCACAAGATTTCCAAAACACAAACCCCAACCCAAGATCAGAGAGGCATCAATGCCCTAAGAAGACTCTAAACAAGATGAAGAAGTTGGCACAAGTGCCCTTCTAAACTAAGGAGATGACTTATGATCAAAAAGAAGCAAAATGGGACAAGTTAAGAACAAAAATTCAAATCAAATCAAGAATGCACCCAAAAATTCCACAACCTTGGACAAGAGATCTTCAATCATGATATAACAACATGCCATAAGGAGAGGAAGAAATTCAGAAGCTATACAAGTCAAATGAAAACTATGAACAAACTTCCATAAAAATAAATCAAACTGTCTAGATTGAATAAACAAGGTACACTGAGTCCAAAAATGGCCATGAAATTCACAAAGGAGCAATGAACAAGCTGGATCGAAGAGAAACAAGTTTCACCATGAAACTTCAAATCATCATACAAAACTAAATAATGCATCATTTTCAAATCTAAAACGCACAAAATCATCAGCACAACTAGTAGATTACAATGCACACATTTATTTTCATTTCCAGATCCAAAGATTTTGAGCTTACCTGAGACTTGCAGATGCTCTAAAACTCCAAGAAAATGCTCCTACAGCTGCAGATCCATGCACTTTGACCTCCTATTGCAAACTAAATGCAAGATGGAGCTTGGGAGAAGCTGGATCTTAAAATCCTAAAGCTCTTCCTCTTGAATGGCACTTGTATGATTCTTCACTCTCAGCTTGAAAGAGTGTGTGCAATGTGATCCTTAGAGCTCAAGGATGAAGAATTTGTGAATAGATTGTGAAGAGAATGCTTGAGGAAAACGTTTAGAAGGGAAATGCAATTGAACAAGAAAATGTAGATCTGGAAAATGGAAAAGCCTCTACACGAATTTAGGGCATGATTTTCTTTTATATGCTTAACATTCACACCTGACTAGGGTTTTTGCACCAAGAGTGGCATGGAGAGTGTGATTGAGGTGTATTGGCCCATTTGCATGAAAAGTGTGACTTCCTCATCCATACGTGCAAACCCTCCTTCAAGTGAGCATTCTGACCTTAATCCATCTCTTGATTTGTTTTGAAACAATCCTGATCTTTAATCATGAGTGTAACATGCTTTTTTGATGATTTTGCAATTTTGCCTCTTATGTGGTGCACCACATCCCATGCACAAATTTGATGGTATTTTTGGAGCAAATCACTTATTATGCAATGCTTTGTAAGTTTGTAATCATACTTGGCCCATACCAACACTCAAAAATAAGTTTCATGTATTTTTTGCATTTGTGGAAGCTTGGAATTTCAAGTCATGCCCTAGTTTTACACAAATTTTCGAGGGCCTTAACTCTCTAACCATAAGGGCTGTGAAAATGATCTTGTACTTTTTGAAAATGGGAGGCCTTAATCTTCAACTTTCATGTTTGGCTTTGGTTCATTTGAATCTTTTTTCACCAAGTTATGCTTACTTGAAAATTAGGGCAAAAACTTACTAAAAATGGAATTTTCCATGACCAACCATATGCCAATTTTGCAAAACACCTCAAAACCTCATGATTCTTGATCCTTGATCTTGCCAAATCTCTTTTAATATTATAAGAACATCCCTTGGCTATAAAAATGGGGTTGGACCCTTTGAAATCTCACAGTTGACTTTTATAAGGCACAGTTGACCAATTTCTTCATTTTCAAGCAACTGAAGAAATACCTGACTTCCACAAGGAATTTTCTCACAAAATTTCATCCCTAGGATCCTCTTAACATATAAGAGACTTTTCCCGAATGAAATGACCAAAGTCTTAAGGTTTTCATGCTTGAAACTTAAACCCTAATTTGGGATCATTGTGTAGGAGCTTTGCCCTAGCTTGAATTCCCTGATGATCTTCCCCTCTTCTGAGCTTTTGTGAATGATCATGAACTTGTGAATGCAACATAGACCCCTCATAGGACTTGAACAAATCCATTGGGCCCCCTTGTCATGGCTTGTGATGCCTCAAAAACCCTCCACAGATGATCATATGCCTAATGTTAGGTCATGAGAATGTTATGCCTCATCTTTCCATTCTAAGATGCCAAGAATATGATATGTTCATGATGAATATGATATGATATAATGCTTAAAAAAGAAGAGGACAAATTTGGGGTGTTACAACATCTCGTTTTGTACGTTTTTTGTTTCGTTTGCAAAATGTCCAAAATTCATGATGCAATACTTTTATAAAACAAATGAGCCGATTTTAATAAATGCTTGCAAGAAATATATTTACTTTCAGGAATATCTAACTCCTATGATGGAATTTGGTAAGTGATACCTCGGGATACTTGTGCATTTATTTTAACAGATTGCAGGTATTCAATACGCAACATGGGGCATGCCAATCATCACTTCCCCATCATACCTCCTCCCCAAGCAGTATCTAAAATGCTTTTTCCCATCAAAGTTGTCAAAGCCTCCCCATCTCCAGTATAAGTCAATTCAACAGGAGCATCCCCAGCTGAGACCCCCACCAGAGTGCTGGATATCTCATCCTCAACAAGGTTAAAAGAACTATCTCCCCACAGAATTCCCATCCTTCTCCCCAGCTGAATTCTCCTTACGGATGGATCTACCAATGATCTATTTCCCCAAGTAGAGCTCTCCCTCCGGGAAGATCTACCAATGATCTCTCCCCGGCTGGGTTATCCCTCCAAGCAAATCAGCCAGAGATCTTTATCCCAGCGGGATCCGAATCCCGAGTCGGTTTCTCTTTTGCATAATCATAGCATTTGCATCATATTCACCAAACAAGCGTGGCATTCCGTCTAATACGGAGCATTACGAAAAAAATCAAACATTTGCATGATCACAAGCCAGGTTCGAGCCAATCACCTGCAATTACCAACAGTATCTCATCAGCAGTGTATATAAAAACTCACAAATAAAAGCCAAAGCGTCCCCTTTGCACTCTCCAACACAAATTCCTATTCATATATACTCTTTTTGACACTCGTCCGTGTCGTATTATTCCCTGCAGATATAAGCCAAAGCATCCTCTTTGCACTCTCAAATACAGATACCTATACATGCTCTTTTCGGCACTCGTCTGTGTCATCCTATCCCCACAGGTCGCCAGAACACCTTTGCACTCTCACATACAAATATTTGTTCATAACTTATGCTTATTCTCTTTTGACACTCGTCCGCGTCATACATTCCCCAGCAATTTGAACACTCGTCGGTGTCTTGCTCATACTTCACCAATAAACCAATACTCACTCATACTTATACAGAAGTCTCCGATACTCGTCCGTATCTTGCTTATCTACAGATTTGACACTCGTCCATGTTCTTTGTTAACCAGTTGGTACTCGTCCATACCATCATCTCTGAACACGCGTCAGCGTTTGTTTCTACCGATACTCGTCCGTATCATGGTCCTAAGGATGCTCGTCCGCATATTTTATCTATACACAACGTCAAACACTTATACCTTTTATTCTTGAGCGTAAGCACTCGTCCTTGTTTACCATTCCCCAGTCAGTCACCAAGAAAACAACTTTCTTCTATCCGACATTCATCCTATGTCGTGATACTTTCGGCAGCCGTCCCCTGCCAGGTGATCGTCCTTCACCTTTGGATGATCGTCCCTCATTCTTTCCCCAACGGAGTCTCCATTAACGGAACCCTTTTATATCCGACATTCATCCTATGTCGCGGTAAAAAGCAGCCGTCTCCTGCTAGGTGATCGTCCTTCACCTTTTGATGATCGTCATTCATCATGTTTATCCAATGGCTGTCCCCATCGTTGATCATGTTATCTAACATTCGTCCTATGTCGTGATAAACCCCAAGAGCAGTCGTACCCTGCTAGGTGATCGTCTTTCACCTCTTGATGATCGTCCTTCATCATGCTTATCCGATGGTCGTCCCCATCGTCGACCTTTTCTATCCGACATTCGTCCTATGTCATGATAAAAAGCAACCGTACCCTACTAGGTGATCGTCCTTCACCTTTGATGACCGTCCCTCATCATTTATTTCATTTATTCTTTGAAACGATGGTCGTCCCCATCGTTATTTACTTTACTTTCCAAGCTTGATGGTCGTCCCCATCATTGCCTTTACTTTAATCCCCAGAGAATCTTGTCTCCTTACCTGATGGTCGTCCCCATCATGATCCCTTTATTCCCCCAGCATGTCGATCATCCCTGTCATTACTTTACTTACCACTTTATCCCCAGCAGCCGTCCTCTGCTCGATGGTCGTCCTTCATCGCCTTCATTTAATAACCATACTATATTGTCTTTTATAATTTATATCCCTTTTCTTCTTCTATCCAGCGAGTGCAAATTTTGGACTGTCTTTGGTATTCAACCACAAGTTATCTTGTTTGTCTGTTAAGCCAAGCGCTTACATCCTGCACAGCTAACTCATGCTTGAATAGGGGCAGCTGTAAACACCCCAAATTTGCCCTCACTCATATCACACCATGGCTTGTGATCTTTCATTTTTGTATAAACATAAGCATTACATCTCACATTGCATTTTTGTTTCATCTGCATAGTTCAAGTTCATCTGCATCTAGGGTTTGTGATCTGAGCAATCCAAGTTTCCATATGAGCCATCCCAAAGGCCTCAAATCTTTCCAATAGGGTCCATGTGTGTTATACCATTATATTATGTCCCTCAAAGTTCATGGAAGCCAAGAGATCACAAGAACTGGCAAGGCATGGAAGCAGAACTAGGGTTTTCACTACACAGATGACCAAAATTAGGGTTTTGGTTTCAGAGGCCTTAACTCCAAATTTTTGGGACATTATTGTTTCTATTTTTATTATGATGTTATAAGGATCATGTGTACCAAGTTTGATGAAGAAATTCATTGTGGAAGTCATTTGTTCACTAGGTAACTTCCTGAGCAAGTTAAGTCAAAATCAGGGCATCTGAGGCCCCCAACAATGGAACCAAAGGGGTATTTTCATCAAATTGAAGTTATATGATCTTTATTTGATCTTAGAAGAGGTTGGAAGTTCACAATATTGAAGAATTTTGAGCCATTTGCAAACTTGCCAAAAATGGAAATGACTTGTAATGGAAACTTTCCATTTTGGGAAAGTTTTTCAACCTCCTCTTTCTCAACCAAAAATGCTTCAAATGAAAAATTCTTGGTCATGAAAGTTATAGATTAGGTCTTTCCCTTTTCAAAAAGTACAAGAACATGTCTTGATTCATCCTAGAACTCAAGATATGGCCTTTCAAAGTTGGCAAAAATCCTAAAATTTCAAGTTTCATGTCAAAGAGGGATTTTGCAAAATGGCATGTTCAAGCATTCTAATGACCTCTAATTCACTTCTAAACTTCATTACATGACAATGCAACATTGCAAGCCCAAAATAATTCCTTGGAACACAAGTTTCTATGATCAATTTTCACAAAAATTTCAAACAGGGAAATTTGCAAAACCTCTTCAATCTAACCATTCAATCATCACAGCTCATGTAATTTGATCCAATGGACCTCTACAAACTCAGCTGAGGCCAATCCACCCTTTAGATTTCCTCTGACCCGAGCCCATGCTTGTGGTACAAACTTTTGACTTTTTTGCAAAACAAGCCATACCAATCAAGCTGTGCCATTACCAACTTTCTGACCAATCACAACATATTATACAAACCAAAAGCAACACAAAACACATAACATTCAAGCCTGAAAACCTCTCAAGACTCAGATTGCCAAAAATCACCTCACACCTTCATCTCTTCGAAATTCATAGCACAACCACAAAAACTTCAAACTTTCTTCACCATTCAACTCAGCATCACCTAAGGAACAAATCCCAACCATTAAAATGACCTGAAACACATCACACAACAAATACGATTTTTCACCTCTCAAAACTGAACTTCAGAAAGAGGCCAAATAAACTCACTCTAAGCATCAAAGCATTCTCAAGAAGCTCATTGGGGTTGGTTTGCACCAAAGAAAGGTCCAGAAAGCTCAAGAACGGAAAGCTCAACCTCAGGTAACCTCAAGAACGTTTTTTCAGAAATGCGTTTTCATGTTATAGAATGATTCCTCATGCTTCACTGATCATGATGATGCCTTTATTTTTGAAAATGGTTGAGTTTTAAGCATTTCATGATGTTCTGAAGTTTTTGCTGTTTTGATGTTTTGATTCGAATCTTGATGATGATGAATGATAAATGATTTTTGAAGTTGGATTATTGTTTAGGGTGGTTAGTTGATCATTTTTGGAGATTTTGGGGGCTTGGGGTGTTGATTTGAGCAAAGTCAGGTGAAGAGCTGGCCGGAGAAGATGACCGGAGGTCTTCTCCGGCCACCTGAAAGTCATTAGGGCTAATCCACGTTTTACTTCCCAGTTTGAATCTTGGTCGTTAGATGAGGATTAAGGTTAGCACATGAGGGGTCAGGATTAGTTCATTAAGTTAATTTCAGATTAATTAAATAAAAACTCAATTAATTAGTCAGGAGTGATCCCAGCCATTGATTCACGCGTGCAGTCAACATCCCCCTCCTAGGTTTGAATCTGGACCACTGGATGCGTTTACTTTCTCATTTTATTCATTTTATTTTCTTTTCATTTCATTTCTTTTGTACAATTTATTAAAAATAGCTAAAATCATTCAAAAAATATTTCCTTTTTCATTTTTGTTTTAAATATTTTTCTTAATCAAAAAATGATTTTTATTTTATTTTTTGCATTAAAAAAGTATTTTTAAAATATTTAAATGTTATTTTTAATTAATTAAAGTCTTTTAATTAATTAAAAATACATTTAGGTTTCTAAAAATCACCAAAAAAATCATGAATCATCTCTTTCCATTTAGAAACATTTTCAAACTCTTCACACAATTTCTTCTTAGGTTTGATCATAACTTGAGAATTTTATTTGAATTAAGGGTCATTAAAATCTTATTTTTGAACCCTAACTTGAAAAATTCTTTTAGGCCTAACCAAGAAGAGTTTGGAGATGATTCTTTTTGAATTGTTTTGTGAATAGCATGTAGTTTATAGGTCATTTATTTCATGAATTTATCTTGCATTTTCAAATTGATTTGCAGTTTTCCCTTTTGAACCACCCAAAAACCCTAGAAACTTAGGAAATTCATAACTTTTGAGTGGTAAGGCTTCTGACCTTCTCCTTTGGGGTATGACTTATTATGGGATTAGGGTTTGTTTGAGTGTGATTTCAAATTTTTATCATGTCATATGCCTCTGTTTTGTTCATGTGCATCTCATACTTCCATATAACCCAAATTATTCATGTTTACTTGCATTCATCTTGCATATGCATCAATACATGAACTTTCCATGACTTTTCTTGCATTCATAAGTCATCTTAGACATATTAGGACATGTTAGAATCATGCTTGATCATATCATCATTCATTGGCCATGATTTGCATTCATTTCATTTCATTAACTTTCATGTGTTTTCAAACTTTCAAGCATGCTTACATGACATCTCATTCTTGTATGATCATCCATATGTACTTTGTATGCCTTTGCATCATCTCACATGAAATTAACATTGCATAAACACTTCTGACTTTGGTCATTTCATCTCATTGAATCTCATTTCATTTCATTTTCTTATGCTTTGTACTTTATGCATTCATGCTAACATTTTCAGGTGGTAAGTTACTTTGAAAAGTGGATTTGCCTTCACTTCTCATTTCTCTTTATCTCTTTCATATGCATCTTGCTGGTTTTTGAAGTGAACTTATTCACTTGTGTTCCATCTTTCTCACTTTCTTTCTTTAAGTTACTTACCTTCTTCAATGAAGTAAGTAACTTATTCTTCTGCTTTTTCCTCCTTCCTTTTGCTTCTTCATTGGTGGCTTCCTTGAAGATCTTTCTCAAGCCTTACAAACCATAGGAACATCCAAGCATGATAATAATTAGGGTTGTGATTAGTCCCCCTTAGTTCTTACCTTTGAGTATGCTTGAGTCTCTCTTCTCATCTTCATAATCAGAGACCAAACTCTTAAAGTCTTAGGACTTTGGAATTAGGGTTATGCATGCATCCTTCTCTTAGGATGGAGTGTATAACTTTAATCCTAAGTGTTAAACCTTTAATTTGTTTAAACCTCTTAATCAATTCATCCTAATAATCACTAAAGACTTCATATTGTAACTTGGGCCTTACATTAGGGTTCTAATTCTTCCTTTATGGTTAAGGACTAACCCTAGTGTTTAATGGACAAGTTCTCCTCAAGTTGTCTTACAAACCATAAAACTCATTTCTTAATCTCATCCCTTAAATAAAATCCACTTAATAAAGGCTTGTTATATAATGAATTTAGTCCCTAACCATGGATTAAGTTGAGGTATCTTCCTCAGCTTAAGTGTTCTCATCTATTATCCTTCTATTAGGATGGTGTAATGAGTTCACTAATCTGTGATTAGAGATTAAACTCATTACTTAACACTAAACAAAATCCAAAAACATCTAAATAATCACAAGTAGGTTAATAATCTTAATCCTACATCATCATGGTAATTAAGTTAAGATGCTTATCTCATACTTAAGTAGACTCATTATCCCTAATCAAGGGAGGATATAATGAGTTTACAAGCCCTTGATTTAGGCTTAAGCTCATTAACTTATGCAAAACACCAAAAACAATAAAAAACTGAAAACACAAAAACAAACAATAATCGTCTCCTTCGGGATTCTTTTCTCATCACACTCATTCACAAGCGAGAACTTTCTTCTTCCGTCTAATGCAAGACAGTTAGCACTCGAGCCAGATGAGTCATATACTTGAGTATAGACAAGTAAGTAGTTCACAGTCAATTTATCTTTCAGTCTCTTTGAGTCGAACTACGGTGTTCTGACTTCCTCATTGCACGAGAGGATACGTAGGCATAACTTAACAATTATCGAACAAAAGTCTCTTTGTCTTCCCCCTCTTTCAGCATTCTCTTTTAAGCCTCAGCTCCCTTTGCATTCACCTTTTGCACTGACACTTGTGTCATACCCCAAATTTGTCCTATTGTACACCTTTTCATTTCTATCTGGTCGATATTCGGAAAATATTTATATTAGTTTTTATTTAAATTTATTTGTTTGTACCTCTTTATTTCAAAAAATACAAAAAAAAAAGATTTTTGTCAATTTATTCAAAAATAATAATATCAAAAAAAAATTGTTTTATTGGTTTTTACTTAAATTTATCTGTCTACATCCCTTCTATTAAAAAATATATAAAAATATGTTTATACCATTTTATTTTTAAAAAATCAAATATTATTATTTTTAGTGTAATTTTCTTTTATTTAGTGTTATTATTATTATATTTTTATTACCATTTATTATAGTTGTTATTGTTATTATAATAGTTTTTTTATGCCAAAGTAACCCCATAAAAGCTGCGTCACTTTCTCTTTTAAAAATATACTAGTAAAATGTTTCCAAAACTCCCAACTACACACAACACCACACGCTGACCCCACAAAAAGTTTGTTTTTACAGCTCACGCAGATAGTACAAGGGGACCATCACAATTCTTGCGGTAATCCCACTCCCAAAAGATTCCACTACCTCACCAAAATGCAGTAACAAAAATTCCTTAATTCACTCTCATATAGTCCTCTTCATACACATCTCAAGAAAAACACTCTCTGCTCACATTTTTTCCGTTCACCGTTCAAATATTTCACAAACTATTCATCACCATCAACATATAAATTCTTTAAAAAAAACACACAACAAACAGGACCTCAATACACTCACTCAACCCTCAAATCTATCTTCTGTAAACACCGTTCTCAAATCCACCATAACATCCTCCATTAACCAACATTCACTCTTCTTTAATCAAAACAAATCACAAACCTTTGAATACCCACCACCATCCCTTTTCAAACAAATCTGAACCAAAACACAGAAATGCAAATCGAATTTGCCGCCACCACATAAACAAATCACCGCAACCCTTCAATCTTCTTCTTTCCGCACACAACACTACACCTTCAAACCACCTCTCAGACCCTCACCACACAACCTGAACTCAGAAACTTCACCATCAAAACAGCCCTTACTTCCACCTCCAAAACCAAACATCGACCGAAATCCTTCGCAAACCGTAACCGAAAACCAAAAACGAACCTGCACTTTTAAATCATGTGAAACCGAGTGAAGAATGAACCAAAAACCGTCACTATGAGCGAACCTCCATACGCAGATCCGCATCAAACCGAGAAGCCAACCACCGTATGAACCGCGAGCAGATCCGCAACGAACCAGAAATCCAAGCCACCGTCGAGAATCTGTTGTGACGGTGAGGAAGAGACCGCCGGTTGAACCTTTTGAGGGTGGGTGCTCTGTTTTATGAAAACTGATGTGGTTATTGCAATCTTATTTTTTTTCGTTTTTCTTGAAAGCCACTGTGTTCAACCGATCCCCTTTTCATTTTTAGTTTGCAATTTTTGTTGGCTGCTTTATTTTTTTTATTATTTAAAAAAAAAACTTTAAATTATGTTGGGCCAAGCTCTCCAGACTGATACTTGCTACTACTCACACATTATACTGAATTATGGAACCCCCTATGGTGTTTATTTCTTTTGTTTTAGAAACATTTACTGCTTGGTCTTTAGCCCATGGGCCCATCTGCAGCTAATCTCACCGCTTAAACCAACAGCTTACCCTTTTATTTCCTTGTTTTTATTTAAAATGTTTTAATTTTCTTTACGTAGATATTTCATTTATTTTGTATATATATCCTTTCTAGATCTTTGATATATTGTTTTGTTTTATTTTTATTGTTTAAATTTCATTTGATTCGGGCCGATGATATAACAAAAGGCCGAATTTTGTCTGATTTCATTAAGTCGGAAAATTCGGTCAATATGAGGCCAATTTTATTTTGTTTATTATTTTGTCTCGATTAATATTTTATTTCATTTTCATTTTGTCAATGTAATTTTATTTATTTTATTTAATTCGATTATTTTTATTTTCATGGTCGATGAACATCGATTTAATCTTGAGATTCATCGCGAGCCGACTTGACATCTCGATTAATGATGAGACCATCCGATTTAAATTCAATTTATTTATTTATTTCCGCATTTCAAAAATATCGCTCGACTCCTCATAGAATGATTTCAACTTTGAATCGATTCTAAGGTAGTTAACGAACTAAATTTCGACGCGTCCAAAAAGGTCCAACGCCTTCGAATAGTTACATCCGAATAAAAAGGCCGAACGCCTTCGAACAGTTCAAAAACACTACACACACGCTTTCTCTTGGGCGAATTACAACGAGACCCCTTTATTTCTCGCAATCCCCTATAATTTATTTTGTATCCCTCCCCCATTTTATGTACGCATTCTATTTTCCGATTTAGTTTAGTTCGCGAATCCTTGGTCCAACACCAAGTGGTTGCACTCGCACACTCGCACTTTATTTTTCAGTTATCGTTTATTAAGATCCACTTCACCTTGCGAGCCGAGCGTATTGTGCCTCGCTAACAAACCACAAAATAAAACTCCATTTGCATTCACCCATAAACCTTTAAAAACAGAAATGTTTCGATTAGACCCAAACCCTTGATCCAACGTCAAGCGGTCTTAGGAAATAAAACACATTAATAATACGAGAAGAAATGTACGCCACGAGCCTTAAGCGGTAGAAAGGAGGATAATGAGCTCTCGTTACTCGCTCCGATTATTTCGACGCAAGACGCTCGTCTTGTTGGACGGAATAAACTATCCATAGTCTTTAGTGCAATTCGACTCCTAAACCCTTTCATCGAAGAAAGGTAATAAAATCAAACAACCATCAACCTTAGTAGGCCAAACTACGAGGCTCTGACTTTCCCATTGCACGCGAGAGTACGTAGGCACAAGGATCTCAATCCTTGCCGAGCACCTAGGATCAATATAACTTATAATTTAAACTCATTTCCCTTTAGCAAGTAACTCATTAAGCATAGACATCCTTTCACGCGCGATAACTTAGATGGTTCCCATTGAGTACGATGGATGTAGGGGGTACTAATGCCTTCCCCCTGCATAACCGACTCCCTAACCCAGACAATGGTTCCATTGACCTTTGTCCGTATCTCTCTCTTCCCAGGTTGTATCTATATCTTCCCTTTCCCTCTTCGGGAATAAATAGAATTAGGTGGCGACTCTTCAGTCTGTCCAGCGCGCGGCTCCGTCTTTTCGGATCGCGTGAGGTCGTATTTTTCGGGGTACGACAACTTGTATATTCTTTTCCAGCTTTTGCACACAGATAGCACATACACCTACCCCTTTAAACACAATCCTTTAAGCGTGGATCCCGTCGAGTACGACGGACAATCTGGGTGCTAATACCTTCCCAGGTTGTAACCAACCCCCTTTCTCACTTTCTCTGGTTCGCAACCGTCTTGTCCATATCTTTCTAGGTTTATGCAGCATTACCTTTCCTTCAGGATAAAAATGCCTAGTTGGCGACTCTATTCACCTTCACCTTCATGTTCTCCTTTCGCCGACCGTTCGTGTTTGTACCCTATTTTACCCGGTGTCTTTTCGGGGGAGCGACAATATTCCGGAATGGAAATGGGATAGTATATCAATGGATTTTGTTACGGGATTGTCAAATACGCAAAGAATAATGCTATTTGGGTAATTGTCGATAGGCTTACTAAATTTGCTCACTTTATTCTGATGGATATTAGTTATTCCTTGGAGAAGCTAGCCGAGATTTATGTTTCTGTGATTGTGAAGTTACATGGAGTTCCTAAGAGTATTGTACCGGATAGAGATCCTAGATTTACATCGAGGTTTTGGGAGAGTTTGCAAAAGGCTTTGGGTTCTAAGCTAAGATTGAGTTCGGCTTACCATCCGCAAATGGAAGGTCAAACCGAGAGGACAATTCAATCGTTAGAGTATTTATTGCGTGCTTGTGTGCTAGAACAAGATGGTATTTGGGATAGTTATTTAGCGTTGATTGAGTTCACCTATAATAACAGTTTTCATTCGAGTATTGGTATGGCACCATTTGAGGCTTTATATGGTTGGAGATGTCGAACACCTTTGTGTTGGCATGAAACCGGGGAAAGAACGGTAGTTGGACCGGAAATGGTACAACAAACGACGGAAAAAGTAAAGTTTATTCGGGAGAAGATGAGAGCTTCTCAGAGTAGGCAAAAGAGTTATCATGACAAGAGAAGGAAGGATCTTGAGTTTCAGGAAGGCGACCATGTATTCTTGAGAGTTACACCGGTTACGGGTGTGGGTCGTCCTTTGAAGTCGAAGAAGTTAACTTCTCGTTTTATTGGGCCGTATCAGATTACTGCACGAGTTGGTGTTGTGGCTTATCGTGTGGCGTTGCCTCTGAATCTTTCGAATTTGCATGATATGTTCCATGTTTCGCAACTTCAGAAGTATGTTCCGGATCCGTCACATGTTATTCATATGGACGAGGTTGAGGTAAGAGATAACCTTATGGTGGAAGCTTTGCCGGTTAGGATTTTGGATCGTGAAATTAAGAAGCTAAGAGGCAAGGATATTGCGCTTGTGAAAGTGGCATGGGGAGGCGCTGCGGAAGGAAATTTGAGTTGGGAATTGGAGAGTAGGATGTGCGAGTCGTATCCGGAATTGTTTGGATCAGGTAATATTTTCGAGGATGAAAATTGCTAAAGTGGGGGAGAGTTGTAACGCCCCGATTCGATTTTCACAATTTTGTGGAGTCTTTTATTTTATTTGTATGATAATTGTTTCATTTGTGAAATTATCGTGATGATGTTTTGTCTTGATGAATTAATGTGATATATTGGTGTGATAAGTGAGATTTTACCGTTTTGTGAATTTTCGGGTAAAATTGGTTTGGAGGGTATTTTAGGTATTTGTTAATTAATGATAAGTTAGAAATTAGTAGAATTGGTATTTTGTGAGAAAATGATATTTGGTTGGAAAGAAATAGAAATAATAGAGTAAGAATAGAAATAGAGAGAAAAGAGTATAAGTTAGTAAAGAAGAGAAAGAAAAGAAAAGGGATAGAAAGAAAATATAAGAGAAAGAAAAAGGAGAGAAGAGAAAAGAAGAGAAAAGAGGAAAACTTGGAAAATCTAGGTTTTGATCAAGATTGCTCTGCGTAGACGAAATAATCGGGTAAGGGTGATAAACATTGTTATCTTAATCTTGTATATGATTATGTATGTGTTAGATTTTGTGGATTTTTGATTTGGTAGAAGTTAGAGAAGATGAATAGTTAGAGTTTGAGAGAAATTGTGAGAAATTTATGGATTAATCGGTTGGAAATCGTTATAGCCGAAGTATGATAGCTAGAATATGTTATTAATCATGTTTATATGAGCTTAGAGGAGTTTTGGAGTGTTTTTGGTTGACTGTCCGCAGCTGGTATTTTTTTGAAATCGCAGTGGTAGCTCAGCGAGCTACCCCTTGCTCAACGAAAGTTCTAGGGTGATTTTTTCGCTCAGCGAATTGTTCGTCGCTCTGCGAGCCTGGAAGGATTTTTGGGTTTTTACGTTTTGTTTCGTAACTTGAGTTTCGGGTATCCGTTTTTAGTGATCCTTATATCGATTCGAAGCTAAAAACATGTAGAATCTATTGATGCTAAAATATGTAATTTTTAGCCGAATTTTACCCGACTTTTCCAATAAAACATAATTATGTTAATTATGGAATTGTGGGTTTGATTGTTGTGTTGTGGCTGTTCGGCAAGTAGATACATTGCTTGAATTAAATGCGAATATATGTAAATTGAATGAGATGAATGCATAACTATATTGTGAATATGTATGCATTTTCAAGAATGTTGTGTGTCATTTTGCATGTAAGCACAATGTATGCATTCTTGTGCTGTGGGATTCTTTGTGAATCCGTTGTAGCATCGTGTGCTCGTGTGGAGTGTGAGCAATGACTACAACAAGATCGTGTGCCCATGTGGGGTGTGAGCGATCAGATTGTGTTTCCATGTGGGGCGTGAGCAATCCAGAAACCTTGTGTACCCGTGTGGGTTGTGAGCGATGGATGATTTATTCACATTGATTGTGTGCCCGTGTGGGGTGTGAACAATCAGATTGTGTGTGTAACACCCCAAATTTGCCCTCTGGCTTTTCTTTCTTTGGCTTTTTGTTTGCATATCATTCGCATTTTCCATTAGATCATACATTAGGTCATATCATCTGCATAAGCTCCAAAGGCATGGGATCAATGTCATCTGAAGAATTAAAGGGCTCACGCTTTATTTGCATATTATCAAAGAATTCAAGTTTTTGGATGTGCAGACATCAATGGCATCGTCTTAGGTTCCTGTCACTAAATTAGGGTTTATTTCCCTAATTTAGCGATATTCAAGGATTTCATGGTTGTAAGGATTATTCCCTATGCATCTGGCTCATCGTCGGGAAATTTTTTTCTTCACCAAGTTACAAGGCTATTCTCCTTCTCAACATCTCAGGATATTATTATTTCTCGATTTCTTAAGAACTTTGGTTTCAGTTCAAGTGTATATTGTTTAGTCATGATCTAGTTCAAATGGACGTTTGCCCTAATCTTGGTTAAACTATCAAGAGATCGTTCAAAGTGTAAGTTATTTGTTTCAGTGGTCGATTTCTCAGGCGGTTCAAAATACTTCATGAATTTCAAAAGAGAGTTAATTTATAAAGTTGTTGTTTTGGTTGCAAGTTGTTCATTGACTCAGAACGTTCATTCATATCAGGAGTTGTTTGAAGAATTTCATGTAGAGTTCTTGGATTGAATTTAGTCAGAGTGTGTGTGGAAAGCTTATTCAAGTTCACTGTAATCCATATTCAAATTTCCAATTTCACCTAAACCCTTTATTCCTCTATCCATTTCCAATTTAAGCCCAATTGTCCTTGTACTTTATTTTTCTTCTTCACATTTTTCACCAATTCATTTCTTACATTTATCCATAATCACATTCATTCTTAATTCATTTTTTTAACCCCTTTGTTTCATTTCAAATTCATAGTCTAAAAAAACGGTTATTCATTTTCTAACCTTAATCCATTTTTTACCTTATCCATTTTCTAATTGAAATCATTAATTCAATTTTATCCATTAACCATCATCACAAAAAAAAATCATAAGCCATTTCCATTACAAGGCCCATTAACCTTTTTATTATTATTCTGTTTTATTTTTATAATATCCTTGTCCATTCCATCTTATAGCAAAATTGAAAAAAAATAGAAAAGAAAATTGGTCTATGTGGCATCCGAAACTGTGACCCACCTTAGTATCAACAATCACACAATTTCAGTTGCCCCACTTTGTACCACCATAACGCGTTATTGTTACACTGCTTTACATCAGATAATCACACATTCACACTCATTCATGCTCATTTCACGCCATACAAACCGTACCGCAATGCATCACAGAGAATACGCACAGCAACAAACTTCATTCTTCCCTTCAAATTCACCATCAATAACACCTTGTTTTTCTCCAACAAAATTGAAAAAAACCTTCAACCTTTGTCCATCCTCATGCTCGCAAACAGAATCCTAACAATCTTAACTCACCCTCAACCTCACCGTCATTCTAACCGAACATCACCATATTCAATACTCATTAACCTCCTTCAAACTCTTGGTAAAAATCATCACCCTGATTTAGCACAACAATCGTCTCACCTCATTAAAAAAACCATCATGAACAACAACAACCATCCATATCCCTGTATCAGCTAATCCTTCGATTAACCCTTTTCACAGCCTTCACTTCAATCAACCTAAACAATAATCTCTTCAAACCTCACTACCATCAAACCATCAACACAACTTCAGCCAACCTCTTCAACATCAACACAGAAATCAGAAACAGAGTCGAGAAGAAGATGAAGTGAGAGAAGCTGAACCGAAACAACAACTCACCGAAGAAGAGAAGCAGAGAGATCCAGACAGTGAGTTTGAGAACAAAACTGAGAAATTCGAAGCGAATCGGAAAAACCACGATGAAGAGATGACGATGATATCTCGACGACGGAATCACGACGGTCGAAACCTTTGAAACTCTTCGATTGAAGTTTGAGAGGTCGCGATCCGTGACGATCTGAGAGCGAGACAGAGTGAGAACTCGAACAAAGAACAAATCGCGACGAAACCACCGCGAGATTGAGACGGAAAGATAGCCGTGAAATCGCACAAATTGAATCAAAGAGATAAAACGGCGAAATCGTTTGAGCGGAGTGGAGAGCACATCGTCGTAGCAGTCGTCCTTGTTTATTATTGACGGCGATAAGGGTGGATTGTTTGCGATGAAGAAGAGCCAAGATCGTGAGCGTGAATGTTGAAAGTGATTGGAAGAGGGGCCGATTTTGTTTTTGTTTGCGATGAGGAGAAGACGTATCGGTTGGGTAGAATGAAGAAGAGGATTGTGTTTCTCCCCTTTGAGATTCACGATCTGCTTTAACTTTATTTTTATTTTTATTGTTTTTATTTTAACTTGTTTATATATATATATATATATATATATATTTCATATTGAGTTTTATATGGTTATGATTGATGGTGGGCTAGGCCCAGGTGATCAACTCTCAACACCCTCCAGTCTCAGGCCCGCACCCCTGTATTGCTGCTTATTGTTGTTGATGGGTTGCGACTAATCCCATTGGATTTACTTCCAGCACCTTGTTCCTGCACTGTTTACACCAAGCCTCTTTAGTTTTTCTTTTCTACTTTTATATTTGCTAACTTTTTAATTAATATTAAGTAAGAATTTTGTTAATTGTTCTTGGTTTTGGTTTTAGTTCCTATTAAATCTCTAACTTTCTTTATTTAATTAAATTTAGGTTAGGTTAGTTTTGATTAGAATGTTGGTTTACGTTTCTTGTAAATTTTAATATAACTTTAGTTCTAGTTTCGATCAATTGGTTTAATTAAATAGAATTTTATTTGATTTGGGTTTTAGTCCTTGTTTGATGTTTTGTAGGTTATTTGTTTGATCTCGATAATGATGACCGATGCTGCTTGATGAGAGTCTTTTGATTTAGTATTAATTTTGTTCGGACTTATGAGACCCTTGATGCAGATGATGCTTAGCACCTGATTTCCTTTAGACCTATTCTTGGTGTTTGATTCTGGTTCTTTTTGTTGGTCGTCTCAGATGCGGGAAGCTTATAGTTAACTTTTGTTTGAGACCCTGATAAAGGACACTTATGCTTGACTATTGAATCCGTTCTGGACTTGATGTTCTTTGATAAGTTTCTCTTGCGCGCATTGAAGAGGCAACGGACCTTCTCCGTTAGGTACCACTGGATCTATTATTTCTCGCACCTCATTCTAGTCCTAATGCTTTGTTAGGATCATGCTGCTGCATCTGGAAGTCCTACTTGTGTAGGCTCTGTTTGTGCATTGTTTGATTACTTCATTTTGCATTCTCCTCTCCTTCTTATTTCTTTTTCATCTCAACTTCTTCCTCCTTTTCTTTTATGCTTTCTTATCTTGTTTAGGTGTGCTTAGGCCACCATGGCTCTTCTCCTTTCATCTTCTTCTTTTCTTCTTTCCTTCTTCTTTAGGATAGTAAGCCTCACTAACTTAGGAATCCCATGCATGATAACATTAGGATTTGTTAGTCTTCATTAGATTTTACCTTTAAGATCTTTGGTTCTCTTCTCTTCTCTTCTCATCTCAAAACAAAAAGCATTTAATAAGGATTGAAGTGGTCTCCTGTGCAATAGCCTTATTCCATGAGGCACTTGTAGTTTTCCCATCTTGGGATAGTACAAGCTTGTCTATCATGATGCACAAGTCTAATCATGAGACCACCTTCACAAAGAAAATCATAAAACACACTTCTTCATCAAAAATACAAAAACACTTAATAAGTTCAATGAGTTAGTGAGCCTAGGCCCTAATCTCTGGAATCAAGTTTTGGGGATCTTCTCCTTACTTGAGTGTGCTTGTTCTATTATTCCATCTTGGAATGTAGTAGCAAGTATACATTCCATGGAAAAGAGCTTGAGTTCACTTCCTTGTGCCACATTCATAAAAAATCATAAAAAACACTGGACAAACAATAATCGTCTCTCCTTCGGGACTTCTTTTCTCATCACCTTCACTCTCATCGTACGTACTTGCTCCTACTTGTCATTTTGCAAGACGGTAACGCACTCGTCGTTCGAGCCTGCAACACCTGAGCATTGACATAGGCAGTTCAAGCCTTAAGACACAAGCAATCTTTTCCACTCCTAGTTAGGGGAACTACGGCGACTCTGATCTTCATTGGGTGTTGATTGTTTGTCATTGCGTGTTGTATTTTACTAGCGCTTGTTTGTTTTTGTTTCTTTGGGTGTTGATTGTTTGTCGTTGCATGTTGTATTTTACTGTTGTTTTATTTACAGTTTTATTTACAGCTTTATTTACAGTTTTCAGAATTTATTTTCACGCATCATATTTTATATTGGACTGTCTGGACTGGATTTCTTCTGTTTGGTGGGACTTGGGTGATACTGTTACTTTGAGATGAGCTCATTACCAAGGCTCGAGTGCACTTTAGGACTTAGAGTGGTTCCACTTTGGCCTCATGAGATCTTGTCATGGGGGTAGTAGTGAGTTCCACGCCCAGATTTGCGACCGTCTTGGAAATGTCTTGATTTGGGGATCTTCCTCTTTAATTTCATAACCCTGATAGTTATGTGCAGCTGGGGACCGATCATTGAGAACCTTGTGGAAACATCCCTCTTTAGTGGAGACAGTGGCAGACCATATTGTGTGGCAAACCCATTCGCACCCGAGGGCCCACTTGGAACTTGCATAGGATGACCTTGTTTTCCCGGACTCACGCTGAGGCATCCCTGAGTAGTACATAATGCCAAACCGATTCCCTGATTTGGTCATGAGCCATTTCTCGAAAATGGTGAAAGTATTATTGATATTCGGCTTTGAAAGTCTCTGATGTTTGACCCGGAGCACACCCGTGAGATTGGGAGGGGTTTACAGGTTTGCAGGAACCCATGACCTCAACATACCCTGGCTATCAGTGTGTTATATGTTTCGATCCGGTCACTATGATTCTGAAGTTCTTGATCCTTTGGTTCTCGGTTACTATTTTGGATTATCATACAGAGATCTTGTGGTTACAGACACTTGATTCTGAGCAGTATTCCAGATTCCAGGCAGTTTCCAGAATGTTGATCCCATGTCTTTTCATCTTTAGCATCATCATATTGCATTTTGCATTTGCATCTGCATTGCATATCCTTCTTCCAGAGAGCTCATCCTTCCTCTTTTTTCCATGACCATCCAGCTGATTTCCCGGTACTCAGTTTGAAAAAGTGGTAACTTTTGGAAGACGAAAAAGTTGTTTGAAGCAAGACTGGGCAGTGTTAGGAACTAAGAAAGGGTCAGGTTGGAAGCCGTGAGTAGCTATGTCAGAGAACAACCGTCAGAATGTTGAGTTTCCACCTGATTTCACTTTGATGACCAATCCTTTGTATGGTCTTTCTCCTGATGAGGATCTTCCACAAGTGAACAACCTTACTCAAGCTCAGCCTACACAGACCCCGATCGTGAATCAGAGTGTACCTGAACCATCTGTTGTCCGAGGTGGACCTTCATCTTCTTCTGATGCTACGGATTATCAGAGATTTGCTTTCCCTATGCCGAAATTCCAAGGGGCAATCCCTCTTGTGAAAACCACGGATCCACAAGCTATTGATCCTGCTGAAAGGTTTCGCATGTTGGATGAGCAACTCAAGGCCTTAGCGGATCCTGATGCCTTTGGTTTTGATGCTCTAAACCTGTGTCTGGTGCCTGTTCTTGTCGTTCCTCCAGATTTCAAAACTCTGAAGTTTGAGAAATACACTGGTGTCAGTTGCCCGAAGCGTCATTTGGTGATGTTCTGCAGAAAGATGACTTCTTATGCCTGCAATGATGAGTTGATGATTCACTGTTTTCAGGACAGTTTTAGCGGGGCATCCTTAAGTTGGTACATGGATTTGGAAAGCAGTCGTATCCAATCTTGGAATGATTTATCCAGAGGATTCGTAAAGCAATACCAGTACAATGTGGACATGGCGCCCTGTCGCACGCACTTGCAGAGCCTATCTCAGAGGAGTTGTGAATCTTTCAGAGAATATGCACAATGGTGGAGAGAATTGGCATCCCAAGTGAAACCACCACCTTCAGATAGAGAATTAGTGGACTTGTTCGTGGGCACGTTGCATGGTCCGTACTTGGAAAGAATGAGTAGCATTGGGACATCAAGCTTCTCTGATTTGATGATAGTTGGAGTACGCATCGAGAGCCTGCTAAAAAGTGGAAAGATCCAAGACTCTTCGAACATCCCAGCTAGTGAAGATGAATCTGTTGGTAGCTCCCAAGGGGAATAAGGGTATAACATCAATGCAGTCATGGCTAATATCGAATATTCTGGACTAGCATCTTCTCAGAGATCATCTTTTCCTAGGTCTAGCTACTGTTGCGGACAACAAGAGATGCTCAGAGCACCATATCAGAAGCCCTGGACTCCTCCTCGTCCAAATCTGCAAGCTCATAGTCGAAAACCTCAGAATCAACTTCAAAGCCAGCCTAGGCCTCACAACAATCTGGAAAGAAGGAACGCTCCTCTTCATCCAGTTCCCATGGAATACAGTGAACTCTTGCCACATCTAATTCAGAGCTCATTGGTGGTTCCTAAGCCCCTCAGGTCGTTGCCAGAGCCGTACCCTCCCGAGTACAATCCTCATGAGCAATGTGGGTATCATGGTGGATCAATGGGGAATTCAACTGAAGATTGCAAAGCTTTTCAAGCCAAAGTACAACAGTTGATCGACAATGGGTACATATCCTTTCCAGAAGGAAGCTTGGTTGTGCATGTCCACCTCTCTCCTGGTTGGGTTCAAGGACTTCACAGAAGTGTCTCCTGATTTCAGTAGCTTAGGCAAGATGTCATCAGAATTGGAGATTATTGTATCCTTTTTTATCATTCGCATTGTAGTTTCTTTCCTGTTATTTGCTACTTGTCTTTTAAACATTGTTGTTTTAAATGGTAATGTTAATGAAGTGATCATGCACTTTTTGATTCAATTATGTCGCGTTCGCTCATTTTTTTCTTTACTTGTATTTTTTAAAAAAAACACAAAAATCAATGCATCCATTTACCTCCCATTTATTTCACTGTTGTTTAGCAGGTTTGAGGGAGGATGATGACAACTGAATACCCATAATTGTTGAAGGTGTGCTTTCAGAGTAGAACCTACTGACGATGTACATGCATTTCTTCAATTCCTTAACACCGGAGATATAAGGGAGATAAACCCTCGTCAACCCTTTTGAGCCTTGAAGTAGGAGTTTCTTTTCTAAACAATAACGCCATCACACCTAAACTGGGGCAGGGTAGTTATCACTTAGTTTGACCGAGCGTTCAAGTTTCCAAAGGAGTGTGCATCCGAGGATCCATTACCTTTTATACATTACACCTCAAGAGGTCAAGGGATGTAACACTGCAATGGTTACCCCTCGCCAACAAAAGAATGAGGCAGTCACAACCCTTTCAGCAAGACAGACAAACCAGTGTCACACGATTTGTTAAAAAAAAAAAGAGAAAAGAGAAATAAAGCCCGCTAAGTCAAGGAAAACAATTGAAAATAAATGACTTAGGCAAAAGTTAGGACATCCCGCTGGACTTAAAAATTTCAAAAAAAAATTCAAAGAAAGAATCAGTCCAGGAAAACTTTAGGGAGTAAAAATCGAAAAGAAAAAAAATCTTCCATATGAACAAAGTCGTGTGACTACAGACACAAAGACAAAGGGGTGACTGTTACTCCACAAAAAAAACTCATGGGTGCTTAAACGTCAACGTCATTGGTTCCTCAACTATCACAAAACCCTTTCGAGAGGTGAGCGCTTAGGCAAATTAGCTGAGTATAGGACTGGAGAACATCAAGGAGAATGGGTGGGCACAGATAAACTTTGGGCCATAAATCTTTCTTTCTAAAATCCGTGAACCAGGCCACGTCATAACCCTTGAAAGTCCTAATTGAATCAGGTCCAATTCTGAAAGCATAACTACGACAAGGTTGCGTAAACTGACTCCTAACGATTTGTTAACTCAGTACTACGTTTGGACTAATCGTCCATTTGTCACACACTGTCACAACATTCAAATAAATAAATTTTCAAAAAAACTTGCACGTGCACTGCATTAAAATTACCATTTGTAAATAAATAGTTTTAATTACAAGTCAGCCTGTGACATCAGGGGAGTTCCTACAAAGAGCAATCACGAGGGAACTTGATCATTCAACAATGATGACCAGAATCGAGAGCATCGTGTTAGCCTATGGACCAGGAGCATGTTATCCAGTGGCATTATTGATCAAGGAATCAATCAGGGTAAAGCAAGTTCCCATGCATCAGTTGATTGAAAGACGTCATCCAAAAGTCAGTTAATCAGAGTCGAATCTACCAAACAGGGGTAGGCCACCTGGAGTTTTCTGTTGACCAAGGATATATTCTTCCAATGCTCAGTCAGAATGAGTCAAGTCGCTTCCATGCTCATACCGGGGCAGGACATTTCCAGAGTTCACCAAGTGCAACTCTCCTCGAGAGGACATCCAAGTCTGTCATTCCAAAAGTTGGATAATCAGTGACAGCCTGTTCAGAGACTCACCAGACAGGGGTAAAGTTTAGCTACACAGAGCAAGTTATATCAGAAATCTCCGAGTTCAAGACGAGTATTGGGAAATCATTCTGCCCACCCTCGCCTTTGTCACCCTTTTCAACAAGAGCCTTTCTGCATTAGACCTTCTTCCCATCTCGGGACTCTTCTGGCCTTTCATGAGCATTGCATAAATCATTTGCATATATTATTCATGTCGCTTCGCTCGAGCATATAGAGCATACACATCATAAATGCATTCAGCATCCCCCACAGTCTTCAATCTCACATCTGGGCCTCGTAACCCCGACTTCTCAACACTTCAAAGTCCAGTTCTCGCCTGGCAAACCGTTCAAAGTCCAGTTCTCGCCTGGCAAACCGTTCAAAGTCCAGTTCTCGTTTGGCGAACCAATTCAAAGTCCAGTTCTCGTCTGAAAAGCCAACTTCAAATACCAGTTCTCGTCTGGTAGGCGAATCTTTTAACCAGTTCTCGTCTGGTCACCTTTTCATTTCTCCCGTTGAACGCCAGTTCTCGTCTGGTAGTCATTCTTTTTCAGAGTCAATTCTCGTTTGACAATGAGCCACAGGGAGTCAGTTCTTGTCTGAAAACTTTTCTTTGCCCATCAGTTCTCATCTGTTGGCCTACCTTTAATAAACTGGTTCTCGTCTGGTAATTCACCTTCAAAGTCCAATTGCTTGACAACCAAAAAACCAAAAAAAAATACCAAAAATCTCTATCAACCTGGCCCCGATCGCCCAACCATCTTTGTTCCATCATCACTCGTAGCTTGCATATCATCATATCTTCAGCATTTTGAGCATACGTCTACATCTTGCATCATTTGCATTGCATACTGCATGGTTTTCGTTTCTTCATGTGGGGCAAGCTCGTTACAAGACGCAATCTGGGGAAGTTATCTCAATATCTATTGAATTTCTGCGAGAGTTTGAAGACACTGGGGCAATTCTGGATGCCAAGTCTTCTGTAAAATCCTCTGGAGACGATCTCTTCATAGACGATGCAATCGGAGGCGTAATTAAGGAGTAAAGAAATGTTTATTCACTCATGATAATCAGTATGCAACTGTTGAACTTAGAAGCTTGAAGCACTGACTTAATTCTCAGGGAAGACCGTGTATGTCTTTTCTCAGCAGGGCATTGGAAGTTTATTTCTTCCCCGAGTAGAAATCTTCCTTCAGTCGACAAGGTTTCCTCATGAGGTATTGGTTATTATCATTCAGTCAAAATCCAATTTTCATTGGCATATCTTTCCAACACAGTCGTCGTACTATACCTGGGGCACAATTTTGTTTATTGTGATCTAATTCTCCAGCAAAGTCTCTCCTCAGCAGAGTATTGCCAAATATTTTTCTCAACCATGCCAGAAGGTTGACATCCCCAACTGAGTTAGAGCAGGGGTATCCCCAACAGAACTTCAAGGCTAATTGAATTGTTCTCATCCCCAAGCGGAGTTATCTTTCCACAGTGAAGTATTCCTAGCAGGCAGCTGAAGGCCTCGCTTCCCCACAGAGTCAGAATTGTAAGAATTCTTTCCTCAGCTAGAGTGTTGATGAAGCATCTCCCTAGCTGAGTCTGAAGATTTTCATTTCCCCACAGAGTTCACGTTTGGGATTCACTCCCATCATTGAAATATTCCCCAGAGTTTGCCAATTTATTTTTGGGCCAATGTGATGATACAGACAGTTATTCATTCCCTAAACCAGAGTTAAGTGTCAAAGTCTCTTGACCTGCAATTCCTCAGCACTCGTATGTGTGTGACATCTGTTCAATGCTCGTCTGCAATCCCTAGAACTCGTCGGTGTTTGATAGTTGCTTTTGCTCGTATGCACGCCTATCATTCGTTTGCGTTTGATATTTGCTAACTGCTCGTCTGAATTTCCCATACTCGTTTGCGTTTGTTATCTGTTTGAAGCTTGTATTCACTGTTTGGTACTTGTCTGTATTGCTACTCCAAATGCTCGTCTATGGTGGATCTCTAGTATTCGTCTGTACCAGTGGCTGATATTCGTCTATATCATCGCCTGAAGTGCTCGTCTGTATTTCTTAGATCATCGTCTGATTTTCGTTTGTATCATTGAATTATGGCACTCGTTTGTGTTCTCTTGATGATCATCCAATACTCGTCTATGTTGAAGAAGTTTGAAGTCCTGACGATGGGATTAAACGTTAAAATGGTTACCGGTCATGGCGTAATGGGTTATCTGAAGGAGATTCATTTGTCTCAAGTCATATATTTTTTAAAATAATTGAAGAGGGCTCGTATGTCCAGTTCCTGGCGTAACAAGTTTGCTTGAAGAAGACTCGTTTGTCTACGTTTTTCTTATTCGGCGTAATAATTCAATTTGGAAGGAGCTCGTCTGCATTGTCTTCACTTCAATTACCCAGAGTGTTATTTGGTTGGGTTTATTTCCCATTTCTGCATTCTCCAGCAGAGTGCAAATTTTCAAGGTCTTTATGGTATTCAATCACAGTTTATCTTGAACGTCTAATAGATGTTGCTCTCATCCTTTTCAGATTAATAGTTGATTGAATAGGGGCAGCTGTAACACCCCAAATTTTCCCTCTGGCTTTTCTGTCTTTGGCTTTTCGTTTGCATATCATTCGCATTTTCCATTAGATCATACATTTGGTCATATCATTTGCATAAGCTCCAAAGGCATGGGATCAATGTCATCTGAAGAATTAAAGGGCTCACGCTTTATTTTCATATTATCAAAGAATTCAAGTTTTTGGATGTGCAGACATCAATGGCATCATCTTAGGTTCCTGTCACTAAATTAGGGTTTATTTCCCTAATTTAGCGATATTCAAGGATTTCATGGTTGTAAGGATTATTCCCTATGCATCTGGCTCATCGTCAGGCAATTTTCTTCTTCACCAGGTTACAAGGCTATTCTCCTTCTCAGCATCTCAGGATATTATTATTTCTCGATTTCTTAAGAACTCTGGTTTCAGTTCAAGTGTATATTGTTTAGTCGTGATCTAGTTCGAATGGACGTTTGCCCTAATCTTGGTTAAACTATCAAGGGATCGTTCAAAGTGCAAGTTATCTGTTTCAGTGGTCGATTTCTCAGGCGGTTCAAAATGCTTCATGAATTTCAAAAGAGAGTTAATTCATAAAGTTGTTGTTTTGGTTGCAAGTTGTTCGTTGACTCAGAAGGTTCATTCATATCAGGAGTTGTTTGAAGAATTCCATGTAGAGTTCTTGGATTGAATTTAGTCAGAGTGTGTGTGGAAAGCTTATTCAAGTTCATTGTAATCCATATTCAAATTTCCAATTTCACCTAAACCCCTTATTCCTCTATCCATTTCCAATTTAAGCCCAATTGTCCTTGTACTTTATTTTTCTTCTTCACATTTTTCACCAATTCATTTCTTACATTTATCCATAATCACATTCATTCTTAATTCATTTTTTTAACCCCTTTGTTTCATTTCAAATTCATAGTCTAAAAAAATGGTTATTCATTTTCTAACCTTAATCCATTTTTTACCTTATCCATTTTCTAATTGAAATCATTAATTCAATTTTATCCATTAACCATCATCACAAAAAAATCATAAGCCATTTCCATTACAAGGCCCATTAACCTTTTTATTATTATTCTGTTTTATTTTTATAATATCCTTGTCCATTCCATCTTATAACAAAATTGAAAAAAAATAGAAAAGAAAATTGGTCTATGTGGCATCCGAAACTGTGACCCACCTTAGTATCAACAATCACACAATTTCAGCTGCCCCACTTTGTACCACCATAACGCGTTATTGTTACACTGCTTTACATCAGATAATCACACATTCACGCTCATTCACGCTCATTTCACGCCATACAAACCGTACCGCAACGCATCATAGAGAATACGCACAGCAACAAACTTCATTCTTCCCTTCAAATTCACCATCAATAACACCCTGTTTTTTCTCCAACAAAATTGAAAATAACCTTCAACCTTTGTCCATCCTCATGCTCACAAACAGAATCTTAACAATCTTAACTCACCCTCAACCTCACCATCATTCTAACCGAACATCACCATATTCAATACTCACTAACCTCCTTCAAACTCTTGGTAAAAATCATCACCCTGATTCAGCACAACAATCGTCTCACCTCATTAAAAAAAAACATCATGAACAACAACAACCATCCATATCCCTGTATCAGCTCATCCTTCGATTAAGCCTTTTCACAGCCTTCACTTCAATCGACCTAAACAATAATCTCTTCAAACCTCACAACCATCAAACCATCAACACAACTCCAGCCAATCTCTTCAACATCAACACAAAAATCAGAAACAGAGTCGAGAAGAAGATGAAGTGAGAGAAGTTGAACCGAAACAACAACTCACCGAAGCAGAGAAGCAGAGAGATCCATACGGAGAGTTTGAGAATGAAACTGAGAAATTCGAAGCGAATCGGAAAAACCACGGTGAAGAGATGACGCTGAGATCTCGACGACGGAATCACGGCGGCCTAAACCTTTGAAACTCTTCGGTTGAAGCTTGAGAGGTCGCGATCCGCGACGATCTGAGAGCGAGACAGAGTGAGAACTCGAATGAAGAACAAACCGCGATGAAACCACCGCGAGATTGAGACGGAAAGATAGCCGTGAAATCGCACAAACTGAATCAAAGAGATAAAACGGCGAAATCGTTTGAGCAAAGTGGAGAGCACATCGTCATAGCGGCCGTCCTTGTTTATTATTGACGGCGATGAGGGTGGATTGTTTGCGATGAAGAAGAGCCAAGATCGTGAGCGTGAATGTTGAAAGTGATTGGAAGAGGGACCGATTTTGTTTTTTTTTGCGATGAGGAGAAGACGCGTCGGTTGGGTAGAATGAAGAAGAGGATTGTGTTTCTCCCCTTTGAGATTCACGATCTGCTTTAACTTTATTTTTATTTTTATTGTTTTTATTTTAACTTGTTTTTATATACATATATATATATATATATATATATATATATATATGTCATATTGAGTTTTATATGGTTAGGATTGATGGTGGGCTAGGCCCAGGTGATCAACTCTCAACACCCTCCAGTCTCAGGCCCGCACCCCTGTATTGCTGCTTATTGTTGTTGATGGGCTGCGGCTAAGCCCATTGGATTTACTTCCAGCACCTTGTTCCTGCACTGTTTACACCAAGCCCCTTTAGTTTTTCTTTTCTACTTTTATATTTGCTAACTTTTTAATTAATATTAAGTAAGAATTTTGTTAATTGTTCTTGCTTTTGGTTTTAGTTCCTATTAAATCTCTAACTTTCTTTATTTAATTCAATTTAGGTTAGTTTTGATTAGAATGTTGGTTTACTTTTCTTGTAAATTTTAATATAACTTTAGTTCTAGTTTCGATCAATTGGTTTAATTAAATAGAATTTTATTTGATTTTGGTTTTAGTCCATGTTTGATGTTTTGTAGGTTATTTGTTTGATCTCGATAATGATGACCGATGCTGCTTGATGAGAGCCTTTTGAGTTAGTATTAATTTTGTTCGGACTTATGAGACCCTTAATGCAGATGATGCTTAGCACCTGATTTCCTTTAGACCTATTCTTGGTGTTTGATTCTGGTTCTTTTTGTTGGTCGTCTCAGATGCGGGAAGCTTATAGTTAACTTTTGTTTGAGACCCTGATAAAGGACACTTATGCTTGACTATTGAATCCATTCTGGACTTGATGTTCTTTTATAAGTTTCTCTTGCGCGCATTGAAGAGGCAACGGACCTTCTCCGTTAGGTACCACTGGATCTATTATTTCTCGCACCTCATTCTAGTCCTAATGCTTTGTTAGGAGCATGCTGCTGCATCTGGAAGTCCTACTGGTGTAGGCTCTGTTTGTGCATTGTTTGATTACTTCATTTTGCATTCTCCTCTCCTTCTTATTTCTTTTTCATCTCAGCTTCTTCCTCCTTTTATTTTATGCTTTCTTATCTTGTTTAGGTGTGCTTAGGCCACCATGTCTCTTCTCCTTTCATCTTCTTCTTTTCTTCTTTCCTTCTTCTTTAGGATAGTAAGCCTCACTAACTTAGGAATCCCATGCATGATAACATTAGGATTTGTTAGTCTTCATTAGATTTTACCTTTAAGATCTTTGGTTCTCTTATCTTCTCATCTCTAAACAAAAACCATAAAAAGCATTTTATAAGGATTGAAGTGGTCTCCTGTGCAATAGCATTATTCCATGAGGCACTTATAGTTTTCCCATCTTGGGATAGTACAAGCTTGTCTATCATGATGCACAAGTCTGATCATGAGACCACCTTCACAAAGAAAATCATAAAACACATTTCTTCATCAAAAATACAAAAACACTTAATAAGTTCAATGAGTTAGTGAGCCTAGGCCCTAATCTCTGGAATCATGTTTTGGGGATCTTCTCCTTACTTGAGTGTGCTTGTTCTATTATTCCATCTTGGAATGTAGTAGCAAGTATACATTCCATGGAAAAGAGCTTGAGTTCACTTCCTTGTGCCACATTCATAAAAAATCATAAAAAACACTGGACAAACAATAATCGTCTCTCCTTCGGGACTTCTTTTCTCATCACCTTCACTCTCATCGTACTAACTTTCTCCTACTTGTCATTTTGCAAGACGGTAACGCACTCATCGTTCGAGCCTGCAACACCTGAACATTGACATAGGAAGTTCAAGCCTTAAGACACAAGCAATCTTTTCCACCCCTAGTTAGGGGAACTACGGTGACTCTGATCCTCATTGTCCAGATGAGGTACGTAGGCAGCGGGTTAGGGCCCGTTCGAACACAATCTTTATTTTCCCTACATTTTTCCTTTTCATTTCTTTTTCAGTTCCCTTTTCGTTTCTTTTATCCAGTTCAGTTCATTTTCTTTGCAGCAGCTTTCATTCCTTCACCCTTTGAAACAGATTTCTTTGCAAGCGTGGATCCCGTCGGGTACGGCGGACGATCTGGGTGCAAATACCTTCCCAGGTCGTAACCGACTCCCGAACTCAGTCTCTTTGGTTCGCAAGACCCGTGTTCTTCCTTTTCTTTTCTTCTGGTTTGTGCAGCATTACCATTCCCGTTCCTTCAGGATAAAAATGCCTGGCTGACGACTCTACCTCTTTCCGCGCCACTTTCGCGTTTGTACCAGGATGGAAATCCGGGGAGCGACAGCTGGCGACTCTGCTGGGGATCGAACCCAGAATCTCTGGTTCCCTTGAGAGTCTCTCCTAGCGCTTGTTTTTTTCTGTTTCTTTGGGTGTTGATTGTTTGTCATTGCGTGTTGTATTTTACTGTTGTTTTATTTACAGTTTTATTTACAGCTTTATTTACAGTTTTCAGAATTTATTTTCACGCATCATATTTTATATTGGACTGTCTGGACTGGATTTCTTCTGTTTGGTGGGACTTGGGTGATACAGTTACTGTGAGATGAGCTCATTACCAAGGCTCGAGTACACTTTAGGACTTAGAGTGGTTCCACTTTGGCCTCATGAGATCTTGTCATGGGGGTAGTAGTGAGTTCCACGCCCAGATTTGCGATCGTCTTGGAAATGTCTTGATTTGGGGATCTTCCTCTTTAATTTCATAACCTTGATAGTTATGTGCAGCTGGGGACCGATCATTGAGAACCTTGTGGAAACATCCCTCTTTAGTGGAGACAGTGGCAGACCATATTGTGTGGCAAACCCATTCGCACCCGAGGGCCCACTTGGAACTTGCATAGGATGACCTTGTTTTCCCGGACTCACGTTGAGTCCTCCCTGAGTAGTACATAAGGCCAAACTGATTCCCTGATTTGGTCATGAGCCATTTCTCGAAAATGGTGAAAGTATTATTGTTATTCGACTTTGAGAGTCTATGATGTTTGACCCGGAGCACACCCGTGAGATTGGGAGGGGTTTACAAGTTTGCAGGAACCCATGACCTCAACATACCCTGGCTATCAGTGTGTTCTATGTTTCGATCCGGTCACTATTATTCTGAAGTTCTAGATCCTTTGGTTCTTGGTTACTATTTTGGATTATCATACAGAGATCTTGTGGTTACAGACACTTGATTCTTGGCAGTATTCCAGATTCCAGGCAGTTTCCAGAATGTTGATCCCATGTCTTTGCATCTTTAGCATCATCATATTGCATTTTTCATTTGCATCTGCATTGCATATCCTTCTTCCAGAGAGCTCATCCTTCCTCTTTTGTCCATGACCAGCCAGCTGATTTCCCGGTACTCAGTTTGAACAAGTGGTAACTTTTGGAAGACGAAAAAGTTGTTTGAAGCAAGACTGAGCAGTGTTAGGAACTAAGAAAGGGTCAGGTTGGAAGCCGTCAGTAGCTATGTCAGAGAACAACCGTTAGAATGTTGAGTTTCCACCTGGTTTCACTTCGATGACCAATCCTTTGTATGGTCTTTCTCCTGATGAGGATCTTCTACAAGTGAACAACCTTACTCAAGTTCAGCCTGCACAGACCCCGATCGTGAATCAGAGTGTACCTGAACCATCTGTTGTCCGAGGTGGACCTTCATCTTCTTCTTATGCTACGGATTATCAGAGCTTTGCTTTCCCTATGCCAAACTTCCAAGGGGCAATCCCTTTTGTGAAAACCACAGATCCACAAGCTATTGATCCTGCTGAAAGGTTTCGCATGTTGGATGAGCAACTCAAGGCCTTAGCGGATCCTAATGCCTTTGGTTTTGATGCTCTAAATCTGTGTCTGGTGCCTGGTCTTGTCGTTCCTCCAGATTTCAAAACTCCGAAGTTTGAGAAATACACTGGTGTCAGTTGCCCGAAGCGTCATTTGGTGATGTTCTGCAGAAAGATGACTTCTTATGCCCGCAATGATGAGTTGATGATTCACTGTTTTCAGGACAGTTTAAGTGAGGCATCCTTAAGTTGGTATATGGATTTGGAAAGCAGTCGTATCCAATCTTGGAATGATTTATCCAGAGCTTTCGTAAAGCAATACCAGTACAATATGGACATGGTGCCCTGTCGCACGCACTTGCAGAGCCTATCTCAGAGGAGTAGTGAATCATTCAGAGAATATGCACAATGGTGGAGAGAATTGGAAGCCCAAGTGAATCCACCACCTTCAGACAAAGAATCAGTGGACCTGTTCGTGGGCACGTTGCATGGTCTGTACTTGGAAAGAATGAGTAGCATTGGGACATCAAGCTTCTCTGATTTGATGATAGTTAGAGTACGCATCGAGAGCCTGCTCAAAAGTGGAAAGATCCAAGACTCTTCGAACATCCCAGCTAGTGAAGATGAATCTATTGGTAGCTCCCAAGGGGAAGAAGGGTATGACATCAATGCAGTCATGGCTAATATCAAATATTCTGGACTAGCATCTTCTCATAGATCATCATTTCCTAGGTCTGGCTACTCTTGCGGACAACAAGAGATGCTCAGAGCACCATATCAGAAGCCCTGGACTCCTCCTCGTCCAAATCTGCAAGCTCATGGTCGAAAACCTCATAATCAACTTCAAAGTCAGCCCAGGCCTCGCAACAATCTGGAAAGAAGGAACGCTCCTCTTCATCCAGTTCCCATGGAATACAGTGAACTCTTGCCACATCTAATTCAGAGCTCATTGGTGGTTCCTAAGCCCCTCAAGCCGTTGCCAGAGCCGTACCCTCCAGAGTACAATCCTCATGAGCAATGTGGGTATCATGGTGGATCAATGGGGCATTCAACTGAAGATTGCAAAGCTTTTCAAGCCAAAGTACAACAGTTGATCGACAATGGGTACATATCCTTTCCAGAAGGAAGCTTGGTTGTGCACGTCCACCTCTCTCCTGGTTGGGTTCAAGGACTTCATAGAAGTGTCTCCTGATTTCAGTAGCTCAGACAAGATGTCATCAGAATTGGAGATCATTGTATCCTTTTTATCATTCGCATTGTAGTTTCTTTCCTGTTAGTTGCTACTTGTCTTTTAAACATTGTTGTTTTAAATGGTAATGTTAATGAAGTGATCATGCACTTTTTGATTCAATTATGTCGCGTTCGCTCATTTTTTTCCTTACTTGTATTTTATAAAAATAAAAAAAACAATGCATCCATTTACCTCCCATTTATTTCACTGTTGTTTAGCAGGTTTGAGGGAGGAGGATGACAACTGAATACCCATAATTGTTGAAGGTATGCTTTCAGAGTAGAACCTGCTGATGATATACAGGCATTGCTTCAATTCCCAAACACCGGAGATATAAGGGAGATAAAGCCTCGTCAACCCTTTTGAGCCTTGAAGTATGAGTTTCTTTTCTAAACAAAAACGCCCTCACACCTAACCCGGGGCAGGGTAGTTATCACTTAGTTTGACCGAGCGTTCAAGTTTCCAAAGGAGTGTGCATCCGAGGATCCATTACCTTTTATGAATTACACCTCAAGAGGTCAAGGGATGTAACACTGCAATGGTTACCCCTCGCCAACAAAGGAATGAGGCAATCACAACCCTTTCAGCAAGACAGACAAACCAGTGTCACACGATTTGTTCAAAAAAAAAAGAGAAAAGAGAAATAAAGCCCGCTAAGTCAAGGAAAACAATTGAAAACAAATGACTTATAAAAAAGTTAGGGCATCCCGCTGGACTTCAAAATTTCAAAAAAAAATTCAAAGAAAGAATCAGCCCAGGCAGAAGTTAGGGAGTAAAAATCGAAAAGAAAAAAAATCTTCCATATGAACAAAGTCGTGTGACTACAGACACAAAGACAAAGGGGTGACTGTTACTCCACAAAAAAACCTCATGGGTGCTGTAAACACCCCAAATTTGCCCTCACCCATTTCACCATGGCTTGTGATCATCTCATATGCATAAACACAATCATATCATCTCACATCTCATTTTTGATTCACTGCATAGATTCTAAGTCATCTGCACCTAGGGTTTGTGATCTGAGCAACCTCAGGGCATCTTGAGCCACTCCAAAGGCAACCAATCAATTCAAAGGTGTCTACATGTGTTCAAGCATCATAGTACATCCTCACAAAGCCAAGAATCCAAAAGAATCACAAGAACTAGGGTTTGAGTGGATGCAGGGCCAGGATTGACTGCACAGTTGACCTAAAATTAGGGTTTTGGTTTCAGAGGCCATAACCCCAATTTTTTTGGTCATTTTTGTTTCCATTGGTCTCTATATGGTATAGGGAGTATGCATATCAATTTTCATGAAGAAATTCCATGGGGAAGTCATCTGATCAAGGGTTGACTTTTCAGGCAAGTCAGTGTAAAATCAGGGCATCTGAGGCCCCCAATGACCCAACCAATGGGTGATCTTCATCATTTTGAGTGCATAAGATCTTTATTTGATCATGGAAGAAGGTTGAAGTTCATAAAAATCAAGAATTTAGGGTTTTTGCAAATGTTGACTTTTTGGGCATAGTTGACTTTTCAAGAATGCATCATTTTAGGTCATTTTTCAAGCCTTGATTTTTGATCCAAAAATGCTTCAAATGGAAAAACTTTGGTCATGAAAGTTGTAGATCTCATCTTTCCCTTTTCAAAAAGTACAAGAACATGATCAAACTCTTCTTGGATCAAAAGTTATGGTGTGACCAAGTTGGCAAAAATCATTGATTTTCAAGGCATGCTTCAAATGAGAATTTTGCAAAACCATGAACCAAAGCCAATTGCAACTTCTAGTTCATTTCAAACCAGTATGCAAACATTCTATAAGTCATAAAAATCAGAATTGAACCAAGAATGCCCATGAATTATGGCTTGTGGGATTAGGAAATCACATGTGAACCAAAAAGCCAACAACTTGCAAAATCATCATTGTGCTTCTACCACTTGATGCATTGGATGCTGCACTTTGCCAGCCCTCTCACATCATCTTGCTGCACCAGAACCAGCCCATGTACTAGCTATAGATCAAGCCATACTTGCCTTACACAAAATTTGACTTTTTGCAAAAGGTGACTTACCAATCAATAAAGCACATGTCCAATCATCTGACCAATGAGAGAGGTTTATGTGGACAAAGAGCAAGCCATTCCATACATCTAGCAAGGCTGAAACACTCTCATAAAACACATTCACAAAAACACTCCTTTTTGCATAAGCCTTCGAATTTGTTTCCTCAGCTTGCAAACATAAAAACCATTCCCACAGATCAACTCACCATCCTTCATAGACCTCAAACCACCAAGAATCAGGCCTGAAACAAGCAAGAACACCCCACTGCCATTCTTCACCTCAACTTGCAGTTCCATTCGAATCTCTCTCCCTAGCTCACAAACATCAAAACAAACACCACAGACCTTCTCCACACCTCATCTGGACCACAAACCACCACTCACAATGGCCTGAAACTGCCTGAATCATCCCTGCCATTTCTGACTGAGCTTGAGCAGAAGCTTGTCAAACTCCTCATCCAGCCAATATAAACTCCTCCAAAGCACTCAAACATCATCTGGGGATCAAGTGGAGTGGATTGCACTGAAGGAAGTGGCCAGAAAGTCCTCAGAGTGAAAGCTTCGAATCTCAGGTAGCTTGAAAAATATTTTTCCAGAAATCATTTCTTTTGTTCTAAACTTGTTCTTTGTGTCTTCCTGATCATGAGTATGCTTTTGGTTTTGCAAATGGTGATGAAATGAGAGTTTAATTGCTCTCTGAAGCTTGCGTGCCCTAGTTCTTATTTTCTTCGATTCAGCTTAGTTAGGAAGTATAAATTTGTTTTGAGAGAGGGTTTTGATTCGTGAGTGGTTGGAGAACATTTCCCAATTCTTAGATTTCATTTTAGTTAGCTTTTTAGGGTTTTGGGGATTTTTCAGGGGGGGTGCTGGCCGGAGAAGACGACCGGAAGTCTTCTCCGGCAGCCTGAGTGTGATTATGCCCTAATCTCAGTAATTAAGACCATTTGAATTTGGACCTTTGGATGCGTTGAAATGTTTGACTCCCCGCGCGAATGGATGGTTCAGATCAAGTCATTATGCCCTAATCCACGTGTTTAACTTAATTAATCCATGATTTAATTAATTTGATCAGAAGCAATCCTGGCCCTCCACTAGCGCGCCAGTCAACGCATTTGAATCCAGAGTGCATCTCAGCCTTCCATTTGTTTTACTTTTCCATTTTCTTTATTTTATTTCATTTTATTTTCATTTAACTTGCACAATTAATTTAAAATAGTAAAAAGTGCATAAAAATTATGAAACTTTTTCTTCTGAGTTTTATTAATTTTTATGACCCAAAAATATTTTTATTTTATTTTTTATCATTAAAAAAGTATTTTTAAATATTTAAAAGATTATTTTTAATTGATTAATGGAAATTAATTAATTAAAAATACTTTTAGGTATTTAAAAAATCACCAAAAAATTCATGAAATGTTCTAAGACATTTAGAAACATTGTCCAACCTTCAAACCAAATTTCTTTTTTGATCTTGATGCATTTTAAGAATTTTTCATTGAATTAAATCATATTTTGTGCATTATTTTGATCATAAGTTCAAAAAATCATTTCTGCCTATTTGAGAAGAGTTGGACATTGATTCTTTTTGCTTTGTTTTGTGTTTGGCATGTAGTTTCTAGGATTAAATGGCCATGATTTGTTCCCTCATTTTCAATTTGTTTGGTATTTCTTTTGTTTAAGAGCCCTAAAAACCCTAATAACTTAGAAAAATCATAACTTGAGATTGGTTAAGAGTTGAGACCTCCCCTTTGGACCTTGGTTTAGTATAGGTTTAAGGTCTCTTTGGGTAGCATTTTCCATTTTTTATCTTAGGGTTTGCTTCTGTTTTGGGTTTTTGTTTGTTGTTTGATTCATAAACCCTAATTTGGGCTTTCATTTGCATCCCTCTTGCATTCTCTTGCATAACATGACTTGTCTTAGCATTTCAAGCATTCTTGTGATTCATTTGACATCTTAATACACATAGGGAGCATGTTTGATCATTGCATCACATATTTGCTATGTCATTTGCTTTGTATGCTTCATAACTTTCCATGTGTATCCATGCTTCTAAGCTTGCACCATTTGTACCCATGAACTTGTATGAACATCTCCATGCCTTGCCTCATGTTTGCAGCATCTCATAACATCATTTTCATCATCAACATGCTTCTGGTTTTGTTTAGCATCATACCATTTCATTTCATTTAGCATTGCATTGCATTTCTTTCTAACATTTCAGGTGGTAAGTAAAACTTGAGAAGTGAATTTGCCTTCACTTCTCATAACTTTTCTTTTCATCTTTCTTGCATCCATTGCTGCATTTTTGTTTGTGTTTGAGATTGAGCTTGCTCATTCTTGTTCCTACCACTTTCTTTCTTCAAGTGACTTGACTTCTTGAATGAAGCAAGTTACTTTGCTTCTCTTGATCCTTTCATCTGCTTCCTGGTGGTTCCATTGAAGATTGTTCTTGAAAACCTCACAAACCTTAGGAACAACCATGTATGACAATGATTAGGGTTTTGATTAGTCTCCCCACTTAGTTTTTACCTTTGTGTCTCATTGAGTCTTCTCTTCTCATCTCATAATCAGGGACTAAACCCTAAAGGCTTTAAGGCTTTGTGATTAAGCTTATGCCTGCATCCTTCTCTTAGGATGGAGTGTATAACTTTAATCCTAAGTGTTAAACCCTTAATGTGTTTAAATCCTTTAATCAATTCACTTAATAACCATCAAGACATTACACTTGTAACTTGGGCCTTGCATTAGGGTTCTAATTCTTCCTTAACTGGTTAAGAAGGACTAACCCTAGTGTTAATGGACAAGTCCCCCTCAAGTTGTCTTACAAATCATAAAACTCACTTCATCATCATACCATTAAATAAAATCCACTTAATCAAAGGCTTGTTTTGTCATGAGTTTAATCCCTAATCATGGATTAAGTTGAGGAGCTTTCCTCAGCTTAAACATTCTCATCTATTATCCTTCTATTAGGATGGTGTAATGAGTCTGTTTAATCCTTGATTATGGCTTAACCTCATTACTTAACACTAAACAAAAACCACAAAAACATCTAAATAATCACAAATAGGTTAATGATCCTAATCCTATACCAAAGGTGTTTGAGTGTGAGAAGCTGACTTCACACTTAAGGTATTCTCATTACCCCTAATCAGAGGGAAGATGTGATGAGTTTACTAACCCATTGGTTTAGACTTAAGCTCATTAACTTATGACAAAATCCAAAAGCAATAAAAGACTGAAAACACAAAAACAAACAATAATCGTCTCCTCCGGGATTCTCTTCTCACCTCATTCACTCACAAACGAGAACTTGCTTCTTCCGTCTAATGCAAGACAGTTTGTATCTGTGCCAGACAGATCATACGCTTGAGCATAGGCAAGTAAGCAGTTCACAAGTCAATTCATCCTTTCAGTCTCTTTGGGTCGAACTACGGTTCTAACTTCCTCATTGCACGAGAGGATACGTAGGCATAACCTAACAGTTATCGAACAAAAGTCTCTGTATATTCCCCCTCCTTCCAGCTTCATTCTTTAGCCTCATGATCTTGAGCATTTCACTCCTTTCTTACACTGACACTTTCATACTTCACATCACTTATACACTTCATTTCTTTTACACTGACACCTGTACATCCTTTTCCAACTCTTTTATACACAGATTGCACTGACACTACCCCTTTAAAGCACAAATCTTTCAAGCGTGGATCCCGTCGAGTACGGCGGACAATCTGGGTGCTAATACCTTCCCAGGTTGTAACCAACCCCCTTTCTCAGTCTCTCTGGTTCGCAAACCGTCTTATCCATATCTTTCTAGGTCTATGCAGCATTGCCTTTCCTCCGGTATAAAAATGCCTAGCTGGCGACTCTTTTCATCTCCAGTGAGTTCACGGCTGTCTGTTCTCATTGTCCCTCTCGCCGACCGTTCGCGTCTGTACCTTCATCTGATCCTGTTTCATTTGTCGGGAGCGACAGCTTGGCGACTCTGCTGGGGACCCTTATATCGCAACCAGGGCTTCTGGTTCTTTTTGTGGGTTCCTCCTAGCGCTTGTTTGATTTGTGTTTACTGGGGTGTTATGTGCTTATTTGTGCTTATATTTATTTTGCTTTATGTACAGTTTGCTTTACTGCTTTCTTTATTGCTTTTCATATATCATACTGTCATGCTGGCTGGATCTGGTTTTTCTTTGGTGGGTGGGTATTTCATTGAGTGTTGAGGTCCTATACCTGGGACCTGAGTGACACCTAGGCTAGAGTGAATCATATTCTTTCCCATTCCATTTCGGTCTGGTGCGGGAATATGAAACACGGTTCAGATATGGGTTTCTTCTTGAGAACTCTGTGTTGCAGATTTCCTGCAATGCTAGGGCTATCTAGGAAGCCTGCTAAGTCTGGATGACCTTTTAGTATTGACCTTCAGAAACTGAGGTGAATTAGAGGAGGAATTGTTATGGTTATTGTAAACACTGTACCTCCGGGTTAGAAGTGTTTACACTTCTCATAACTGATCCAAGTCTGAGGATCCTTGTTTTAGAACACCACCTGTGAGGGGGTTGGGCTGTTTACAGGTTTGCAGGTACCTTGACCTCAGAATACCCTGTTACTTTGCTTTGTTAAGAGTACTCCATGTTGGACAGTTCTTGTGATTCTAAACCCTGGACATGTGGCTCTTTATTTGAGTCCCCCACCTTGGTTACTGGTTCTTGTAGACCTCCATCTGGAATTCTTGAGCACACTTGGAACTATATCAGATTATTTTGGCCAGATCCAGCTCAGTCACAAACCCTTTGCATATCATTTGCATACATAATCATTGCATCATATTGACATTTGCTTATTTGTTTCAGGGTATCCATCTTCATTTGGTTTTGGTTTTGACCCTATCTTCAGTATTGGCCCATCTTCACCAACACCTGCTTCAGTTATCAGATATCTGCTTCAGTTATCACCTGCACCAGCCAGTCAGTGGCCCACTTCTTCAGTATTATCATCAGCACCTGTCTCTACTCAGTCTTCAGCATCATGGCTCCTAAAAAGAGCAATATCACCTATCACTTCTTCCAACCAGAGTTATCAGACATCAGGAGGATTCAGACCCTGATCACTCCAGATCACATACCCTTGTTCAGGGAGCATTATGGGGATATACTTGACATGGTTATGGATCTGGACCCATCACAAAGAAGCCTCATCCACACCTGCATTCAGTTCTATGATCCCCCACTGAGATGTTTCACCTTTCAAGACTTTCAGTTGGGCCCTCTGTTAGAAGAATACTCATCATTGGTTGGTTTGCCTATCAGGGGTGGAATCCCTTTCAACCCTGAGATGGTCTTTCCTGCTAATGGGGAAGTAGCAAAGGCTTTGCATCTGGAACCTGTTTTGATTGAGCAGCATATGACCTCTAAAGCTGGAATCCCTGGTTTTCATCTGGACTTCTTAATTTCTCAAGCTAGTCTGAAGGCTTCCCTGGGGGAGTGGGAAGCTGTTTGTGCTTTGTTGGCCCTAAGTGTATATGGAATTGTGTTGTTTGCAGATGAGCCTCGATTCATTAGCAAGAATGTTATCCATCTGTTCATTCTGAAGAACCCAGTGCCAACTTTATTGGGGGATCTCTACTATTCAGTGCATCAGAGGAATGAAAAGCAGAGGGGGAGATTAGTGAGGTGTTGTGCTCCATTGTTCCACACTTGGCTTCTCAGGCATCTACCCAGGACAGATGCATTTTTGAACCCTCATCAGCAAAGCAACTGGGCTAAAAGACTCACTGTTCTAACTTCAGCTGATATCAGATGGTGCACTCAAAGCACCAAGGGCAGGGATATCATCACCAGCTGTGGGCATTTTCCTAATGTGCCTTTGATAGGAGTTAAGGGTAGTATCAATTACAACCCTCTGTTGTTTAGACGACAACTGGGCTATGCACTGGTCCACACTCCTAGGGCACAGGACTTGGTTGAGACCCTCTATTGTGAGAACAAGATTAGTTTGGCTGTTGTTAGGCAGGCTGCCTGGGCCTGGGATAATGTTCAAACCAAGGGGGTCACCATTCTAGGGAAGTGTAATAATGTGGCATCAGCACAATATTATGAGTGGTCCCGTGCCAGGGCCCAATTCTCTGGAATGCCCTTTACCATAGAAGACATGCCTGAGTCATCTTCAGCACCACCCCCTGCCACCATCAGTTTGGAGGAGTTTGAGAGCTTGAAGGAAAGAAATGAGAAGCTAACCCAGGCTTTGCAGAAGACCCTCCGGGAGAGGAGTGAAGGTATGAGGGAGATTGAGAGATTGGAGAAGTTGAGAGTGGAGCATTTGACTAAGATTGAAAAGTCTGGGGATTATATCAAAAAGTCTAAGGCTGGTGAACAAATTCTGAAGAATGCTTGCAAGGAAGCCCAGTTCCAGAGAGCAAGAACAGACTTGTATTTGAAGGAGAGTCAAGCCCGGTGGGTCAGAATCACCGAGGCTCGTACCCTGGAAGACAAGAGAGTTCAAGACAAGATGGAGCAACTTGAAGCTAATGCAAAAGAACAACAAGAAGCCCTGGCAGCAGCCCAGAGGGAGATATCAGAACTGAAGGTCAAAGCAGGAGTGAAGAGGTCCAAAGACCAAAGTCAGCACAAGAAGCTAGCAGCAACTGTTGCGACCCGGAATCTCCTCATCAGGAATCTCACGGAGCGTCCGGCTGATCCTGTGACCGAAGCGCTTCTCAAGGAAGTTCGTGAGGATGAGTTTGGTCTTGGTGTTTGACCATTTGTTTGTTGTTGCTGTCTTTCCATGTACTTTTGTTTTCTTGTAATGTATTTTGACCCCTTAGAGGGCTTGTGTTGTAAAATGAACAAGTTGTATTATTTCACCTTCTGTAATATATTTGTGTTAGTTTGCTTCATCTGAGTTTTCTTCGAAAGCAACAACAACAGCATCTTCAAGGGTCTGGAAGGGTCAAAACTGAAGGCCAAACCGGATACCTTGAGAACAAATAAGCATAACTGCATTGCATGCTAACCCTTTGTTTGTTTTGTAGGTTTTGTTTTATTGTTGCTAACCTCTGTTGTGATGTTCAGGAACTATTGCTAGGCGCCGGGTATTTCCCCTCAACCGTCCGCACCGTTATCCAACCCGAAATAACCTTCCGGGCATTCAAATGGATCAGATGCAGCAGGACCTTACGGAGGTCAGAAACCAGATGGCCAACGAAAGGTTGGAGATGAGAACTCAGATAACACAGTTCATGGAAGTAATGAACAACTTAGCTCAAAGCCAGGAGAGGCTCAGAGCTTTGGTAGAAGGGAGGAATCAAGAGGAGCCCCATGTGGGGACTGCCGGCACAAGTAACAATGAAAGGGTACAACCTCATGTTAACCCCCCTGTGTTTGGCCCACACCTCCATCCTGAGGTCAATATTCCTGCAAATGTTCAAGGAACCGCCACTGCAGCCAGGGTATTGCAAGAAGACCCTCAAGAAGACCAGTTCACAGTAATGGGTGTTGGGGAAGAAGCTTATGATAGGAGATTGGATGAGATAGCTGAGAAGTTGAGGTCCTTAGAATCTCAAAACTCTTTGGGCTTCGATGTCATGGATATGGGCTTGGTAGACGGGGTCAGGATCCCCCATAAGTTCAAGCCTCCTTGCTTTGAAAAATACAACGGGACTTCATGCCCCCGGACTCATTTACAGTCATTTCTGGGAAGGCTGAAGGCCTATACAATGGATGAGAAGCTCTGGATGTTCTATTTCGAAGATAGCTTAACTGGAGCGTCAAGAGAATGGTACTCTCACTTGACAAGGGCAACTATTAGATGCTGGAAGGACCTGGCAGAGGCCTTCATCAGACAGTATCAGTATAATCTAGACATGGCACCCAACAGGACCCTCCTAATGGGAATGTCACAGTCGTCAAGGGAAAGTTTCCGAGAATATGCCCAGAGATGGAGGCAACTGGCTGCTGCTGTTCAACCACCCATGTCTGAACGGGAAATGGCAGATATGTTCATGAACACCCTTCAGGGAACATATATTGACAGGTTGGCTGCTTTCTCTTCCACTAGCTTTGCAGATGTTGTCATAGCTGGGGAGAGAATTGAAAGCTTGTTAAAAATGGGAAAGATCTCAGACAACGGTGCAAGCTCGTCCAGTGGTACAAGAAAGCCTTTTGCAGGCCCGAGAAGAACTGGCGAGACCAATGCCATCCATTCAAACAGGGGCAGGCCCCAGTATGTTCAGAGGTCAATAGCAGCAGTCACCATTCCTGCTCCAGCTCATCCTCAACCAGTCTATCAACCTCCTCAGCAAAATTATCAGCCGCAACCTCAGTACCATCGGCAAAGTCAGTATCCTCCGAGGAATTACAACAACAGCAACACCAACAACAACAGTCAACAGAGGCCATTTCAGCAGAGGCCTTCTCAAGCTAACAGAGTGATCGATCCAATCCCAATGCCATATGCTACCTTGCTGCCACAACTTCTGAAACTCAACCTGGTTGAGCTAAGAACGTTGGCACCTCCGGATCCCAACAGTCTACCCAGGAACTATGACTCCAATGCTAGGTGTGCCTTCCATTCAAACGCACCTGGCCACAGCACAGAAAAATGCAGGGCTCTGCATATGAAGGTACAAGACCTGGTAGACTCCAAGGCTCTGAATTTCGCACCACCACCCAATGTCAATAAGAACCCGATGCCAAACCATGGTGGTCCCCGGATTAACGCTATTGAAGAAGACAAACCGTCTTATTTAATAACCAGTGTGGGACAGATCAGGACACCATTGGTAGAAATCAAGGCTCAGCTCTTGGAATGTCAGATGTTCCCAGGGTGTGAGTTAGGCTGTGCTTACTGCAATATCTCTGTAAATGGGTGCGATAATTTGAGGGACGGTATAGACAGCCTAATTCAGAGTGGCCAACTTCAGATCACCACATCATTTCCAACAAATCCAGCAATTTCATCAGCAACGGTTTCAGAACCTCCTACAACTGCAGCGACTATTGTTCCTGACAATTCTTCGGCTTCATCAACAAGTACTTCATCTATCATCTCAACTAATCAGTTTTCAACAAATTTTCCTGCTACAACTTCAGCTTCACTCCATTTCGAACCTTCTACAACAACAACATCATTTCTTCCGACGATATCTCCTACAACACCAGCAACAAATCATGAAGATGTCTCTACTGTCACGATATTCTATGATCCGGAAAATAACTCTGCCTACCATTCAGAAGGTGTTGCTCCCATCAGAGCACCAGTTACAATCTTTTATGATCCACAAACAATTACAGTCCCTTCAGCAGCAGCAATCAGTCCAGTCACTGTCACGGTGCCTGGACCAGTACCATATGAAAGCAATAGGGCCATCCCTTGGCACTATGGCTCAGACGTGTACTGCGAAGGAAAAAGAATCACTCTTGAAACATCAACACCTGCACCACAAGTAGATAATGTGGGGGGAGGCGGAGGCTTCACTCGAAGCGGACGTCTCTTTGCTCCACCAATTCAAAGACCTACTGCCGAAGCAGAAGCTGCTGCCAAGGCAAAAGGAAAGAGCCCAGTGCAGGAAGATCAAGCTGTTAAAGAAGCCTTGAAGACACCGTTCGATCAAGAAGTTGATGAGTTTATGAGAATCATCAAAAAGAGTGATTACAAAATTGTGGATCAACTTCACCAAACGCCATCCAAAATCTCTATCCTCTCACTGCTTATGTGCTCCGAAGCCCATCGGAATGCACTACTCAAAGTCTTGCACGCAGCTTACGTGCCTGAAGAGATTACTGTCAACCAGTTGGAGACCGTGGTTGGAAATGTTACTGCTAGCAATGGGCTAGGGTTCACCAATACTGACCTGACAGCGGATGGCCGCAACCACAACAAAGCCTTGCACATAACCATGGAATGCAAAGGAGCTGTCCTTTCTCATGTGCTGGTAGACACAGGTTCATCCCTGAATGTCTTACCAAAGAAGGCCCTGGTGAAGCTAGAATATGATGGACTGGCATTGAGACCCAGCAACCTGGTGGTAAGAGCCTTTGATGGTTCTAAGAGATCGGTTCTGGGAGAGATTGAACTACCTGTGACAATTGGCCCACAGACCTTTAAAACTATCTTTTATGTGATGGACATTCAGCCCGCCTACAGCTGTTTGTTGGGTAGACCCTGGATTCACGCCGCCGGCGCAATAACGTCTACTCTTCACCAAAAGTTAAAATATGAGTGGGAAGGCCAAGTTGTTACAATCTGTGGGGAGGAGGATATATTTGTTAGCCATCTGGCTACTTATAAGTATATTGAAATGGATGGGGAGATCCATGAAACAATGAGCCAAGGATTTGAAGCCTTGAATGTGAATGAAGCATCTGCTGTATCTGGAATCTCCATGTCATCATACCAACAAGCCCGGAAGGTTGTTGAGGAAGGAACTGCCCTGGGCTGGGGCAAGGTTTTAGCTGTGGAGGAGAAGAAGGACAAATTTGGGTTGGGTTACAAACCAACTCAACATCAAGCAGAGGCTGCTGGAGAGCCTGGTTTTGTCAGTGGGGGGATGCTTACCCCTGATGCTATCAACTGTCTGGAAGACGAGCTGGAAGAGGAGCGCAACCTGGAAAGCTGGATTCGTCCAAAGATCCCGGGGAGCAGTGTCTCGAACTGGTCTTCCCAGGAAATTATAAGAGTTACTCGATCAGAGTAATTATTATTTCCTGTATTTTTATAAGCATGCATCAAAGTCTTGCATCTTGCCCAAGATGACAAGACTCATTTTGTAATCGGGCCATCTGTACTTTTTGTGCAAACAAGATCAATTAATGAAATATCAGACATCTTTTTGCAAACGCGTCTTTTTCTTTTCGTTCACTGTTTTTCCGTTTTTCTTTTTTGTACAAAAAAAATAAATGGCAGTGTTTTCAAAATGACAACTTCATTTCACTTTTCTAAATAAGACTAAAATCAGATCACTAAAATGAACAACTTAACCCTTGCAGAGAGTGCCTTCCAGACAGCACCGACAACAACGCGGCTATGACTTCGTATGACTTTGACAATCCGATCAATCAAGCTGATGAAGGGGTTGAAGAAGAATATGAGCTTCCTGAAGAGCTAGCCAGGTTGTTAAGACAAGAGGAAAAGGTTATTACCCCTCACCAGGAGGAGGTTGAAGTGATTAATCTTGGTACAGAGGAAGACGTGAAAGAGGTTAAAATCGGGGCCTGCCTGCAAGACTCAGTGAAAAGACAACTGGTTGACCTGCTTCAAGAGTATGTAGACGTGTTTGCTTGGTCTTACCAAGATATGCCAGGGTTGGATACCGATATCGTTGTGCACAAGTTGCCTTTGAGAGAAGAGTGCCCACCGGTTAAACAGAAACTGCGCCGTACTCGTCCAGACATGGCTATGAAAATCAAGGAGGAGGTACAAAAGCAATGGGACGCCGGGTTCCTTGCTGTAACTAGCTATCCGCCGTGGGTCGCTAATATAGTACCTGTGCCTAAGAAGGATGGCAAAGTAAGGATGTGTGTTGACTACCGGGACCTGAACAGAGCCAGCCCGAAAGATGATTTCCCATTACCTCACATTGATGTATTGGTGGATAATACGGCTCAGTTCTCGGTATTCTCCTTCATGGACGGATTTTCAGGATACAACCAGATCAAAATGTCACCTGAAGACATGGAGAAGACAACATTCATCACACCCTGGGGCACGTTCTGCTACAAGGTAATGCCATTTGGGCTCAAGAACGCCGGTGCGACGTATCAACGGGCTATGGTAACGTTATTCCACGATATGATCCACAAAGAGATAGAATGCTATGTGGATGACATGATTGCCAAGTCCCTTACTGAAGAAGACCATCTGGTGAATCTGCTCAAGTTGTTCAAGCGTCTGAGAAAGTATCAACTGAAGTTGAACCCCAACAAATGCACGTTCGGGGTGCGATCCGGTAAGCTGCTGGGATTTATTGTAAGCGAGAAAGGGATTGAAGTGGACCCTGATAAAGTCAAAGCCATTCAAGAGATGCCTGCACCGAAAACTGAGAAAGAAGTTCGAGGGTTCTTAGGTCGATTGAACTACATTTCACGGTTCATATCTCACCTTACAGTAACCTGTGAACCCTTGTTCAAGCTGTTAAGAAAAGAACAGACGGTCAGGTGGAACGAAGACTGCCAAAGGGCTTTTGACAAGATCAAGGAATATCTGCAAGAACCTCCGATCCTCATGCCGCCAGTTGAAGGAAGACCTCTGATAATGTACTTGACAGTATTAGAAGAGTCAATGGGGTGTGTGCTGGGCCAGCATGACGAGTCTGGTCGAAAAGAGTATGTAATATACTACCTAAGCAAAAAGTTTACCGACTGTGAACAACGTTATTCACTGCTCGAGAAAACTTGCTGTGCTTTAGCGTGGGCTGCTCGCCGACTGAGACAGTATATGTTGACCCACACTACTTTATTGATATCCAAAATGGACCCAGTTAAGTACATTTTCGAGAAGCCAGCTCTTACCGGACGGGTTGCAAGATGGCAGATGATTCTCACAGAGTATGACATACAGTACACCTCTCAGAAAGCCATCAAGGGCAGTGTATTGTCTGAATATCTTGCTGAGCAACCCATTGATGACTACCAGCCTATGAGATTTGACTTCCCTGATGAAGACATCATGTTCATTAAAACAAAAGATCATGAAGAGCCTATTCACACTGAAGGGCCTGACCCGGAGGAAGAATGGATTATGATGTTCGATGGGGCTGTTAACATGAATGGCCGTGGTGTTGGTGCAGTACTTATTACACCCAAAGGAGTTCACATGCCTTTCTCGGCAAAACTCACTTTCAACTGCACTAACAACGAAGCTGAATACGAAGCTTGCATTATGGGTCTTGAGGAAGCCATTGACCTCAGGATCAAGACATTGACCGTATTCGGAGATTCAGCTTTGGTAATCAATCAGACCAATGGGAAATGGTATACACACCAGGATCATCTGATACCTTACAGGGATTATACAAGAAGGTTATTGACTTTCTTCACAACAGTCAAACTTGAGTATATCCCTCGGGATGAGAATCAGTTTGCAGATGCCTTGGCTACCATTTCGTCCATGATCAAAGTTCAAGCTGCTAACTTTGTACCTCAGATTTCAGTATCGAGACTTGATAGACCAGCATATGTATTCGCAGCAGATGTTGTCAAAGATGATAAGCCTTGGTTTCATGACATTAAATGCTTCTTGGAGGATCAAACATACCCGCTTGGGGCATCTTCCAATGATAAGAAGACTTTGAGAAGGCTTGCTGGAAGTTTCTTTCTGAACACTGATGGGTCTTTATACAAAAGGAACTTTGATATGGTACTCCTCAGATGTGTTGACAAGACGGAAGCAGATTTGTTGATGCATGAAGTGCATGAAGGCTCCTTTGGTACCCATGCCGGAGGGCATGCCATGGCCAAGAAATTGCTAAGATCAGGGTATTACTGGATCACAATGGATGCAGACTGTTGTGCTTACGCCCGAAAATGTCACAAGTGCCAGATCTATGCAGACAAAGTGCATGTGCCTCCGAATCCTTTGAACATTATGTCTTCACCATGGCCCTTTGCCATGTGGGGCATTGACATGATTGGCAAGATTGAGCCAACTGCTTCAAACGGCCACAGATTCATCCTGGTTGCCATTGACTATTTCACCAAGTGGGTTGAAGCAGCCTCATATGCAAATGTCACAAGGCAAGTGGTAGCCCGATTCCTAAAGAGAGATATCATCTGTCGGTATGGAGTGCCCGAACGAATCATTACTGATAATGGTTCTAATCTAAACAATAAAATGATGGCAGAACTGTGCCGGGACTTCAAGATCCAACATCACAATTCTTCTCCTTACAGACCAAAGATGAATGGTGCTGTTGAGGCGGCAAATAAGAATATCAAGAAGATTGTGCAGAAGATGGTAGTCACCTACAAAGACTGGCATGAAATGCTACCATTTGCCTTGCATGGGTATCGCACATCAATCAGGACATCCACTGGGGCAACACCGTATCAACTCGTGTATGGTATGGAAGCAGTCCTACCAGTTGAAGTTGAATTACCCTCCTTGCGAGTCTTGATGGATGTCAAACTGAGTGAAGTAGAATGGGTTAGGTCCCGATACGAGCAACTGAGTCTGATTGAAGAGAAGAGATTGGCTGCAATCTGTCATGGACAATTGTATCATAAGAGAATGAAGAAAGCCTTCGATCAGAAAGTCAGGCACCGAGAGTACCAAGTAGGAGATCTTGTGCTGAAAAGAATCCTCCCTCCTCATACAGACCACAGGGGCAAATGGACTCCAAACTACGAAGGACCATTTGTGGTAAAGAAAGTTTTCTCTGGTGGAGCACTGATGCTCAGCACCATGGATGGTGAAGATTTTCCATCCCCCGTGAATTCAGATGCAGTTAAAAAATACTTCGCATAAAAATGACCCGCTGGACATAAAAACAGAATGTAAGTCCAGGCAAAAATAGGGCATCCCGGCGAGTCAAAAACAGAATAAAAAGACTCGGGCAAAAATAAGGGAAATAAATGAAAAAATGTACACCCGCTGAGTTGAAAAGCCGCATTGGACAACTCAGGCAAAAAATGGGTATCCCGATGGATTGAAAACCCGAAAGGGCGATCCATGCAAAATAAGGGAATAAGCGAACAACTGCATTCTGAATTCGTCTGTATCACTTACAACTTGGAAAGCTTCAACAGAGTCAAGCTTCAATCAGAATCAGCCTTTTCAGAAAGCAAGACGAGAAGAACGTCATTGTCATACGAGTCATAGCAGAAGAGGAAGCTCCTTAAAGCGTCATCAACACTGCCAGCACTTTGCTTCTCAATTTGTAACAATCTCCTCATTTCAGGAGACATGTTTCTTTGACTGTATCTTGCCAATTCAGGGCACATGAATTAATAAAATCAGATTTTTTCAGTCATGTTTCGTTTTGTATATTTTTATTCGCAAAGGATGTCTGATGTCTCTTAAAAAATCAATTGCATAAGTACAGATGCTTTGCTCCCAAAAAATAATAATAAAATACATGCTTACAGGGAATATACTTGCTCTCGAAAGTACTTAACTCCTATGACGGGATCCAGTAAAGGATACCTCAGGACCTTTTGTGCGTTTCCTTATCTTCGCAGGATTGCAGGTATCCAGAACGCAACTTAGGGCACGCAAATTACATCTCAGCAAGCTGACAAATCAACAAAAGATCTCAGCATCCGAAATGCTCTATCCCCAGCTGAGTTGCCTCTCATAATTCCCCAGCCGAGTTGCCATCTCATCCTCAGCTGAGTACAGGAGTCAGGGAATCATCTCCCCACAGAATCTTCAGCCTCTATCCAGAAGAGCAGCGCATAGAAGATCACAACAGAGTGAAGAAAGCCTCTACAAACCCCAGTTGGGTCCCTCATGTCAAAGGATATGTCAATCGGTGACCTATATCCCCAAGCAAATATCATCTTATTAGATCTACCAATGATCTCATCCCCAGCTGGGAGGTCCATTTCAAACAGATCAGCCAGAGATCTTCGCAGCAACGGGATCCGAATCCCGGTTTGATATCTTTGCATAATCATGGCATTTTGTATCATATTATCCCCTCAGAGCGTAGCATTCCGTCTAAATACGGAGCATTACGGCAAAAATCAAACGCATAGCATAATCATTAGCCATGTTCTGAATTAACACTTGTGAATAATAACCGTTCATCATCATTGTGCAAAAATCCTCACCAGAGTCCCAGCAAAATCAGTTGCCTCACAAATCCCAAATACCAGCATATTTCCTTTTGATACCCGTCCGTATCATCACTCCCCAGTAAAGTCGTCTGAACACTCTTTGTAACAAAATCACCCGTATTACAGATACTTCATGACACCCGTCCGTGTCATATTACCAGCAGAAAGCCAAAGACATCCTCTTTGCACCCACACATACCTATATATACACTTTCCTGACACCCGTCCGTGTCATATCCCCAGCGCAGTCGCCTAGACTTTGTATAGCAGATACTTGTTCATATTACACTTTTCTCTCTTGGCACCCGTCCGTGTCACCCTCCCCAGCAGTTAAAACACTCATCTATATATACTCACTACTCACGATACACTTATACAGATACTCGTCCGTATCTTGTATACACCATCTATATCCCCACAGATTCAACAGTAGTCCGTGTTCTTTGTTAATCAGTTGATACTCGTCCGTATCATCATCTCAGAACATTGCGTCTAATGTTTGTTTCTACATGATACTCGTCCGTATCATAGTCTTAAGGATGCTCGTCCGCATTTTTAGTCCATACACTGTGTCAAACACTTTTGTCTTCTTGAATATAGACACTCGTCCGTGTCTACTATTCCCCAGAAGAGTCCCTTCAGATTCAACACTCGTCCGTGTTCTTTGTTAACCCGTTGATACTCGTCCGTATCATCATCTCTGAACATGTGTCAGTTTGTTTCTACTTGATACTCGTCCGTATCATAGTCTTAAGGATGCTCGTCCACATCTCTAACCTATACACAATACCAAACACTTATACTTTCCTTTCTTGGTTGTGAACACTCGTCCGTGTTCACTATATCCCCAGTAGATCGCAAACAAATTTTCCTTCTTATCTGACACTCGTCCTGTGTCATGATAAACCTTGAGAGCAGCCGTACCCTACTGAGTGGTCGTCCTCCACTTCTTGATGGTCGTCCTCCATCATGCTCGTCCGATGGCCGTCCCCATCGTTGACCTTTTCTATCCGATGGCCGTCCCCATCGTTGATATTTTCGGCAGCCGTACCCTGCCAGGTGGTCGTCCTCCACCTCTGATGGCCGTCCCCATCATATTTCTTTTATCCCCAACAGAGCAGCCGTCCCTTGCTAGGTGATCGTCCTTCACCTTTGATGGCCGTACCCCATCATCTGTTTATTTCGTTTATTCTTTAACCCGATGGCCGTCCTCGTCGTGGTCCCTTTTCCTTTTAGCCCGATGGCCGTCCCCATCGTTGGTTACTTTACCTTTATGAACTTGATGGTCGTCCCCGTCATGTTTCATTAATGTCCAGAAAATTTTACGGCTTTATCTTGATGGCCGTCCCCATCACGATTTTATTTTCCCCAGCTAGTCGGCCGTCCCCGTCTTGGCTTTACCTTTTATCCCCAGCATGTCGGTCGTCCCCGTCATTGCTATTTACCCAGCAGTCGTCCTCTGCTTGACGGTCGTCCTCCGTCGCCCACACTTTACAACATACTTTATTTTCCTTTTTACAATCTATATCCCTTTTCTTCTTCATTCTGTGAGTGCAAATTTTGGACTGTCTTTGGTATTCAACCACAAGTTATCTTGTTTGCCTGTTAAGCCGTTGCTTACATCCTGCACAGCTAACTCATGTTTGAATAGGGGCAGCTGTAAACACCCCAAATTTGCCCTCACCCATTTCACCATGGCTTGTGATCATCTCATATGCATAAACACAATCATATCATCTCACATCTCATTTTTGATTCACTGCATAGATTCTAAGTCATCTGCACCTAGGGTTTGTGATCTGAGCAACCTCAGGGCATCTTGAGCCACTCCAAAGGCAACCAATCAATTCAAAGGGGTCTACATGTGTTCAAGCATCATAGTACATCCTCACAAAGCCAAGAATCCAAAAGAATCACAAGAACTAGGGTTTGAGTGGATGCAGGGCCAGGATTGACTGCACAGTTGACCTAAAATTAGGGTTTTGGTTTCAGAGGCCATAACCCCAAATTTTTTTGGTCATTTTTGTTTCCATTGGTCTCTATATGGTATAGGGAGTATGCATATCAATTTTCATGAAGAAATTCCATGGGGAAGTCATCTGATCAAGGGTTGACTTTTCAGGCAAGTCAGTGTAAAATCAGGGCATCTGAGGCCCCCAATGACCCAACCAATGGGTGATCTTCATCATTTTGAGTGCATAAGATCTTTATTTGATCATGGAAGAAGGTTGAAGTTCATAAAAATCAAGAATTTAGGGTTTTTGCAAATGTTGACTTTTTGGGCATAGTTGACTTTTCAAGAATGCATCATTTTAGGTCATTTTTCAAGCCTTGATTTTTGATCCAAAAATGCTTCAAATGGAAAAACTTTGGTCATGAAAGTTGTAGATCTCATCTTTCCCTTTTCAAAAAGTACAAGAACATGATCAAACTCTTCTTGGATCAAAAGTTATGGTGTGACAAAGTTGGCAAAAATCATTGATTTTCAAGGCATGCTTCAAATGAGAATTTTGCAAAACCATGAACCAAAGCCAATTGCAACTTCTAGTTCATTTCAAACCAGTATGCAAACATTCTATAAGTCATAAAAATCAGAATTGAACCAAGAATGCCCATGAATTATGGCTTGTGGGATTAGGAAATCACATGTGAACCAAAAAGCCAACAACTTGCAAAATCATCATTGTGCTTCTACCACTTGATGCATTGGATGCTGCACTTTGCCAGCCCTCTCACATCATCTTGCTGCACCAGAACCAGCCCATGTACTAGCTATAGATCAAGCCATACTTGCCTTACACAAAATTTGACTTTTTGCAAAAGGTGACTTACCAATCAATAAAGCACATGTCCAATCATCTGACCAATGAGAGAGGTTTATGTGGACAAAGAGCAAGCCATTCCATACATCTAGCAAGGCTGAAACACTCTCATAAAACACATTCACAAAAACACTCCTTTTTGCATAAGCCTTCGAATTTGTTTCCTCAGCTTGCAAACATAAAAACCATTCCCACAGATCAACTCACCATCCTTCATAGACCTCAAACCACCAAGAATCAGGCCTGAAACAAGCAAGAACACCCCACTGCCATTCTTCACCTCAACTTGCAGTTCCATTCGAATCTCTCTCCCTAGCTCACAAACATCAAAACAAACACCACAGACCTTCTCCACACCTCATCTGGACCACAAACCACCACTCACAATGGCCTGAAACTGCCTGAATCATCCCTGCCATTTCTGACTGAGCTTGAGCAGAAGCTTGTCAAACTCCTCATCCAGCCAATATAAACTCCTCCAAAGCACTCAAACATCATCTGGGGATCAAGTGGAGTGGATTGCACTGAAGGAAGTGGCCAGAAAGTCCTCAGAGTGAAAGCTTCGAATCTCAGGTAGCTTGAAAAATATTTTTCCAGAAATCATTTCTTTTGTTCTAAACTTGTTCTTTGTGTCTTCCTGATCATGAGTATGCTTTTGGTTTTGCAAATGGTGATGAAATGAGAGTTTAATTGCTCTCTGAAGCTTGCGTGCCCTAGTTCTTATTTTCTTCGATTCAGCTTAGTTAGGAAGTATAAATTTGTTTTGAGAGAGGGTTTTGATTCGTGAGTGGTTGGAGAACATTTCCCAATTCTTAGATTTCATTTTAGTTAGCTTTTTAGGGTTTTGGGGATTTTTCAGGGGGGGTGCTGGCCGGAGAAGACGACCGGAAGTCTTCTCCGGCAGCCTGAGTGTGATTATGCCCTAATCTCAGTAATTAAGACCATTTGAATTTGGACCTTTGGATGCGTTGAAATGTTTGACTCCCCGCGCGAATGGATGGTTCAGATCAAGTCATTATGCCCTAATCCACGTGTTTAACTTAATTAATCCATGATTTAATTAATTTGATCAGAAGCAATCCTGGCCCTCCACTAGCGCGCCAGTCAACGCATTTGAATCCAGAGTGCATCTCAGCCTTCCATTTGTTTTACTTTTCCATTTTCTTTATTTTATTTCATTTTATTTTCATTTAACTTGCACAATTAATTTAAAATAGTAAAAAGTGCATAAAAATTATGAAACTTTTTCTTCTGAGTTTTATTAATTTTTATGACCCAAAAATATTTTTATTTTATTTTTTATCATTAAAAAAGTATTTTTAAATATTTAAAAGATTATTTTTAATTGATTAATGGAAATTAATTAATTAAAAATACTTTTAGGTATTTAAAAAATCACCAAAAAATTCATGAAATGTTCTAAGACATTTAGAAACATTGTCCAACCTTCAAACCAAATTTCTTTTTTGATCTTGATGCATTTTAAGAATTTTTCATTGAATTAAATCATATTTTGTGCATTATTTTGATCATAAGTTCAAAAAATCATTTCTGCCTATTTGAGAAGAGTTGGACATTGATTCTTTTTGCTTTGTTTTGTGTTTGGCATGTAGTTTCTAGGATTAAATGGCCATGATTTGTTCCCTCATTTTCAATTTGTTTGGTATTTCTTTTGTTTAAGAGCCCTAAAAACCCTAATAACTTAGAAAAATCATAACTTGAGATTGGTTAAGAGTTGAGACCTCCCCTTTGGACCTTGGTTTAGTATAGGTTTAAGGTCTCTTTGGGTAGCATTTTCCATTTTTTATCTTAGGGTTTGCTTCTGTTTTGGGTTTTTGTTTGTTGTTTGATTCATAAACCCTAATTTGGGCTTTCATTTGCATCCCTCTTGCATTCTCTTGCATAACATGACTTGTCTTAGCATTTCAAGCATTCTTGTGATTCATTTGACATCTTAAGACACATAGGGAGCATGTTTGATCATTGCATCACATATTTGCTATGTCATTTGCTTTGTATGCTTCATAACTTTCCATGTGTATCCATGCTTCTAAGCTTGCACCATTTTTACCCATGAACTTGTATGAACATCTCCATGCCTTGCCTCATGTTTGCAGCATCTCATAACATCATTTTCATCATCAACATGCTTCTGGTTTTGTTTAGCATCATACCATTTCATTTCATTTAGCATTGCATTGCATTTCTTTCTAACATTTCAGGTGGTAAGTAAAACTTGAGAAGTGAATTTGCCTTCACTTCTCATAACTTTTCTTTTCATCTTTCTTGCATCCATTGCTGCATTTTTGTTTGTGTTTGAGATTGAGCTTGCTCATTCTTGTTCCTCCCACTTTCTTTCTTCAAGTGACTTGACTTCTTGAATGAAGCAAGTTACTTTGCTTCTCTTGATCCTTTCATCTGCTTCCTGGTGGTTCCATTGAAGATTGTTCTTGAAAACCTCACAAACCTTAGGAACAACCATGTATGACAATGATTAGGGTTTTGATTAGTCTCCCCACTTAGTTTTTACCTTTGTGTCTCATTGAGTCTTCTCTTCTCATCTCATAATCAGGGACTAAACCCTAAAGGCTTTAAGGCTTTGTGATTAAGCTTATGCCTGCATCCTTCTCTTAGGATGGAGTGTATAACTTTAATCCTAAGTGTTAAACCCTTAATGTGTTTAAATCCTTTAATCAATTCACTTAATAACCATCAAGACATTACACTTGTAACTTGGGCCTTGCATTAGGGTTCTAATTCTTCCTTAACTGGTTAAGAAGGACTAACCCTAGTGTTAATGGACAAGTCCCCCTCAAGTTGTCTTACAAATCATAAAACTCACTTCATCATCATACCATTAAATAAAATCCACTTAATCAAAGGCTTGTTTTGTCATGAGTTTAATCCCTAATCATGGATTAAGTTGAGGAGCTTTCCTCAGCTTAAACATTCTCATCTATTATCCTTCTATTAGGATGGTGTAATGAGTCTGTTTAATCCTTGATTATGGCTTAACCTCATTACTTAACACTAAACAAAAACCACAAAAACATCTAAATAATCACAAATAGGTTAATGATCCTAATCCTATACCAAAGGTGTTTGAGTGTGAGAAGCTGACTTCACACTTAAGGTATTCTCATTACCCCTAATCAGAGGGAAGATGTGATGAGTTTACTAACCCATTGGTTTAGACTTAAGCTCATTAACTTATGACAAAATCCAAAAGCAATAAAAGACTGAAAACACAAAAACAAACAATAATCGTCTCCTCCGGGATTCTCTTCTCACCTCATTCACTCACAAACGAGAACTTGCTTCTTCCATCTAATGCAAGACAGTTTGCATCTGTGCCAGACAGATCATACGCTTGAGCATAGGCAAGTAAGCAGTTCACAAGTCAATTCATCCTTTCAGTCTCTTTGGGTCGAACTACGGTTCTGACTTCCTCATTGCACGAGAGGATACGTAGGCATAACCTAACAGTTATCGAACAAAAGTCTCTGTATATTCCCCCTCCTTCCAGCTTCATTCTTTAGCCTCATGATCTTGAGCATTTCACTCCTTTCTTACACTGACACTTTCATACTTCACATCACTTATACACTTCATTTCTTTTACACTGACACCTGTACATCCTTTTCCAGCTCTTTTATACACAGATTGCACTGACACTACCCCTTTAAAGCACAAATCTTTCAAGCGTGGATCCCGTCGAGTACGGCGGACAATCTGGGTGCTAATACCTTCCCAGGTTATAACCAACCCCCTTTCTCAGTCTCTCTGGTTCGCAAACCGTCTTATCCATATCTTTCTAGGTCTATGCAGCATTGCCTTTCCTCCGGGATAAAAATGCCTAGCTGGCGACTCTTTTCATCTCCAGTGAGTTCACGGCTGTGTGTTCTCATTGTCCCTCTCGCCGACCGTTCGCGTCTGTACCTTCATCTGATCCTGTTTCATTTGTCGGGAGCGACAGGTGCTTAAACGTCAACGTCATTGGTTCCTCAACTATCACAAAACCCTTTCGAGAGGTGAGCGCTTAGGAAAATTAGCTGAGTATAGGACTGGAGAACATCAAGGAGAATAGGTGGGCACAGATAAACTTTGGGCCATAAAGCTTTCTTTCTAAAAACCGTGAACCAGGCCACGTCATAACCCTTGAAAGTCCTAATTGAATCAGGTCCAATTCTGAAAGCATAACTACGACAAGGTTGCGTAAACTGACTCCTAACGATTTGTTAACTCAGCACTACGTTTCGACTAATTGTCCATTTGTCACACACTGTCACAACATTCAAATAAATAAATTTTCAAAAAAACTTGCACGTGCACTGCATTAAAATTACCATTTGTAAATAAACAGTTTTAATTACAAGTCAGCCTGTGACATCAGGGGAGTTCCTACAAAGAGCAATCACGAGGGAACTTGATCATTCGACAATGATGACCAGAATCGAGAGCATCGTGTTAGCCTATGGACCAGGAGCATGTTATCCAGTGGCATTGTTGATCAAGGAATCAATCAGGGTAAAGCAAGTTCCCATGCATCAGTTGATTGAAAGACGTCATCCAAAAGTCAGTTAATCAGAGCTGAATCTACCAAACAGGGGCAGGCCACCTGGAGTTTTCTGTTGACCAAGGATATATTCTTCCAATGCTCAGTCAGAATGAGTCAAGTCGCTTCCATGCTCATACCGGGGCAGGACATTTCCAGAGTTCACCAAGTGCAACTCTCCTCGAGAGGACATCGGTGTATGCCATTCCAAAAGTTGGATAATCAGTGACAGTCTGTTCAGAGATTCACCAGACAGGGGTAAAGTTTAGCTACACAGAGCAAGTTATATCAGAAATCTCCGAGTTCAAGACGAGTATTGGGAAATCATGCTGCCCACCCTCGCCTTTGTCACCCTTTTCAACAAGAGCCTTTCCGCATAAGACCTTCTTCCCATCTCGGGACTCTTCTGGCCTTTCATGAGCATTGCATAAATCATTTGCATATATTATTCTTGTCGCTTCGCTCGAGTATATAGAGCATACGCATCATAAATGCATTCAGCATCCCCCACAGTCTTTAATCTCACATCTGGGCCTCGTAAACCCAACTTCTCAACACTTCAAAGTCCAGTTCTCGCCTGGCAAACCGTTCAAAGTCCAGTTCTCGCCTGGCGAACCGTTCAAAGTCCAGTTCTCGTCTGGCGAACCAATTCAAAGTCCAGTTCTCGTCTGAAAAACCAACTTCAAATACCAGTTCTCGTCTGGTAGGCGAATCTTTTAACCAGTTCTCGTCTGGTCACCTTTTCATTTCTCCCGTTGAATGCCAGTTCTCGTCTGGTAGTCATTCTTTTTCAGAGTCAATTCTCGTTTGACAATGAGCCACAGGGAGTCAGTTCTCGTCTGAAAACTTTTCTTTGCCCATCAGTTCTCATCTGTTGGCCTACCTTTAATAAATTGGTTCTCGTCTGGTAATTCACCTTCAAAGTCCAATTGCTTGACAACCAAAAAACCAAAAAAATACCAAAAATCTCTATCAACCTGGCCCCGATCACCCAACCATCTTTGTTCCATCATCGCTCGTAGCTTGCATATCATCATATCCTCAGCATTTTGAGCATACGTCTACATCTTGCATCATTTGCATTGCATACTACATGGTTTCCGTTTCTTCATGTGGGGCAAGCTCGTTACAAGACGCAATCTGGGGCAGTTATCTCAAGATCTGTTGAATTTCTGCGAGAGTTTTAAGACACTGGGGCAATTCTGGATGCCAAGTCTTCTGTAAAATCATCTGGAGACGATCTCTTCATAGACGATGCAATCGGAGGCGTAATTAAGGAGTAAAGAAATGTTTATTCACTCATGATAATCAGTATGCAACTGTTGAACTCAGAAGCTTGAAGCACTGACTTAATTCTCAGGGCATACCGTGTATGTCTTTTCTCAGCAGGGCATTGGAAGTTTATTTCTTCCCCGAGCAGAAATCTTCCTTCAGTCGACAAGGTTTCCTCATGAGGTGTTGGTTATTCTCATTCAGTCAAAATCCAATTTTCATTGGCATATCTTTCCAACACAGTCGTCGTACTATACCTGGGGCACAATTTTGTTTATTATGATCTAATTCTCCAGCAAAGTCTCTCCTCAGTAGAGTATTGCCAAATATTTTTCTCAACCATGCCAGAAGGTTGACATCCCCAACTGAGTTAGAGCAGGGGTATCCCCAACAGAACTTCAAGGCTAATTGAATTGTTCTCATCCCCAAGCGGAGTTATCTTTCCACAGTGAAGTATTCCTAGCAGGCAGCTGAAGGCCTCGCTTCCCCACAGAGTCAGAATTGTCAGAATTCTTTCCTCAGCTAGAGTGTTGATGAAGCATCTCCCTAGCCGAGTCTGAAGATTGTCATTTCCCCACAGAGTTCACATTTGGGATTCACTCCCATCATTGAAATATTCTCCAGAGGTTGCCAATTTATTTTTGGTCCAATGTGATGATACAGACAGTTATTCATTCCCTAAACCAGAGTTAAGTGTCAAAGTCTCTTGACCTGCAATTCCTCAGCACTCGTATGTGTGTGACATCTGTTCAATGCTCGTCTGCAATCCCTAGAACTCGTCGGTGTTTGATAGTTGCTTTTGCTCGTATGCACGCCTATCATTCGTTTGCGTTTGATATTTGCTAACTGCTCGTCTGAATTTCCCATACTCGTTTGCGTTTGTTATCTGTTTGAAGCTTGTCTTCACTGTTTGGTACTTGTCTGTATTGCTACTCCAAATGCTCGTCTGTGGTGGATCTCTAGTATTCGTCTGTACCAGTGGCTGATATTCGTCTATATCATCGCCTGAAGTGCTCGTCTGTGTTTCTTAGATCATCGTCTGATTTTCGTTTGTATCATTGAATTATGGCACTCGTTTGTGTTCTCTTGATGATCATCCAATACTCGTCTATGTTGAAGAAGTTTGAAGTCCTGACGATGGGATTAAACGTTAAAATGGTTACCGGTCATGGCGTAATGGGTTATCTGAAGGAGATTCATTTGTCTCAAGTCATATATTTTTTAAAATAATTGAAGAGGGCTCGTATGTCCAGTTCCTGGCGTAACAAGTTTGCTTGAAGAAGACTCGTCTGTCTACGTTTTTCTTATTCGGCGTAATAATTCAATTTGGAAGGAGCTCGTCTGCATTGTCTTCACTTCAATTACCCAGAGTGTTATTTGGTTGGGTTTATTTCCCATTTCTGCATTCTCCAGCAGAGTGCAAATTTTCAGGGTCTTTATGGTATTCAATCACAGTTTATCTTGAACGTCTAATAGATGTTGCTCTCATCCTTTTCAGATTAATAGTTGATTGAATAGGGGCAGCTGTAACACCCCAAATTTTCCCTCTGGCTTTTCTGTCTTTGGCTTTTCGTTTGCATATCATTCGCATTTTCCATTAGATCATACATTTGGTCATATCATCTGCATAAGCTCCAAAGGCATGGGATCAATGTCATCTGAAGAATTAAAGGGCTCACGCTTTATTTTCATATTATCAAAGAATTCAAGTTTTTGGATGTGCAGACATCAATGGCATCGTCTTAGGTTCCTGTCACTAAATTAGGGTTTATTTCCCTAATTTAGAGATATTCAAGGATTTCATGGTTGTAAGGATTATTCCCTATGCATCTGGCTCATCGTCAGGCAATTTTCTTCTTCACCAGGTTACAAGGCTATTCTCCTTCTCAGCATCTCAGGATATTATTATTTCTCGATTTCTTAAGAACTCTGGTTTTAGTTCAAGTGTATATTGTTTAGTCGTGATCTAGTTCGAATGGACGTTTGCCCTAATCTTGGTTAAACTATCAAGAGATCGTTCAAAGTGCAAGTTATCTGTTTCAGTGGTCGATTTCTCAGGCGGTTCAAAATGCTTCATGAATTTCAAAAGAGAGTTAATTCATAAAGTTGTTGTTTTGGTTGCAAGTTGTTCGTTGACTCAGAAGGTTCATTCATATCAGGAGTTGTTTGAAGAATTTCATGTAGAGTTCTTGGATTGAATTTAGTCAGAGTGTGTGTGGAAAGCTTATTCAAGTTCACTGTAATCCATATTCAAATTTCCAATTTCACCTAAACCCTTTATTCCTCTATCCATTTCCAATTTAAGCACAGTTGTCCTTGTACTTTATTTTTCTTCTTCAAATTTTTCACCAATTCATTTCTTACATTTATCCATAATCACATTCATTCTTAATTCATTTTTTTAACCTCTTTGTTTCATTTCAAATTCATAGTCTAAAAAAATGGTTATTCATTTTCTAACCTTAATACATTTTGTACCTTATCCATTTTCTAATTGAAATCATTAATTCAATTTTATCCATTAACCATCATCACAAAAAAATCATAAGCCATTTCCATTACAAGGCCCATTAATCTTTTTATTATTATTCTGTTTTATTTTTATAATATCCTTGTCCATTCCATCTTATAACAAAATTGAAAAAAAATAAAAAAGAAAATTGGTCTATGTGGCATCCGAAACTGTGACCCACCTTAGTATCAACAATCACACAATTTCAGTTGTCCCACTTTGTACCACCATAACGCGTTATTGTTACACTGCTTTACATCAGATAATCACACATTCACACTCATTCACGCGCATTTCACGCCATACAAACCGTACCGCAACGCATCACAGAGAATACGCACAGCAACAAACTTCATTCTTCCCTTCAAATTCACCATCAATAACATCCTGTTTTTTCTCCAACAAAATTGAAAACAACCTTCAACCGTTGTCCATCCTCATGCTCACAAAGAGAATCTCAACAATCTTAACTCACCCTCAACCTCACCATCATTCTAACCGAACATCACCATATTCAATACTCATTAACCTCCTTCAAACTCTTGGTAAAAATCATCACCCTGATTCAGCACAGCAATCGTCTCACCTCATAAAAAACCATCATGAATAACAACAACCATTCATATCCCTATATCAGCTCATCCTTCGATAAACCCTTTTCACAGCCTTCACTTCAATCGACCTAAACAATAATCTCTTCAAACCTCACAACCACCAAACCATCAACACAACTCCAGCCAACCTCTTCAACATCAACACAGAAATCAGAAACAGAGTCGAGAAGAAGATGAAGTGAGAGAAGCTGAACCGAAACAACAACTCACCAAAGCAGAGAAGCAGAGAGATCCAGATGGAGAGTTTGAAAACAAAACTGAGAAATTCGAAGCGAATCGGAAAAACCACGGTGAAGAGATGACGCTGAGATCTCGACAACGGAATCACGGCGGCCTAAACCTTTGAAACTCTTCGGTTGAAGCTTGAGATGTCGCGATCCGCAAAGATCTGAGAGCAAGACAGAGTGAGAACTCGAACGAAGAACAAACCGCGATGAAACCACCACGATATTGAGACGGAAAGATAGCCGTCAAATCGCACAAACTGAATCAAAGAGATAAAACGGCAAAATCGTTTGATCCAAGTGGAGATCACATCGTCGTAGCGGTCGTCCTTGTTTATTATTGACGGTGATGAGGGTGGATTGTTTGCGATGAAGAAGAGCCAAGATCGTGAGCATGAATGTTGAAAGTGATTGGAAGAGGGGCCGATTTGTTTTTGTTTGCGATGAGGAGAAGACGCATCGGTTGGGTAGAATGAAGAAGAGGATTGTGTTTCTCCCCATTGAGATTCACGATTTGCTTTACCTTTACTTTTATTTTAACTTGTTTATATATATATATATATATATATATATATATATATATCATATTGAGTTTTATATGGTTATGATTGATGGTGGGCTAGGCCCAGGTGATCAACTCTCAACACCCTCCAGTCTTAGGCCCGCACCCCTGTATTGCTTCTTATTGTTGTTGATGGGCTGCGGCTAAGCCCATTGGATTTACTTCCATCACCTCGTTTATGCACTAATTACACCAAGCCCCTTTAGTTTTTCTTTTCTACTTTTATATTTGCTAACTTTTTAATTAATATTAAGTAAGAATTTTGTTAATTGTTCTTGGTTTTGGTTTTAGTTCCTATTAAATCTCTAACTTTCTTTATTTAATTAAATTTAGGTTAGTTTTGATTAGAATGTTGGTGTACTTTTCTTGTAAATTTTAATATAACTTTAGTTCTAATTTCAATAAATTGGTTTAATTAAATAGAATTTTATTTGATTTTGGTTTTAGTCCTTGTTTGATGTTTTGTAGGTTATTTGTTTGATCTCGATAATGATGACCAATGCTGCTTGATGAGAGCCTTTTGATTTAGTATTAATTTTGTTCGGACTTATGAGACTCTTGATGCAGATGATGCTTAGCACCTGATTTCCTTTAGACCTATTCTTGGTGTTTGATTTTGGTTCTTTTTGTTGGTCGTCTCAGATGCGGGAAGCTTATAGTTAACTTTTGTTTGAGACCCTGATAAAGGACACTTATGCTTGACTATTGAATCTGTTCTGGACTTGATGTTCTTTGATAAGTTTCTCTTGCGCGCATTGAAGAGGCAACGGACCTTCTCCGTTGGGTACCACTGGATCTATTATTTCTCGCACATTATTCTAGTCCTAATGCTTTGTTAGGAGCATGCTGCTGCATCTGGAAGTCCTACTGGTGTAGGCTCTGTTTGTGCATTGTTTGATTACTTCATTTTGCATTCTCCTCTCCTTCTTATTTCTTTTTCATCTCATCTTCTTCCTCCTTTTCTTTTATGCTTTCTTATCTTGTTTAGGTGTGCTTAGGCCACCATGGCTCTTCTCCTTTCATCTTCTTCTTTTCTTCTTTCCTTCTTCTTTAGGATAGTAAGCCTCACTAACTTAGGAATCCCATGCATGATAACATTAGGATTTGTTAGTCTTCATTAGATTTTAACTTTAAGATCGTTGGTTCTCTTCTCTTCTCATCTCAAAACAAAAACCATAAAAAGCATTTAATAAGGATTGAAGTGGTCTCCTATGCAATAGCCTTATTCCATGGGGCACTTGTAGTTTTCCCATCTTGGGATAGTACAAGCTTGTCTACCATGATGCACAAGTCTGATCATGAGACCACCTTCACAAAGAAAATCATAAAACACACTTCTTCATCAAAAATACAAAAACACTTAATAAGTTCAATGAGTTAGTGAGCCTAGGCCCTAATCTCTGGAATCAAGTTTTGGGGATCTTCTCCTTACTTGAGTGTGCTTGTTCTATTATTCCATCTTGGAATGTAGTAGCAAGTATACATTCCTTGGAAAAGAGCTTGAGTTCACTTCCTTGTGCCACATTCATAAAAAATCATAAAAAAACACTGGACAAACAATAATCGTCTCTCCTTCGGGACTTCTTTTCTCATCACCTTCACTCTCATCGTACGAACTTGCTTCTACTTGTCATTTTGCAAGACGGTAACACACTCGTCGTCCGAGCCTGCAACACCTGAGCATTAACATATGTAGTTCAAGCCTTAATACACAAGTAATCTTTTCCACCCCTAGTTAGGGGAACTACGGCGACTCTGATCCTTATTGTCCAGATGAGGTACGTAGGCATCGGGGTAGGGCCCGTTCGAGCACAATCTTTATTTTCCCTACATTTTTCCTTTTCATTTCTTTTTCAGTTCCCTTTTCGTTTCTTTTATCCAGTTCAGTTCATTTTCTTTGCAGCAGCTTTCATTCCTTCACCCTTTGAAACAGATTTCTTTGCAAGCGTGGATCCCGTCGGGTACGGCGGACGATCTGGGTGCTAATACCTTCCCAGGTCGTAACCGACCCCGAACTCAGTCTCTTTGGTTCGCAAGACCCGTGTTCTTCCTTTTCTTTTCTTCTGGTTTGTACAACATTACCATTCCCGTTCCTTCGGGATAAAAATGCCTGGCTGGCGACTCTACCTCTTTCCGTGCCACTTTCGCGTTTGTACCAGGATGGAAATCCGGGGAGCGACAGTGTGCCCGTGTGGGGTGTGAGCAATCCATAAACATTGTGTGCCCATGTGGGGTGTGAGCAATGGGGAACATCATGTGCCCGACGGGGAGTTACTTGAGGTAACAAGCGATGATTCAATTTGGTTCCTGAGTGAACCTGCTGAATTGTTGAGTCGGTACCGCATTTGCATCTGCATCTGCATAGAGTCGTGTGTCGGTCTCTATGAGTTGCATTTTATCATTTTAATTATGATATGCAGAAATAAACATGAAATGTGCATATGTATATTTGGAGTATTATGGAGATGATAGTATCTGTGATGAAACATACTTGTTGGTATATATGCATGTTTGATATATGTATATGTATGTGATTTATACATTTGTAATGTATATTTGTGGATAAACATAGCTAGACATATGTTTATACGGAATGAATAGAATTGAGGAATAAACATAAATAATATGAGTTTATGTAAATAGTGAATTGGTGCATGATGAACATGCTTGATTGGTGTATGTACACGTTGCGATGTGTATAGGTGATTGAGGAATGATTTGTGGTGAGAATATGTTTTATATGCATTTTATATGTTGATATATATATAATTATATGCAATATTATTATGATAATGTTTCTCACCCTTCTGCTGTTTTATGATGCTCTATTAGGCATTGCAGAGTAGGTTGCTGGATGGCATATTTTATGAAGCTCATCTTCATCTTTTGGTAGGTCGGCTCTGATATGTAGCATCGGGTAGTTAGGTTGGCTTAGTGCCATTTTTGTGATGCATTGTGTATATGTATCTGTTGGATGGATGTTTTATATAAACATGAAAATTGTTATTGGCATCAAACTTGTTGATATATATATATATATATATATATATATATATATATATATATATATACATGAATGAAGATATATATGTTTGATGTTATTGATTTGGTTTCCGCTGCGTGATTATATGATTTGGAGATATGGGTGTAAGGATTAACTTCCCTATGTTGAAAACTACCCCACCGTTGCATATCTTTAAATGAGCAGGTGTTGTATGTTTTTAATTTCAAGCATAATGTGGCATGCCTCTTTTATACCATATTTAATTATACTCTGATGAAATTTTTAACATGTGCCTAAATGATTTAATTGATTATTTAGGGGTATAGAAAGGGGGTGTTACACTAATTGCTGCGGAAGAATGAGTCGTAACCGTCTGAGGATCATAGTAGATTGTGACAGGAGATCTGATTGGAGATGGTGCAAGTGATGAAAGTTGATGATGTTGATATTGATATGAGTTGTTGAAGGAATCCGGGACATGAACTGTTGTCGGATCATAGTAAATGGTGACTGTGGAAATGTCTTCATTAATGGTTGTTGTTGTTGTAGAAGGATGTGTTGAACTGATGTCTGTTGAAATTGAAAAAGGGATGGTTGTTGATGTTGTAGAAGAATCTGTTGGAATGATTGTTGTTGAAGTTGTAGGAGTGATATCTGTTGATGTTGTAGAAGAGATGTTTGCTAGTATTGTAGGAGGAATGGTTGTTGGAGTTGTAGAAGCTGGAACCGATGAAGTGATCTGTAAAAGGCCTTCTCTGGTAAGATTGTTGATACCAGTCTTCAAATCTGCACAACCGTTGGTAGAAACTTTGCAAGATTCACAGTAGGCCTCACATCCTGCGAACACCTGGCACTTCAATAGCTGAGCTTTAACTTCGGCCAGTGGTGTTTGAATACTTGCAACAGTATCAATCAGGATAGATGGTTGATCCCCCTCAATAGCATTGATCCTCGGTCCACCGTGATTCGGTATTGGATTCTTTGTGACATTTTGAGGAGGTGCAAAATTCAAAGCTTTGGAATCAACTAAGTCTTGAACTTTCATGTGCAATGCCATGCATTCCTCAGTTGCATGACCAGGTGCATTTGAATGAAAAGCACATTTGGCATTAACATCATAGTTCCTTGGGAGATTCTGGGGATCTGGTGGAGCCAGAGTCCTCAATTCGATAAAATTGAGCTTCAAAAGTTGTGGTAGTAAAGCTGCATAGGGCATCGGGATGGGATCGATAACCCTGTTGATTTGAGAAGGCCTTTGCTGGAAAGGACGTTGTTGTTGAGTATTGTTGTTATTGTAAGATCTCTATTGTTGAGGAAACTGTTGTTGCTGAGGATATTGTTGCTGAGGGTATTGTTGCTGAGGTTCTGGAGTGGGAATAGTGACAGCAGCTACTGATATTTGCATATACTAAGGCCTACCTCTGCCCACATATACTGAATTGGTCTCTCCCATTCTACAAGGTCCTAAGAAAGATTTCTTGGCATTACTAGAACTAGCACCGTTGTCAGAAATATTACCCATCTTCAGAAGACTTTCAATTCTCTCACCAGCTATAACCTCGTCAGTAAAACTACTGGAAGAGAAAGCAGCAAGTCGGTCAATGTAGGTACCCTGTAAGGTGTTCATAAACATGTCATCCATTTCTCTTTCAGACATAGGTGGTTGGACAGCAACAACAAGTTGTCTCCACCTTTGGGCATATTCTCGGAAACTTTCTCTTGAAGACTGAGACATACCCATCAGGAGGGTCCTATTGGGAGCCATATCCAGGTTGTATTGATATTGGCGTATAAAAGCTTCAGCTAAGTCCTTCCAGTTTCTGACAGTAGCTCTGGGTAGGTGAGAATACCACTCACGGGATGCCCCGGTCAAGCTATCTTCAAAGTAAAACATCCACAGCTTCTCATCCATGGTGTAAGCTTTCAATCTCCCCAGAAAAGATTGAAGGTGTGTACGAGGGTAGGAAGTATCATTATACTTCTCAAAGCAAGGAGGTTTGAACTTGTGAGGAATCCTCACCCCCTTAACTAGGCCCATATCCATAACGTCAAATCCCAATGCGTTTTGGGACTCCAAAGATCTCAGCTTCTCTGTTATTTCGTCCAGACGACGATCATAGGCTTCATCCCTGGCACCAACTATTGTGAACTGTTCATCTTGAGGATCTTCTTGTAGAATACGACCTCCTGCAGTTCCTTGGGTATTTCCAACAATATTGACTTCAGGGTTGAGGTGAGGCCCAAACTCTGGTGGATTTGCTCGTGGTTGCCCGTGCTCGTTGTTACTAGTACCTCCAGTGCCTGGATGGTTCTCTTATGGAGTTTGTCGCTCGACTAACTCTCTCAATCTTTCTTGGCTCTGAGCCAACCCAGTCATTACTGCCATGAACTGGTTCATCTGAGTCCTCATCTCAACTCTTTCATTAGCCATCTGAGTTCTTACGTCAGTCAAATCTTGCTGAACTTGATCCATCTGAACTCTCGGAAGGTTGTTTCTTGTAGGATGCTTGTGGACTCTGTTGATGGGGAAAACCCTTCTACGAGTAATGTTTCCTAAAACACACAGCAAAGTGAGAGAAAAACAACAAAAACACCTGCAAAAGATATGAGGTTAGCATGTGATGTAGTATGTCTATTTGTCTTCCAAGGGTATCCGGTTTGGTTCTTTGGTTTTGACCTTCCGGACCTCTGGGAATGATGAAGATGCTGAAGTGAACGAAGTTCAAGAGAAAATCCAGGTAACACATAAACCATAACATTACAAAATGCCAAAATACATAGTTTAATGATTACAACAAGTTCCCATGGTGGGTCAAAATACAACCAAGTTAGGAATACAACAATCAAAAACCATCATGGAGAATTAAAGTACAACCAAAATAGAATACGAGTAAAATAGAAATCAAACATCCAGCCCAAAGTCATTCTCTCTGACTTCCTTCAGGAGAGCATCAGTCACTGGTCCAACTGGGTGCTCTGTGATGGTCCTGATAAGAAGGTTTCTAGTTGCGATGGCACTTGTCATCTTTTGGTACTTGTTTTGTTCTTTTGATCTCTTCAACCCCACCCGGAGTTTCAACTCTGAGATTTCCTTTTGTGCTGCTAACAGGGCTTCCTGACTCTTCTTCTCATTGGCTTCTAGCTGCTCTATCTTAGCCTGTGTCTTTTGATCTTCTTGCAGACGAGCTTCAGTGATCCTGATCCATCTAGCCTGACTCTCGTCTAGGTAGTGCTCAGCTCTGGATTTCTGAATCTTGGCTTCCTTGAAAGCATTCTTCAATATCAACTCCCCTGCTCGGGCTTTTCTGATGAAGTCCTTTGTCTTATCAATCTTAGTCACATGCTCGATACGGAGCTTCTCTAACCTCTCAGTGTCCAGACGAATGTCATTTCTTTCCCAAAGGGTATTCTTCAAGGCTTCAGCTAACTGGGCATTTCTTTCTTTCAACTTCTCAAACTCTTCCAAACTGACTGTAGCTATGGGCTCTACTGCTGATGGCCCTGGTACATCTTCCAGGGTAAATGGAATACGAGTAATATGTCCTCTGATGCGAGACCATTCAGTGTACTGTGCAGAAGCTATGTTGTTGCACTTCCCTAGGATAGCAGTTCCTTTTGTCTGTATGTGGTCCTAAGCCCAGGCTGTTTGTCGGACAATGGTATGATTATTCTGAAAGGCACAATAAAGAGACTCTGCTAAGTCCTGCTCCTTTGGTGGATGTACCAATGCATATCCTAACTGTCTCTTGAAAAGCAAAGGATTGTAATTTATGCAACCCTTCACTCCAATAAGTGGCACATTAGGATAATGCCCACAGCTTGTAATTATGTCCCTGCCCTTAGTGCTCTGAGTACACCACCTGATGTCTTTTGAAGTAAGGGCAATCATCCTCTTAGCCCAGTTCCTTGTTTGGTGTGGATTCAGGAAAGCTTCCGTCTTCGGCATATGTCTCATCAACCAAGTGTAGAAAAGAGGTGCACAATATCTGACTAGTCTTCCCCTCTGTTTCTAATTTCTCTGGTACATGAGTAGTAGAAATCTCCTAACAAGGTAGGAACTGGATTCTTGAGCATGAAGACATGGATAGCATTCTTGCTTACAAACTTAGGCTCGTCTGCAAACAAAATGATACCATATATGCTGAGGGCCAGGAGAGCACAAACAGACTCCCAGTTCCCTATTGCAGCTTGACTGGTAGCCTGAGTAACCAAGAAGTCCAAATAGAGGTATGGGATTCCAGCCTTGGTGGTCATATGTTGATCAATGATAGTTGCTTCTAGATGCAGAGCCTTAGCTATGTCTTCATTCCTAGGAGCAGTCATCTCAGGGTTGAAAGGAATTCCTCTTCTAATAGGGACACCCAATAACATAGAAAATTCTTCCAACAAAGGACCTATCTGAAAGTCTGGGAAGGTGAAACATCTCAGAGGAGGGTCATAAAACTGAAGGCAAGTGTGAATCATGCTCCTCTGTGATGCATCTAAGTCCATGAATATGTCCATAATACCACCATAATGTTCTCTGAATAAAGGGACATGATCAGGAGTGATGAGAGCCTGAATATGCCTGATGCCTGCCAGAGGGTACTCAAAGAAATGGTAGGTGATGTTGCTCTTCCTGGTTGAATCCATGTTGACAATGGGTGCTGATGAAGATAACTGAAGAAGATATCTGAAGAAGGTAGCTAGAGCAGTGCTGTAGAAGATAACTGAGCAGAAGAACATGTCAAAACCAAACCAAAGAAGATGCGGATACCCTGTAAAACAAATAGACAAATGTTAAATGATGCAATATGATGTATGCAGAATGATATGCAAGGGTTTGTGATCAGGTGCTGAATTGTCAGTTGCTTTGATAGAGTCCATGAGTGTTCACAATTTCGGATGAAGGTCTGAGAACCAGTAACCAGGTAGGGGACTCAAATAAAGAGTCACAAGTCCAGGGTTTCAAAAGAATCAGTCCATAATCAGTATAACCTTTAACAATATCAGTAACAGGGTATGTTGAGGCCAAGGGTTCCTGCAAACATGTAAACAACCCCACCCACTCACAGGTATTGTTCTAGAACAAGGATCCTCAGGTTCGGATCTATTATGAGAAGTGTCAACACTTCTAACCCAGAGGTACAGTGTTTACCCTAATCATAAATAATCCTCCTCTAATTCACCTCAGATACTAAAGGTCATCTAAAAGGTCATCCAGACTTAGCAGGCTTCCCAGATAGCCCTAGCACTACAGGAGATTTGTAGCACAGAGTTCTCAAGAAGAAACCCATGTCTGAACCGTGTTTTCATATTCCCGCACCAGACCGAAATGGAATGGGAAATAATATGAAGCCACTCTAATCCTATGTCTGTCACTCAGGCCTTTGTGTTGGACCTTTCTCACTGGAATACCCCTCCCGCCAAGGTGTCGCTCCCACCAAAATGACAACCGGGGTCAGAAGGGGTACAGACGCGAACGGTCGGCGAAAGAGGGATGAGAACACACAGGAGTGAACTCAAGGGAAAGAAAGAGTCTCCGGCTAGGTATTTTTATCCCAGAGGAAAGGTAATGTTGCATAAACCTAAGAAAGATATGGATAAGACGGTTGCGAACAAGAGAGACTAAGAAAGGGGGTTGGTTACAACCTGGGAAGGTATTAGCACCCAGATTGTCCGTCGTACTCGACGGGATCCACGCTTAAAAGATTTGTGTTTTAAAGGGGTAGTGTCAGTGCAATTTGTGTATCAAAGCTGGAAAAGAATGCAAGTGTCAGTGTAAAAGAAAAGTGAAGTGTATAAATGAAGTGTCAGTGTAAGAATAAGAATGAAATGCTCAAGATCATGAGGCTAAAAGAATGATACTGGAAAGAGGGGGAATATACAGAGACTTTTGTTCGATAACTGTTAAGTTATGCCTACGTATCCTCTCGTGCAATGAGGAAGTCAGAACACCGTAGTTCGATCCAAAGAGACTGAAAGATAAATTGACTTGTGAACTGCTTGCTTGTCTATGCTCAAGTGTATGACTTGTCTGGCTCAGGTGCAAACTGTCTTGCATTAGACGGAAGAAGCAAGTTCTCGTTTGTGAATGAGTGAGATGAGAAAAGAATCCCGGAGGAGACGATTATTGTTTGTTTTTTGTGTTTTCAATCTTTTATTGCTTTTGAGGTTTGTCATAAGTTAATGAGCTTAAGCCTAAACCAAAGGGTTAGCAAACTC